>JAEHOD010000011.1:0-600000 GCA_016834595.1 Chlamydomonas schloesseri | reverse complement strand
CACAAGCAGCGCCGCCGCACTGAACTGAGCACAGGCAGGCTTGGACAGTTGGACGGGAGTCTCAGGGGTCTCGGGCAGGAGGGCTTGGGGCGACCTGCGGTTGTGCTGCTGCTGCACGGGAGTCGGGAGTGCGAGAAGCAAGCAGAGGGAGCCGGGTGGTGGCTCACAGAGATGGAGGGATGCTCAACGCGACGGGGCGGCACAGGAGACAGGCGCGGGCAGCTGCGAATGCTGGCGGGGCACCGGGAGAAAGTCGACGGCTCGTAAGCGGCGACAACTGAGGGAAACCTGAGTGGGGCCTGTGGCTGTAGATAGCTTCACAAGGCACGCCAACCACAACACTATGCCGGGCCCGAGGGCTGGCGGAGAAGACCGGGCGGATGTGTCCGCTCACGGCGACGTCTCGGGGACGCGACCGTCAGGCCGGAACTCTTGGATTGCTGGTTACAGAAAGCGCCCGCATTGCCAAACACAATGACGCCGCGCGCATGCTCGCAGACTGCCTGCACCATGGCAGCCGTGGGGGGTGCAACATGATCATGGATGCCACCTGCCCGGCGTGCTGACCTTCCTGACTACTGCGCTGGGATGCGGCCGCCCTCCTGGCTCTGCCCGCCCCAAGTGAGCCCGAACGAGCTGAACAAAATGCGACCCGACATTCTAATTATCCCCAACCTGCCTTGTTCCACGGCCGAAGCGTCCAACTAACGCATCACAGATCAACAAGGCCGCATACCCTGTGTACATCATCGAGATTGGTTACGCCTCCGATCTACACGCACAGCGAATAAAGTAATCCAAAAACATGCCCAGCATGCGCAGCTAGCGGCTGCCATGCGCAGAGCCGGCTGGACCGTCCACTATGATGCAAATGGAATAGTCAATCTGGGGCACGGGGGTACCATCCCCAAAACCCTGAGCGACCTACTATGCACCCTCGGGGCTACACCCCATGCTGCCAAGTCCTGCTGTACGCGCCTGCACATGCACCGTGTGACTGCCCTGCGCAACGCTGCGTCCCTATACTACAAATTGGAGCTAACGGGACATGGACATCACCAACCGGCGCCCCCGCCACCGGGGACCTGCGGCCGCCACAGGCGGCCCCGCCACCAGGGAGCCCGGGTAGGGTCTAATGCGCTGAAGATGGTGGGGTGAGCTCGTCTCAATCCTCCTTAAGCAACGCGGACACTTGCTTGTCACGGTACAATCGGGGGTCCTCCGGTGAAGCGTCAATCATTCTCCGTCACTGTCCGGGCCATGCACCGCCATGCATGCCCGGCGTAGAGGACCTCACTTGGTGTCGCTGCACTGCAGCCCAATGTGCCTGAATGAGCCTCCTTGCCTCCTTTCAAGGTACGCGCGCAACTTGCTCTCCCTCTCTCTCTCTCTCTCTCTCTCTCTCTCTCTCTCTCTCTCTCTCTCTCTCTCTCTCTCTGTGTGTCTGTCTGTCTCTCTCTCAGCTTCCGTACCCCATGAATGGTCATCAATGCCCGCTCAGGCTCACCTCTCCTGTCCCATGCTGCACTACGTCTTCCTTAAGATGAGTAGTAACGCTGGCAAGGCAGGAGGGTGCATTTCACACGGGGTGAAGGGCATGCCCATTCTGCTCATACATGCATGCAGATATGGTAGATGTCGACGCACCCACTCAGGGGTGAGGCGGGGCGACCTCGGTGTGTGCAACACGCGTGCCGCCCTGCCATAATGGAGTGGCAACACTGGCCACAGCTTCACGCTCTTCTTATACTCATGACATTTACTGCATAGCGTGCATGCACCTGGCGCACTTCTGCAGTGCGCTACGTACTCCAGATACTCTAGTTACTCTGCAACCTTGCATGCGTCTCTCGCTCTGCAGCTTGATGCGAGTGTTTCCCCTGTGTCATCAGGGAAAAGCGAATGCGAAAACCAAGCCGGCCATTAATTATGCAACGTGCCGCAGTATACACACATACAACTCGATCAGCTAACGTCAAGGTTAGCAATCTCATGAGTCATTTCACCCAGTGCTCTGTGTCGTGTGTACACGGCACGCATGTGTACACGGCACGTGCACGTGTGCGACCTGCACCTGCTGGCAGCAGGCGCCGCCGCGTCCACCCACGTGGCTCGCGACAGGCCGGAACTACCGCCGGGAGTGGCGTGTGGCGATCAGTAGCACCGCGGGCCCTTCGGCCCTGGTTGTGCGCCTGCCTGCCCCCGCGCACAGTGCACCTACTTGCCGACATCAGGACTGACTAGCAATGCCATGGGACCAAGGAACGGAAGCTTCCCGCGGCTTGCAGCCGGCGCAATTTCGCCATACAGTAGCGCAACCACAGCTGTCTCTTGTGTTCCATCATTAAGACGTACGACAATGCATCCACAGCACATCATGAGCTGCCAAGCCAGCCCGGCAGAACTAATCACTCTCTTGCAGGAGATGGGTCCCACATGCTTAAGCAGCAGCACCGAATGGCAAAATAGATTTTTGTCACAGCAAGCAGTCAAGGATAAGCAACGCATGTACGCACTGCCCGCAGCGCGCGGCTGCAAAAAAGGCTCTCTAAAACATCATTATTGCAGGCGAGATGTCTGACTGCGCGTGTGTGCCTGGCGCAGTCGCATCAGTGGCATCTCCCTAAACAACTGCCTTCTCTGGCAAAGTCTCGAGCTCAATGTCATCATCACGGGGGGCGGGCGGCAGCGGAGGTGGTGCGCCCAAGGGCAGCGCTGACGTCAGCAGCATGCTGCTGGCCCCGCGGCCCGGCCGGCCCACCGGTTTGTCAGCAATGCTACTGCCGGCGGCATCCGCTGCACCCTGCTGACTGCTGCGTCTGCCGGGCGGGGGGCGCAGCACGGGCACGGTCCCAGACGTCACCGTCGCTGACGTCTTGGGGTGTATGCGGGGCCCGGCACCGGCGCTGCCTCCTAGCCATAGGTTGCTGGGGGTGGTGGGGCTGGCAGGGATGTCGTCTTCCGGCGGGCCCACCGGCGGCGGCGGCAGTGCCGCCGGCGCCAACATGCCGCGTGGCTGCGAGCGGCGCACGTTTGAGCCGCCAGCCCTGGCAGCGCTCAAGCCGCTGGCACCGCCAGAGCTGGATGCAGCGGGCCGCTGCGGGCGCTGCTTCTGGGTCACCTCGCCGCCGCTGATGCCGTGGCTTAACGGGGCGGTGGCTACAGTAGGTCCCCCTAGCGGCAGGCCTAGGGGCGCAGGCGGCGCCAGCGGCGGCACTGGCGGAGGTGGGTTGCCGCCACCGCCTTGATGACCGCTGAAGGCAGCGCCGCCGCCAAGCGCAGGTCCGGCGCCGCCACCATTACTGGACCTGTTGTTCACTGCGGCAACCGCGGCGGCGGCGCCGAAGGAAAGCGGCGGAGTGTTCAGCTCCGGGGCGGCGGGGGCCAGGGTGCTGCGGTGGGGCGTGCCGCAGATGCTGCTGCTGCCTGCGCGCGAAAGCATCTGCGCGGAGCTAGGCCGGGAGGCCGCCAGGGCCACCAGCGCCGCCGGCGGCTGCACCGAGCTGATCTCCGTGACGGAGCCCTGCCGCAGGCCCGCCAGGCCACTAAGCGACTGCGGTATGAGCGCCAGCAGACCGTAGGCGTCGCCCTCGCCGGCGCCAGAGTAGCCAGAGCCGGTCATCATGGCTGCGTTGGCGCCGCCGGTCGACAGCAGGGCAGCGGCGCCCGACACGCTCGCGCCCCCTGCCGCCATCATCAAGAGCGGCGAGGCGCCGCCGCCGCCGCTGCCGCCCCCGCCGCCGGCATCCCTTACGAGCACCTCCAGGTCAGCCAGGGCCTCGCAACTGGGGTGTGACTTCCAGCGATGCTGGCGCGATGCAGGCACGGCTCCGCTGTTGGACAGGGCGCCGTGCGGGCTGTCTGCAGCGCCGCGCGTGCTTGCTAGGAGGTCACTGTTGAGGCGGGCCACAGGGACGCCGACGCGGCCCCTAGGCAACGAGTACGGGCCTGGAGCATCTGGCTTCTCCTGCAGGGTTGATACTGCACGCGGCGTTGTCACAGTAAACTCTGCTGTGGCTGCTGCCGCCTCCGCCACAACGGCCGCATTCAATTCCGAAACTCTCGCTGCTGCAAACCGCGTCAGCGTCGGGGGGCTGGGCATCAGGGGCGGCCCGCTAGAGGCAGCTGCTGCGGCTGCGGCTGCAGCGGCTGCGGCGCACTTTGGCAGCGCTCCCGGCAGCTGCAGAGAGCGGCGCTTGCCGCTGCCGTCGCCCGTGCCTTGCCTGCTGCCGTCACCGCCGCCGCCGCCAGCATCCATGCTGCAGCGGTGGCTGCTGTTCACGTCCTGCACGTCCAGGCTACAGCCCCTGCCGGCGCCTGCGGCGCCGCCTCCTCCGTATGCGGCGGCGGCGGCGGCGGCGGCGGCGCGCGCCATGTAGGCGCGGTCGGCAGTGGACTGGTGCGGCGGGGCGCGCGCAAAGGTGCGGTGCATCGCCGACGCGAGCCGCTGCGCGGTCACGCTGGCCCAGCCCATGCGCCGCTCGTGCACAAAGGAAGCCACGAGTCCATCATCATGATATCCAACATCATCGTGAAAGGGGTCTTGCAGAGCCACCGGGTTGTCGTGCATCGTGCTTGCCCTCCGCCGCCCGCCGCCCCTGCTCTTGCTGGCGCCCGAAGCGGCGAGGGACGGCCTGGCGGCGGCGGCGGCCCAGCCATCCTCGCCGATGTGGTCCGGCGGAGGCGTGTAGAGGTCCAGCCACCACGCCCGGTGCCAGGGCCGCAGCTTGGGCGGCGGGCTTGGCGTCTGCTTGCGCGACGCGCAGCGGCAGAGCCGTAGCAGCGGCAGCGCCGCCTTGCGCAGCTGCGCCCACTGGCCCTTCAGCCAGACCCAGGGGTGGCGCAGAATGTCTTTGACGTCAGCCACCGCATAGCCGACGTATATGGCGGCCACGATGGTGTTGACGGCAATGATAATGATGGCGATCGCATTCTGTGAGCGGCAGCGGCGGGCAGCGGCAGGGGAAGCAGTGGGTGTCAATGTGGGTGTCAATCCAAGTGGCATTAGTGCAACCTGCATCAACGTTGGCTCCATTTACACATACACGGAACATAGCGTGCACACGTACACGCGCTAACCTATGCCCCACTCACCTCGGCGGATTCCGTGAGGTTTAGATAGGTGCCCAGCACGCTGCATGGTTGCACAGCCGCAGGGCAAGATCGCAAACAAACGGGTTGGTCCAATTCAAGCGATGATAGGTTGTCACGTCTGATCAGGGCCGCATGGAGCGTGTAGGGGAACGTACATTTACAGCCGTACATTTACAGCAAGCTGCACGCAGGGTGCGTGCCCAGCAGCACGGTGCGTTTCACGCCGCAAACCCCTCCCTTCCCCCCACGCGCACCCCCGCCCCAGCCCCAACCCCCATAGATCGACTCACAAGTACATGCTGAGGGTGATGGTGACGCACAGAGCGGCCGAGGACATGAACTGCAGCCCATTCATTGCGTCCAGAAGCAGCGGCCGGCACAGCACGTTCGTCGCCGCGAACACCAGCAGCGACACCAGCGCCAGCAGCACCTGGTACTCGATCAGCAGCACGCGGCCGATGGCCTCCACCGCCACCAGCCCCAGCAGCTGCAGCTGCATCATGCTGTCGTACCAGTAGTACTGCGGCCTGTGTGTACGGCAGGCGCGCGTTGGATCGGCGGTTGGCACGTACGGCACGGCGGGAGTTCGAGGGGCCGTAGGCAGGCAGGGTGCACGCACGAGCGAGCGAAGAGGCACGAGATGATGGCATGGGGCTGCGGCACGGGCGCGCAAAGCACACCTTTTCAGCTAGCTAACTAACTAGCTAGCTAGCCAGATAGTTTTTTGCCACTCACTTGTACGACTTGTACAGGAAGCCGTACATCAGTCGTGTACGGCCGTCGTGCTGCCGCTGCTCGGGCGTGGTGCGCAGCAGGGCCACCAGCGTCCACAGCGGCGGCGCCACGCAGCACAGCAGCACCACCACGCTGCCCACCGGCACGAACAGCGAGGCGTGCTCGCCCACAAAACACTCTGCGCATGCGGTGAAGTGGGGACGAGGTTGCTGCAAGGAATGTTCCGCCTGCCTGGGACACTCCGCGCAAGTGTCAAGTAAGGGATGGGTGTGCACAGACAGCCACGCACGGACTCGATCGCACGTACCCTGGTTCATGTTGTGGGCCCAGTAGCCGTACTTGTAGGCAGCCTGTGAAAGCAAGCGGGTGGTCAAGAAGCAAGCGGGTGGTCAAGAAGCAAGCGGATGGTCAAGGCGCAAGCGGATGGTCAAGGCGCAAGCAGATGGTCAAGGCGCAAGCGGATGGTCAAGGCGCAAGCGGATGGTCAAGGCGCAAGCAGATGGTCAAGGCGCAAGCGGGTGGTCAAGAAGCAAGCGGGGCGCATATGGTTGCACGCACGCACGCACGTGCACGTGAAGGGCAGTACTTGCCGCAGCACGTGAAGGGCGGTACTTGCCGCAGCACGTGAAGGGCGGTACTTGCCGCAGCACGTGAAGGGCAGTACTTGCCGCAGCACGTGAAGGGCGGTACTTGCCGCAGTAGTGCGGGCACAGCAGGCATGGCATCTGCCGCACTAGCCGCACGTACGCAAGCGATCGTCAGCCCCGCCCATCCTGCAGCACAGTCAGACACTACTACCGTACTCCTATTATTCACGCACCTTCTGCGCCGGGGTTGTGGGCCCCATGTCGGCGTCTATGACGAAGCAAGCGAAGGTGCCCAGTGCCGCGCTGGCCCAGGCCGGGTACTCGAAGAACACCGCCACCATCAGCACCGCGTACAGCTGCCGCCCCAGCCGCAGCCACGGGCTGTTGATGGGCCAGCCGCCGCAGCAGTCGCTGGTGCCGGTGCCGCTGGTGCTGCCCGGCAGCAGCAGCAGCTGCTGCTGCTTCTGGGCTGCTGCTGCGGAGGGCTCGGTAGCAGCAGCAGCGTCCTCTTCGTCCCGGCTGCTGCTCCTGGAATCGCCGTGCCCACCTGATGCTGCTGCGGCCGCTGCCGCTGGTGCCGCAGCTGGCAGTACGCCGGCCCAGGGGTTGGTGCCCACGGTGTAGGAGGCAGATCGGCGCGTGTGTTTGAAGACCTCTCCGGAATGGTCGTTCTCCGTCGCGTCGCCCAGGTTAGCGAACGAGACGTGGTGCACTCCTGCACTCCTCATCACAGCGGGGTCACAGCAGGTAGGCAGCAGAACGTGCACATCAGGGGTGGTAAGGGGGCAGTAAGGATACGGTAATAAGGCGAGGTTTGCTTGACATGAGCCACATCGCACATGAAACGCATCGCGATTTGCTGTAAAAATGCTGGATCGATGGAGGCTGCGCACGCGGACACAGCAGCAGTAGTGCACCACTGGTGCATTACACCTGTGCAGTGGTACGCACCTGTTCGGGTGCGATGCTCAGAGGGGCTGGGCGGCTCCACCTGCATGCCGGCGTGATGCGTGCCGGTGCGGCGCCATGCAGCGGCAGCGGCGGAGACGGGCTTGCCGCCGCCGGCAGCAGCAGGCAGCAGCAGTGCGGTTGCGGGTGCGGAGATCACCACCCCCTTGTCCCCTGGCTCGCTGGCGGCGGCAGCGCGGCGGATGCTCCACCACCAAAAGTACTTGCGCGCAATCCAGAACCTGCAGGTAGGCAGGGCAGCACATGCATTCAGGTCGGCGGCGCACGTACGACGCAGCTGCGCGCCCATCCACTACATCCACATGCAGTCGAGTAATAATGAAAGTACGCGTCACAGTACATGTTCGCAGGGAACCGGCGGGAGCTGCTGCAGTCCGTACTCACGCCGGCATGCATGGGTTGGCAGCCCCGGCTGTGGCCCGGCGCGCCCCACCCCTCCCTGCAACGGCGCGGCCGCCCCCGCCCGTACGTCCTGCCCCGATCTACCCCGCCGTACATCATGCCGCCCTGCCGCGCCCCACACACCCACCCGACGGCCCACACAGCCAGGGTGGCTGCCACCGCCACGAAGGGCATGATGAGGTCGTACAGGTAGGACAGCCGCGCCTGCTCCTCGGGTGTGTGGGTGGGCAGCAGGCAGACGGGCAGGTAGACGAAGGGGTTGGAGACCAGCGGCGTGGTGGTGGCGCCCAGCAAGTTGACGAAGCGCGTGATGACGGGCGGGAAGGCGATGTCGAGCTGCCAGATGACCAGAAGCTGCTGGAAGTGGGAGATGAGCAGCTGCACGCGTGCGCGTGTGCGTGTGTGTGCATGCGTGCATGGAGCAGGCAGAGGGAGAAGATGAAAGGTCAGAGCGAGTTCACGCAGAAGAGGGCCGCGGCGCCAGATAGATGGATGTGGAAATGCAAGGCAACATTATTGCCTAGCTAGCAGGAGCAACCGACCTCACGAGCAGCTAGCAATACTTCCCTTATTACCCACGTACGCACCTTCCAGACTTCTCCAAAGGACGCCCTCTCCGGCTCCGCCGCCTCCTTCGCGCGACCCTTGCGACCCTCACGCTCCTTCACTGCCCCCTCCTCCCCACCCCGGTGCCCCTCTTTGTTCCCGCCGGGTTGAGCACCACGACCGTCCCCACCCCCGTCTGCACCATCTGCGCCATCACCGTCTCCATCGCCGTCGTCGTCGTTTTCGCTGCTTGGCGCCACATCCTTGAAGTGCTCTGTTGCCAGTAGCATAATCTGGGTCACCGCCACAAACACCAACACCACCCCAATGCCCGCGGTCATCGCCGTGGCGTGGCGGGGGCAGGTTGTGCACTCGAAGCCGGATGACGTCAGCACGTAACCGTCCACGCACACGGCACACAGGTTGCCGGTGTAGCCCTCCGCGCACTGCTGCTGCATGTACGAGGTGGGGCTGGTGGCGGTGGTGGTGGGCTGCTGCGGCTGCACTTGGAGCCTGTGTTGATATAGGTAGGTATGCATACATTCGTTGAAGGCAGGCAGGGGTGCGTTGATTGGTAAACGCGTGACATGGGGTTGGGTGGGCACGCACGAAGGAACTGGGGTATGGATTGCGGGCCAGGACTGCGTCCATTATGCATCCACATTTAGCACATCCTCCCGTTGTCGCTCCTGTCCTGCTTTGTTACTCACAGTGCGCGCATTTCTACCGTGCGCTGCCCCGCCGTCGCCGCTGCTCGGGCGGCGGCCTCCGCCTGTTTGAACAGCAGCAGTTCGTTGGCGCGCCACAGGTCGCCGGCTGGGTCACTGAGGGCGCAGGGCGGTGTCTGGGCTGCAGCTGCTGTGGTGTTGTCATTGCCGCCGCCGGCAGCGCTGCTGCTACTGCTGCCACCCGCAAACGTCCAGGCCTGACACATGGCAAGCTGCCTGGTGCGGGGGTCATCTGCGGACAGGAGGAGCAGCGACTCTGCGACGCTGTCAATGCTGATTGCTGCATCACTGCCGCCGTCGTCAGTGGCAGTGGTCGTTTCGTCTCCCGGGGTCGGCGGCGGCGGCGGCTCGGGGTCCTCCAGTGAGCACGCGGCCGCATTTGGGCAGCGGGCCATATATAGGCTGAAGGCGGAGGAGTGCCAGTAGCCAGGTGCCGGCACCACCACCCTGTATGTAATTAGTCATGACCGGGCAAAGTGTCAACCAACATCCCAGGCGCGTGTGCGCGAACGCTTTTGTCCATCTCGCCTACATGCTGTTGACCCCTAGAAAAGTAGAGGCGTTGCCCGAGTATGTAATTGCAGCAGACGCAGCAGCGCTCACACGCTACACGCACACACACGAGCTTTGCTCAAACGACGTACACGACCGACCCCCTCTGCTTCGTTCCCATTCCATACAGCAGCCCCCAGCCACAAGCCCGATTGTTCTGATGTATCTGATGCACGTACGTACCGTCCGCCTGTGCAGATGGCGTTGTCGGGGCACTCGAGGCACGCGGCGGCTGCGGCGGCCACGCCCTGCTGCAGCGGCGCCAGTGAGGCCGGGTAGCTCGCATCCGCCAGCAGCAGCGGCGCCTGCTGCCGAGGGTCCGCCTCCTGGCCCACCTGGTAGCGCGGACACGGCACGCACTCGGCCGCGGCCATGAGCGCCAGGCGGTTGAGGAGGTTGCTGTCGGTTGCAGGGGCGGCGGCGGCGGCGGCCTCCGTGCTGCTGGTGGCGTTGCCGCCGTACGAGGGTGAGGCGGCGGTAGATCCACCGGTTTGCAGGTATTCGCCTGGTTTTGACAAATCGGGTAGGGGGGCATCATGTAACCTGCTTGCTCACTCGCGCCAGCAGGTAATAAGCACCGTGCGCACACACCAGCACGCAGCACGCAACATGCCCCAGCAGACTTCAACCCATCAGTAATTTTCACAAAAACATTGCTGGCGCCGTTGACACGCACCCAGCTGGCAGCCGTCGATGGACAGCGGCAGCAGGATGGGATCCACGGGACTGGGGCCTGACACCACCACTGCGAGCGTGTAGTTGCCACCCGGCCAGCCGTGCAGGGCAAGGTCGGTCCACGTCAGCACACCCAGCTCCTCGAACGGCTCGGTGAGGGCCTGCTCGCCTGCGAGCGAGTGTGTACGGCGGTGGCAGTGGCAGCAGTAGCAGGCGCAGGCAGCGGGCGGGCCAGGCACAAGAGCAGGCAAGGGGCAACCGGGTTAGGACGGGAAGGCAGCATAAGCTGTGAACAAGGCTAGGACAAAAGTTATTGCGTGCCTCAGCACCGACCTCCACCCCTCAGCATCCTAATCACGCACCCGTTGCAGCCAGGTAGGCCACGGCCTTGGCAGGCGAGCACGCCGTGAAATTGAAGGTGGGCTGGGAGACATTGGCGGCGCTGTAGCCGCCTGCCGCCGCCGCCGCCGCGGCCTCCACTGCCGCGGTGTCGGGCAGACAGGCCAGCGTCTGCGTGCCGTCAAGGGCGGCTGCGCGGCTGCGCAGTAGCTGCTGCGAGCGGCTGCTGCTGTTGCCGTTGCCGCTGTCGCGGCTGCTGTCGCGCAGAAGGGCGCCGGCGGCGTCGGGCGGCATGCTCAGCAACATGAGCGTGGCGTTGTATGCGCCGCGCTCCAGGACTGCGGGGCGCACGTGCGTGGGAAGCAGCAAGGAATGGATTACGTTAACAATCAGGATGCACGCGCGCTGCGTGCGTACGTATGTAATGGCACTCGAAACATTTAGAGAGGAACGCACGCACGCTATCTAGCACGTTCGTCAGACGGGCACGCCACGCACACACGTACACACACACAGCAGCAGCCGCAAACCAAGCAAGGCACGGTAACGCGCGCACGCACGCACCTGACGAGATGGTCATGTTGAACTCGTCCCACAGCGTCACCTTGATGCTGAATGTCTCGCCAGGTCGCAGCAGCGTAGTGGTGCGGTTGACCAGCAGCACGGTGCCGTACGCCGCCGGGCCCTCCAACCACAGGGTGCCCGCAGGCGCGGAGCTGACCAGGCACACGTCTGGGCGGCGGCGGCAGGCGGGTGGATGGATGGCGAGGTTGGCAGAGCGCGAGTTGCTTGGGTGGGTGACACATGGACAAATGGACATGACGAGAACGGCAGTACATCATAATCGCGAACTATCTACTCAAGCTAGGCTTCCCGATGCATGCGTGCATGCGCAGGGCAGAACTTGAAGGGCGGCGGCGCCTCACCTTCCGTGCCCGCACAGCCAGTGTCGGAGAAGACGCCGTGCGCGTCCAGGTCATCCACCCACACCGCCGAGGCCTGTGCAAGTGCATGTGCGTGTTCGTGTTTGTGTTTGTGTTCGTGTGTGTGCATGTGAATGCGTGTACGTCAGCAGCGGGTGGATGGTGGGCGCGGATCACACAGACTGGTCAGCAAGCTACTGCTACTACCTGATTCCATGGTTCGCCCAAACCCCGCAGGCCCCGCGACCTCGCTCTCACCAGGCGCTGCGCCGGCAGGAGGTCCGTGGATGTGAGGAAGCTGGAGCAGTTGTTGGGGTTGGTCGGCTGCTGCAGGCTGGTGTTCTGGATGTACATGAAGGAGCTGCTGCTGCCGCCCGTGCCGTCATCACCGGCGGCGGCACCAGGCGCAAGGCCAGTAGCAGAGACGTTGCCGCCGGCAGGTGCGTTCTGCTGCTGCTGCTGCTGGGCGTAGCTGACGCTGTGCATCAGCGCGTCCGCTTGACGGATGAGCTCCGACACGTTGGCAGCAGCAGCAGTAGCAGGCGTGTGCGGCTGCACGTCTCCGCCGCCGCTGGCAGCAGCAGCGCTATCACTACTGCCGCCATCCCCTCCACCTCCACCTCCACCTCCACCACCTCCACCCGCACCACCGCCCAGCTGCAGCAGCTCCGCCGCTGCGCCGGCCGTGGCACCCGCCGCCGTCGCCTGCAGCTGCTGGGTGTCGCTAGAGCGGTGCACCAGCGATACCACCGCCGCGCCCAGCCAGGCGCAGTTGCCGCCAAGGTCCGAGCCAGCTAGAAGCACGGTGGCGTTGCGGAACGCGATGAACACGCCGCCGCCATAGCCCTGGTGCAGCGCGGCGGCGCGGCCGTTGGTGGCGCTGCTGGCAGCGGTCCTGGCCCTTCGTCCCGCCGTGTTGTCGTTCACCCTGTGGGCGTGTGAGTAACGCGTTGTCGAGGTCACAGGGGTCGACACCGCGCGCGATGCATATGCATGAAACAGAGCCACGGCCCTGAGGAGGGTTCACAACTACTGAGCATGCATGTGGCAGCGCCATTGCCAAAACGTGCATGGACGCGGCAGGTGTGGTGGTGTGGGAGCTAGCGGGAGCGATGGCGCGCGCACGCGCACGCATTGCAGATGTATGGGCGCGCGTACGTACCGCATGTCGTATGCCACAATGGTTGCGCTGCTGGCGTCGCTGCTGGTGTACGGCGCCGGTCCCACGTACACGCCACCTGCACACCACCGCGACGAACGCATGTTGAGGGGCGTTAATAAAGATGAAGACATCTATTTATGGCGTTAATAGAGTAGACATCTATTTATGGCGTTAATGAAGATGTAGACATCTATTTATGGCGTTAATAAAGATGTGGACATCTATTTACGGCGTTTCTTCTGCAAGACGTCAGATCCGCATGCAGGCCTGAAACCTCAACATGTGGCGCCGCGCGCCCACCTGCTTGGACGGCGGCGTTCGAGGTGATGTTGCTCGCCGCCAAAAGCACCTTTGCCGCGCCGACCACGCTCAGCCCGCCGCCCCTGCCTAACCGGGCCCGACTGAGGCCTACGGTGCTACGCACGAAGCCGACTGACGCTGCATTTGACAGGGCCACGGCGCCGCCATCGCCCTCCGCGCGGCAGGACACGAAGTCGCAGTCTGCGAAATGGGCCTCGCTGGCGCCGCCGGACACCCATACCGCGCCGCCGTCACCACCCCAGGCGATGCTGTGCGCCACCGTCAGCCCCGAGGCGTAGAGACCGGAGGCTGCTGGTGCGGCTGGTGCTGCCGGTGCTGCCGGTGGGGAAGGTGGCGCCGATGCCGGCGGCGTGCCGATGTTTCCTGCTGCATTATTACTGTCCTGCTGCTGCTGCAGCTGCCGACGGCGACGGCTGTGGCGGTGCAGCTTTGCGGCGCCTCCGCCCGTGACTCCACTGCCGCCACCAGCAGCACCACTGGGCAGCTCCAGCTGCACCTCAGGGCTCCACAGCGCTACGGAGCCACCCGACAGGCCTGCGGTGTTGCTGATGAGCGCGCTGTCGACTGCGCTGACGCTGCACACGCCGCGCACGGCGACGGCGCCGCCGCGCCCTCCCGCTGTGTTGTTCGCGGTGCTGACCAGCTCCAGCGCCAGCGTGTGCAGCTGTGCGGCAGAGCTGCCGCCAGCGCCATCGGCAGTAGTACTGTTACCGACAGCTGATGTTGACGCCGCCGCCGCCGCCAGAGGGGGCTTGGCAGCCATGTACAGCGCACCTGTGCGCGCGTGCATGCGTGTGTGTGCGTTAGAGATCACGAGGGAGAGTACTATGAAAGACTTGTGTGTGTGTGTGTGTGTGTGTGTGTGTGTGTGTGTGTGTTGTAACAACGGGTTTACAGGCGGCCTGACGAGTCTCTTGTGTTGTGTGTGAGCGATGATGAGTCGTGGCATGCATGCGTACAACACATTGAACATACATAAGCAAGAATACTAGCTCTCCAGCTAACTTAGCCACCTGCGCTCTTACCTCCATCCGCCGCCGCGGTGTTGTTGACCAGCCTGCTCCTCACAACAGACCAGCTCATGACGGAGGCGGCGGCAGCGGCACCAGCACCGCTGCCTCCGCCGGCCTCGCCGCTGAACACGCACCCACCCGACCCCACACCAATGCTTCCACCGTCAGAAGCCGCTGCAGCCGCAGCCGCAGCCGCAGCAGTTGGGCCGGAGCCTGCCTTCGCCCGGTTGCCTGCCATCTCACTGTCCGCGACCACCAGGCGCAGCAGCCTCCCTGCGGCCACACAGCCGCCGTCGCCGGCCGACGCCGTGTTTAGCTCAAGGCTGCTTCCGTCGGTTAGCTCCAGGGACTGCATGTTGCCGCCCACGAACACGGCGCCGCCGCTGAGGCCGGCGGCGCAGCGGCGCAGGCTGCTGCCACCCGCAACCGCCAGGCTGCCCATAGAGGCATTGGCAAAGACTGCAGGAGGTAAGGCGGGGCACATGTGTGTGTATTGTGAGACACATGTTTGTGTATTGTGAGGCAGCCAGGCAGGTGGCGGATGGATGGATGGGGTGACCGAACACAACGGATGTGCGTGTGTGTGTGTGTGTGTGTGGGGGGGGGTAGTTCATTCCAGAAACCAAAAGCGAAACGACCAAGGGGGGAGGGACCCGTTGGCATGCTTCCGATGTGAGCAAGTACGCACGCGTATGCGTCGCAATGAAGCAATGCAGCACAGAGGCAAGCTTTGGCACGGCCACATGCGATCAACTTAAGAAAGGAACAAGCAAGGCGGCGAGCCGCAATCGTTCTCACCCACGCCACCTCTGCCCGCCGCGCGGACGCCGTGCACGGACGACGCGTTGGTCACCGCCAGCCGCCCCACGTGACCCAGCGTCGCGGCCACGCCGCCGTCGCTGCCGGATGCCACGCCGTGGACGGCACTGGCGTTCGCCACCACAACCTCCCCGACGCCCGCAGCCGCAAACACCACGCCGCCCCGGGACCCCGCAGACGTGGCGTGCAGGCTGCTGCCGCCCTCCACGCGGAAGGAACCCACGCCGCCGCCGGTGGACAGAACGCCGCCGGTGCCGCGGGCGGCGCTGATGTTGCGGACCAGCGAGCCACCGGTCACGACGAAGGAGGTGATGTCGCCAAGGTAGGAGTACAGGAAGCCTGCAGGGTGTGTGAGAGAGAGAGAAAGAGAGAGAGGCGCGCATGCGGCCAGTTTTTACAGATGCGTGTGTGAGAGCAGGATGCGGCTTCAGTTGCTGCTGGTGCGTATACGGTCCCCTGCAGCAGGCAACTTCACAGACAGAACGTCTCTCAGGCTCGGGCAGCAGCTCACCTCCGGAGTCGCCTGCAGCAACCTCCGTGACGTTGCTGCCCTCCATTACGAGCACATTGGATGCGTTGCCATAGCGCTCGCCGCCGCCGCCTGCTCCTGCCATGGCGCTTGCTGCAATGCTGCTACTGCTGCTGCTGCTGCTGCTGCTGCTACTGCTGCTGCTGCTGCTGCTGCTGCCGGCGTTGCTCCCGCCAAAGATGTATATGGCGCCGCCCAGATCTCCGGCCTTGCTGTTGCTGAGGGTGCTGCTGCCACTGATCACTAACGCCCGCAGCCGGCTCTGCACATACACGGTGCCGCCCCAGTTTGCGCTGTGGCTCTTCATGCTACTGCCGCCCGTAATCGTCAGCTGCAGCTCGCCCGCAAACACCGCGCCCGCTCGCTCGCTCGCGGTATTGCTTGACACGTTGCTGGCTCCCTCGATGCGCATGCCGCTCACGACGCCGTTGGAGGCGAGGACGCCGCCGTCACGAGCGCGGTTCCCAGCGATGCTAGAGGCGCCGGTGAGGGTCAGGTTCGTGACCTCCTCGCCACAGAAGACCACCCCACCCGTGGCGCCGGCGCCGTTGTCGAAGAGTCGAGCCGCGCCCGACACGTTGAAGCGCCTGTTGACAGGAGCAGCAAGAGGCATCGCCAGCTGATACATTATTGCAGCATGTACCCTCCCTCCCTCCCTCCCTCCCTCCCTCCCTCCCTCCCTCCCTCCCTCCCTCCCTCCCTCCCTCCCGTGCCCCCGCCCTCACGCCGTCTCGCCCTCGCTCCCGCCCTCCCAGCCCCGCCCGGAGCCCTGCCGCCCGTACCACGGCCGCCCAAGCACGCACCATGCCCACACGCATGCACTTACCGGAGCGCTTTGACGCAGTGGAACACGCCGCCATTCCCGGTTGCGGAGTTGGCCCACAGCGCGGACCCGCCGTCAATCACCACGTCCTCAATGCTGCCGGCGCTCACGACGCCGCCCGCCGCCAGGCGGCCGGTCACCACGTTGTCGTGCACGTTGGTGGCTGCCGTCAGCGTCAGGTTGCGAAGCGTGCCGGCCGCACTGAACAGTCCGCCCTGTGACCCGGCCCGGTTTGAGTAGAAGCTGCTGGCCGCGACGATGACCCCCGATATGTTGCCGGAGGCGTGCGCGAAACCTGCGCCATGCGAACGCACGGATCGAATGCCCCCGGCGGAAGGTAGGTCACACCGGGGTGGCTATCTACAGATTGCATCTCATGCAGCAGAAGGTAGATCTGGAACCTCCGGCGGTGCCTTGCTTGCTTGTTAACCCCGCCCACACGAACCCATACCCCAACGCCCCAGGTGGCGCACACGGGCGCAGTACGCAGCAAACAAACTATACCTCAACATGCATCTATGCCAAATGCGATCGGGCGCACGTGCAAAAAAAAGCGAGCTAAGTGGGCCTCGCGCACGCACGCACCTCCGCGCTCATGCGCCTCGTTGCGCCACACGCCCACGCCGCCGCGGAGCACCAGGCCGCGGATGTCGCTGGAGCTGTACGCCACGCCGCCCGCGTCCGCCAGCGCGCTGTTCTCGCTCACCGCCGCGCCCTCCGAGAAGCCCAGGCCCGAGATGCTACCATTGGCAGCCACGAATCTGCGAGCCGCGCGTCAAGGTGCGTAACGTACGTACGTGCAAGCGGGCGCGTGTGTGGGGGATGCAAGATAGAGGTGCACCCGTTCAGACTAACAGCACTCGCGATAGCTACGCCGTAAAGTAAGCCCAGCAGCTGCGTTCACTCAGCAGGAGCATGCATGCATGCATGCGTGCACTGGGGCTGCTGGCACTACTCTACTCAGCTCACCCGCCGCTGCCGGCCCGGTTGCGGAGCACGGAGCTGCCGCTGGTCACGTCCATGCCCGCCACACCCGCCAGTGAGTAGAAGGCGCCTGCGTGTGAGCGTGTGTGTGCGTGTGCGTTCAGACGTGGCAAGTAAGGTGCATAATGACACGTACGGTGATGAGCAGATGGCTGGCCACAGCAGTGCGTGCGCAGGTCATCGGACCGAACCAGCAGCAGCAAGTTGTTTTCAGGTGATGGCCTCAGCGAGCGGCATGTGACATGCAAAACGATCGAGCACGCAAAAGTGCAACGCACCTCCCTCAAGCGCGCTGTTCTCCGACACCACTGACGCCTGCGCCACCACCACGTCCGACAGCAGCCCCACGGCGCAGATGCCACCGCCCTGCCCTGAGGCGCTGTTGCCTGAGAGCGTTGAGCTTTGGGACACACGGAGCTTGGCAGCGTCGCCGCCCGCCCACAGGAAGCCACCTGTTGTCATTGTTGGTATTGTTGTTGTTGGTATTATTGTTGTGTGTGCAGCCTGGCGCACTTAAAACCCGCACTTAAACCCGCCCATCCATGGCCACATGAGCTGCGCCAACATGGGACACCAACCTGCGCCGGTGACCGAGTTGGCCAGCACCCGACTCTGCTGCGTCACTTCCAGGGACTCCACGGTCCCATTCACGCGCAGCGCGCCTGCATGTGTATGTTGCGGAGTGGAGGGGAGTAGTGTAATGCAAATTCCTGACACCCAGCCGAATCATTGCATGAAGCGCGCGCGCGCGCGGGCCAGCTGGTCGCGGCAACCCAGGCTGCTGGGGCGGCAGCTGAACGCAAGTTAATGCTCTTACTTGCGCCCATACCGACCGCTGCGCACGCACCGCACACACTCACCTCCAAAGAAGGCAGCCCGGTTGGAGCTGACTGTGCTGCTGCCCGCCAGCCGCACAGAGCGCAGGTCGCCGCCCACGGCGAAGGCGCCGCCGCCACCTGTGCAGACGCCATCCGCGCCAACACACATTGACGAGTGACACATACACAGGAGGTGCCGCAGTAGTACAGCATGTTGTGATGAGAGCACCAACGTACGAGCTTGCGGGTGCCCGTGCATGCATGCGTGGCTATGCGCGGCACTCCTTGCCACTACTCACCGTCTCCAGCGCTGTTGTTTGTGAGAGCCGAGCCGTCGGTGACTTGGACGCTGTAGACTGAGCTGTTGCTGTAGATGGCGCCTCCTGCACGCGCGCGTCGTCATCGCGTGGTACAAGTAGTGCGGCGACAGCAAGTAAGTAAGTTTGCAGCCGCCGGCGAGACCCGTCGGCCCCATCCTGCCGCCGCAGCAGGTGGCATGATGAGGCCCCTTTCATGCCCCACTGAGTGCGCATGCGCGCCAGCCGCAAAAAAGCAGCAATCAATGTAGGCGCACAAACCGTGCCGCCAGTAGCTGCCCTTACTTTACGTACCCGCATAGTTGGCGCTGTTGTCAAAGAAGCCGCTGCCGCGCGTTATCTCGACCGCATCCAGGCTGCCGGTCACGTGGATGCCGCCTGTGTGTGTGGGGGGGGGGGTGTGGGGGGGTGTGTGGGGGGGGTGGGGGGGGTGGCGAGTGCTTGCGTGTTCACACAACACAGTGTTTCATTCAACTGCCCTGATGGATGGATCCATCAGCGACATGTCCCACTTAAGCACGCTATGCCAACCGCTACGCCGGAGGACGCGGTGGAACGCAGTAATACGGCACATAGCCATCTATCTAGCGAGCTAACTGCACGCACTACACGCACGCGACTGCTGCGCCCCGCCATCACATCTCGCACCTACCTCCCAACGTGAACGCCGTGTTGGAGGCGAAGGTGCTTCCGTCGGCCAGCGTCAGGCCGCTGATGCGGGGGGCGCGGGGCCACTCGCCGCGCACGCTGATGCCTCCGCCATCTCGGCCCGCTACATTGTATCGCACATGACTGTTGTTGCGAAGCGCAAAGCCGTACAGCTCGCCTTGGCCGTCTCCAAAGTCGATCAACAAGCCTGCACACAGAATTCGCCAAGTAGAGCATGGCTTACGTATTTGTTGCATGGGAGCACGTACGCCACGGACGTTGGCAAGCATGGATGCTGTCGCGCTGCTGCAGCCTGTACGCCCTAGGTATTCCACAGCAGCCACAGTCACAGCTACCAGGGCTCGTATCTTATTTTGGGGGCTTTGCTCAGCTCAGACGCAAGGGGCGGGCTGACTTGGCGCCATACATTCTTTGCTTGGGCCCTTGGCGGTTTTGGGCTCTGCCAAAACAAAGCACGCCTCAAACCCAGCCCATCCAAGGAATTCCAGTTCCAGACTTGACGCCCCCGGAGGAATTTCAGGAAACGGTCTTCAGATAGACGCATTAAGATACGAGCCCTGACAGCTACGTACCCACCTCCGCCGTGGCTCTCCAGCGCCTCGTTCAGCTCCAGGCTGCTGTTGTGCTGGAACGTCATGCCCGTCACACCCAGCTTGCAGAAAATGCCACCTGCGCACACGCACGACACAAGAGGTGGCGCGTGCATGCGTTCAGGCGTAGCGTTAGTCCTATCTGCAACGCACACCTAGGAAGCAGGTGCGCATGCACGCATGCATGCGCGTGTCATCATGAGCTGCTCGCATGCACCCGCCGCCAACATGCAGCTCGTTCGGTAGGTAGGCATCACGGTACGCACCTCCGAAGTTGGCCTGGTTACGGCGCACGCTGCTGCCGTGCTGTACCGTGAAGTTGCGGATCGCGCCGCGGACCTCGATGCCGCCGCCTGCAAACACATAGTACACAAGCAAGCATACGGTCGTGTCGTTCATGCATCAAAGTAATCAAAATGTGGAGTGAGGTTTGCGCGAGTGCTTGTCTAGCTTGTCCGCTGTGATGCACATGCATGATACGCTGCTGCGGCGTGCGGGAGCGAGGATAGTCATGGTGATCAACCCACGACACGCACCCATCCACACCCGTGAACGCCAGAAGCAGCTAGCACATACACACCGCCTGTTACACAGACCTAGCTGGCGCATGCATCACGGACCTGACTCGCTAGCGTTGTTGCCTTGGATGGTGGAGTTGTACTGAATGGTGACCTGCATGCGTCCCAGCAGCAGTCACAGTGATTGTTTGGAAACCTCACTAATTCCTTTGTCACGATGGCGCTGTAGGCTGAGGGGGAACCTTGTAGTACCAGCGCGGAACCCCGCATCGACCCTCCAAAAATGAGATTATTGCTGCGTGCCCGGCCGCCCGCCGCCCTCACGCACGCACATTGACCATGTCTCCATCCAATAGCAATCCAGCTCCGGAGACGGCTGTGTTGTCCCAAATGCCGCTGTTATTTGAGATGAGCAAGTCGTAGATGTAGCCCGTCCAGGCTGCGCAGCGCACGTGCGTACGGCAGGCATGAAATGAAGGCATGGCTGTTCAGTACGTTTTGGTTGGTCAAGCGTTGTCGGATTGCCGGGTGGTTAGCAACCCACACTTATGCGCACCCGAAAGGATGGCGCCGCCGGTGCTAGCGCCAGGCCCATTGCTCCTGATGTGCGAGTTGTCGGCGATGCGTAAGCGCTCGAATCCGAGCATCGACGCAACTGCATCGGCAACAACAATTGAGCAATTACAGCACGCATGTGAGCGAGGCTCATCCATAATCAGCTGTCGTACACAACGGATGACGTGTCTGTACGGCACCAGCTGCGTGCACGCACACACACTCACTTGCGCCGCCCCAGCGCGCCGTGCAGCCTGAAAAGACCGTGTTGTCTTGCAGCGTCAGGTCTGTCACCGCGCGGAAAGCCATGACCGCTCCTGGATATTTGAGTGGGGAGTGCGATTGCGGAGCGGCGGCGAGGTGGTCAATCAACATATGTGCCGGGTTACAAAGGGGGACAGCACTAGTGGAAACACCGTCATGGCACAGGGGTGCAATATGCTCATGCAGGCTTCTGTACGCGGACCAGATGCAGAACGGCTCCAGGCAGCCAGCCAGTATGGCAAACCTACTCACCTCCTATCCACTTGGCGATGGCGCCAGTGACGGTGGTACCATGGCTAAACTCCAGGGCCCGGATCTCGCCCGTGCAAGCAATGATACCGCCGAACCTGGTAAGACATGGGCCATTGCCGAAACCGCACATATCACGTACAACAAAATAGAGTTCAAACACATGATGGCGCGGAACTGTATCTATCGCGCGGGCTAGCTAGCCACAAGTAAGGTGAACAGTCAGGAGCCAGCCCAGAAAGGCCTGACCGCCGCCCGCCCAGAGGACCCTGACGACCGTTATTAGTGATTAGTCACTAGCAAGTCTGGTATTAAGTCAGCACATTCCCAGCATCTAGCGCTACCTGGCCGCGTTTGACCAGTTTGCACGCTTGGACAGTGGTCACCATGTACGCATACGAGCTGCTAGCTACCTACCTGGCCGCGGTGTTGTCTGTGAAGCTGGTGCGCACAGCCGCCATGTTGCTGATGCTGCCCCACGTGAAGAACACGCCGCCACCTGCGCTCGGGAGCGAGCGAGCATCCATACTGGCCACACGTTTCCTCTCATACATGAGCGTTTCCCGTGCGTCGTTTCGTCTCCCCATCCATCGCGTCTCGGTCCCTAGCTACCGACCTTCCCGCCCGTCCCACACAGACAGCGCTCGCCCTGTCCATCCTGACTCCAAGCGCGCCGGCCCTACCTACTCAGATACTCTACACATACACCCCAGCGCGCGGCGCACACGTACGTGAACATAGACGCACCCACCTCCGGTGATGTTGACGCCCGCCCACAGCGGGGAGTCGGGGTGCGCCGCCATGTAGGAGATCATTACCTGCACCGCGGGAAGGAAGCTGGCGGGCACGGTGGTGAGGTTGCCCAGCCCGGCGGCGCACTCGGCCGGCACTGCGAAGCCCGATGGGGGGCTGGGGCCGGCGGCGATGCCCGAGATCATGGCGCACAGCTGGCTGAAGAGGTAGGGGTACTGCCGGCCCTGGTCGGGGAACTCGCTCACGGCCTCGGGGTGCGCGCGGTTGCGCAGCACCTGTACGTCATCCAGCACCGTGTTGACGTAGGCCAGGCCTGGAGGGGCAGGTGTCGCAAGTATGAGTACGGTAGCAGCAAAGTCCATCAGCGCAGAAGTAAGAAAGCATGAAAGAAGGACCCAACCATGACCGAGTTTCTTCAGTGCAAAGCTGAGACGGGGTCAGGGAGACGGGTTCAGGCACACGTGCCTGACGCCGGTCCGGGAGAGGGCAGGCGTGTACAGACTTGCAACTGCTGTATGCTGGGCGTCCGTTGGGTGCCTTCCGCAAGGCATTTCGCGTTGCTTGACACGGTTCCGACACGGTTGTCGGGCCGACCTCCTTAATAGCTGCCACCGATAAGCATGCGTGAAGTTATAAGTATAAAGACCTCAAGTAATTGGTTTACGGCCCAATCGGTAATGTCGGAGACAAAAATGCTTGACATCTCGACAAGCTTGCTTCAAGGCGCGCTGGACCATTCCTTTCTTCTAGTATAATGCCTCAAGACTATTAAGGCGCTTCCGGGCTTAACGTTGACGGAAAGTTGCGAAAGCATTCTTCGCGAACGTTGGTGACAGCCACCCTTACAAAATGCACCGGGAGTCAGCATTGAGGATACGCATCTGAAGAAATTTATACTTGAAGTTTGTTGAGGCTAAGTTTGGGTCTGCGCGGAGAAACACGTTTAAACACGGTGGTGTGGGCGTCAGGTCACGGGGTCAGGTCCACCGTGCTCATTCGCTGTCAGTCGCCCGACCCCGGACCGGGCGTGCCCCCCTTGTGGGTTCAGGTCCACGTATGGCACTCACCGCTGTAGGCCACTGCCCCGAAGCTGTCCGCGACGTTGTCTCGCAGCTCGCTGGAGCTGACGTTCAGGCCGTACATCAGGCTGTAGCTGCACAGCACGCCGCCCACGTCAGCCTGGTTGCGGTACAGCGCGCTGTTGCGGATCGTCATGCCCAGAACCGCCTGGCCCAGCATCACGCCGCCCGAGCCGTTGACGGCGGTGTTGGAGGACACACTGCTGCTCGCGATGGTGGTGTTCGCGAGGACGCCCGCCGCGCCCAAGAAGCCGCCGTGCCGGGCGCGGTTCCCCTGGGCGGTGATACCCACCAGGCGCAGCGACCCGATGTGGCCGCCGCTGCCGATTGCTCCGCCTACGCCCTTATCAGTGCCCGCTGCATTGCCGCTGATGCTGGAGCCGTTCGTGACGAGGATGGATCCGAACCCCAGCTTGCCGGCCACTGCCGAGTCAATCAGCGCCTGCAGCTCGCCCGCCGCAGCACCCGCGCCCGCCCCGCCATTGCCGGCTGCCAACAGCGTTGCGTTGATGGCCGCCGCGACCGACGGCACGCGCTGCAGCGCCAGGCCGGCGGCATAGATTCCGCCGCCGTTCCGCTGAGCTGTGTTGTCACGGACCGAGCTGCCGCGACTCAGCTCGAAGGCGCCGATGAAGCCAGCGCTGTAGATGCCGCCGCCGTCTCCCGGTGCCGCCGCGCCGCCGCCGCTGACGGCGCGGTTGCCGGTGACCGCGCTGCCGTCCGTGATCAGCAGCGAGCCAATGAGGCCGGCGCTGATGGCTCCACCCGGACCACCAGTGGCCCGGTTGGAGGCCACGCTGCTGCGGTTGCTGACGACCAGGCTGCCCAGCAGGCGCTCCGCGGCGACCGCGCCGCCAGCGGCGCCAGTGCAGCCGCGCAGGGAGGTGCCGTTGGTCACGGTGAGCGACAGCAGCCCCAGGCGGCTGTGAATCGCGCCGCCCGCCCCCGCGGTCGCAGTGCTGCCCACCAGGCTGTCGCTGGAGGTGACCACCGCCTCAAGCACCGCGCCGCCCACTGAGACGAAGCCGCCATTCATTCCCGCGGTATTCGCCGACGCGTCCGCGCCCGGCACGAAGGCCATGCGCGGGATGTGGCCGCCGGCAGCGATGGCGCCGCCGCTGCCGCCTACCGCTTCGTTACCAGCCATGGCGCTGCCGGGGTCCAGCGTGAAGGTGCCGATGCTGAGGCTGGCAGCCAGGATGTCACTGACCACGTCAGCCACGTCTTGCAGGCCGAGCAGCTCCGCCGGCAGCGCGCCGAGGATGCTGGCGTTGATGGTGGCCCGGATGGCCGGCAGCTGCGCCAGCGCCAAGCCCCCCGCGTACACAGCGCCGCCATTTGCTGACGCCCGGTTCCCAGACAGCTGCGAATTTCCAGTCACTGTGATCGTGCCAGCCAAGCCACCGCAGCTGACCGCGCCTCCGTTGCCAGCGCTCGCCACGTTTCCGGTGACGTTGCTGCGGCCGCGCAGCGTCAGGCTGCCGATAGCCAGACCCGCGGCCAGCACGCCGCCGCCGCCGGCTGGCGCCGCCCCGCCAGCAGCATTGCCGGCGACTGCGGAGTTCACGACGTCCACAGCTCCCAACAGGCCGCCAGTGTAAATCACGCCCCCACCAGCCGCAGCGGCAGTGTTGCCGCTGACCAGGGTATTGTTCAGCGTCACACTCATGACGGCGTCCCGCGCGTAGACCACTCCGCCGCCCAGACCGGCCGAGCAACCGCCCACACCGCGGCTGCTCGTGTCGGTAACCAGCAGGCTTCCAATCACGCCCTCCACGTAGGCCACGCCTCCGCTTCCGCCGGCGCTGCAGTTTGCAACCTCGCTGCCCTGCGACAGGCTAAACGCGCCAATGTGGCCGCCGCTGCACACCACGCCACCGCCGCCGGTGGTCGCCGACACCAGGCCCGCCACCGTGCCCGCCTTATTGCGGTGCAGCCGGCAGCTGTCGGAGACGTCGAGCGACTGCACACCCAGCCTGCCGCCGCTTATGGTGGCCGCCAGGGCAACCACGTCGGGCGCGGCTGCGAGGTCGGCCGGTAGCGCGGCAAGGCTGGCATTGATGGACGCCTGCACCGACGGCAGGGCGGATAGCGTGATGCCGGCCGAGTACAGCACTGCACCCGAGCGGCCACAGGTGTTGTCATAGACATCGCAGCCGTTACGAATTACCACCGGTCCGATGAGGCCACCGCTGCCACCGGCGGCGGCAGGCACGCCCACAGCCACGGCACCGCCGTCGCCCTGGGCGGCGGCATTCGAGCTAAGGCTGCTGGCGGCCTCGATGAGAATGCTGGCCGCAACCGCCCCAACGAACACCGCTCCGCCCGACAGCCCGGCGCTGTTGCCTGACACGGCGCTGCCGTTCTGCACCTGAAGCGCCCCAAGCAGCCCACCAGCAAAGACAGCGCCGCCGGAGCCGGCAGCGCCTGTCGCTGCATTATTCCGAAGCGTGCTGCCGTGCGCGATGGTCGCACTCGCCACGCCGTGGCTGGCATACACGCCGCCTCCCGAACCCCCTGCGCTGCAGCCGCTGAGGCTACTGTTGCTGGCAATGGTGAGGTTCACAATCAGCCCGTCCGCATAGATTGCGCCGCCGCTCCCCGTCCCGGCCCCGGTGCTGCAGTTCACCACTCTGCTGTCGGTAGCGACCACGAAGCTCCCTATCAGGCCGCCGCTGCTGACTGCGCCGCCGTTTCCGGACGTGTCCGTGCGCCCCGCCCAGTTGTTAGACAGCTGGCTGCCTCCGCTGACCTCCATCGACTGAAGCCCGGCCTTGCCGCCGGTGATGCTGGCGACCAGGGTCACGAGGGCGGGGATGGCGCGCGTCTCGGCAGGCAGCGCGCCCAGCCCCGCTGTGACCTGGGTGCCAATGGAGGGCAGGCCCGACAGGGGGTAGCCCATAACGTGGATGGCGCCGCCGCTTTTGCCGCACGTGTTGCCCGACACACTGCTGCCGCCCTTTACCACCACCGGGCCCGCAAAGCCCACGCTGGCGCCCACAGCCACCGCGCCGCCTGCATAAGCAAGGTGGTACGGCAGGCAGGAAGGTCGGGAGGCAGCAGCAGGTCATGGGCAGAAGTTGCATCATGAACAACATCAAACCAGCAGGAAACGTTTCGTGACTGTATGCGTCAGCCTGTGAAGTGCCGTGTTGCGGAAATGGTGGTTTGTCATCTGCTAGCTAGTCCTTTTAGTGTGTGGATAACGCAGCACAACAGCCTGCGCGCCCTGTTCCCCGTCATGATGCACTTACTCGACTATCAGCACCCGACCAACCCGCCCGCCGCCTGGCTCGCTCAGCTCACCGAAATTGCCGGCACTGTTGCCATCCACGGCGCTGCTCGTGTCCACCGTCAGACTGGACAGAGCCAGTTTGGCGTACAGCGCTCCACCCGAGGTGCCGGCCGTGCAGCGGCTGACCTGGCTAGCGCCCGCCAAGCTGACCGGCCCCAGAAGGCCGTCCGTGGAGATCGCACCGCCCGATGCCCCCGCGCGGCCCCGCCGCAGGAGGCTTGCGCCCGCCAGCGTCACCGCCGCCACGCCGTCCCGCGCGAAGATCGCCCCGCCTGCCCCGCCTGCTTCGCTGTCGCTGATGTGGCTGGCCCCCGCCAGGCTGACCGCGCCCAGCATGCCCATCACACACGCCGCGCCGCCATTGGCCCCGCTGCCCGCTCCCGCGCTGTTGTTGCGCAGGTAGGCGCCGGCTGCAAGCGTCAGGCTCTGCACGTGGCCGCCACAGAACAGGAACCCGCCGCCGTGAAGAGCGGCCGCGCCTGCCACTGGCGACCGCCCCGCCCAGTTGTCGGCGGCGTAGCTGCCGCCGTCAAAGCTGACGCTGCCCACGCCGGCGTTGCCCGCCAGCACGGTGGCGTTGAGCGTCTGCAGCTCTGGGAGGGCCGCCAGCTCGGCCGGCACCGCCGCGGCGACGGCAGCCGCCGCCGCGGCCAGCGAGGCGACGTCCCCGGCCAGGGGCTTGCCCGCAACGTACAGGGCGCCGCCCGAGGTGCGGGCGGTGTTCCAGCGAATGTAGCTGGAACCGGCGAGCGTAAGGCTGCCCAGCGCACCGCCTGTGTTTGCATCAGGTAGGATCCGTGCGTACACAGCGGCATGCGCGGTTGATTGTATAGTATGTGCAGGTATTGACCCCAGGCACATGCAGGAATCAGGCGTCTACTTTAGCAGGCTGGGTGGGTGGTATGGCTGCTGCGTATGCTGCATGCTGCGCGGATGCTGCCTTTCAGCAGCCAGCAACGACGGTCGGCCGACACCGACAAATTTGAAGAAACAAAGATGCCACTCGCTGAACCGTACGAGCGTGCTTCCACCCACCCACCTGAATACAGCACGCCGCCGTGCCCCGCCCCGGTGCCGCTGGCGCCCGCCGCGTTCCAGGTCGCGTAGCTGCCGGTGGCCAGGCTGATGCTGCCCACGTCGCCGCCGGCGTAGAACACGGCTCCGAAGGAGGCCGCGGCGTTCCCGCTCACATAGCTTGCGCCGGCGAGCGTGATGCTGCGGATGGCACCCGCCGCGCCCAGGAAGCCGCCTGCAATCAAGTAATGGACGACACGGCCGAGCTCGAGCGCCATAAATAATAAAGCTAGCCGAGCGTAAAGTATGCAGTCCCGCTGCCCCCAATCAACCTGGGGTGCACATGCACGTCTTTGACGGCGTGCCGACCTAAACCCCCTACAAATAAAAATGCGTGTAGGTTGAAGACGTGTATGCGTCCCCCTGCCATCCGTATACCAGCCAGAAGGTATGTAGCAGGCGCAAGCAGCCGCAGCAAACAGCGCGCGTAAACCCGCTTATTACACGCATATACAGCAGTCGCTTAAGACCGGACGGCCGAAGCTGCTTCTATGCCATAGAAGCATCACCATATGCTGCCACGAGCCCCCCAGCCATGCATATGCACTCGGGGAACTCCGGGCGCTCGAAACCGGGCATTTCTGTGCGAACCTGGTCCGAACCGGGTCCGAACCGGGTCCGAACCCGGTCCGAACCCGGTCCGAACCGGTTTACACGGGGGGTGTTCGGACGGCAGCCTGGGCCCAGACAGGGCGTGTCCGGACCAACAGGCCCGTCTGAATCTGGCCGTCTCAGTTCGAATGGCCCCACCCCGCCCTGCCCCGCCCCACCCCATTCAATGATTTAACATGCATGGAACCCCACCCCGCCCACGCCAACACCAATGCCCACGCCAACGCCCACGCCAACGCCCATCCACGCCAACGCCCATGCCCCCGCCCACGCAAACACCCATGCCCCCGCCCACACCCGAGCCAACGGCAACACCAACGCCCATGCCCATGCCACCACCCATGCCTAAGCCCACAGCCACGCCCACACCCACGCCACTGCCCACGCCAACACACGTGCCACCGCCCATGCCAACGCCCACGCCCATGTCACGGCCCACGCACGCCCGTGCCACTGCCCACACCCATATCATTCTATGCCATAAAAGCATCACCATATGCTGCCATGAGCCCCCCAGCCAGCCACCGAACCACGCACGCACGCACCCGCTCCGGCCACGGCCACGTTGCCGGTCAGGTACGAGCCGCCAGACAGCTCCAAGGCATCCACCGCGGCGTCCGTGTAAATGCATCCGCCCTGCATCCGAATGAATATACCAGCAGCATGTACCAGCAGCAGCAGCAGCACGTATGTACGCATACATGCATGTCGGCCCCAACGAGAAAAAAAGGGCGTCATCAGGTGCGTGTGCGCCGCCCCTGCTGCTGAGCGAGGTGGGGTCGGTGGTTAGCTCCCCCAGGCTCCCCGATAGCCTCATTACGTATGGCACCATGTCGCCCTCTATCTAACTAGCAATCAAGAAGCGCTGCTGGCGCGGCGCGGCGCAGCGCGGCGTGTTGCTTCGTCGCTTGCTAAAACAAAGTGTTCATTAAACATCATCATGCACGTACGCACATCTGTGCCGGCGGTGTTGCCGGAAATGTACGACGCGCCGCTTAGCCGGATGGCCTGTACCCCCGCGCCCGTCTTGATGGCGCCGCCCTGTACAATAAAAAATTGTGTTCCAGCAAGTAAGGGCGCATGCATACGTGGTTATTATATTATTAGCACACTCAATGGAGCAAGCAAGCCAACAGAGTGTCTGGGTTTTTCCGTGTGTCTTGGGCTTCTCATCACGCATGCGCGCTGCATGCGCATGCTGAACGTTTTATGAGTGCCGGCGCGCGGCGCCGCCATTGCATCAACTGCCGCGTGCTAGCTGCTGCGCACCTACCTGCCGGGCTGCGCTGTTGCCGGTCATGTGCGAGCCATCCATGAGAAGCTCCCCGACGAAGCCGCCGGCATAGATTGCTGCATGCACGGGTAGGTAATAAGAAGAAGGCAGCAGCAGGTATTAATTAAGGGCAGTGGCTATTCATATAGCTAGCAAAATAGTAGCGTATAGCAGGTTGCAATTTTATTGGCACCCCCCGGCAAGTGACATCGCGACATGCGACATCCCGACATGTGACATTGCGACATATGCACATACGGCCAAAACCAACCTAAATGCCCCACATCGTTTGCCAAAATATGTATTAATGCAAGTGATGAGTGATGTGGCATGGCGCCACACGCCTCAGCTATGCCGCTGGAGCCACATCTTGTGTGGTGGTGCTGGGGGTGTGCGGGGCGCGCGCATCCAGCCATCAGGCTATGGTGCGGAGCCAGACAACCGCAGAACGCTTCATTCGCCACTAAATGCTTCACATATCCATACGCGGTGGGCTCTAGTGGGTATCAATCCTTAGGCATACATGTCGTATTGTCACATGTCGGGTTGTCGATTGTCGCATGTCGCAACCAGGGGGGTCTCAATAAACTTGCACACAGCCATAGATAGGCAACTGCTGGTGTATCCTGTTCACGTGTCATTGCTTGAGTTTGGACAGTCCGCTGCTCTAGCCGCAGCAGCAGGCCCGCATGCGTCTGCTTAGTCTGCTGCGGCGTACACTATTCGCTCGCCCTTCCCGTACGTACCTCCGCCGGAGCCCGTGGCACCTGTGACATAGTTTCCTCGAATGCTTGCGCGAGTGAGGCTGATGCGGTAAATGTTGTACGCCACATGGAATACGCCTCCCGAAGTTACACCTGCTCGCTCCCAGCACGCATCCGCCATAAAGGAGCAGCAGCGAGCAGAGCATGCATGCGACAATAAGTGCGAGCAGGAGGCAAGTAATGCAGCTAACGGTCATCAGGCTTCTCCTAGAACCACCAGCAGAAGGCATGAATTAAACGGGGGCTAGCCAGGTACCAGGACATGGCATGTATGGCAATGAAGGTGCCGCCGCCGGCGGCCTTCCTGCGCATGTGCGTGGAAACACACACACACACACACGACTCCCGCCCGCCGCTCCTGACATTTTTACTGGTCGCTGATCGATGTTGCGCGCACGCACCTGTGTTCTGTTGTATGTGGCTGTCTGTTGCAGCGACCGCAATGATGCTGCGCCCCGCCCAAACTCCGCCACCTGCGCCGGCATCATGGGCTTGTACTCAAGTATGATTGCAAGTAGTAGTAATAGACTTACGGCAGAGCTAAATAGCTTAGGCTGGGGCTGACACTCTGGGACCCCCCCCCACCCCAAATTACGGGAAAAAGGGTCGTTTTCCCTTAAAGGTTTTACCAGAAAACCAGAAAAAACTTCCTGAAAATCTTTCCTGTACGTAACTTACATTCCCGTGAAGTCCACCCCCCTTTCCGGTGAAATCCACCCCCCCCCTTCCTGTGAAGTCCACCCCCGCCTTCCTGTAATTCCGTATTTTCCTGTAAGGCCTCTTTTCCCAGAGTGTGAGGCTGGCGGTGTTGTGGGCATAGTGGGAGCTGCCGCCTACGACGGGGCCATGATGAACCGTCACCGCCCCCATGGTGAGTGGCTAGAGTGGCGCACATATGTGGTAGCAAGCCCAGTACGAGCGTAGCCCCCAGCTACCCCAGCAGACTCACCGGACTCTGTCGCCCGGTTGTTGCCGCCTAGGGGCGAATTGCCTCCGCTCTGGCCGTTCAGGCTCAACAGGAACAATCCATCCACAGAGTAGATGGCGCCTGCGGTGCGTGCGCACGTGCGTGGCGTGCATGATGAACGTGCTCAGTTTGCAAGTGGGCCTCATCATGGCAACATGCATGCAGGCAGGCAGGTGCAAAACAAGAACAAACGCGTGCCCAGCAGCGCCAACGCGGCAGAGTGATTAGAGTGATTGAATGCAGAGCCATCATGCATGACCGACGCGACGCCGCCGCCTACGACCAGATGAATAGCCCTAATTACCTCCCATTCGGCCCATGTTGTCCGCAAAGAAGGAGGTGTCCAAAAGCACCTGCTTGATTGCGCCGTGAATGCGCCGCGCGTACGCATGGAAAGAAATGTGTAAGAAAGCCGCAGTGTGCGTGTATGTACGTATAGGTCACTGCATGGTGGGCGGGCCTGTATACATGGGATATGTAGCAGCATGGCACCACAATCAAGAGTACCTACTTCCCGTACGTACGTCCCGGACGGCCCGCGACGTAACACGCCAGCGCCAACATTGCGCCCATGCGCGCCCTTAACGCATCAAGCACTAAGACCACATCTATCTAGCCTACATACATGCAAGCGAGCGAGTGCGCGCGTGCGCACCTGGCCCACCACGCCGCCCACGTAGATCGCCCCGCCCATATCGCTCGCGAGGTTGCTTTGCACTATGCCGTTGGTTTGCGCGATGATCTGGAGCAGGTTGCCGTGCGTGAGGATGGCGCCTGTGGAGGGAGTGATGATGTAATGCTCTCACGTCTGGTGCACCACTTATGATCGATCCAGCGCAAGCACCAGCAGCTGCTGGCCGCTGCATGCTGCACCCTACCTACCCCCCTTACTCCGCTTCCTGTAGATTGGTTTAGTTGGGACTGGTAACCGCAACCCCCGCCCACCCCCATGTACCCCATGTATGTATACGTCATTTATGTACATGTATGGCTCGCTCTCTCGCTCGCCAGCAGCCACCGCCTGCCGCCGCTCATCAGCAGCCGCCCCTACCTGCTGCCGCAGCACGCAGCAGCCCATGCACCGCACCACTCACCGCCCGCGCCTGCGGCGGCCGCATTGGATCTGAAGGTGGAGCCGCTCAGGATCTGCACGTTGCCCACGCCAATGTAGGCGTTCTGCAACCTGTCCACCATGTACACCACGTCTGGCTGGCTGGCCACGGCTGCGGGGATGGCGCCCACCAGCCCCGCGTACAGCCCATCCAACACGTTTTTGAGGCCAGTGATGAAGGGCGCGTAGGAGACGAGCGAGCTGGCCGCCGCCTGTTTTTTTGCAAGTAAAACCCAATTGGTTTGACAAAAAAGTGAGAGAGTAGCATAGGGCGAGGGCTGTCAATCAAGTAATTCAAGCGAGCGCCCTTGTGCTGTCGTCTTACGAGTCGCATGCGGAGCGGTGGTGGCGGAGCAACCCAGCAGCTAGCAGCAGGGGGAATAAAACTGCGCCCCGCGCGACCCGCCCCCGCGCGCGCGCCCGACAGCAGCAGCCCGGCCCAGCCAGCCATCCATCCATCCACGTGGTCCTTCCGGGGAAGTCGGGCCCCCATATCATCCGGGGGAGTCTAGGGAGTCTGGGCCCCTTTCCGGGAAAGAAAGCTTTTCCGGCGGGGCAAACCCTGTCCCACAGTGCACCTATCTACCTGGTTGATCAGCGCCCGCACGGCGCTGGTCGCCTCACCCTGCGCGTAGATGGCGCCGCCTGCACACATACATGCAGCAGCAGTTGGGTGCAGTTGCTTGGAGGAAATAAAGCAGGAAGCAGCAAGGCAAGTAATAAGGCAATTTATTACGGTTCTAGCTAGCTAGTGGGCGCGCGAGCGAGGTGCACGTGCGGCCGTTTGGACTTGAGAGTAGGTAGGTAGGTACGTGCACCAGCCAGCAGGCGGCAGGCAGCAGCAGATAGAATGCAGTATGATGCTCAATGCATGATACAAGCAAGCAGCTTATGATAACAACGCACCCTGCGAGGCGCGGTTCGCCTCAATGTAGCCAGAGCTCATCACGATCTCTCCCAGAGCCTTGCCCACATATCTGCATGCAACACGTGCGGCGGGCGTGCAAGCAACAACAGGACCGGCAGGATGACGTGCAAATCGCTTCCGCCCCCCTCCTGCCGGCGGCGGCGGGCGGGCGGGTGTACCCAACTCCAAAGAAAATACCATATATACACGCACCACACCGCCAATCAACCTGCTGCCCCCGTCTTGCTTAGCATGACTCACATCGCTCCTCCCTTCCCAGCAGCGGTGTTGTGGTGGATATTGCTGCCAGCCAACACCTCCAGCTTGACTGCACGAAAGACGGAGAATGTATGGCATATGCATGCATGCACCGTGCGTGCGCGGCGGCGACGAGCAATGGCAACGAACAATTAGTAATCAAATAGGCACATAGCAGGCGGGCAATTAACTGACAGTAGATAGCTAGGATGCGTGCGCTAGAAGGCGCAAGTGTAACACGGCGGCGGGTAGTGTAGTGCCCCGTTCCTGACAACTTAAGTTGCCTTTTCCGTCGTTACAGGTAGATACGGTAGGTAGATTAGTGCATCTGCGATTGCGCGGCCGGCGGCGGCGGCGGTATATATGTAGGTACGGCGGCACTTACGGAGATGCCCAGCAGCGTAGAAGGCGCCGCCATCACCTGACGTGGCACCTGTGTGTGTGTGGGGGGGGGGGGTGCCATGCATGTTTAGTAATAACGGGGGAGATGTAGACAGACGTTGCGGCACAGAAGGAGGGGTTGTGGTTACCAGCCCAAACTAAACCTGTGGGGGGTTCCATGCATTTAAATTAATGGCGAGGTAGACGTACAACAGACGTTGCAACACACGTTGGCATACCGATGACCAGAAGGCGTAGTCGGGGGGGGATTGAAGCTCACCAACATTTACTGTAACACGCGTGATTACCATTACTTCAGACAGTATGTGTACTTGGGGCAGCCCTGTTATCAGGCTACATACACTCCAAGCATCCTCACCCACACCGCCCTCTATTCGCTTCATCATTCGCCACTGACATACACGGGCGCGGGCGCCCCCCATCCCTCGGTATCAATAGAAGTACGTGTCAGGGCACGAACATGAAGCGCGCGCGTGGCACGCAGGTCACGTGCATTTCTGCGCGACTAGCTACTCACTGTTGCCGGTGATTACATTGTTGCTGGTAAGCGAGATGAACGCGAAATGGTGGGTGGTGTACACAGCGCCTGCGGTTGGGTGGTTGGGTGGGTGGTTGAGTGGGTGGTTGGTGGGTGGTTGGTGGTTGGTGGTTGGGTGGGTGGTTGAGTGGGTGGTTGGGTGGGTGGGTGGGCGGGTGGGTGGGTGCGTGGGTGGGTGGGTGGGTGGGTGGGTGGGTGGGTGGTAGTTCATTCCAGAAACCAAAAGCGTGGGTGGGTGGGTGGGTGGGTGGGTGCAGGGGCTGGGTGGGTGGGTGGGTGCAGGGGCTGGGTGGGTGGGTGGCTGGGTGGGTGCAGGGGCTGGGTGGGTGCGTGCGTGGGCGGTGGAGGGGAACGCGCGGCCGTGGCGGTGGCGGGTCCGTGCTGTCCATCCATCCATACACACGTCCATCGGTGTGCGTGGGGGGCAGCAGTGAGTTGGTGGCGGCCGCTCGCTCGGTTGGGGGATGGAGGGGAGCGCCTAACCCATTGGCGGCAGCAGCAGCAGCACCAGCAGCAGCAGGGCGGGGGTGGCGGGTCATGGGCGGGGAAAGCTCACCGCCATACGAGGTGGCCCGGAGGTTCGCCAGCACGGCCCCGGGTGCGGGATTGATGGACGTCCACGTCACGTCCTGAACCGCGATGCCGCCGCTGTAAGCAAGGGTGCGTGCATGCACGGTAGTGAATTGCAGAGATAGATGTGCAGGCGCGTGCGTGTGAGTATGGGCTCTTGGAAGGTACGTAGCTAGGGTGGGCAGGCAGACAAAGCGGACGATATCATGGCTCAGCAGCAGCACCGACGGCGCGGCTGAGCGCGGCAAGCACGCATGCAGATAGAATAGAAGTGAGCACACGTAGCTAGGGATGCTTGGTTGCTTGCAAAAGCAGAAGCAAGCTTACCCCATGTCCGCGTAGTTGTCGGTCATGCCCCCGACGAACTTGACTTGGGCCACGGAATTCGGTCCATTGTTGGCGATGTTTCTGATGTATATGGCGCCACTGCGGGCACAACCAACATGCGCACGTGCTAACAAAGTGCAACATGCGAGCGAGCTGAGCCCACGTACGGCATGTACCACCATACACGCGAGGAACCCAAAGAACTCGGGAAGAATAATAAAGCAGTCGCGCAAGTCGCTATGGCTTTCTATCCATCCATACTATGCATGCATACAAGGCCCAAGCAACGCACTTCCACTTATCAAGGGCGGGCGATCGACTGCTGCCTGCCTCTTCTCCCCCGTGCACGTGCGTGGCATCAATCAACTAACCAAGCACATGAAGCAACGCTCACCCCTTGTTCGCCGCGGTGTTTCCGGTCATCGCAAAGGAAATAAGGTCCACCACCATCTGGATATTATTACAGCAGACGTAACAACGTGAGGTATGGGAAAGTAGGTAGTGACATTCCACTTGGGCATGCCCATTGTGCAAACAAATACCACAGACAAGGGGTGCCAGCTTTGTACAGCTGTAAAATGGGCCGAGCCCCAATATGGTCACAGGCTGGATGGCTACTTCAAGTGAATGAGCTTTAGACCCGTGATCCAGCTCAGGGCTTAGGACTCAGGGTCAGGACAAGGCACGCGTGCCTGAATCCCACACGCCCGCATCCACGCGAGTCAAGGGCGCCTTGCCACCAAGCCCAAGCATTTTGTGGCCCTCTACCGCACTGCAGACGTCCCCGATGCCCGACACTCCTCGGGCTAGGCGCGGGTTGGGAGCGACGTCGGCCCCTCGGCATTTCAGGATGCGTGACAGACATGGCTCTCACAAACTGGCGCTTTAGCTCCCCGCGTTGCTTGCCGCCAAAATAAATTGTTTTATAGGCCCTACAAACGCGGGCGTTTGTGACTATCCTCGCGATGTCGCGAAATTCAAATGTCCATCAGTCCATGGATGCGCGAAGGCATTCCTCGCTCCGCCCGAATTTTCCCTGCCGCCTATTTACATGCAATAGGCAATAACAAATACTAATACGTAGCATTCGTGGTTTGCGTGAGTATGGTATGTTTTGCCGACGTAGCCAGCCAGCCACGCACGCACGCACGCATGGATCCTGGGGGGCTTTCGCCCCCCCCCCCCTGGAACGCTTCGCTGGGGGGGGCTCAGCCCAAAAATCAATCATCATGCATCATCTTGATGATAGATAGGGCACTGCATGCATCGCACCAGGTGCTGCTGCTGCGGCCACCGCGAACTCGCAACTCACCACTCCACCGGCGGCGCCCACAACAGCCAGCGCAGCGCTGCATAGATGGGTAGGCGAGTGTGTGCAGGATGGTAGATAGTCGGCAGCAGGCATCATAGAGGCACGAGCCGGTACCCAGCAGCGCAGCAGCCATCCATGCACTCAGCAGCAGTAACCACCACAACCAACTCACCCACACCCCGCCGAGTTGCGGTACCACCGGGAGTTCTGCACGGTCACCGACACCACGCAGGTGGGACAGGGCGTTAACGAGGACGGTGTCATGACCACCGTGCCAAAGCTCCAAGCCGGATATTTAAAGTTGGGGTACCCGCCGCCGACGCCGTAGCACTCCGAGCCTCGGGCCGCGTCCTGGACGTTGTTGTCCGTGAAATCGCAGCCATCCACCACCAGCAGCGCCGCAGGCGTGTACGTGGGAGGGTAGACCTGCTGCGCGCACACAAAGCCCAGCGCGTTGCGGACGCGGTTGCACTCCACGTCGTACAGGACGAGCACGGGCGCCTCGATCAGGTGCACGCCCGAGCCGAACGCGCGGTAGGGTCCGTAGCTGTTGACGGAGAAGACGGTGAGGGAGCCGCCCAGGTCGTTGGCCTCGCCGGAAATGGCCACGCCGCCGCAGTTCGCGCATCGGATGAGGCCGCCGTTGTGCGACTGCGTGTACGTATGCATGCACGGGAGGGTGGCGGGCGGGCGGGCGGGCAGGCGGGCGGGCAGGCGGGCGGGAGCGTGCGTGCTTAGTACGTAGGAGATAGCCAGTGCGTTCATCACGCAGGAGGACGAGCGAGGAATAGGGAAGGAGGTAGGCAATCAAGTAAGTGAGGATGAACAATTTTGCCGGTCCGCGCGCGCGGGCGCGCGCGAGGGACAGGGGGTGGCCCTTGGGGTGGCCGGAGGTTTGGCACGCGGCACGGGCGGCAGCGCAATCTGCAATCACGGGCTCCAACGTAATGGTGCGGTAAATGCTGCACAAAGATCAGAGCTGGTGTAGGCTGCCACACAGTGCTCTGTATGGCTGCGTGGTGGTTGCACAACGCACACGGCGGTGGCACCGCCACCGCCGCACGGGGGGCCACCGCCGCACAAAATTTTTGGACCAATTTTGCCACAACGGCCCGATCAGTCCCGAAACATACATGAAATACCAAGAATAATTTCAGCTGTCTGGAACGCCGTCCCGGACATTCAAAAGCCAAAACCTTTTTTTACGAGCACGGTAATCCCGCCCCTGCTGTGATGCATGCATGCATGCTCTTCCGTACGCACCAGCGGTACGTTGTAGATGCCCACTTGCAGTGCCAAGTAGGCGACGTTCTGAAAGGTAACGCCGTAGTCGGCGTAGGAGGTGTCCCCGAAGTCGTAGTTGCGGTCGTTTGCGGCAACTGCGACGCCCACCTGCACACACGTACGCATTGATGGGGTGGGGCGGCACAGGGGCAGCCGGCGGGGGGCAGGGCGATCGCGTCGCTTGTCGTACAACAACCCATCATCATTTGGCACAGATGATAGCTACATACTATTCGGACGGTAAATGAAGTGAGCCCGGTTTCGGACTACCCCGTTTTCCCCGCGTGATGCAGCCCCACGTGCGTGCAGCCGCCACGCACCAGCTTGCTGCTAAATCGTGCTTGTATTGCATACATCAGGTTTAGTTTACGGTAATGCAAACGTACGAATTGCAGCAGCCGCGCATGCAAGCATTCAGTAGGTACAGCTGGCACGGCAGAGCAGGCAGCAGGTAGGGGTGCGTGAGTGCGTGCGTGCATGGGGAGGGCCGCTGCGCGCGCGTGCGGCGAATGGTCTCATCATCACCTACCGGCATCCGATTTGCAGAATCCATACAGGACTTGAAGTCCCTGCCCAGCCTGACCTCCGGCAAGATTCCGGGCGGGTCCGAGACGCACACCAGGAAGCATGCGGAGGGCACGATGTCGATGGCACAGGTGACCAGCGGCCGTGCGCCCATAAGGTCGCTCTTGCTGTAGGCCAGGCGGCGTCGCCACGACACCGACACGCCCTCCTCATCGTAATCGCTGCTAGCATTCATGCTGCTGCTATCCGCAGCGGCGGCTCTGCTGCCTGTAGCCGAGGGGCAAGGGGCACACACAAGCAAGCAGTGCATGCCGGCGTTCGTGAACGGCGGCAGCGAGCGACGGAGGGAGGCACGCGCACGGGCGGGCCTCATCTATCTCGTCAGATGTCGATGTGGCGCGAGTGCATGCCCTGCTATGAATTACTAGCTAGCTGCTAATTGGCTTTATATCCTCTGCTGGCGGGACGGCGGACGCCATACCATACCAAATTCGTACGGCAACTTTTTTCCGTCGTCAATCTTCATCATCGTCACCTCAAACTCCCTCAATTGCATCGGATTGCATGCCCGACGCACCGTTGGTTGCTGCAACCACGCGCTTGATGTGGTCCAGCAGGTCCCGCGCCACTGCTGCATGAGGGTCCTCTCCCTGCAGCATCCGCCGGCCGCCGCCATCACTAATGCCATCCCCCATATCTGCTCCTGATGCGGCTTCTTCATCAATGTAAACCCGCGCAACCCCGTCGGCGCCGCTGCTGCCGATGACTGAGGCTACTGAGGCCGCGGGCATTGCGAGCCATGCCAGCGCCAGCAGCCCAAGTGCCGGCAGCAGTAGCCGCCGGCGCTTGCCGCGGCGGGGGCGCGCGCCCATCCACCACATGCTGCTGCGCCCTCTGCTGCAGCACTGCGCCCTCTGCGTCCAGCCACCCGGCCGCCTGCGTGCAGCGAGCGAGCGGGTCGGTGCAGGACAGAGCAGTAGCAAGCAATCCTTGCGTGCTTACTTGGTCGTACCCATTGATTGGTCTAATTGGTCGTGCCCATACACGCGCGCAACCGCATGCAGCCACATACACACTGCGCATGATCAACCGCACACGAGTGATGTATCCTCCAGGATGCCGGGAGGAGGGGGTGGGCGGGGCCCGGGTGGGTGAGGTTCGGTCCCTTGATCCCGTGCCGTCCAGCCCGTGCAACGTCCTACCTGATCGCGTGGAAACGCCCGGGGGCACGACGACAATATTAATAGCAGATCCTCAGGCCGTGCGGTCGCATTAGCACCTGTATATGTTACCGTCTTGTTAGTACGTATCGCTGTCAACTCCAGTCAATGGCAGTGACGCGCGCGCGGGCTACCTCGTTCCTCGCTCGCTCGGCACCGCGCCGGCGCGGCGCACGCGTGATGGGGCATGCCCCAGGTACATATCTATTGATTAACACGGCCGCTGACGAGGAATTCAACGCGACAGCTTGCAGTGCTCACACTTGCTTGAGGCTCAGAGAATTGCGCTCCCGCTGCGCGTGGTTGCGGCTGTTCGTGAAGCACTTGCGCTAATTGACCTGGCACATCTATGAATAGAAGCTAAAAATGTGGCCGCTAGGGCGAACAATGGAAAAACAACCTACTTCAACGAACGTCGCATCGGGCTATTCCCTGTGTGAAGGACAGACGCTGTGTTGGTCTCTATGTATCATGTGGGAGTAAGAACGAGAGTAGGGCGGCCCGAGCCGATGCTGGCGCTTTTCGTGGATCGAACCTGTCCGTGCTTTTCGCACTGCCGGGCCCATCCACATCGCACGCCGATTATTATTTGTCAAACACAGCCAGGTGGTTTAAAGCTCAAGCTTGATCGGCTCGGCCCACTCTGTACTACGGGCTGGAACGGGTCGGAAAGCAGGTCGCAGGGACCGTATGGTTTCTGGCTTGGAAGCCCAAAACAAGACGCCACCACGGTCTGCAATGTAATTCAATCACCTTTCCTGCCCTTGGTCAGTGCAGGCAAAGGGGGACCTGACCGACAAATGATCGTCGAAACCCCGCGCCCCTAAACCCCTCAGTGGCAAACTATCGCCGCCCAAGCAAAAGCATCAACCTTGCGTCGTCCGTCCCACAATCCCAGACGTGCATCCACCGAGACCGCCATGTCACCATACAGGCATATGCATACAGGTCGGGCCGGTGCTGCAGTAGTCGTGGCTGAAGTAGTGGTGCTGCTACTGCTGCGGATCCGGTAGATCTGCGGCGGCGTCTGCTGCAGTCACCGTGGCTGCCGGAGGCAGCCGCAGCAGCAGCACGCACGTCAGCGTGTGTCCACCAGCCGGCACATCTCTGTCAGGCGGGACACCGCCCGGTGGTACATCAGCACCTCCTCCGCCCACACCGCCTTGGGCACCACCAGGTCCCCCGGACGCACCGGCGCCGCGCCGCCGCCGCCGCTGCTGGCGCTGCTGCCAGTGAACTCGCTGGGGTTGACGGTGTTTGTGATGCCGCCGCGTGGTGGCAAGCCGCCCGTGAGGCTGCCAGATGAGTGGAGCGCTGCCGTGATGCTGGCTGCCGGTACTGATCCCTGCTCGCTGCTTGCATCGTCATTCGTGACGGGCGCGTTACTGGCGACGGTGGCGGCGGCGGCGGCGGCTGGCGTGGGTGGTGCGCGGCTGTGGTGCGCGGCCGGGTGCTTATTACTAGCGGGTGCCGAGCGGTGCTGCGAGGATGCGGAGCCCAGGCCCAGGCGTGGGTTAACGCCCTGGTGTGGGGTGGGAGCGGAGGCGCGCGCAACTCAATGCATGTACCACAGATGTGGGGGGTCTGGCATTTCACTGGTGAATGGGGGCGTGGGCAGCGCTAGCTAGCTCTCGTGTGTTGGCGCATCCCTACTGACTGCCTCAAGTTTGCCAAGCTACTGTTGCTGCATGTCTGATCTTCATGGGATCCGCGACATACGCGGAGTGTGGGCTACACTTCAGCTGGAGGGCCTCGCGTGATTATGCATGGTGTGTGCGCGCACACTGCGCTGCTCCCGACCATCCCAGGCCAGCTCGACCTAGGCCATGCTCGCAATCGATGCCGCGTTTCCCTCCTGTACACATGTCTAACAAGTAACAGCACAAGCATTCGCATACCCATTCGAGCAGGGGCCGGCCCCAGCCCCGGCCCCGACCCTTTCCCCGCCCCCTTCCCCTTCCCCTTCCCCTTCCCCTTCCCCCTCGCTCCCCTTCCCCGGCCCCAGCCCCGGCCCCGGCCCCGGCCCCGGCCCTGGCCCGGCCCGGCCCCGGCCCCGGCCCCGGCCCCGGCCCCGGCCCCGGCCCCGGCCCCCGGCCCCCGGCCCCCGGCCCCCGGCCCCCGGCCCCCGGCCCCCGGCCCCGGCCCCCGGCCCCGGCCCCGGCCCCGGCCCCGGCCCCGGCCCCGGCCCCGGCCCCGGCCCCGGTCCCGGCCCCGGCCCCGCCCCCCGGCCCCGGCCCCGGCCCCGGCCCCGGCCCCGGCCCCGGCCCCGGCCCCGGCCCCGGCCCCGGCCCCGGCCCCGGCCCCTTCCCCGGCCCCTTCCCCGGCCCCTTCCCCTTCCCCTTCCCCTTCCCCGGCCCCGGCTCACTCATTCACGGACCTCACCCGCGCACTCACCAGCCTCTTCGCCTCCGCCAGAAGCGGCGCAAACAGCTCGTCAGGCGGCACGGCGGCCGAGACCAGCAGCCGGCACCTGCGTGCGCACGTGGGTGCGGGATGGAGCGCGTGCGGAACCATGCCATGACCAAAGGCGATAGCAGCAGCAGGCAAGTGGGCGGCAGGTGGCAGCAATAGCAGCAGCCACGTTTCGGTCCCAGGTCGACTCTCGGCTGACGTGCCCGCCCTTGCCTTTGTAATGTATTTGTAATGTATTCGCTGTCCGCTGCCCCGCTCCATGCCATCCGCCGCACACGTACGGTTTGTCATGTCCAACGTTCGTCGCCTCAAAGCCAATCGTGCATGCCACGTACGGCGCGCCGCACGTACCTCATGTCGTACGCGACGTCCAGGAGTGTGACCAGCCGCCGCGCCTCGTCGCGCTGCGCCAGCCCCAACTGCGGTACGTCGGTGATGTACAGCTCGCTGAGGTGGCGCGATGCGATGGGGCGGGTACGTGTTGGATGGTGGTTAGGAAGCAGCGGGCCGGGCGCATGGGTGGGATCACTGGCTGGATGGATGACAAAGAAACAGGCGCGGCTGGCAGGGTGGCCGCAAAACACAAGCGCGGGAAAATGCTAGCTAGCAATCACTCATCCGGCGCGAGAGGAAACAGCTACAGGTAGGGCAGTCCTGCTCTCGCTCTCGCCTCTCGAACCAGCAACAGGACATTAACATGACTGCTCATGCATGGCCGCACATCTCACTTGAAGTGCCGGCACAGGGCCAGGAAGTCCGGCGCCGCCAGCGCGCCACCGTCGTCCATTCCCGCCTTTAGCCCGGCCGCGCCGCACAGCTGCTCAAACGAGAAGAAGGCTGCGTGGAAGTGCAAGTGCGGGGCGGCATCAGCTAGCAGTGGCAGTAGTCCCGAGGCAGTGGGGATTGCAACTGTGGACACGGTTGCATTCCAATGCCATGCTGGCGGCGGAGGAAGGCAAGCAGACAGGCGGGGCAGGCGACGGCAAGCACGCGCACTGACGCACGCGCACTGACGCACACGCACGAGACGCACCGGCGCTGCCGCAGGTGTTGGGCACCTTGAGCCACCGGCCGTACGCCAGCGGCACCTCAGCGATGGAGCTGTTGCCGGTGTCGTCGTCCATCTCCCCCCGCCGGGCGCTGTCGCTGGCGCTGCTGCTGCTGCTGCTACTGATGCCGCCTTCGCTGGCGCCACGGATGGTGCGGCTGGCGCCGCCGCCGTTGGCGCCGCGCTTGCCCGCCGCCTCCAGCCGCCGCTGCCAGGCGCTGCGGAGCGCGTCGGCGGCGCCGGGGCCCACACTCCAGTCGCCTAGCGGCAGCGAGCCCTGTGGAGCGAGCGGCGCCAGCCACAGGAGAGGCATCAGCTACATGAAGTAGTCATTCATCAGCTACATGAAATAGTCAGTCATCAGCTACATGAGGGGAAATCCACACAGCCGCTTTATTTGCACGCACTGGACCCACGCACGACCATGGTGTGGCTCCTTAAGGGACCTCCTACCCACGCGCTCCGCCGGGGCCCCGTCTTACCACAACGATGGGCTCATCCGACTGCTGTGCCTGCTGCTCGGCGCTTGGCGCCGCTGCCTGGCTGCTGCCGTTGCCTCCCGTCCCGGTTCCTGCCCCTGCTGGGAGGCCCGTTGCTGCCGCGGCCGCCGCCGCCGTCGCCCGGCGGTAGTCCACATCCGCCGCCACGTTGGCAACCTGCGTAGTCGTTGCCGCGGCAGGTCAAGACACACGGCGGGTGACGGAGTAATCTTTCTGACGTTTCTGGAACCACCACTACACCACTGGTACACCATATATACATCAACACCAGACACGGACACGCCACGTTAGGCTTGCACGTTGAACACCCTCAGTCCCGCAAATCCCAGCCATCCACGCTCCCCCCGCCCCCCGCCCCCCGCCCCCCGCCCCCCGCCCGCCGCCCAGCCACCCCTACCGCCAGCCGGCTGTCCACGAGCTGCACGAACGGCACGAAGTACTGCCGGCTGAGGCCGCCGCGGTACAGGTCGGACGGCCGCCGGTTGGACGTGAACACCAGCGCGCAGCCGCCGCGGTCGCTGCCGCCGCCACTACTACCGCCACCGCCCACAGCAGCCTGGCCGCCGGCGCCGCCGCTGCCCATGGGGCCGCCCGCCGCACCCGCGCCGTCCAGCAGGCAGCCGAACAGGCTGCGTGCTCAGCGGGGACAGGGAGGCAGCGGCGAGCGCGGGGAGGGCGGTGGGGTCGAGCAAAGGGCAAGGCGTGTCGGCCGGCACACGGACAGCCCAGCCCTGATCCCGGTGCAATATCACCTATCTGCGCCCCCCCCCCCACACACACAACCAACCCACACGCGGTACTGTGCATATAACAATCAAGCAGAGTACGGCACACGTGCGGCATGGTACGGTGGCGACGTCGTCACGGTGTCGTACCGGGCCAGGATCATGGCGTCCGCCACGTCGGTCACGTGCAGCTCGTCCAGGCACAGCACGGCACTGCCGCCCGCCACCTCGCGCGCCACCGTCACCAGCGGGTCCTCCTCCGGCTCCGCATACCTGTGGCCCGTGATTCGTGATCGCACACACAACAAAGTGCGTCGCCGGGGTTGTGACGTGGTGTCGCTAAGAGGTGACCGCAGGCCCACCCGCCGGCCGACCCAACTCGCCATACATGCCGGCCCCGTCCTACCCTCTACTACCGTCCCGTCCTACCTGTACACCAGCAGGCCCTGCCGGCTGCGCGCCACCACCTTGGGCCGAGCCAGCTGCAACTGGTGCAGCCGGCCGTGCACGCCCTGTGGTGTGATGGCGGTCCGTACACACGCACGCAGAGCGGGGCTTGCTGCATGGGGGCTTTCCAAAACACTGCTAGATAGGGATGCCGGTGCCGTGCATGCCACCCATCAGCCTTCTTCGCTGCCGCACTGCCTCCACAGCACCCGACCCGTCGGCCAACCGAACCAACCGCGCGCGGTGTACCCACCTGCATGAACTCGTGGAAGTGCACGCGCCTGGCGTCACGCGCCGTGCCCGGCCCCGGGCCCGCCCCCTCCTCCCCGCCCCTGCCACCGCCCCCGACCTCCGTCCGCAGCCCCGGCTGCTGAGCCTGCTGCTGCTGCAGCTGCTGCAGCCGCGCTCGTGTGGTGCGGTGGAACAGGTCCATTAGAGCGGTCTTGCCGGAGCCCACCGGGCCCCACAGGTACACCCCCAGCGGTCCCAGGGAGGCGCCGGCTGAGGCGCCGGCTGAGGCTGCTGCTGTAGCGGGCTGCTGCAGGGCGCCGCCCGCTGCTCCTGCACCTACGGCTGGTGGCTCTGTTTCCGGTCGCTGCGATAGCGGGCCGCCGGCGCCCAGGTGGAAATCGCCGCTGACGAGGGCTGCAGGTCCAGGTCGAAGAAAGAGGGGGTGGAATACCAGTGAGAACAGGTGGCATTCTGGCGTTGGGGTGATGTCGCATCACGTGCTTTGTTTCGGCTGGCCAACCGAAACGGCTATGGGGCGCAAGCACCGGCCCTGCACTTGTAGTTGGCAGATAGCTGCAAAGTTTGCCACTATCGCGTCGTGAGTGCGCGTCAAATGACAAAGCATAGGGCATTTGCAGCTCCTGCGGCAGGCCAGTGGCTGTTGTCCCTGGCACCGCAGGACGCCCCTGTATACCCTAGGATAAAACCCTACGTGGTTGCGGCTCGGAACGGTTTTCGCCCTCGCACTGCCCGACCACCCGGCCTACCTGCCTCCCGCCGCAGCACCGCGTCTTGCAGCAGCTGTAATGCCTTGGCTGCGGCGCGCTGGCTGGCGTCGGGCCACAGCGTCCCTGCGTCCAGCAGCCTGGCAGTGCAGTGGACAGCGGTTGATGCAGTCAGCACATGACGCTGGCGCCCACGTTGCGCATGAGCCCGTGAAGCATGCACGCAAACACACAACGATGTGTCAGGATTCACGGAACGCTAGTACAAATTCCTCGCAAAACGCTACGGAAGAGGGCCGCCGCGCCGCATGCAGCGGTTGGGGGACGGCGCGACCAGTGCCACGCCACGCCACGCAACTCCGGAATCACTTGCCGTTGATACGCATCCAGCACACCGGCAGCATCACTTCCAGTCCGCACTGCTTCCTGTTGTGCACGTCGCGCCGCAGCTGCAAGACTGCCAAAGTTTTGCGACGAGAGCGACTGATGGGCACATAGCAGCAAGCCTCGTGGCCGCAGTAGACGCGACATCGTCAATTGTGGTATATATTGAGCCGCATGTACAGGCAACGCTTAAGCTGGGGGCAGAGACTGGCAAACACGCGGGCGGTCGGAACAACGAAACGGTCGCGCCTCATCCCGGCCCATGCCACAGCCGTGCCTGTCGCACCTTCTCCAGGTCAATCCATGGCCCCATCAAGCATCACGAGCACCAAGTTAAATCGCCAGCATTGAAGCTTTGGCAGAGGACCATATCAGAGCTGTCGACCAATGAACTATGAACCCATGAACCAAAGGATCGCTTTCAGCTGCGAAATATTTGACGAAGAACGCTTTGATATTTACCTATAACAGGCTCTTTTCTGATGTTGCTAGGCTGCCTGCGGCCCCGTCGTCAGCTGTTCTCCGCCTCCGACATGTCTAGGTCGTAGGGCCGTCACAGCTCTTTTTTTATACCACAGCGTCCTTTTGCGCGGGGCGCAATCAACCCCCAGCTGAACCGGCCATCTTCGCGAGGACACAACGCCTTGCCGCCTGGTGCGTAACAATATCAATTTTGATGTTGCCAAGCCAACTGCGGTTATCGGGTGCATCGAACAGCACAGCGGGAGGAGGTTTGTGCAGCTTGCCGTGTGGTGCCGTGTGCTCGGTGGGCTTAGCCAGGACCCCCTTAGCAGCTACGTCAGGCCAGATTCGTGGGCCCGATTCTCGGGGGCCACCTTCATCTGACCGAGGGGTTATGTAGTCAGGACTCTTTGTTCGAGGCGCCAGGCCGGGAGACCTTCATTAAGCTGGTCCATGAGTATGAGACACACATTTACCTGTGCCCCAACCCCCGCCCCTTGCCTGCCATTGCCCCGGCCCCCTTTCAGACGCCGTCGGGAAGTGCTGGGATTTCGAGGGGCGGCTGAGGGCTGCATTCCGCTGCCACCATGCAAATCGGGAATGTGGCCTCTCCGGGCGACACGGGAACGCTGGGAAACCTTCCGGACAGCATCATTAATAACATAATAGAGCGCCTCAAGGTTCACCAGCGCGTTCCGCTGAGGGCCAGCTGCAAACGCCTCCGGCAACTCGTAAACCAGACAGTTAGCAAGATCAAGGTGCGTCCAGGCTATGTAGGGCCACCAGGGAATGCGGTTTTGGCAGTCTGGGGGGCGGCGGAGTGGGTAGGTGCACGTTCCGCCGGCTGCTGGCTACCCCGCGTCAGTGGCACGCCCAACCTTGCGCCGCAGCTTGACCCAACGCACAGCGAGGATGCGCTGCGATGGGAGCTCAGCGACCGCTTTCCGAAGCTGGAGCACATCGAGGTGCGTGCGAGCGTGTGTGCGCCTGCACTGTGGCACAGCGGCAGGGCTTACGCGGCTGGGGCGAGTGTGTGTTTTTTTATATTGCGTCATTGCGTGTGTACCGAACGGGCCCAGGCTCTTGTCATGGTTACTATGCTCCGCGCCGTGTGGGCAATAGTCATCGCAGCAAATTTCCCTTCCTCGGCTCTGCCTCCCGCATCTCATCTCATCACCCCTCATCGCAACATGGATGACCCGACAGATCATGAAGCCCAGCGAGATAGACTGCTTCACGGACCAGACATTTGCGCAGCTGGCGCTCAAGGTGCGCGCTGAGCTGCAGGCCTAGCTGGACCAGGCCTAGCTGGACCAGGCCTAGCTGGACCGGGCGGCAGCTGGGGTGGGGGCTTTGAAAGGACTGCTTGGGGGTGATGGGTGGGTTCCTGAAGCTGCTTCCCTCCTCATCATTAATGCATGGTGTGCGCGCGGGTGCGTTGTGCGGTGTCGCCAACCCCCCACCGCCTTCCCTTACCTCCTCCTCCTCCTCCGCCACCCCACCCCCTTGCCCCCAAAACACACGCGCACACAGGACCTGTCGCGCCTGCCCGGCCTGACCAGCCTGAACCTGGAGCACTGCACGCAGCTGTCAGTGGCGGGGCTGGCGGCGCTGGCGCTGGCCTGCCCCCGCATTGCCAAGTTGCAGATCCCGCAGGTCTGCCAGGTGAGAGGCAGACACACAGAGAGGGAGAGGGAGAAAGGGAGAGGGGGGCACGGAGAGAGGGAGTAAAGATGTGTGTGTGCGCGTGTGCGTGTTGAGAGAGCAGTGGCGGCGGTAGGAGCAGGAGAGGGAGGGGGAGGCGGAGAAGGAGAGGAAGAGGGAACGGGAGAAAGCATGCGGCGGTCGGGTGAGAGTAAGATTCGTTGAGGTGAGGAAGGGGATCGCACCACACCGCAACATCCATCACCGGACCTGCTGCCGTGCCGCGGTCACACCACCACCGCTCACTCCGCCCCTGCCCATACACACACGCACCACGCCCCGCACCCCCTCCTTCCCCCCCCCCCCCGCCTTCTGGTCATCGGTATGCCAACGTGTGTTGCAACGTCTGTTCTACGTCTACCTCGTCATTAACTTAAATGCATGGAACCCCCATCGCAGCTGTGCATGAGCGACTCGATGTTGCTGGTGCTGGCGCGGCTGCCTGAGCTCAGCCGACTGCGCGTGCAGTGCTGCAGGCACTGCGACGAGGTGCGGGCGGGTGGGCGGACGGGCGGACGGGCAGGGGGCGGACGGCGGTGATGAGGGGAGCGGCCCGTGCGGCTACAAGCCGAGGAAAGGAGAGGGGTGTGAGAAGGCGCAAGGGGCGGGCCGGGCACGGGCCGCAAAACCGACCCAGAAACCGACACAAGTGACGGACGCGACACGGCCTTCCCGCGCGCCGCTCCGCAGCTCCTGCAAACCCAGCATGTACGGGTTGTACGTTCCCCCTCGTCGCTCGTTAACGCGCTACTTACAACACCCGCCCTCTTTCCGCGCGGCGTTCTCACACTCACCTCCACACACGCCTCCACCCGTCCACCCACCCCCTGCTCCACACACCACCAGGTGGCCCTGGCGTACCTGTCCGACCTGCGGCGCCTCACCGCCCTGGAGCTGGAGGACTACGGGCAGGCGCTGAGGCAGGTGCGTGCCGGGTACTTGCCGGTAGTGATGGGCGGCGGTAGCGCTGTGGTGGAGGAGGGGTGGGTGGGCGGTGCTGTGGTGGTGGAGGGGTGGGTGGACGGAGGGACGGGGCGTGTTGCGCAAGGAGAGGTGCGCGGCTCGATCCGATCACAGGCAGCACACAGGTGCACCAAGGGGCGCCACGCCCGGGCAGCTGTGGCATAGGTCATTCCAGGAGCCGAATCGACCATGATGGTGGGAGGGGCCAGGCGGAGGGGATGCATGCTGCCTGTGCCTCTTGTCCGGCGCATCCAAATGTCTCATGACAGTGGTGCTGTTGCTGCCGCCCCGCTGCTGCCCCCCCCCCCCTGCTGTCGCGCCCTGATGCTGCTGCTTTTGATGCTGCGGCTGCGGCGGCGGCGCTCAAGCAGATGACGCTGCTGACCAGCCTCACCAACCTGCGCTCGGTCATGGTGTGGAGCGACTTCATCGTCGAGGTCACAGACCCGGGCGGCGGCGGCGGGGCCGGAGGAGCAGGAGCAGGAGCAGCCGGGGGCTGGGGACATCATGGCGGGGGAGGTGGCGGGCCAGGCGCTGGGGGAGGCGGCGGCGGCGGACACCACTTCATACACCACCCCATGCAGGTGGGTTCGCGGTCCTTGGGTTCTTCAGAGGCACGGGTGCGACTGGGTTGAGCGCCCGCGCGTGCAGACAAGTCGGGGAAGCGACATGCCCTGCCACCAGTCGGGTCACGGCACGTCCAAGGGCTCTCCCATCAGGTGCACCGGCACCCCAGCTGACCTGCTCCACTGGGTGTGTTAGAAAAGCACAAGGAGAGGAACTGGGTGTGTGTGCACGTGGGCCGCGCCGTGCGCAGAACCTGCCCAACGGGGCGGCGGCCCCGGCGGATGCCGAAGCCGGGCTGGCGGGGCTGGCGGGGCTGGCGGCGGCGGGCGTCAACCCCATCATGGCGGCGGCGGACCTGGCGGCGGCGGCGGTGGCCAACCTGAATCTCCACGCCGGCGATGGAGATGAAGAGGGGGGCGGCGGTATAGTCTTGGGTGGAGGAGCAGGGGCAGGGCCAGCCGCGGGAGGAGGTGGTGGCGGCGGAGGCCTGGCGGCGGCGATGGCGGCGCTGCAGGGGGCGCATGGCGGCGCGGGGGTTGGCGGCGGCGGAGGCGGCGCGGACCCGGCAGAGTTTGCGCACCAGCTGCAGCTAACACAGCAGGTGCGTGGGCGGCGGCGGGTTGGCTGTCGCGGGTAGTGCCACGCGCCTTTGAGAGGAGGCTGCGTTGGGACCGGTACTCGTGTGACACTGCTTTGTTTTGCTGGGCAGCTGCGTTAGAACCGGTAATTGAGGATGACTGTTTTGTTTTGCTGGGCCAGCTGCGGTATGCTGATAGAAGACTATTTGCCATGGATGCGTTCACCTCCGCCTCATGAGCTGCGTCCTCATACGCCTTGTCTTTTTAACTCATAAGTGCGTGTAACCCCTCATGAAACAGGTGCTCAGCAACATCTTTGCGGGCAAGGCGGCGCTGCTGGACTGGGTGACGGGCATGACGTCGCTCACGCACATTGACATTCAGAGAGTGGGTGAGTGCGCAGCGCAGCCTGGGCAGCGGCGGCTGGGCGGCGGCAGCGGCGGCGGCGGGGGTGGTCGCGGCCTAGCAGTCTAGAGGCGGCGGCGTCATGCGGCCTTTGGCGTTGGAAGGTGCACATGTGAAGCCACGACTAAAGCCCCGTCTCCGCCTGCCCTTGGTGGCCGCACGGGCCTGCACACCCTTGTCACACCCTTGTCACGCCTTTGCTTTCCTCTCCACTCTCATTACTCATCGCAACCACCACCAACACCATCACCAACGCCATCACCACCACCAACATCAACACAGACATCAGCTTCCCCGAGCTCCAGCGCTTCACGGCGCTGCCCAGCCTGCAGCACCTGGGCGTGGGCGACCTCGCGCTGGAGCCGCCGCCCGGGACCGGGCCCGGGGCGGGCGGCGGGGGCGGAGCAGGAACAGGAGCAGGAGGGGCGGGGGGCAGCCGACACGGCGGCGGCAGCAACCTACTGGTGCGTGCCGCACTGCTGCGGACTGCGGTGCATGGTCGCCGGGCATGGTTGATGCATTCTTGGCCGTAGGGCAAGCGGGCGCAAGGCCATGCATTCATGGCCGCAGGGCAAGCGGACGCAAGGCCATGCATTCTTGGCCGCAGGGCAAGCGGACGCAAGGCCATGCATTCTTGGCCGTAGGGCAAGCGGACGCAAGGCCATGCATTCTTGGCCGCAGGGCAAGCGGACGCAAGGCCATGCATTCTTGGCCGCAGGGCAAGCGGACGCAAGGCCATGCATTCTTGGCCGCAGGGCAAGCGGGCGCAAGGCCATGCATTCTTGGCCGCAGGGCAAGCGGGCGCAAGGCCATGCATTCTTGGCCGCAGGGCAAGCGGACGCAAGGCCATGCATTCTTGGCCGCAGGGCAAGCGGACGCAAGGCAATGCATTCTTGGCCGCAGGGCAAGCGGACGCAAGGCCATGCATTCTTGGCCGTAGGGCAAGCGGACGCAAGCGGCGGGGATGCAGGTGCCGCAATCGCGGCGTGCGCTCAAAGCTTGCAACGCCCCTCACTTCAAGAACACCTGCACCGCCACCTGCTCCTGCTCCCTCCCATTCGGCTGCCGCCCACCCCACACTCCCCCCTCTTCTAAACCTAAATGCATGGAACCCACCCACCCCACCCCATCTCTCCTCCTCCTCCTCTCCCGTGTAGAACCCGGGCGCGCGGCCGCTGTGCTCCGTGACCAAGCTGGTGAGCCACAACATCCTGCACGAGGCCAGCCTGCGCACCACCTTCCCCGCGCTGGGGGCGCTGTCCTGCGACAGCTCCGACAGCGGGCTGCGCGCCATCTCCGAGCTGGTGCGTGCGCGGCCGGGTGTGGGTGTGGGTGTGGGTGTGTGAGTGTGCGTGACATTACGCGACATGCGTGTGGAGTACGGAGTGAAGGGTGCAGAGTGCAGATGGAGCTGGGTGACGTGTGACATACGGGGCTGGTGGTGGTGGTGGTGGTGGTGGTGACGCGGCGGCGGCGAGGGGTGGGAGGTAATGGCTGGCACCGTGTGTGGAGCGGGCTGTCATGTGCGCCTGCGTAATTGCGGACCGCATATGACAGCCCGTGCAGTAACTGCTATGGCCCACATCCGCACGCCGTAAACCTCTCCCGAATCTACATCCCACATCCACCGCCACCACTCCAACCATTCACACTACGCACGCCACACCGCACTCCCACTCCGACACCCCCCCCCGCGCGTCTCTCGCACCGCACGTCTCGCCGTCTCGCCGCCTTTTTTGCTTTTTCCAGCCGCGGGCGCGCTACCTTTCACTCGACATACATACCGATTACTATACTCGCCAGCAAACGGGAACGCAGCCTCGGCGAACACGGCGCTGGAGCCAACGGTAATGTACCCGCTGTTCCGCTGGACATCGGCACTTCACAACCATTTGATAAACACCATCCGATGGATGGCTACCCCACCCACATCCCCACACCCACGACGCCCTCACCCACATCCTGCCCCCACACCCCGCATCGTCATTAATTTAACATGCATGGAACCCCACACCCCGCACCACCAGACCGGCCTGGTGAACCTGTTCCTGTGGACCAGCCCCACCGACGCCATCACCGACTCCGGGCTGGCGGCGCTGTCCAACCTGCGGCGCCTGGAGACGTTCCGGCTGGAGGGCGCGGAGGCGGTGACGGACATGGGCTGGCTGCAGTTCGCGCGCGGGCACAGCGCCCTAAGCCGCGTGGACCTGGTCAAGGTGCCGGGCGTCACCGGTGGGTGGCAGTGGCAGTGGCAGTGGCAGTGGCAGTGGCAGTGGCAGTGGCAGTGGCAGTGGCAGTGGTGGGCGGCGTTGGAAAGGCAAGGGGGATGGGAAGGTTGGGGTGGGGTGGGGATGGGGTGGTGGGGGGGGTTCGGTGGGCTCGCACAAATGGTGGGTCGCGTGGTTCAGGATGGGAGGCGGGTGCCCATCCACTACCGGTATTCACATTGCCACCCAAACGCCGACCAGCCATGCCAACCAGAACTGCCGTCTTACACATCCACGCACATAGCACAACCTGCCCACTGTCCCCCGCCCCACTGCCGCCCCACTTCCCCCACCCATATCCTTGCGACCCACTTCCCCCGCCCCCTGTCTATCCTCACCCTGCTCTGCATGGGAACCCCACCTCCTGCCCACACCAGCCTCACAGCCCGCCACCCAACCGCCCGCCCACCCACCCACCCACCCACCCGCACAACCGCACCCCACAGACATTGGCTTCATCCTGTCGCTGCGCCAGCTGCCGGGCCTGCAGCGCGCCTCCTTCATGGAGTGCCCCGGCATCGACACGCCCACGCTGGCGGCGCTGCTGGCCTTCTGCCCCGCGCTCGAGCACATAGAGCTGCAGGCAGGTGCCGGGGGCGGCGGCTGAGCGGGTGGGCGGCGGGGTGCTGCTGGGCGGGGTGGCTGGGGCGGGGGGCATTGTGGGCGTGGTGGAGTAGAGGAATCGGCAGGCTTTGACGGGCGGCTTGTTATTGTGCCACGGGTGGGAATGTTTTTTCCTAAGCCCCCACACGCGCCATTATCATCCCCGTGCCAGACAGCAGAGCTGTATCGCGTGTGAAGCACCCGCTAGCGACAGCGTCAGCCGAGCCAAATGCGGGTTTCCAACCAGGTGTCGCGTCCCGGTCAGGCCCCGCAGACCATGGCGGCCCCAATTCCCACACCCCCGTGCCACAAGCCGCATGCCCCGCTTTGGTTTCTGGAATGAACTGCCCCACCCGACTACACACCCCTTTTGCCCCTTCCCTCTGTGCTCCCCCCCACACATGTGCCCCCACCCTGTGCCCCCTGCCACCACCCCACCCCACGCCACCCAGGACTGCCCCGCCATCAGCCTGGCGGCGCTGCGCAAGATGCTGGCCGCCACAGGCCCCTCCCGCCCCGACCTGGACATCGTGTTCCGCAGGTGAGTGTGCGTGTCGTGCCGTGCCGTGCTGTGCCGTGCCGTGCTGTGCCGGGCCGGGCCGGGCCGTGCCGGAGTCAAGAGGCCGGAGGGCAAGATGCAGGGTAGCTGGCGGGGCAGCTGGTGGGGTTGGCGTTGCTTTGTTGTTGTTTGCCTGCGCACCCTGCCTTTGGTGTTGACTCCTGTCCTGGCCGCGCTGCTGTCGCCGTGCGCTTGCTGGGCTGTGGTGTGGTGTGGTGCGCAGGGGCGGCGCGACGCGGGTGCTGCATGGAAGCGGCTGAGGCCGTGACGAGGGGGCGCCGGCCGTTGCACACGCATAGAGCTGGCGGCAGAGGCCATGGGTGGGCTGCAGTGATGGTGCTACTGGCTGCAAGGCGGTGCTGCCGGCGTCGGTGGCGGATGCTTCGGATGGGTGACAGGCTGACAGCTATGGCGGGTGCCCAAGAAGGCCTGGATCTGGAGGAGGCAGAGGAGACAGGGGTGACGAGTAAAGCCAAAAGCTGCCTTCTGCGGGGCGATGCATTTGTCAACATTACTGCAAATCGGCCGGATGAGACTGGCATGCGCTTCAGAGCCGCGGGCAACTGCCCGTTCAGTTGATCTCCCACCGCCCGCGTTGATGGAATAGGCATGGGGCAAGAATGCGAGGTCCCAGTAGTGTCCGAAGCCTCCCACACACCCACAAATACAAGCAAGCAAGGCATAAGCAGGAGAAACGCGCTGCAACTGTACCGACGTCAGTAGCTGGCTGGAGGTTGCTGGAACGTTTTGCTGGCGCGCGTTCTTCAGTCCTCACTCTCCTGGCGCCCAGCCCGCCAGCGCGGCCGCCACGGCGCCGGGAAGGGCGGCCTTGTAAGGAGCCAGGTGTCCGCCTCTGCAACCACCATGTCTTGGACACCTGGTGCAGCCCACAACAACGTAACCGCTTGGCACTGGCGGATTCGCATACAAAACACCAGCACAAAGCGAGTGCGCCGAATCCGTACATCATGGCAGTTGGCGCGCGGCCACACAACGCGAGCCCATCATCCATAAGACCATAACGCAGTGTCCAGACTGCGTCGTCCCGCGTCGGCCGTGGTCCTCTGCCGCACTCTGCTACAATGCCCAAGCCGGTCATGAAACCCTGGGGCCCAACGCAACGAAGTGCCCTATGTTACTATGTGCTGTGTGACTTGCTGTCAGGCCATGGCTGCATCCTGTCGCACCTGAACATGGAATGCCGAGAGCGCTCAGAGATCCCACGGGCAAGGAGATGAAGTACAGCTGGTGCCGCTCAGCACCTGCTCCAGCTGCAGAGGGGCCGCACCGCCTTCAACGCCACCGGCACCAACGCCACCGCCGCTCACCGTCACAGGCAGCGTCAGTCGGGGCTGCCCCGCTAGTGCGTCGCCAAGCCACGGCGTCCGCGAACAGCAGCAGCGAGCGGGCCGCTTCCGACAGCCGGGTGAAGGTGGGCACCTGGCGAGCAACGTCTGCTCGCGAGTACACCAGGTCCAGCCACGACTGCACCACTGCCGAGGCCACCGGGCTGCTCTGGCCCTCCAGCACCAGCTGACACAGGTCCCAGCTGGTCTTGCCGGCGCTGGTGCTGGCGCGAGGCAGGTCATCGACAACTTTGCTGAACAGGCCCAGGACCGCGCTGTGCGCCTCGATAGGCTGCTCGCTGTCAGCAGTAATAATAAGCAGGTCTGTGGGCTCGTCAGCAAGCAGGAAATCCTCGCTGCTTTTGAGCCTCCACCTGACTGACGCGCATCCCGGAAATTCCTTAATTCCTGTGTTGACTTGAGCTCACGAAACGGGCCCTCCCGCGGCCCCACCCCAGGGCTCTCGCCAGCCCCAATCGACCCCATACCCCAAATTAATCTAGCACTCTACATCTGCAGCATCAAAGTCATCACCGGCTGCCGCCGCGCCCCCCGCCGCGCCCGCCGCCGCGCCCACCCCGGCCCCCGCCGCGCCCGCCCCGGCCACCGCCACCTCTGCCCCCAGACCTGCCGCCAGCCGCCACCGCCTCCGCACCGCCACGCTCGCCACGGCTCACCACGCGACCCTCACCACCACCGCCACCAGCGCCACCAGCGCCTTCCCGCCGCTCCGCACGCTCAGCCTTGCGCTCCTTCACCGCCGCGTGCGCGCGCGTCTGCGCCTTAGGCAGCAGGCTAGACACGCCCGGCCGCTCAAACACGTCGGCCATGTCCGGAATCAGCGCCGCGTGCGTCGTCACCGCCACGCCGGGCAGCGTCCACAGCTTGAACGCCGCCCGGCCGGCGCAGCCCACGCCAATCCAGCCCAGCCCCGCAATGGCAACGTCCACGGTGCTCTTGCGCCAGTCGGTGCCCTCCACCTCCACATCCATGGTCACCATGGGCGGCAGCTTCGCCGCACGCGCGGGGTCGTCGGGTGGCGTGAGCAGGCCGCCCTCCACCAGCCGCGGCAGCCGCTCCTCGGCGCCTGTCGGCCAGACGGGCGCAGGTAGGGATGGAAAGGACGACGATGTTTAAGGATTTGACCTTGCTGACCATGTCTCAGGTCATGCAGCACATGGCTGTGTGGAGAACGCTGAGAACGCCGGAAAGGATTCAAGCACTCACGCACTGTTGGGTGCGTGCCCTGCCCCCCTGCCCCGGCCCCGTCCCGGCCCGCGCACACACCATCCACAACACCGCTGCCCCCACGCTGCCAGCCACGCACCCTCGGTCTTGCCCAGGTGCAGGTTGACGTGCGCGCTGACGAAGACGGTGAGGTACAGCGTGGCGCCGGGGGTGGACACCACGTCCAGCCTGGTGGTCGGCGGAGTGGGATGTGCGGGGTGCAGGGTGCGTGGGGGCGTGTAAATAAACGTGGCGAGGTGGTAGAGTGCGAGGAGGTGGCCTGCATCGGACTCAACAGAATTCATCGCATCCGCCCGGCCCGCGCGTCCCTCCCCTCTGCGCGCCACAGGTCACCCACCTGGCCAGCCCGCCGCCGATGAGCAGTGTGTTGCCCGGGGCCAGGCGGTAGGTGCGCCCCTTGAGCGGCTTGGAGGGAAGCACCTGAAGGTGTGTGTGTGTGTGTGTGGGGGGGGGGAGTTAAGGAGAGGGGCGCGTGTGGGGCGATGTGATAAGGTAACGGGCCAAAGGAATAGACGAGGTATCTGGGTTCGGCTGGCTCGCCCACCAGATGTGCGCGCGCGCCTTGCCCTCGCACCCAATGCAAACAGTCTTGTTCACCAGCCAGGACAACACATATGTATGTATGGCCGTAAACCAGGTGATGCCCCGCCTCCGCCCACTGCGCACTGCCGCCCACTGCGCACTGCCGCACTCATCTCCTTGCTCTTTCGCATTGGGTTTGGGTTAGCACAGGCTGGCATCTACAATCCTCGCCCCGCCCCGCCCCGCCCCACCTGCTTGACGTCCTCCAGCCCCAGCTGCGTAGTGAGCTGGTGGTCGTGCGGCACGCCGGGCGTGTCGAAGGCGCGGTGCTTGGGGCCCAGCGGCAGCCCCGGCACCTGTAGCAGACCCAGCGTGGTGCCGGGCACGGGCGCGATGGTGGGCTCGCCCTTGCCTGCGGGGGTTGGTTGGGGAAAGGGTGGAGGGTGCAGGGGCCAGGTTGTGAGGACCGAAACACGCGAGAGATCCAGTGCACTCGAGCTAAACGGGATCTTGGTGATTCGAGTAGAAAGCAGCCATGCGCGGAGCAAGGGCAGCCGGTGGCATACCACGCCAGATGACTGCCCCAGACCGGCTCCTGTCCTGTCCTGTCCTGTCCTCTCCCCCCGCCGTGCTGCCTCTCCCTCATAACCCCTCTGGGCTCCCCCCCGCCCTGCCCCTCCGCTTCATGCCTGTTGCCCTCAGGCCCTCAGGCCCTCCCCTCCTCACCCGCGGTGCCGGCCAGGCGCTTCATGGCCGCGATGAGCGAGCTCTTGCCCGCGTTCTGCGCGCCCACCACCCACAGGTCGCCGCGGTAGCCCAGAGCCTGCCGCACGTCCTGCGGTGGTGGTGGTGGTGGGTGTTGGGGTTGGTGGGTGTTGGGGTTGGTGGGTGTTGGGGTTGGTGGGTGTTGGGGTTGGTGGGTGTTGGGGTTGGTGGGTGTTGGGGTTGGTGGGGGTTGGGGTTGGTGGGTGTTGGGGTTGGTGGGTGTTGGGGTTGGTGGGTGTTGGGGTTGGTGGGTGTTGGGGTTGGTGGGTGTTGGGGTTGGTGGGTGTTGGGGTTGGTGGGGGTTGCAGCGGGAAGGGAGGGTGATTACGGTTGGTGGCGAGTGGCAGTGGCGATGGCAGGGGCGCAGGTATGTTGAATGGAGCGGCCCGGGCGCTACAGGGCGCAGGGAGACAAGGGCGCAAGCTCCATGGATGGACAAGATGCGTGCAGCGAGCCAAGCCAATGGCCTCACACGGCCACGGCCACTCCCCACAGCTAAACATACGGTATTACACACACACACACACACACTCACACTCTAACACACACACAAACGCACCACCGCAGGCGCACCACACCACCCACCTGCACCATGTCCTTGACGCCCGTGCCCTTGGCGGCGCTGACCAGGAAGACCTTGTCGGGCGCCGGCAGCCCCGCCTGCTTGAGGCGCAGCCGCACCCATTGCTGCGAGCAGTGCGGTGCAGTGCAGAGGAGGCCGCGTGAGAGGAGGAGGTGTAAATGATGGGCTGGTTGGTTGCCTGGTTGGTTGGTTGGCTGGTTGGCTGGTTCGTTGGTTGGATGTGACGAGCGTGTGTATAGCAGGCGTTGAGCCCGCGTGCGTGCGTCTTGTTTGGTGCCGCGTGCGCTGTGCCCCCTCGCTCCCACGACGCATGACATACGCAAGACAGAGCGCTCAAGCCACACGGCGTGCCGCACACAAGCGCCCCCACCCCGGGTTCACAGACATTTGATAAACACCATCCATGGATGGCTACCCCCCCCCCGCATCGGCGGAAGACGGCGCTGGAGCCACCGGTAATGTACCCTCTGCGCATCGGCACTGCACAAAATTTGGTACACACCATCCTATGGATGGCTACCCACCCCCTCCCCCACCTGCACGCGTGTGGGCGTGGCCTGCGAGGGCAGCAGGTCGAACTTGTTGGCGGCCACCATGAGTGTGAAGGGCAGCTCCTCGGGCGCCGCGCCCTCCGACGTCACGCCCGGCGGCAGCAACGACCTGGGGGCCGGGGTGGTGTGTGTGTGTGTGTGTGTGTGTGTGTGTGTGTGTGTGTGTGTGTGTGTGTGTGTGTGTGTTGGTAAACGGAAACGGAGAGGAATCCCCGCAATCGCTCGCAGTTACTGACGGATACGCACCGAATACTTCTTGGACGGTACCGCGTAGCCCCGGTAGTCATACTTACCCGCAGAAATAGCCTGGAACCCGTCGGGCGTTCGCGAAGCAAACCGACCCCGACATGCACCCATATGCTTGTGTGTGTGTGTGTGTGTGTGTGTGTGTGTGTGTGTGTGTGTGTGTGTGTGTGTATGTGTGCAGGGCGGCAGGTGGTGGGATGGTGGGATGGGACGCTTGTCGGTGTGTGCGTACCGTGCACCGAGGCCCTTGGCAGCCTGCACAGCTGCGCCGCTGCGGCGCCCCTACTGGGCACGCATCACTACACCACACACGCCCCACAGAGCTGTTTGGACGCCCGTCTCACGCGGTAAACCCTCGCCCCCAAGCCGGCTGGCTACGGACGAAAACCAATACTTGCGCCCCCATACCCCCCCCATCCACCCGCGGACCCTCTGTCTCGCCCCGCCCTCCTTCCTCCCTCCCCACCCACCTGAGAGCCGCGCGTGGCAGCGAGCCATCAAAGTCCCACATGTCCACCACACACAGCACCACCGCGCGCCGGTCCTTCTGCAGGTGGATCTTGCGGCCAACCTGTATGCGTGTGGAGAGCGATGCTTGGATGATTGGATGATGAACTAAAGGGTGACGGCGGCGAGATGTGGTAGCGGCGGCGGCCGGGGCTTGTGGGCCGTGCATGCTTGGGTGCGTTGGCCGGCGAGCAACGCATGGCCGACTGGCTGCTTAAACCCACACGTCCCACCCCGCAACCGTTACCTGAGGTGTCCATCCCCCCGACCCTCATCTCCCCACACTGCACACCCCCCAGCAGCCCGGCCCGGCCCGGCCCGGCCCGGCCCGGCCCACCTTCTTGCCCAGGTCGAACTCGGGCAGCGCCGTCTCCGCCGCCTGCACCTTGACCTTGCTGCGTTGCGTTGTGTGTGTGGGGGGGTTGAGACAGGGTGAGGCCACAGGGCGCAGGGCACCGTGTTATAGCTGGGCACAGCTGGGATCGCTCCGTACATCGCTGTCCTCCGCTTGGACGCCGTGGCCAGACACCGCAGCCAGGCTCCCCTTCATCTGACGCCCTCGCGCTACCGCGGTCGCATCCCTCCAGCATCCGCCGCGCCACCCTCTACCTCCAGCCCCCCAAAGAGGCCGTTCCGAGCGCCAAGGCCTGCTCCCCTCCCTCCCGCTGCCCTCCCCTTCCCTCTCCGCCTGCCGCCCCCCTCACCCGCCATCCTCGCCTCACCCAGCGCCACCCACCCATCCCCTCACCCAGCCCCTCACCACCCCACCCTGCGCACCCCGAGTGCTTGAGCGAGAAGCAACGCTGGCACAGCACGTCCGGCTCCTCGTCCGCCCGCACCAGCCCCACGTCATCGTACGCGTCGGCCTGAAGCACGGCACAATTGGTTGTTAAGCGCACATGTGTTCGAGAGTGGAAGATAAAGATATGCGTCAAGGGCAGGGGGCGCGTTGCGCACATGCCCGGCAGCAAGTCCAGCCGGTGACTATTATGATGCCGTCCTGGGCTCCTGGCTCGCCCTCTGGAGGCACCTCCACGTCCATACACCGCAGCAGCCTGAGCCGTGAAGCCGCAGCCGGGCCGCACCCACTCGCCGTCCTGGTGGCCTCCTCCTCCTCCCCCTCCTGCCTCCTCCTCCTCCTCCTCCTCCTCCCCCTCCTCCTCCTCCTCCTCCCCCTCCTCCTCCTCCTCCTCCCCCTCCTCCTCCTCCTCCCCCCCTCCTCCTCCTCCTCCTCCTCCTCCTCCCCCTCTTCCTCCTCCTCCTCCTCCCCCTCGTCCTCGTCCTCCTCCTCCTCCTCCCCCTCCTGCTGCCTGCTGCTGCACCCACCTCGGCGTCTGCGTCCATCTCCTGCCGCGCCGCCTCCAGCAGCTGTCTAAGCTGTCCAAGCTCGCCGCCCGCCTCCTCCCCGCCTGCTGACGCGCCGCCGCCCCGGCCGCGACCGGCCCGGCCCTCCTGCCGCTGCTCGCCCTCCTGCTGCTCGCCGTCGCGCTTGGGCTCAAACAGGCGGGCAGGGATGATGAAGTACCTGCAGCAGCGTTGGCAGGCGGGTGCCGTACAAGCGGGGGTACAAGCAGTGTTTGCACACATGGTACGTGCGGATTCAGCGAGAGACCCCGCGACTCGCCCATCGGGAGCGTGTGCTTGGGGGCGATGCAGGCCCGTGGGTGCGACGTGTCGTGGGTGCCGGGATCGTAGCCAGGACCGTGGACCCGCGTCACAAGTGTGCGTCAATTATTATCCCACAGCCCCGCGACACAAACGTGCATCTCCCTCGCTCCCCCGCACCCTGGCGCCTCGGGGTCCCGCCGCTGCAGCCGCATGCCGCAGCCGCAGCAGTGCGACGGCAGCCGCAGCCCCGCCGCCCGCAGCTGGTCGTCGGTGAGCAGCTGGGCGCTGGCGGCGGACAGGTCGGCGGCCGAGGGCCGCGGAGAGGAGGAGGAGGAGGAGGAGGAGGAGGTGGTGGTGGAGGAAGGTGAGGCAGAGCTGGCGCCGGCGTCGGCGCCCGCGAGGCTGCCGCCGCTTGCTGCGGCCGCGGCCACGGATGGTGCGCGGTGTGTGCTGGAGTAGGGGCTGGGGCTGGGGCTGGGGCTGGAGCTGGAGCTGGCCCAGCGCCGGTTGAGAAGGCCCAACAGGCGCTGCTGGCTGTAGCAGGCTGGGGAGCAGGAGGCGGTTGAGGTGCCGGCCAGCAGCGCGCTGTTAGGGCTGTGGCTGTGGCTGGGCGCCCCGGCCGCCGCGGCCGCGACAGCCAGCGGGCTGGGCGGCGAGCCGGCCTGACGGAAGGCCGGAGCCCCCGACGCGGCCAGCGGCCGCAGCAAGGCGGCGCGACTGGTGATGCTGCAGGGTGACGCCATCGCGGCACCCGCGGCGACAGCGTCGCGACCTACGGCGGCGCGCATGCTCAGCGAGAGCCGCGAGACGCAACCTGGAAGAGCCGGCGAGCCGGTCGACACAATTCTTGATGAATTAAGATTGTACAAAATGCTGTGGTAGCATGCAATTGACCGGTATGCTGCGGGCGCAAAGAGGACTGGTGGTGCAGCACTGGACTTGAGGCAACGCAAGCGTCGCAGCATGTGTTGTAAGCTGCAATTGTGTGACAGGACTTGACGCAACAGTTAATGGTGTCGTGAACTATGAATTAAGAAATGGGCTGTCGCCGCTCGCAAACAATCGCAGCATTGAAAGCAAGCGCAATGGTTGCGGCCCAATCCGCTCAACGAAAATACTTTTGTGCAAATTTACTATCTTAAAGTAATAGGCGTGCATCCATCAAGCACTTCACGAGATATCAGTCTAAACGTGTCCGAGAGCCCGTCGCGCCGAGTCGCTATCAAGCTAGGTGCATAGCTTGGACAATACAACTATAGCATATGATGACGTAGGCTCTCCCGGAGCGCCCAGGCCGCAGCGGTCGGGGCGGAACTAGCTGCTCTTCTCCAAACGGAGCTGCCCGCAGGCGCCAGGCTCAGCAAGCAAGGTCCTGGTCGCTGCCTAGCTGCTTTTCACAGCGATGGAGCATCTTTCAAAAGCCTTCGCGGCTGTGAGCCGGACGGTGCAGTCGGCCTCGGAACTCTTGCGTGACAAGGAGCTGCGCGAGTAAGCTAGCCGGGAGCAGGTTTCATCGTGCTAGAATATATTTGGCTAGGGGCTCATGCCTGGGGAGAGCCTCAGACCCTTGCTGAAATTGCCCCCCGACACCGTTTCCCACTCGCCATGGCTCTCGCTCTCGCGCTGCAGTAAGGGGATCGCGACCGTCATCTCTGGGGCCCAGAGCCGACTTCAGGGCCTGCAGAATGGTGCGTTGGACTCCAGCGGGGACGGCGAGGCGAAAGGCCGTATGTGTGCTGGGGTTTGGGCCCCCGCAAGGGTTCAGGCCCTACACACGCCGCGACGCCTACCCGGACACGCTCCGTATGCACCACGCCCCACATATAACGGGCGAACCCGTGGCGTTGCTACTTTATGTAGTGTACTTAATGTCTTGTCTTGTGTCTCCGCTGCCGCAGGCATTGTTCAGCGTGCGGGCCGCATCGGGGAGCGGCTTCAGGACCGCCAGCGGCAGTTGGCGGTGAGTGAGCGAATGCTGCTGTTGCCTGTTGGTGCTGCGACATGAGCCGTGAGCCCCTGCCGCATAGATGGTGCTCTCACCGCAGCCTCTTCCTGCCCCGCATTCCCACCATGAAGGAACACCAGCTGGGTTCCTTGGCTCTCATGTCCTTTGTGCCTCCCTCACACGTCCCTGTGCCCCTGCCCCCTGCCCTGCTCTTCCCACCCCCTACCTCCCCACGCTCCTCCTCTTCCGCGCTCAAACCCCCCCTCCCTCCCTCCCCCCCTTAATTAATTTAAATGCATGGAACCCCCTCCCGCCCTCCTCCCTTGCCGCCCCCCGCCAGTCGCTGCTGGCTACGCTGGAGGAGCGGCTGTACAGCTCGCAGCGCTCCTGGCAGCTGCAGGCCAGCAGGCGGCAGCGCGTGGACGTGCAGCTGGGGCGGACCGTGTTCACGGACGCGCCGCAGGTAGGGCACAGGGGTGGGGTGGTAGCTGCTGCGTGCCGTACCGCTGGCGGGGGCATAGGTGTATGTGTGTGTGTGTGTGTGTGTGTGTTTGGGAGGGGGGGAGGAGACCGTGTGCACTGGGTACGCTGGTACGCTGGGCAGTGGGTGCAGGGGACAGGGGGCTGCAGGGCGCAGGGTGGAAATGGCTGTGATGAGCGGGCGGGCGGGCGGGCGTGTGCCGCGGGCGGGCGGGCGGGCGTGTTGGTGCGGCGTGCTGCTCCCCGGCCTCGTTCCGTCAGCAGCACTGTCGGCATGTGGCGCACGCGGTGTCGCAGGAGGTGCGGGCGCGGCTGTGGTACGTGCTGCTGGAGAACCCCAACCTGGCGGCGCCCATCAAGGTGGGTGGGGGCGGGGGTGGAATGGAGGCAGGGTGGTTGGGGGGTAGGCAGGGTGAGTGGGGGAGGGGGAATATCGGGCGGGGCGGGGGTAAGGCAGGGAGATAGCGGGCGGGGGAGGGAGAGGCAGGAGAGGCAGGGTGGCAGAGTTGCGGGAAAAATGGGCCACCTGAGCTGAGCCGGCTCGCCATGTGCGTCGGGGCTTCCAAACCTGTGTCCACCACGCCACGCCGCCTTCGCCATGTGTGCCGTGTCTGCCTCTCCTGCTGCCCATCGCCCCCACCCACCCACCCCGTGCGCCCCCCGCCCACCCACCCACCCACCACCCACCCGCAGTGCCAGCACCCGGGCCCCGTGCCCAACCGCCCCTCGGTGTACGACGACGATGACGACGACTCCGTCAGCACGTCCGTGGCGGCGCGCGAGGCGTCGACTCGCAGCACCGCCACGGGCGTTGACCGAGTCAACGTCTCCACGGCGGGGGGCTCCGGCGGCGGCATCAACACGGGCGTGGCGCGGGCGGCGGGCGCCGCTGCCGCGGCGGCGGCGGCGGCCGCAGACGCCGAAGGCAGCCTGGTGCCGAGCAGTAGCAGCAGCAGCTTGGCGGCGGTGGCGGCGGCGGCGCTGGGGTTTGGGCGGACCGCCAGCGCCAGCACGGCCAGTCCAAGGTGCGCGGAAGGACGTGTGTGTGTGTGCGTGTGTGTGTGTGTGTTGGTAAACGGAAACGGAGAGGAATCCCCGCAATCGCTCGCAGTTACTGACGGATACGTACGTGTGTGTGTGTATGTGTGTGCGTGTGTATGTATGTGTGTGTGTGCGTCCGGTGTGTGGTTGCGGGGGCTAGTTGCTTGCGGCAAGTAGGGGTTTGTGCCAAGCTAAAAGGGCCTGCCGTGTTGGCTTCCGGCTTTATCTCAACATACAGTCAGAGGCTACTGAAGTTCGACTGGATCAATGGCTGTCACGCCTGCCTCGCAGCGTGGCTCGGAAAACCAGCAACAATAACTATGACGGCGGCGGTGCTGGCGCCGCCTCCGCGACCACCACACCCTTGGCCAACCGCTCCCGCGCCGGCGGCAGCGCCGCGGCCGGCGGCGGCGCAGACGCCGCCGGCGCCAACGACTCAATGATTATCCCGTGTGCCGCTCCCACGCCGCCGACCCCGGCGCAAACCGCCGCCTCCGCGTCAACCGCCGCTGCCGCCTTCGACGTTGACGGTTGGGAATTGGTTGGCGGCGCCGGCGGAATGGGGTCGTTTGAGACGGCGGGGCTGGGCATGGGCGGGCTGGGCATCGGCGGCGGCAGCGGCGTGGGCCCTGGCGGCGGCGGCGGCGGTGGCGGCGGCAGCGGCCCCTCGGCGGGTGCATTGGGCATGGCAGTGCCTGAGGCGGTGCGGATCATCACTGAGCGGCTGGAGGCGCTGGGTGAGAGCGGGGGAAGGGCACTGAGCAGTGAGCTGGGTGAGAGTGGGGGAAGGGCACTGAGCAGTGAGCTGGGTGAGAGCGGGGGAAGGGCACTGAGCAGTGAGCTGGGTGAGAGCGGGGGAAGGGCACTGAGCAGTGAGCTGGGTGAGAGTGAGCCGTGAGGAGCGGCCCGGGGAGGTTGCCTCCTGGAAGATGTGTCAGGGGTGGGTAGGTTAGAGTGGTAGTGATGGTGATAGAGAGTACCGTAGTGATGGGTGGTGCGTGGGGGTGACAGCAGCCGCGCTTGCCCCCATCCCCCAGTCGTGTTCGCATTTTGTTTCTCACCGGGACTGTTTACCAGTACCCCCCCCCCCCAACCTCGGCACTTCACGCCCATGGCCCACACACCACCCACGGACGCACCCCACCTCCCCTCCTTCGCTCTTGCCCTTGTTCGTGCCCTTGCCCCTGCCCAGGCCCGCAGCCTCTGGACGAGTCCCAGGGCTCCGACCCGGTGGCGGTGGCGCAGCAGGCGGTGCTCGAGGCCATGCTGCAGGTGGGTGGGAAGTGGGTGGGTGGGGAAAATGGGTGGGTGGGTGGGGAAAGTGGGTGGGGACAGTGGGTGGGTGGGTGGGTGGGGACAGTGGGTGGGGAAAGTGGGTGGGGAAAGTGGGTGGGGACAGTGGGTGGGTGGGTGGGGACAGTGGGTGGGGAAAGTGGGTGGGTGGGTGGGTGGGGAAACGTAAACACCATTCCCGTTAAGAAACACAACTAACTGCACGGCGAGGCGAATCAGCGAGCTGGGTCCGGGAGAGGGGCAGGCGGGTGAGGTGGGAGAGGTAGTGGTGCCAGGGTGGCGAGCAGGAGCGTGTGTGGGTGCGGTGGGTCATATCCCCCGGACGACCGGGCAACCAGGACAGACTGTTGCAGCAGTCGAGGACTTGGGGGCTGCTGCAAGGACAGGTCGGCAGCTGTCCAGCAGGTGGACAGCTCGCATGGGGGCCAGCTCGCATGGGGGCCAGCTCGCATGGGGACGTGGGCGCGGGGCTCCAGCTGCCGCCGCTGGTGGTAATGGTGGTAATGGTGGGTTCGGCCAGGGCAGCGGTGGCGGGTGAAAGGGGAGAGAAAGCAAATGGCGCTGGGGTGATTCGTGGCTCAGGGCACAGGCAGCCTCGGGCCCTAAGCGCCACACTCTACATGCCCCACGCCACCACGACCACCACACGCGCACGGCACCCCTGCCACCCGGCCCCACCCCACCCTCCCGCCTCCATCATCTGCTCCCCGCCCCTCCCCGGCCTCCCCCTCCCCTGCAACGTCTGTTCTACGTCTACCTCGTCATTTAGCTAAATGCATGGAATCCCCTCCCCGCTCACTCAACTCCGCCTCCTTTAGACTGGTTTAGTTTGGGCTGGTAACCACAACCCTCCCCTCCCCGCACCTCGTCAGGTGCCGTGGCAGGCGGGCGAGGGCCTGCCCGCTGACGTGGCGCCGGACAGCCGCTTCGCCATGCTGAACGAGATGACGGCGGGTGGGTGGTGAGGGAGGGAGGGAGGCGTGGGTGGTGAGGGAGGGAGGCGTGGGGGGTGAGGGAGGGAGGCGTGGGGGGTGAGGGAGGGAGGCGTGGATGGCTGGGTCATGTGGGCGTGGGGGCTTGGTGGCGGCGTAGTATCGTGGCGGCGTCAGGGTGACACGCACGGAGCGCTTCAGCAAGGAACGCAAGGAAGGTGCATGCGGCTGGCTGTCCAGCTGGTCGCCTGCAAAACCCCATACCGCAGGCACGACCCTGCTCACCCAACCGCCCATATCAACCCCCACCGCTGCACACCCCTCCCACCGCCCCTCCCACTGCGCCCACCCACACCGTTGCAACCCCCCCCCCCCCCTGCTCCTGTCACTCACTCCTGTCATCACCAAGACCGCTGCACCACCCAACCCCCCACCCACCCACACACACACAGGCCAGGAGGAGGTGGATGACTCCATCCTGCGCGACATCCACCGCACCTTCCCCGAGCACCCCTACTTCGGGCTGGAGGCAGGGCAGCGCAGCCTGTTCCGCGTGCTCAAGGTGGGGGTGGGTGGGTGGGTGGGTGGGCGGGTGGGTGGGTGGGTGGGTGGGTGGGTGGGTGGGTGGGCGGGTGGGTGGGTGGGTGGGTGGGTGGGTGGGTGGGTGGGTGGGTGGGTGGGTTGGGAGGGCGGATGGGTGGGAGGCTGATGCAGGAGAGTGGTCATGGGTGTCACCCATTCTCCGCCCACCCAACGCTTGCAAACATTTGCTCTTCGCACCTCGCCTCCACCTCCTCATCCCCAACCTCCTTTCAACGTCCTGCGTCACCTCCACCTTCCTCCTACGGCTTCGCCTTCTCTCATAACTTAACATGCATGGATCCCCCCCGCCCTACCGGCCTCCCGCCATACCAGCCCCCCGCCCTACTCCCCCTTCCCCCCCTCCCCCCTTCGTCATTAATGTAACATGCATGGCACCCCCCGCCCCCCTCTCACCCCGCCCCGCCCCCCCAGGCCTACTCGCTGCACGACCTGGAGGTGGCGTACTGCCAGGGCATGGCCTTCATGGCGGGCGTGCTGCTCATGTACGTGCCCGAGGAGATGGCCTTCAGGTGAGGGGGGCCCTGGAGGGGGGGGGTGCCATACATATTTAATTAATGACGAGGTAGACGTAGAACAGACGTTGCAACACACGTTGGCATACCGATGACCAGAAGGCGTAGCGGGGGGGAGGGAGCCCGCCTTTGGGAGGAGGAGGCCTGCAGAGGGGGGCCTCTTGGAGGTCTGGGGGGGGAGGGGGGAGGAGGAGAAAGGGGGGAGGAGGAGACGGGGGAGGAGACGGGGGGAGGACGGGTGCGGGGGTGAGGGGAGAGAGCGGGGAGGACGAGCGAAAGCAAGAGGGGGAGGAGCTGCGTGGGCAGGGCGGAGCTTGGGAGGAAGTGGGCAGGAAGCCAGGGATGGGCAGGAGGGATGTGGGATGGGCAGGGGATGCGCTGCGCTGCGCCTCCCACACTCCAACCCCACATTCCAACCCCACCCACGCCACCCCCTACTCCCCTCCTACTCCCCGCCTACTCTCCGCCCCCTTCGTCTGTTCTACGCCTACCTCGTCAGCATTAATTAAACATGCATGGCTCCCGCTCCCCACCAGGCTGTTCTGCCGGCTGATGGACGGCGAGGGACCCAACCTGCGCCGCCTGTACCTGCCTGGACTGGAGCCGCTCAAGGTGGGGCAGGGCCGCAGGGGGTGGGCTTAGGGGGGCGGTGGCGGTGGGGAAGGTAGTTTACGGTGTTTCAGAAATCAAGTGACCATTGCAAACCCAAAAAACCAGAACCTAGGACCATAGAGCGCGGAGGAGAGGGATGTACTCGTGGTCTTGGCGATAGGTGGGTTTAGGGGGTCGGTGACGGTGGGGGGCTCGAGAGCGGGCCGTGTGGGAACATGGTCCATACACAACACGAGCCGTCGCTCTGTACGCAGCAGCACAGCCCATTATCAATGCAATGCAAGCACATGCAAGCGCCCGGCACCACACACGCACACGGGCACAAACTCAACCGCCTCCGCCTCAGTCTGCTGTCCTCTTAATACCACACCTTATAACCCAGGAGGCCCCTCGGGTGCCACATATTGGACAGGAATATGCAACGTATTGTGTTACAGATCTCGCCGGTCCACTAGTCCAGCGTAGGCATCAATATGCGGTTGGCGGTTGGCCAACCACATATTGGCCGTTGACTGCACATATTGGCCGTTGACTGCACATATTGGCCGTTGACCGCACATATTGGCCGTTGACCGCACATATTGGCCGCTGACCACGCATATTGCTCTTTGACTGCACATACTCCTCTCTGACCGCCCACATTGCTCACTGACACATACCTCTATACGCCGGATTATCTATGCACTAAAAACCTGCGCATTACTCACTGACACATACCTCACTGGCACAAGTCTTCGCACACGAACGCACACGAACACGTGTCTTCGCACACGAACATACAGCCTGGTGAACAGGAAATGTGCAGCGCGCGCGTTCGTGTAGGCCAGTACGTATCACTCCACCAATTGAAACATGGCTGCGAATCATAAACTGAGTCTTGGTCTTGCTCTTGACGTGGGTCTTAGTCTTGACGTTGGTATTGGACTTGATGGGCCTGTGGTGAACGTGGTGAACAATATCACGGCCCCGCGGATTCACGAGAAGCTGGATGTTGCAGAAGTTACCCCCGACTTGACATTACCCCCACCTATTGCAACGACATCCCCTCTCCTGACTGCGTATGGGGCACTGGCATTGTCTGCGCGGCGCTGCGCCAGCGCACCGCTGCGCACACTCACATGCCGAGATCGCATGTCGATCGAAGCCTTGCCAGGAGCGGACTAGAACCTCTATTGCAGCGTTGCTGATTCAGTTCGATGGTTGATCTGCAGCAAACAGCGAGAATCCGGTGAGCAAAGCGGAAAGATGCGGTCTGGGCTCCCCGCTCCCACGACTTACGTGGTAGCTGACCTCGTCTAATCTCCACTGTAGACCTTGTAATGCGTCGTCGACAGCCAGCTTGTGCGTTTGCTCGCGAGGGTGACGGGCGCCATTCCGGATGTAGCGAGCTGTCACCACTATTAACGGTAGCGAGTAGGTACGTAGTGTTGTATGTGGCTTTGCTGATACAGTAGTTAAGAGAGTGTGTGAGTCTGTGCTGCTTTTCGCGCGGTAAAGAAAGTCGCTGTTGGATCCATGCAGCCCCATGCAGCTCCGCCCGAACTGTTGCGAGAGCTCTCCGCACGCACGTATATTGGAATTCAGGCAACACTGAAGCTACTGAATTTTGCTACGCAAGGCGTCAGGTGTCTGACACGGTGCCGACATGCGGCGGACGGGTGTTGCATAAATTTTGCTTGCTTAGGGCCCGCGCTGTAATGAATTAATATTGCTACATAGTAGTTGGTCCCTCGGGGCCTTCCTGGGGTATAAGCTGGGTATAACACTCGGGGCGGGGCAATTACGGGGGCATGCTCGGGCGGGGCAATGTCGGGTCGGGTTCGGGCCAACCTCACCTCGGCGCGCCCCCCTCGGGCCGTCCCCTCGGGCCTCCGGCCCTCGGGGATCGGCCCTCGGGGGGCGCGCCTCGGTTCGGTGGCCCTCACCCTCCCCTCCCTCCGCCCCGCCCCAGTATATCCCGTATTGCCCCGCCCCCCGTGTTATAACCTCTACACATCAGCAGCATCACCCCACCACCGCCACACGCCGCCACCACACGCCACACGCCACGCCAAACCCCACTGCCCCACAGGCGGAGCTGGCCACCTTCGAGCTGCTGCTGACGTGGCGGCTGCCCGAGCTGGCCGCCCACCTGTCCGAGTTCGGGCTGCCGCCGGTCTTGTACGTCAGCCAGTGGCTCATGACGCTCTTCGCCACGCCCTTCCCGCCGCCCTTCTGCGCCCGCGTCATCGACGTGCTGCTGCAGGTGGGCGTGTGTGGGCGTGTGTGTGTGTGTGTGTGTGTGTGTGTGTGTGTGTGTGTGTGTGTGTCAGGGCGTGTTTGTGGCAGCGGTATGCCGTATGCGTTATGTGGGTGGATGCAAAGGCCTGTATCGGTTGCGGTTGGGTTGGGTTTCGGTTGGGTGCAGCAGCGGGACGGGGTCAACGCCGCCCACCACCACGCCCACCACCACGCCCACCACCACGCCCATCACCACGCCCACCACCACGCCCACCACCACCCGACCCGGCGTCAGGCACCCATTAAACCGCCCGCCGCATCCTATCGCCCCACCACCTCACCTGTCCTCCCTGTCCTCCCTTTCCCAGCACCACTGCTCACAACTCATCGCATCCCACCCAACCACCCAACCAACCACCAACCACTCGTCCAACCACCAACCACCCAACCAACCATCCCAACCAACCACCAGGACGGCAACGACCGGCTGCTGCTGCGCGCCAGCTACGCGGTCATGGAGGCCCTGGAGCCGGAGCTGCTGGCGCGCCATGACTTCGAGGCGCTCATCACCTACCTCAAGGTGTGTGTGCCGGGGGGGGGCGGCTTGGATGGGTGGGTGGGCAGCCATGAGCCATCTCTGGATGCTGTTTATCAAATGAATGTGAACTGCCGATGGGGGGCGGTGGGGCCAGGCTTGAGAGGTGGGAGGCAGGAGGGGGGGCGGTCCGGTGGGCAACAGGGCCACGGTGGTTGCGGCAGAGGGAGGGGGGCAGGCACGACTTGGAGCTGCCGGCGGCAGCTGTCCAGGCGGTTGGTCGGTTGGCGGTTGGTGTGGGTACCGAGGCGATACCGCATCTCCAATCACGTGCCGCCATCATGGTGCCGCCGTGGTACCTTCCACCACGACCACGACCGCGACGCAGATGGAGCCGGTCAGCTGGGGGCTGGGCCGCCAGCGCGCCGTCTTCGAGTCCGCCCTGGCCTCGCCCATCACCGACGCCGAGATCGAGGTGGCGCGCGACACGGTGGCATCGCGCCACATGCTGGCGGCGGCGCTGGGGGGCAGCGGCTTGGGCGCCGGCGGCGCCGGTGGCATGGGCGCCGGCGGCGCCGGTGGTGGTGGCGGCGGCGGCGGCGGTGGCGCCGTTGCGGGAGCGGGCGGCAGCGCGTTCGGCAGCACCGCGGCAGTTGGCGGCCTGCTGGGTGGCGGCGGCGGCGGGGCGGAAGAGCTGGCCGCGTCGACGGCGGCGGGGCCGCTGACGCAGCTGCTGGCGGGGCAGAACTCCTTTAAGAAGGAGGTGGACGCGGCGCTGGCTCTGGCGGCGGCGGCGGGAGCGGGTGGCGACGGCGGAGGCGGCGGGGGCGGGGGCGGGGGCAGCAGCAGGGACCTGGCCGGCAGCGGCGCCGCCGGGCCGTCGGGTGGGGCGAACGGCAGCGCGGCTGGCGCCGCCGCTACGGCGCGCGGGCATGGGCGCGGCGGGGACATGATTGCGCTGGAGGACGAGGATGACCAGGCGGCGGCGCCGGGGTCGTCGTCGTCGTCGGCGGCGGCGGCAGCGGCAGCGGGGATAGCGGGGCTGGGGATAGGCGCGCCGGGTGCACCCGGCGCCGCGGGGGCCTCGGGCGCTGCCGGCGGCGGTGGCGGCGGCGGCGGTGGCGGCGGCGGCCACCGCGCTGGGCACGGTATCGGCCACGGGCACGGACACAGCCTCAGCGGCGGCCGCAGCTCTGTTGCCGACGCCTCCGGCGCCCCGGGCTCACACCCGCACCCGCGCGCCCGCCACTACCACGCCTCTGCGCCGCCGCTGCCGCACGCTGACCTCCTTGAGGACGTGCTTGGCGGCGGTGGCGGCGCCGGCGCCGCCGCCGCGGCCCTTGGGCAGCCGCCGGCTGCAGCAACAGGGGCAGCTGGGCCTTTCGACGACCCGCTGTTGGACGGGCTGGGGCTGCTACAGCCCCAGCCCGCGCCGGAGCTGGATGGTGAGTACGGGGAGATGCTGATGGACGCGGGGCTGCTACTGCCGGAGGTGGGCACCGACATGGCGGCGGCTGTAGCAAACGCTCCCGGTGGCGGTGGCGGCGGTGGCGGGTTTGGGTTGCTGGACTCGCTGGGGCTAGGCGGCGACGGCACCAGCCAGCGGACCGCGGGCGGGGGCGGCAACGGCGGCGGAGCTGGTGACCTGCTACTGGACTGAAGGGTGCCGTTAGCTGTGGAGTGAATGAAGCAGCAGATACTGTGGCGATACTTAGGGCGAAGGCAGAACCGAGCTCATGTACTTCACGCGTTAAGAGAGCACGAGGAAGGGCAGGGCAGGACGAGGCGTAGGCGCAATGGCAAGGCGTACGTTTGCGCGCGGCAGGTGTAGGAGCAGAAGGGGTGGGCAGCAGAAGAAGCTCCATGTGCGTGATGAAAGGCGATCGATAGACTCGTACGACGATAGGTTTAATGAGCAGGGTTGCCCTCGCAATGAGTATAAGCAAGCGCACACGCTAGTTACGGACATGCGCTAAATTGCGAACGCGAAATGCGAGTTGTTATGGTTGCGGAATTACAGAGGGGACAACCCGAGTGTGCAAGGACACAAGGGCCGTCGGAAGCTGCTGCAAACCCTCCCGCCACCATGGTCCGTGTGACTCCGCGCACAGCGAATCCTAGCCAAGCCGTAACCCGCCAGAGCCCCGCCGATTGCATCGCTGCCACAAGTCCAAAAGCGGGATTACCGCACAGGTCAAAGGCGAACAGTACACCCTACCAGCACAGCCTAACCTAACCAGGGCGCAAGCGTCCAGGTACCAGGCGGCCGCACGAAGCAGAGGCACTGCAATACGAACGCGCATGTCTTCAAGACGTAGGAACTCACGGCGACGGAGGCGGTGATTCGAAATCGTACGGCAGCCTCAACTCCATCCGACCACCACCGCCAGGAGCAATGAATGGGTGAGAAGACGACACCGTGTCCCAATCCTTGGGGGGAATACCCAAACTAACAAAAGTCTGCAGCCGACCCCAGAAATCCGTCACAACATCAAGGCCGACGCGGAGCACGTGCGCAGACGGCAAAGTGCGCTTGGCAGCAAGGCCAGCCATGATCACACGTTGGCGACCCAAGTCCAAAGCAGACATCGCAGCAAGGCACACGACATCCCACACAGGCTGAACTAGACCCGCAGGCGGCCGGGCCAGCCACAATGCGGCACGAGAGAAGGCGCGCAGCGCGTTCTCAGGCTCTGCGCCCATAGCGAGGCCCATACTCTCACGCAAGGCCAGTGCCACCCGACAATCCCAGAACCAATGGCGCCGGTCACCATCCTGCATATCAACATCACACGCACGACACGGGTCCACACGCTGACCACGCAAACGTTTAGCAGCATTTTGTGGGAACGCCCAGCACGCATTGGCGGCCACACGCCACAAAGCTTCCTTGTGTTGGTTTTCCCACTTGAGCGCCCACAGACGAGTCAACGCACCCGCAAAGGCACCGCACGCTATGGGTACCTCAGACTCCGGCACACCAGCATCAAGCACGAACGCACGATGTTTAGCCTTCAGAGCGACCAACGCTTGGGACTGTTGCAAGGTAGTGCCCGCCTTCACTGTGTACGCCGTGACTAGTAGGGGAGGGCCCCCGTCCTGCGCCCAGCCGAGGCCGCGCACAACCTGTTGCACAGCCGCGGCCGCCGCACGCGCCACTTCCTCCTTCCGCAGCGGCGCCACCCCGTACACACGGCGGTACCACCGGTCCTCACGCACGGCAGCGGCCCAGCCAGGGGGCAGGAGGGCCACTGCCGTGGCAAATCGGTCGGCGGCATCTTGGACCGAGGCAGGGCCCCGGAGCGGTGACGGCAGCTTCCGGGGACGCCACCGCAGCACAGCCCGCCACACATTATTCAAATACATTTCGTCGCAGGCGGCAGCAAACCCCTCGCCCCACACATGAGGAGTTTCACACGCGTCCCGGTATTCGTCAAGCCCATCATGCGCATCAACCAGTTGACCCACATACAACAGACGTGGGAGAGCACGCAGATCCGCAAATGCAACGTCCCAGGTTTGACCGCCAACGCACAGTGCCGGGTTGGCCCACAATGGCACATGGACCACCCACGGCCCAGGCTCGGGCGGAGCAACTAGGGTCACAGCCGGCAATTCACTCATAGCTTCCAGCAACCGCACAAACGGGGGGCACATAGGGGAGAGCTGTTTGCCCAGCACCTTCGCACCGGCCCCATGCACCAGTAGCCGCAGCGGCGTCACGTCATTGTGCACTTGGCGCAACCAGGCGACAGCCACCTGAGTCCATGGAGGCACATACGGTAAGAGGCCACACGCCCCAAGGACACACCGCACCGCCAACCCAGCCTGCCGCGCCTTCACATGCTCGACCAGCGGAAGCAGGCCGACGCCGCCCACCGCCGGGGGCAATTGCATAATTTCAAGCGACACACCGGGCGGGCGGGCACGAGCGTTCTCATCATATGCAGCCGGCGAGAGACGGCGGTCCACCACAGCGGCCACCCGTGCCAGCAACCCCGCCGAATCCGCGCCCCGCCGGGGGAGGCCCACAAATTCCAAATGGTACAACACCTTGCCGAGCGCATACGCAGAGGCTGCAGCCGCCCGACCAAACATGGATACTGGCATACGAACAATTTTGTTTAGAACACTCAACACTCCCTCAAACGCGACAGCCGGGGAAGGGACAGCCCAATCACCGAAATGAATCCCCAGTGATTTAGCCGTCGGCACCACCCGCCAGCCAGGCGGCAGGTGCGGCCCAGCCACCCCCGCCGGCAGGGACCCAGCGCCGCGCGGCGCACCCATCAGTAGCAGTTCCACTTTAGTCATATTCAGGCGTTGCCCGGAGGCACGACGAAACGTCTCCATATCCGCCAGAAAGGCCGGCACCGCTTGAAACCCAGCCAGCAGCGGCGTACAGTCATCCGCGTACTGCGAGGCCAAGGCTGAGGCCAAATCCGCTAGGACCCCGTGCCCCCTTGTTATGGTTGCGGAATTACAGAGGGGACAACCCGAGTGTGCAAGGACACAAGGGCCGTCGGAAGCTGCTGCAAACCCTCCCGCCACCATGGTCCGAGTGACTCCGCGCACAGCGAATCCTAGCCAAGCCGTAACCCGCCAGAGCCCCGCCGATGGTTGCGGAATTACAGAGGGGACAACCCGAGTGTGCAAGGACACAAGGGCCGTCGGAAGCTGCTGCAAACCCTCCCGCCACCATGGTCCGTGTGACCGCCGATGCTGCCAAGGTTTATAGATGATCTCGTTGTAGCAACCGACCCCGGGTCGTTCATCGATGTTTTTTTCCTGCGCGAGACGGGACGCTCAGGAACTGCCGTCGAGAAGACAGCGCGACACAGCGGTTCCTGGAAGCCGTAACGTCTCAAAAACTGCTGCCCAGCAAAATTAGTGATTGTTCTGTATTGTAGCCATTTTCGGGAGGGTGACACAAGACCTCCGAAATGTTGCAAGACCATTTCCCGGCCGATAAGCGGTCAACACAATGAATGATCGGCCGACATGAAATATGCTTAAGAAATTATACCACGTTGCTTTTTTGGCGTGATCTGCGGGGTCCCTCCTACGCGTTCTTGATCGCGCCATCGCTTCAGAGTTTTGCATGCACCAAAATGTACATGGGTGCCTGCCATTATAATCGTGCTATGTGTGGCATGGCAACGGTCGGTGGGCTGCGGCGTCCTGCACGTGCACATGCATGCTCGGCAGCTGGGCCGCGCAGGGAACCCCTGGGGCCGCGGGCCCTCGCCCCGGCAATCCCCTGGGCCAGCCCTCATCCCACTCATGGGCATGGCCAAGCCGAGAAGCAGCACATTCAGATAGCAAGATCATTGCCCGACTGGACTGGATGGCCCCTGAGAGTCCCGGAGTCCCACAGGGTCCCACACAGCTCCTGATGATGGGCCAGCTTCAGACTGATGAAGCAACGGGCATTACACCCGTGTCGATGAAGGGTGGAAGGAGATTACTGCCCATCATTTCGTGTCCGTTGTAAACGCCAAATGATTTGGTGCGCCCCGGGTCCTGAGGCCAGTCCTGAGGCATGAACCTCATGAGCCGATGGGCAACCCCAGCACACAGTACGGCACTGCGGCTAAGAAGCTGTGACGGGCCTTCCTTTCTTGCGACTCGTCACGAGATTAACCATTTAAGTATACCCAGCTGCTTATCAATTTATTCGACGAAGACAAGAAGACGAAGCAAACGTCGGTTGGCCTTCTGGTTTCAAGGGCCCTCAATACTATCCTCAAAAAATATTTTTGCATGATGAATAATAGCTCATGTAATAGGTGCTCTCGGAGCGCCGAGGTGCAAGCCGGTCAACCTTTATTCGCGGTCGCAGGCCCTTCGAACGACACAATCACATTGCTTGGTCGTGAATACCACAGCTTGTGAGCTAATAGTCAGTATCAGAAGCTCGGCGAACCTTGAGCAGCCGCGCTACATCCGACTTCGCACGAGTGTGGACTTTGCCGAGTGCGGTCTTTGCCCGTAGCTGCGGAGGACCGCCACGCACACGATCGGCACCAAGCTGCTAGCCTGTAAGCTCTCGCAGACAGGCAAGGCCACAAACCACACGCCACAAGCGCCGCACTTGGACAAGCCGCAAATCTGAGCCGCAATGCAAGGAGCCGAAAGGGGCGGCGAGGGCGGCGAGAGGCCAGCCGCCGCAAGCCCTTCGGGCCGCCCAGCTTCGGGCCGCCCAGCTTCGGGCCGCCCAGCTTCGGGCCGCCCGGCTTCGGGCCGCCCGGCTTGGGGAGCGACACGCAGCAGTGCCGCCCCGAGATCGGGGCCAGGTGTGCCCACCGGGAGCGTGCGTAGGACCTCCGGGGCCGGTGGCAGCAGCACCCCGGCGGGCAGGGCGGGTGGAGGGGCACCTCCTGCAGCAGCTGGTGCCGGAGGGGCAAGCGCAAGGAGCGCCACGGGTGCTACTGGCAGTAGCAGCAGCAGCCGCGGCGGCGGCGCCGGCAGTAGCAGCCGCGGTACTAGCGGCTCCAGCGACACGGCCACTGCTTCCTCCGCCGGGCGGGCGACGCCGGCGGGAGGTGCCTCGAGCACGCCAGGGGCGTACAACCCAACAACAACAACAACAACAACGGCGGTGGCGGGCGGCAGCAGGGCAGCGGCAACCGCTGCGCCGGCGGCGGCCGCATCCATGAGGCCAGGCAGTGCCCGGGCGGGTGGTGGCTCAGCACCCCACATGGCGCCAGTTGCAAGAACGCAGGCACGGCGCAAGCCAGCTGCCAGCGGGGCATCATCGCCAACACCAGCAGCACAGCAGCAGCAGCAGCAGCAACCTGTCGCGGCCCCTGGTACGGCCGCTCCCTCCTCCGACCCCCATCAGCCGCCGCAGCCGGTCCCGGCCACCCGCACCACCGCTGGCGGCACCACCACCAGCACCGCCGCTATCCCCAGCACCGCCGCTATCCCCAGCACCCCCGCGCCCAAGCCTAATAAGGTGCACATCCCCACCGCGCCCGCGCTCACGGACGCTGAGCGCGCCGCTCTGTCGCGCCTGGCGCTCTTCTCCGAACGCGACCTCATACACGGCCGGGGGCCGCTGCCCAAGCCGCCGCCGCCCAGCCTGCAGCAGCGCATCGCCAAGGCCGAGGCGGAGCTGCGGGCGGCGCGGTCACTGCTGGCGAGCAACGAGGAGATGCTGGAGCGGCAGCGGACCGACTTCAAGCACGACCGGCGGGGGCTGCGGGCGCAGTGGACCATGGAGGTAGGAGAAGGATGTGGGGGTGTGGTATGCGTGGTATGTGTGGTATGTGTGGGAGGGCGGTGGGGTGGGTTACTGGTAAACAGTCCCGGTGGGGTGGGTACACACGGCTTAGTTGCTTGGCTGCTGTTGCCTGTTTGCTGTCGCAGGAGGGAGGGGCTGGCGTACGGCTGGGGGGCTTTTAGGAGGGGCCATTGCGGCGGCGGCAGGGGAGTCATCGTCTCCCCTGGGCACTGGGCACTGGTCCGCACTGGGCTGGCGTCGTCATAGAGTTGAGGGATACGGTCCGGCGTGGCACCGCGCCCGGCGTGGCCCACGATGATGCCTGAGTGCAGTGCACAACACCGTGTCAACATGATGTACGGCACCATTTACGGTATGCTGCTCCTCCGTGGGAGCTGTGCTGCGCAGGAGATGGTGGACTCGTCAAAAGAGCGCGTGGCGGAGCTGGAGGCGGAGCTGGCAGCGCTGGTGGCGGAGCATCAGGGCCAACAGAATGTGCAACGACAGGAAAGGCAGCATGACGCCGGGAGGGAGTTCGTTCAAGCAGCACAGGGACATGATGCTCAAATAACTGAGAAGATGGGCGTGGAGGATGTGCAGTAGCGGGTTGTGTGAGCTGCAAAAGGGGGGCGGCGGGGGCGCGGGTTGCGCGGGTCGCGCGGGGCTGGCCAGATCGGAAGTATTAAATATGTGATCGCCATGCTAGCATGGCGGTAAACGATATGAAGTAATGCACAATGTGCAACAACGCTCGGCCAGGAGTGGTTGCTCTGTGAGTGTGCCATTGAACTTGTGTGCGTGCGAGCGTTCGACCGTGCGTGCTGTGAGTTCTGGGGTATGCCTTCAGGGAGGTACTGTATGGTAGGAGCAGGCGGGACACTAGGTGGTTTAAAGTGCGTCGGGCCTTGTGGATGGGTGGGCGTTCCGGCTATTCCGGCGAACATGTCGACCCGGTCGTGCACCTGCAGCTGCTGGAGAAGAGTGAGGGACTGCGGGCAGGTCCGAGTGAGTAGGTCGTGTGCGACCGCGGGCGCAGGTAATGCGCATTGCCCGTGTCCGTGTACCGATGGCGTCATGGAGGGGCAGCTCGCACTCTGTGGCGCCTGAGCTGCAGAGGTTTGGTGAAGCACCTGCAGGACCAGGATTTGCGGAGGAACAGGAGGCGCGTGTCCGGCGGTTAGGTCACGCACGGACCTTGAGAGCGATACAGGCTGCAGGCTGCCGGGCGCGAGGAATGATGCATGCGGGAAACCGAGGGGAAAAAAGACCCCGGCCCCACACCCATTGCACCTTGGTTTGCCAAGCGTCGTTAAAGTGGCGTCCCTCTGCATTTGTTTGTCAAGGTCCCCCCCATTACCACACACACACACGCAAACACGGGACGTATGTATCACCACCAGGCCACTGGCATTGTGTGAGCATGGATTACACGGTTCTGCTCAGTCACGTGTCCTTCCAACTTCGACCAACGAGTCGCCTTCCCTTGCACGCCACGTCGGCACGACACCATGAGCCTGGGGATGCTCAAGGAAACGCCGGAGGAATTGCTGTTATGTTCTGGTCTGGTGTCCACTTTTCCACTTCGCATTCGCATTTTAGCATATGTCCGTAAAACAAACAGCTCATGGACGTACCCTGGCCCTGAGCCGAAGCATTTGTAGCCAATTAGGTCTTGCCAGACAAAAGAAGGGAAGGTTTATTGTGTAACTAGTTTATTCTTTCAAACGCCAGCGCCATGTCTCGTGCATAGGCCCGACCTTAACAAAAACAGCCATGCAGGACGTCACACACACACACACACACATTCAGCACATGCAGTATTTTCCCATACATTCTTTGTGCCGGCTTCTTAAGGCTCAAGGCATCATTCATTCACCACCATGTGCTATGCTACAGCAGGGCCCGTCCCAGCCGCTTCCATGCCTGCCCCGTCCGGCCCCAGCCCCAGCCCCGGCCCCGGTGGGAAAAGCGCCACCACGCACACCACCATCGCCACTGACAGCAGCGACGGCAGCACCGCCGCCCGCAGCACCGCCATCCCTCCCCCGCCACCGCCGCCCCCCAACCCCAACCCCGGCGGCTGCCACACACCCGCTCCCGCTCCCGCCCCAGCTCCCCCTCCCGCCCCAGCTCCGCCGCCTGCAGCCGCCCCCACGCCCAGGCGGCGGCGGTACCTACGCATCACCGACAGCAGGATCTCCTTGCCTCGCGGGAACGCCACCTCGCCCGCCGCCGTGTCGGCCGGCCCGCGCCGCTCCAGCGCACCGCACCCCTCCAGCGCCGCCAGCTGCGACCCCAGCTCCCGCCGCAGCAGCGCCAGGTGCGCCCGGCACAGCCGCAGCGCGCTGGGCGGCAGCGGCGCCAGCCGCTGCTGCTGCTGCTGCTGCTGCTGCTGCTGCTGCTGCTGCTGCTGCTGCTGCTGCGGGTGCTGAGAGCTGGCTCTAGCACCGCTACCGGCTGTAGCACCAGTGGCGGCTGCTGCCGCTGCTGCTGCCGCTGCCGCTGCGTCCGCAGCCGCGGCGGAGGCGACGTCGAGCTGGGAGTCCCACACCACACCCTGCAGCCGGTTCAACACCGCGGCGTAGCGGCCCCACAGCTCGGGTCGCGACTCAGCGGCGCACCACTGCAGCAGCGTGTAGCAGCCCCACACGCCGAAGCTTACCAGCACCGCCGGGCCGAACAGGCACCACGAGCTCAGCGTGGGCGTCGCAGGAGGAGGAGGAGGACGAGGAGGAGGAAGGAACACCGGGTTATGGGACGCCACAGCGGGCGGTGCTGCTGCCGATGCGGCTGTGGCTGCAGTTGGGTAAGTGAAGTGGCGGTGGTGGTGGTGGTGGTCCTGGTGGTGGTGGTGGTCGTGCGGCTCTGCATGGTCGTGGCTGTCGTGTGACGGCAGCACAGCGGCCGACGGTGTGGTGTGCCACGTGCCGGCTGCTGTGGCGGTGGCGGTGGCGGTGGCGGTGCCTGACGATGCTACTGCTGCTACTGCTGGTGCTGGTGGTGCGGGGGTCAGGCCCGGCAGGCAGGCAGAGCGCTTTGTAGCCGGCTGCTGCAGGTGCTCCTGCTGCTGCTGCTGCGCCTGCGCCTGCGCTGGGGCGCCGGACGCCGCCCACCACCCGCGCTTCCCGCTTCCAGCTCCGCCGCCCGCAGCGCTCGAACCAGCACCAGCTGCAGGCGCCGTGGACCCAGCAGTCGCCGCCATCGCAGCCCCGCTACCGCTACCGCTATCAGCCGTTGCCGCCGCCGCCACGGACGCCGCCGGCATGTGCAGCGGCAGGCGGTGGCTGACCTGGTGCTGGGTGGTGATGGGCGTGGAGGCGAGCAGCCGCGAGCGGTCCAGCGTGCTGCTGTACGTGCCGCCGCACAGCGCCGCCAGCGCGGCAAAGTCGGCGTTGCGCGCGGCGAGCAGCACGGCTCGGTGGTAGGCGTAGGTCTGGTTGGTCTGTGTGGGGGGAGAGGAAGGGGGAGGAAGAGGGAGCGTTGTTGGAGGTCAAGGAGGTAAGGAAGAGTTGCAAGCGGGAGAGGCAGAGGGTGCAAGCTGGATGCGAACGTGCATTAATGATGTGGGGTCTGGCTGTGGACGTGCTTGTCGGGAATGTGGGAGTAATGTTTTGCCTCAGAATGCGTTGACTTTGTTGATCTGTCAGGCCCTGGGTGTGACCCAAGGCAGCTCAGATAACCTGACTGCAAAGCATCATCGGCTGTTCATCCCGCTCAATAGCGTTCAAGCGAAATGTCCGGGTGCCAGTTCCCCAATGCGTGTGATGTAGAGGTCGGCAGAAGCGGACCGCGTGCACTTGGCTGCCTCAGAACAAGCATACATTGTGTGTCTGTCAGGCCCCCGTGCATGACACGGCGGCGGCTCAGATAACCTGACTGCAAAACATCATCGGCTGTTCATCCCGCTCAATAGCGTTCAAGTGAAATGTCCGGGTGCCAGTTCCCCAATGCGTGTGATGTAGAGGTCGGCAGAAGTGGACCGCGTGCACTTGGCTGCCTCAGAACAAGCATACATTGTGTGTCTGTCAGGCCCCCGTGCGAAACGGCGGCGGCTCAGATAACCTGACTGTAAAACATCAGCGGCAGTAGTGCATCAAAGCGTGGCGTAGTTAGTGCCATGGAAAGGCCCGTGTGCTTACGTAATACAAGTACGACATACATGCATGCAGCATGTGCACACGTGCCGTATGTGTTCAGTCCGACAGCTGCCTGGCGTGCCTCAGGACAAGCATACATTGTGTGTCTGTCATGCCGCCCGTGTGCATGACACGGCGGCAGATCAGATAACCTGACTGCAAAGCATCAGCGGCAACGCATCTGTCGTGTACATGCAGACTCCGCCATCGCTTTTACTGTCCACTTATCGGGAACCCCATTTCTAGTGTATGGTATAAGTGGCTGGCTGAGATGTAAATGGCAAGGAGGGCGCACGGTGTTGCCGCAGCGGTTCAGTGGACAAATTCGCCTCGCCGCTCGGCAGCTGGGCTCGGCTTCTGCCCTCTCTGAAGAGCAATCCACACCGCCTCATCCAAGCAGCATTCAGTTCATTATGATTGATCAAAGGCCCCGGCCCGGCGTACCCATGGCGCCTAGGGGCTTCTACAGCCTCAGCGTGAATCGAATCCACGTGAAATGGTGTCTTCAGGAAGCACCGCTGTTAGCGGTAGCTTCATGCAGATAACCTGACTGAAAGCATCATCGGCTGTTTCACATTCAACACCGTTCGAACGAGGGGTCTCGGTGCCAGTTCCCAAGTGCTGAAATGCGTTTGATGCGGTGGACGGCTAAGGACTGGATTTGCGCTTGGTTGCCTCAGAACAAGCTTACATTGTGTGTCTGTCAGGCCTCCCGTGTGCATGACACGGCGGCAGATCAGATAACCTGACTGCAAAGCATCAGCGGCGCGCGCTTCATGCGGGGTGTGCGTGTCGGTGTGTGTGTGTGTGTGTGTGTGTGTGTGTGTGTGTGTGTGTGTGTGTGTGTGTGTGTGTGTGTGTGTGTGTGCGTGCACATGCGGACGTTGCCAGCCTCCTTGACGGCGTCACCGTCGCCACAGCCCACCGCAACCCAGCCCCCATCGCCTTCACTGCATTGCTTAACTCCGCTTCCTATAGATTGGTTTAGTTCGGGCTGGTAACCACAACCCCCCCCATCCCTAGACCCCCTCCCCAGACCCAGCCCCTGCACCCCCTCCCCTCTCCCCACCCCTCACACCTGCGGCGCCAGCAGCTGCAGCGGCCACGGCCCCCACAGCGCCGCCTCCGCGCCCTCCACGCCGCCCTCCACCGTCAGCAGGCAGCGCTGCACCCCCTCGAACAGCGCCTGGCTGCAGCCCATGCACAGGTGGCTGCCCTCCGTGTGGCCGCACACCAGCGGCGACAGCAACGCCTGCGGGGAGGAGGAAGCCGCCGTGGAGGAGCCGGCGCCAGTAGCGCCAGCGGCAGCGGCCGCGGCAGCCTTGCCGCCGCTGCCGCGGCCGGCGACGGGCTTGCTACCTGAGCTGGTGCCGGGCAGCTGCTGCTGCTGCTGCTTGCTCGCCCGGCTTCCGCCCCCAGCTGCCCCGCCGCCGCCTCCACCTCCGGGCGCGCCCGCTGCTGCCGTGCCGGCACCCGGCCCTCCCCCCGCCGAAGCCCCGGCCGTCCCCGCCGCCACAAACACGCGGTCTGCCGTACCCACGGGCAGCCCGTGTGCGTCGTACAGGCAGGACCAGAACTCGTCCAGCAGCTGCGCAAACTGCCGCCGGCCGCCGCGCGTTACCGGGTGCTGCGGCCGAGACGACGTGGCAGAGGAGGTGGAGGCAGCGGTTGGCGAGCAGGCGGAAGCGCGGGCGCCGCCGCCACCGGCGCCGCCACCGGTGTTAGTGGTTGCGCCGCCGCCGGCGGCGGCGGCGGCAGCGGCGGCGGAGCTGGAGGAGGAATGCGTGCGCGAGAGCTGCGGCCGGTGTGCGAAAGGGTCCGAGGAAGCGGCGGCCGAGCCGGGTTCCATGTCGCCCCCACCAGCAACCGTAGGAGCAGCAGCAGCTGTAGGGGTGGGCATGGCCCGGACAGCCGCCGGCGTCTCCCGGGAGCCCCGGTGCTCGAGCGCGGCCCGCTCCCGTGCTACTGCCAGAGCCTGAGGCGCAGTGGTCGCAGCGCTGCTGCTACTGCCGCCGCTGGCCATCGCGCTCCTCACGCCAACCTCGCCCTTGGGGCCCAAGTCCGCGGCGAGGGACTCCCAACTATCCACCGGCGCCGGTGCTACTGCTGCTACTGTCGCGCTGCTGGCCAGAGCAGCAACCGGCGCTGGTGCTACTGCCAGTGATTGCGATGGACTGATGCTACTGGGCACAGCAGCTGAGGCCGTGTGCACCGCTACAGCCGCCGGCTGGTGCGGGGCCGCCGCTACGGCAGCCGCTGCTACAGCCACCGCGGGCGCTGCCAGTGAGGTAGCAGCCTGCGTAAGCGCTTGGTGCGAGGCGAAGCTGGGCCTGCTGCTACTGCCAACGTCTTCGGCTTCAGAGTTATAGCCGCTACTGCAAAGCAGCATCAGCATGCTACTGCCGCCATCGCTGTCGGCTCCACCGTCGCTACCACTGCCGCTGCTACAGCCGCCGCTCTCTCCACTGCGGCTGCCCCGCCGCCCCTCCGCCCCCAGCTGCACCCGCCGCCCGCCGCTGCCGCTGTCGCGGTGGCGCCGTGACTGATGCGGCCGCCACGTCAGCGACAGCGGCGGCGCCGCCGGCGGCTCGTAGCCCGGCGGCCGCCCGCCGGGCAGCCCGCCGTACCGCCACAGCCCACGTGCCATGGCCATCTCAATGGCAGACCTGGGTATCACCCACGTGCCGCCAGCTGCCAGCGCCGCCGCGGCGGCGGCGTTGGCGGCGGAGTCAACGCCGTACCACTGAGCCCCGCCACCGCCGCCGCCATTAGTGCTACTGCCGTCAGCGGAATGGCGAGGGCTGGCGCCCCGGCTGCTGCTGCTACTGCCATGGTGGTGCTGGTGGTGGCTGCCGGCGCCGCCGGCGGTCCACGCGCCTGCTGCAGCTGCTACTGCGTGCGTATGTATCCCCTCCTGCTGCTGCTGCTGCTGCTGCTGCTGGTGGTGGTGCTGGTGCTGCTGCCGGCTAGCAAAGTGCGCCGCGCTCGCGCCGCGGTGGGCGGACGCCGAGCCCGCAGCTCCAGCCGCAGCCCCAGTCCCAGCCCCACCGCGCACTCCCTGCGCGTCCCTGGCTTGCTGACTCGACTGTGCGGTGTGCCCCGCACCAAACCCGCCGGCGCCGCCCTTGCCGCCGCCACCAGCGGGCGCCGCCGCCTCCCAGGCATGCGTGTACGCTGACTCACCGCCTGCCCGTGCAGCGCCCGCCGCGCCGCCGCCCAGCCCCGCCTCCTCCTCTCCTGCTCCTCCTCCTCCTCCTCCGTACACCACAAGAGGCGCCGCCACGCGCAGCGGCGTCACCAGCATCCACAGCTGCAGCGCCAGGAAGGCCGCCGCCGCCAGCGCCAGCGCCAGCAGCCCGGCGGCGCGGCCGGGGTCGGCCCAGGCGGCGGCGGCAAGCGCATCCACCCAGGCGTCCAGGGGGCCGTCCTTGTCCAGCAGGCCTATATATCACACACACATGCACACAACAAACAAACAAAATCACACAAGCAAAAACACACAAACATATGCACACAGGTGGGGTTGCGGGGCAGCAGTGGGCGGGGTGTGGGGAGGGCGAGAGGCGGGGGGCGTGGAACGTGTGCTGATGACCGCATTCAAGACAAGATTTGACTTGCATGGCTGGTTGCAGTGGTTTGGGACTTGAGACATTTAGCGACGCAGTTGGCTTACAGACGTATCGCAACATTGGAAGTAATGCTTATATCGCTTAGGCTATAGCGCTCGGTTATGGCCTCTTAGCAGGCACGTATGTCATGCCGCGTGATCCTCGGGTTAGTGTCTGTGGCCGAAACCCCTCTGACTTCAACAACAAGCAGTCGTCAGACAACACGGCTAGCTTCACATCACGGCACGCCAAATCAACATCCCCAACCCTCAATGCACTGCCGCGAACGTGTCGCACCACCCCACACGCCACCACGCCCAACCCCACCCCCACCCCCAACCCCACCCACACCCACTGCGAATCCCAGCAACAGCGCAGTCACGTTCTTCGCAGTTTGTTCTCACCGGGACTGTTTACCAGTAACCCACCCACACCCACACCCACACCCACACCCACACCCACACCCACACCCACGCCCCCACCCACACCCACACCCACGCCACCCACCCTTGTGCGCCGCCGACGCCGCGGCGCTCTGCACCAGCCCCGCCTGCGGCAGCAGCTGCGTCACGAACAGCCCCAGGTTGGCCACGAACACCAGCCCCGCCGCCGCCCAGGCCGCCGCCGCCAGCAGCGCGCTGCTGGCGTGGCCGCCCATGAGGCGCCGGCAGCTGGTGGCCTTGATGAGCGGCACCAGGGTGACGGGCAGCTGCAGCGCCAGCACCACCTGCGCAATCAGCAGGAACCTGTTTGGCGCGTGTGTGGGGGGAATGGGGGGAAGGGGGCGGGCGGGCGGGTGGGAGGGTGAGCGGGGGGAAGGTGGGCGGATAGCAGGAGTGGTGGTGAGCATCGGGAGTGGTGGTGGGAAGCGGCAGTGGTGGCTAGCAAATGGTGGGCGAGCAGGGGCGGAAGAGGTGCCGGGCGAGCCGGGGCAAGAAAGGATTGGCACGGAAGAACCCCGAGAGGCAGAGATTATGTGTTCGGTGCTATCTCCTCAGATGACATGTGCTCTTGACACAAAACACAGGGAAGCGACACCTTGACTTCCGAGCCCCGACACGCAGTTGCAGGCTGCCCACACAGTTGTACACCACCGGCCCGGCCCCGCCCCCACTTGTAGGTGCCGCGGTCGCCGTACACGGCCTGCAGTACGGCGGCGGGGATGATGGCGGCGGCGCGGGTGATGAGGCGGCGCAGCCAGGTGGGCATGTGGATGTTGAGGAAGCCCTGCAGCACCACCTGGCCCGCGATGGTGCCTGCACGTGCAGTGACAGTGCATGGGGGGTTGGGTGCATGGCATTGGGACGCATGCATCATGGGGGGTGCATCATGGGGGGTGCAGGGCATGCAGTGGGTGGGCCGTGGGGAGGCTTGGTGAGATGGCAGGTGGCGTGACTAAGCGCCTGAGTGTAGAGGAGCGACGCTCCGTGCCCCACCAGTGAAGGTGGACAGCTGGCCGGCGCACAGCAGCGCGGTGCCGAAGGCGGCGGGCGCGATGGAGGAGGACAGGGTCTGCTCCATGAGGTCGTGCGCGTCCTGCAGCGTGTGGACCACCACGCCTGCAGCGGCAGCGGCGGCAGCGGGGGCGGGGGGTTACTGGTAAACAGTCCCGGTGAGAAACATAATGGGGGCGGGGGGGGGGAGCAGCAGCGGGGGGAGGGGGAAGGGTGAAGGAGGGTGGGCGGAAGGGAGGCGTGGGAGGACAGCGGGCTGGGGAAGCAGGCGCCTACACCACCCCCTGCATTGACATTGAACCTGCACGCTTCCCTTCTTTTGGCCTCCATGCATCCCACGTCTCCACACCGACGAATAACGAAGCGCTTCCCTCCCTTGCGCCCTAGCTCTAGCTCTAGCTCTAGCCCTCCTGCCTCACCCGCGGAGTGGAAGGTGGCGGCGCTCACCAGCAGCACCGCCACATTGATCACCAGCGCCACCCCCAGCGCCGCGCCGATGTCCAGGAAGTTGTACAGGCACAGCGCCCGCACCGTCGCCGCCGCCGTGGCGGCGGCCGCCGCCGCCTCGCCGCCGGCGGCGCGCTGCTGCGCGGCGGGCGCCGCCGCGGCGGCGGCCGCCGCCGCCGTGGCGGCGGCCACGGCGCCGCGCGCCTGGCCCGCGACCAGCGCCGAGTGCAGGTAGAAGTTGTGTGGCATGACGTTGGCGCCCAGCAGCGACACGGCGGTGTAGACGGACTCGCGGCGCAGGCGCGGCAGCAGGCCGCCCGCCACGGAGCGCAGCGGCGGGCGCGAGACCAGCAAGTCCACCAGGAAGCACGCCACCACCACCGCCAGCAGACCCACAGTCAGCGCCTCCGACTTCTTGACGCCCTGTCGTTACGGCAGCAGCATGCGGCATCGGGTCGGTCGGCAGTTAGTTGGTTAATTCGGTTGACCGGTATAACCACGGTATAACACGGCAGCGGTTTACTTTGGCGGTACGTAGGTTTGCGGTGGTTTAGGAAAAGTTTGTATGTTCGCAGCAGGGGACGGAGGCGGCACAGTGGGGGGCGGTGGCGGTGGGCGGTGCCCCCACCCACCACCCACCGCGTGCCACAACCAAGGTGCCGCCATCCACCACGCCAACAAGCCATCACACCACCACGCCACCACGCAGCACGTACACGCCCCCACCTACACACCTGCGACACGGGCACCAGCAGCAGCAGTAGCAGCGCGTCCAGCCCGGTAAGCAAGATGCAAGGCAGTAGCGGCCAGCCCAGCAGCAGGTTCAGGCCGATGGCGGTGCCTGCGGCAGCAGAGGCAGCAGACACACAGGCGCAGAGCGCACACCAAAGGGGGAGGGGTTCTGGTTACCAGCCCAAACTAAACCAATCCCTAGGGGGTGGAGGAGGTCACACAGGGAGGAGACAGTCGCCCTAGTTGTTGGCACGGGCCGCGGCCCCAGCCCCCTGCTGCGCAAACTCTCACGACACCAGCATGAGCTAGCCGCCCTCCCAATCACCCCAAACCCACCCACCCACCCCCTACCACACACACACACCGTGCCCACCTCCACTCAGCCCCCGGCCCCCCACCACCACCACCACACCACCACCCACCCAGCAGCATGGTGAGGTCCAGCGCCACAATGGAGATCTCACACAGCGCCCACAGCAACGCGCACACCTGCGGGCGGCAGCACGGCGAGCACATAGCACATTAACATCAGCAGCAGCAGCAGCAGCAGCAGCCGGCGTTGCGGTACTTGGCACTGCCATGCGGGGCAGGGAGGTGTCGACATCAACCAGGTGAGGGCCAGACAGGCCGCATACCGTGGTGGCTGTGGGCGCATGTCCGCCCCAACAGCACCAGCACCAGCACTGGCACCGGCCACCCGTTCCACGCTGGTGCCGAGCTGGGGCAGTGGCATGCAGCCCATCCCATCCCATCCCTCTCCTGCTGCCCCTCCCTTTCCCCTTTCCTCCTCCTGCTTGGCCAAGCAACCATCCTCGTGAGTCCCCCCTAAACGCACACGCACCTGCGGTGGGTAGGACTCGCGGCACACCTGCGCCAGGTGTTTGCCGGTCACGATGCCCAGGCGTGCCGCCAGCGTCTGCAGCAGGATGGCGATGAGGTTGGACGCAACCACCACCCACACCTGCGCCAGGAGCAGCAGTAGCAGCAGTAGCAGCAGCAGAAGGAGGGCGCAGCAGCGCATGGATAGGGCGGCATCAGCGAGCATGCTTGGGGAGGTGCGGGCGGGGGGCCAGGGAGAGGGAGCTAGACGGCAGCGGTCTGTGGCAGCATGCAAGAGCCAGCGCCGGCCACGGCCACGGCCACGGTTCATGCAAGGGGATCGCAGCGGTCACGTGCGGCGCAGCGGCAGGCACTATCTATAAGGCCTGTAACCGAAAGCGTCGGGGGCGTCGAATGAACCTACCAGCTCGTATCCGAATCGGCTGCCCGCTTCGATGGCTGTGGCCCAGTTCCCCGGGTCCACCAGCGCCACCTGTATGTAATCAATTGGCACTCGATCAAGTTGACTGCATTATACGGCTGAAAGAGCCTAATCATAAAGTGGTGGTGCGCTTGACGCACCACGCCCGCGTGTCAAATCGGGATGGCGCCGAGATGGCAGCGGCGGCTGGACCCGGCCAAGGCAGCTTACCGATACGAGGAATGCCGGGCCCATAATCCGAAAGGCATCGAACCATGACAGAGACATTCTTCCTCGGTAGGAATGCTTCGCCTGAGCCCCGAGCCCCGAGCCCGGGGCTCGAGGCCTTAGCCTTGCTGAGAGTTTGGTTTATTACTGTGCGTATGCATTGAACATGTGTAATCCCATGGTGTATGAGTGGCCTATACGCGCCGGGACTTGGAAACCTCGCGTGCCCAATCGTGCCGGATGGGGCGTCTGCACTATACACTTGTTCTTGCAAATCAGATTGTTCGTCACTGTACAAAGCTTTGTTGTTGCGTCGCCTACCCCACTGACCACACTCGGTTTCGCCACACGCACAAAAAATGTCCCTCCTCGCCCGGACCACTCAGAGCCTGTCGCGCCCTGCCAGCTCGTCGCGGGCAGTGGTCGCTGCACCCCGCCTGCCCCTTCGTGCTCGCAATGTGCGCGTGTACTCTTCTACCGAGACGGACCCGGAGCTGATGGGCGAGGCTGAGCGCAAGAAGGCAGAGGTGAGGCTGTGGAAGCATCGCGCGCGCATATCCTCGCCCGCTGCCGAATTTGCGTGCCGTGGACTGCAAAACATGTATATGCCTATGCCTTAAACCAATGATCGGGTGCACGCCCTAAATGTGTAGGCGGAGAAGCTCCGTGCCGCTGAGAAATTCATGGTTATCGGCTCCGGCTCCGCGACCTGCAAGGGCTGCGGTTACGAGTACAAGCCTGAGAAGGGCGATCCCGAGTTCCCCGTGCCCCCGGGCACCACCTTTCAATCGCTGCCTGAGGACTACACCTGCCCCATCTGCGGTGCCCCCAAGTCCAAGTTCGAGTCCCGCGTCAAGGTGGTGGCGGGTTTCGCCGAGAACCAGCAATACGGCCTGGGCGGCAACTCCATGACTGAGTCCCAGAAGAGCTTGCTGATCTACGGCGCCCTGGCGGTGTTCTTCATCCTCTTCCTGGCCGGCTACGCGCTGGAGTAATGCAGCTTGGCGCTTTGGCGAGTTGGTGGATGCAACGTGCGCAAGGTGCGGGCGGCTTGTACGGTACATGGCGAGGGTGTACGAGAGAGATTAGAGTCTTGGCAGGACGTTGTGACTGTTCCGGGTGCCGTTGCCACCGCGGTAGATATGCAGGGTAGGAGTGTTATCAGACTGGCGGCACTGAGTGGCTCACGCACAGGCGTGGGCAGGGAGCATGCGGGCGGCAGGGTCGTAAGCAGCATCAGGACAACTGACTGACTTGACACACATCTAGGTATGTTAGGCACTGACTGGACGCTGCGTAGAGCATCCGACACAAACTACTTGGACCATGAACACAAGTTACGTGATTGGGCAGTTTTGCTTTCGTGTTACCGGAGCCGCGGACCTTCTTTGCGGCGTTTTTCTTTACCCGGTATGAGTTTTGCCATTGTCACGGGATGAGCGCGGTGTGCCCGGTGGCTCGTCGCATGATTGCGGTGCCGCCGAGGAGAACGGGTTGCATGCGTGTGGAAGGTGTGAGCGCCGGCGTGGCGCCGAATGGTTGATGTTTTGCAGGCTGTAACGCCTTGGTTCGTGCGCAATCCGCTTGGCCGTTCCAGTGCTGAGCAATGATAACAGGATACGGCTATGCGCAAACAAACGGCAGCACCCGGCTGCGTGTTCGGCTGGTATCGGCGGATGGCATGAGCCGATATGAATCATGTGGTGCATGCCTGCTGATCCGGTCCGGGTACACTAGGGATTTAGGGCCCTGGTAGGGAACAGGGGAGGGAACCACCAGAGCGCAAAGTAGATGGCAGCAGCAGTGCAGATATCCCCCCCAGTGCATGATGTCAAAGGGCATCGCAAAGTTCTGGCGGTGTCTCATGGGCTTGGGGAAGCAACGAGTAGTAGGAGCTGGCGGGGCGTGTCGCACCATGGCACTGGGCCAACGTGCAGGGCTCAGAGCGCGCCAAGCCATTATTGGATTCATATAAATATAACTTAATTTCGCACATAATATGCAGACGCTACAGTCCCGCGCACAGCCGCTGCGCTCCAAGGTGTGGCAGCACCTGCCGCATTTCGCGGTCGCTTGACTTTGCCAAGCCCTCACCGAACCTCGCCTTGACTTGGCGCATGCTGCTAAGTACTCGTGCAAATTCTGAATTTTGATATACAGGCCTCCGTGTCAACTTTTTCCCGACGCACTCCCATCTCGCGCCGGTGGGTGCCGCACCACTTGGGGCAGCTTGCTTCAGCTCTATTCAAGCAGTTGTCAGGTGTCCAAATGATGAGGCTGCATCTGAATGCCATGGAAAGCTGCTTCCTTCGAGCCTGCCTAAACACGCGGTGCCCTCTTTCTCGCGGCCGCACCAGGACCCCCACCACCATGGCCGCTAGCGTGATCAAGGCCAACGTAGCTTCGTGGAGCTCCAAGCTCGCCGAGTGAGTCGTGAGCCCGTAATCCTCGCCCTGTGCCGTGCAAGCGGGGGCCGGGGCCTGCGGAAATGGGAGCCCTAGTGTCGGATGTCCCCAGGCGTCTCCTGAGCGCTGGGCCACACCCTGCGCCACCGGCACGCCTCAGCGAGCGCTCCAGCAAGTCGCTGCCCCACACCACCTGGCACGCACGTGTGCTTTCCATCACCAGCCCCCATCAAGGCCCATGAACTGTCGCTCGCTAGTTTGGTTTTGGCTTAGAATGGGCTGGTATTTACACCCCCCCCCATGCCCCTGCCGCTGCTCCCGCTCCTCGCATGCAGGCTGGAGAAGGCCCCCGGGCCGCACTACATCGTCTTCACCGGCTACGACGACAAGGGCGCCATGTGGTGCCCCGACTGCATCCGTGCCGTGCCGGCCGTGCTCAAGGCGGCGGCGGCGGCGCCAGGGGGCACGCTGCTCGAGGTGGACGTGGGCCAGCGCTCCGACTGGCGCGGCAATGCGGCCCACCCCTTCCGGTGAGGGCAGGAGCTGGGTTCAACTATGGTGGTGGGGGTGGGGGTGGGGAGAGATTGAATGACGTGGGGCGGTGGTTTAAGCGCCCCCAGGTGACGACGGAGGTGTGTGTTCGCTTGAAGACAGATATGAGAGTGGAGGCACGCGGCGTCGTGCGGGTGCCGTTAGCCTGAACTGCGCAGGGCCGTGGGACTGCAGTGGGCTACGAGGTCGCGGCACCACTGAAGAGCATGCGACCCAAACCAACCCCGCACGCACCAGCCCACCGCCCCATTCTCAGTTTTGCCGCCTCCTTGTCCTCCTGGCCCTCTGCTACGTCCTCTTATCAGCCTGCCCCCTGACCCGCCAACCTCGCCTCCTCCTGCCTAATGCTGCTCCTCCTCCCCCTTCTCCCCCACCAGGACGGCACCGGCGCTCAAGCTGACCGGCATCCCCACGCTGCTGCAGTGGGGCAATGGCGCCGCCGTGAAGCGCCTGGGCCCGGAGCTGGAGGCGTGCGGCTCGCCGGCCGAGGTGGAGGCGCTGCTGGCCAAGAGCGGCTTCTTCGCGCACTGACCTCCTCCGCCTCACTGGTCAGAGCTTTGCGCTGATGAGCTACCGTATCATCAACGAGGCAGGGGCAGGGTAGCAGAAGTGTGACAGTAAAAGGCTAGTGAGAGGCGATCCCTTCAGGGCATCGGCGCGCTCCCGCATGGCCTTGCCACTGCGCTCTCGACGCCGTGGGAAGCACTGCAGGCGATGGCAGGCAGTGGTGGTGGCGGTGGCGGGCGCTCTGCGGCCCGTGCAGCTTAGCTGTGGGCCTGAGGCAGGCACGGGACCACGCGGCGGGGCCCGACATGGCAGACCTGTGTGTCGGACTGGTGGCGTAGCGCATCAGGTAGGCGTGGGGGTTAGAGGAGGAGGCGTGCTGCTGTGCATGCTACGCACAGAGAGTAGGAGGGCGGAATGCACCATTGGAAATTGGATGCATGGCAGGCATTGCGGACGCCGGACGGGGCCGTCCGGGAGTCACGGCGCTCGGACTGTTGCGGCGTGCGATGCCATGTTTGTGTCCGTGAAATGCTGTGGCGCTGGCGAGGGTGACGAAGGCAACCAGGCGCCTCCGCCGCGACTGCAGCAGCAGTGAGGCGGGCGCTGGTTACAACGATGGCCGCCTTGCAGGGTTCACACGGGCGCGCGAGGGATAACGTGATGCCTCCAAGGGGCGTGCAAGGGGCGGCACCGGCCAGAGTACGACGTGCGTGTCGATGTACCCGGGACGGCCTCCAACGGAGGATTTATGCCATTGGGGGCTTCATGCGATTACAGACATGCTGGTGGGTCTGCTTGGTGGGTCAGTACGGATCTTATGGATGCGACCTGGCAACAAACGGACCTTATGGCTGCAACAGCGCTATACGGTAACAAGTTGTTTCCCCTGTGTCAGGGAAAAGGGGCTGAGCGGACACGGGCAGGCAGGCAGAGGGGTGTTCCTGGGGGGCTTCGCCCCCCCCTGAATCGCTTCAAATGCGATCCAAAAAGGCTGCGCGGAAGGCAGCCGGGGCCACGGGCAAGAAGGGCGGCGGTGGCAAGGGCGGAAGCGCAGCAGCTTCGGCAGGCAGCGGTGGCAAGAAGAAGCATTGATGCGGTTTTGTTCGTTTTTCCTCACAGCGCTATAAAAACGCAAGGTCTGCTGCACGTCGGGCAGCTCCTGGACCCCGCGGCCAGGTGCCAGCAGGCAGCCTGTGCTGGCGGCTGGGAGGGAGATGGCGGGTGGTCTGGTAGTGGCACGTCAGCACGTGGCGTGCGGTGCGAACATTGCCGGACGGTCAGGGACGGTGCTCATGGGGCTGGCCCCCGCCCGCGCCGCCACCGCCGTCCCCACCAAATTGGACGCGCATGGGTGTTGCCACAGGCTGAATCCCCTCGGGACTGAAGCGCTTTTGCACTTTCTGCCTATGACCAGCATTGCGTGCCGCAATGGCCAACACGTGGCGCGGGTACGGCGGATTCCGAAGGAATCACTGGCCTCCGCCGCATGACGTTTGGCCTCCCTGTCCATCTTAATTATAATTTCACGGTTCACTTGTTCAGTTGCAAGCTCGTAATCATGGCGCGGACAGCAGCGCTCCTGGCGCTGATTGTCGCGGCTCTAGCACTCGCGCAGGGCGCCCGCTTGGGCGTGCAGAAGGAGATTACTAGTGGTGTTTCTGATAGCTATGTGCCCACTAAGTACAAGAACACCAAGCCGCTTATTGGCGTTCTGACGCAACCTTGCCATGACTGCCCCGGGAAAAGCTACATTGCTGCTGGCTATGTCAAGTGGATTGAGATGGGTGGCGGCCGCGCGGTGCCTGTGCGGTGAGTGCGCTGTGGTTGAGAGAGAAGGGTTTTCCGTTGATGATCCCTTGGGTAATTTGTTTAGGCGCGCAAGCCTGAACGCACGCTTTGACTGCTTGCAGGTTCTATTCTTCGGACTCGGAGCTGCGCCGCCTATTCAACTCGCTGAACGGCCTGGTGTTCCCGGTAAGTTCGGGGCTCAAAGCGCGCTAATTGGCATGCGGCCGCACGTGTAGCCGGTGTGCCCGGCGGCTTTCGCGCGGCGGTCAGTTCCCGCGCGTCCTGTGCCCAGTAGTGTGCATGAAGCGCACAATTGGAGCATTGCGCGCGTCAGCGGGGTGTGTTCGCGAGATAGGGCGCGCGCTCCTGCGGGCGTCACAACTCGCGCGTTCTGTCCACCCGTGCCTCCGCCGGCCGTTTCCTCCTCCGCCACGGTCACCTGTCAGGCACCCGAGCCCCAAACTACAGCCATGACCATGACCGTCATGCCTCCAATCCACACTCCACTACCTTGCTACGCGTCCTCAATCACGCACCCGCGTCTCTGCCCGTTCCTGCACGGCGACCTACACACGCCTCTCACGTCCCAATCTCTTTCCCAACCCCGCTCCCCCTCCCACCACACACAAACAACTATCGCAGGGCGGCCTCACGTGGCTGTGGTTGGACTCGCCGTACGTCATTGCGGCGCGCAAGCTGTTTAACTGGGCGCTGGAGGCAAACAACAAGGGAGACGTGTTCCCGGTAAGATGGGGCACGAGGGAGGGGGTCACGACTCGAGAATGGTAGACGGCGGAGGTTGAGGGTGAGGATAGGTACAAGTTTCGGCCGGGACGGCTGAGGAGCGACGGGGCTGAAGAGCTGAGAGGGTACGGGTTAGAAGCAGCATGGCCCAGGATGTTCGCATGGGGTGCATGTGTGGCGCACGCATGCAAAACGGCAGTCGGACCAGCTGCAGATGGCGTCGCCCTCCCACGCCGTTCCCTTGTTTCATCGCCCACACCTCTTTGCACCAGTGCCCGTCTCTGGCCCCATCCCTTGATCCCTCATTCGCAAACCCAACCTTACCAGACCGCACACCCAACCCCACCACCCCCAAACCCAGCACCACAAACCCTTCTTCACCCCCGACTTCGATATCAAAACCCCGCGCACGCACCCGCACGCCCTCAGATCCACGGCACGTGCCTGGGCTTCCAGCTCCTGCACATCCTGGCCTCCAACATCAGCCGCAACGACCTGCTGGTGGACACGGACAGCGTGGCGCACCCCTCCACGCTCATCTGGACGCCCGAGGCGGCGGGCAGCAGGCTGTTCGGCGGCCTGGCGGTGAGTGAGCTGGGGGGTGGGGGGGTGGGGGGTGGGGCTGGGGGAGGTAGTTCATTCCAGAAACCAGAAGCGAAAGAGAGGGGTGGGGCTGGGAGAGGGGGCTGGAGAGAGAGAGGGGGGGGGCTGGGAGAGAGGGCTGGAGAGAGGGATAGAGAGAGGAATGGAGAGAGAGGGGGATGGGGCTGGGAGAGGGAGCTACGCGGATTGAAGAAATGGGGCTGGGAGGGTGGCGGGGCTACGAGAGGGGGCGTGGATGTGAGGGGCGGAGGAGGGGATTGGGAGCGGGGCTGGCGTGGAATGGGGTGGGGAGGGGAGGAGGGCCGGAGCGCAGGTGGGCTGGGAGGGGAGGAGGCAGGGTGGGGCCTGCAGGTGGGGTGGGATGGTGAAGGAGGCTGGGATGGTAAGGGGGCTGGAAGGAGGCTGGGAGGGGCAGGAAGCGCAGAGGGAATAGGGAAGGGACGGGGAAGGGGCGCGAATAGCCCAACAAGACCAACCGGAGCTGATGACCGAGGTGGTGGGGAGGGGGGCCAGGCGGGGGCTGCAGCGGCTGAGTGTGGATGGATGACGTGGCAGGCGGGTGAGGGTGGGGGCAACAGAAGGATGGGAGTGGGGCAGGGCGCGTGTCAAGGGGGCGGCCGGGACGTGAGCTTGAGCCGCCTGGGCGGGAGCGGCAGGGCAGGGGCATGGGTCGTGGGGCATGTCAAGACGGAGCTGTTCGTCAGCAGCTGGACCAGAATGGGCTCAACCGGGTGCGGCACTGCGGCATGAACCAACCCGCGCCCCTCCACCCCCAACCCTTTGAACCCCCCAACGCCCAAACCCACCCAACCCCATAACTCCCAACCGACAGCCCGACCTGCACGACAAGCTGGCGGACCCCAAGTTCAACATCGCGCTGCAGAACCACATGTACGGCATCCCCCCCAGGTGCGTGCTTGCTCCCAGCAGCGCGTGTGTTGCGCACGTGCGTACGGCGGCGGCGGGTGACGCGCGTCAGGGCTGCAGTGTGCGGCGCGGGGGGCAATGTAGAGGGCAGGGGGCAGGGGGCAGGGGGCAGGGGCGGCGGCTTGGAGAGATGGGCACGGTAGGCACTGGGCGTCCGACTAGGCTATTATAGGGGTCTATATCGCTGCTACGTATCTCTACCTGAACGCACCCATCACCACCCCTAACCTCTTATAACGTCTAACCCACACACACCTCCCTGCACACCCACTCTCACCCACCCGCACCTGCCCACCCGCCCGCCATCCACCTGCCCCCACCCACCTGCACCTGCCCACCCCACCTGTCCCCACCCCCAGCTTCTACCAGAAGTTCCCCGTGCTGGCCAAGTGGTACAAGCCACTGTCCACCACGCTGGACCGCAACGGCACCGAGTACATCAGCACCATGGAGGGCATCAAGTACCCCTTCTTCGGTGAGGGAGGGGGAGGGAGGGAGGGAGGAGGGAGGGAGGAGGGTGTGCAATGCATGTTTAATTAGTGACGATGGAGGAGGGAGGGGAAAGAGGGAGGGAGGAGGGGGAAAGGGGAACGAATGCTTCTGCTTGCTCAGGCCGGGTCGCTGCCGCGACGTTATGCACCTCGCCTGTGTCCACCACCCGCGAACAGCCATCGCTTCCCCTTCCAGGTGCAACTGCCTCCCACATCCTTGCGCCCCATTGCACAACCCCGACCCCCCGACCCCCCGTCACCCCTCACCCCTCCTCCTCCTCGTCACACTGTACTGATTGCAGGCACGCAGTGGCACCCCGAGAAGCCGCCGTACGAGTTCGGCATGGAGGAGGTGCCGCACAGCCTGGACGCCATCCGCGTCAGCCAGCACCTGGCCAACGTGTTCCTGGAGGCGGCGCGCATGAGCAGGTGGGGGCGGGGAGGCGCGAGGGGAGGGGGGAAGCGGGGGGGGGAAGGGGGAAAGCGTGTGTGTGTTTGACACGCGTGTCAGCCGCCTGTCCAGCGTGGAGGCGGCGCGCATGAGCAGGTCAGGGGGGAAGGAGAGATGGGGGAGCTGGAGGGAGTTGGGGAGGGTAAAGAGCTGGAGGGACGCAAGGGATCGGGCAGGAAAGGAGGGCTGAAAGAGGGAGGAGGCGTGTAGGAAGAGGAGGAAGGCGACTCGGCATTTGCTCTAGCACCAGCACCAGCACCAGCGCCGAAAGCGGGGGAGTAGATGCACTGGACACGTCCAGCCTGGGGCCCGGGCGGCTCGAAGCGGGACAGACAGGACAGGTCCTTGGGAGGGGGGTTCCATGCATTTAAATTAATGACCAGGTAGACGTAGAACAGACGTTGGGGGGGGGCGGACTCGGGCTGGCCTGAGTATCCCCACCAGCGGGCGCACGCCGTGCCGGTGCGCCCGTGTCCCTGTCCCATGAGGACCCACCCACCCGCCACTCCCTCGACACTGCACGCTGCCACGCTTCCCGCACGTACCGTAGCTGCCTCCGTAACCTCCTCGCCTGTGCACTACTAACAAACCTCAATCCCCCGCCGTCACCGCCCTGCCCCGTGCCCTGCCCTGCCGTCAACCCCCGATCAATCGCAGCCACAAGCCCGAGAGCAAGGAGGAGGAGCTGGCCATGGAGATCTACGACACCGCGCCCATCTTCTCCGCCCGCTTCGAGGTGAGTGGGTTGGGTTGGCTGGTAGGCAACAGCAGCGGCTGGTAGCGGCGGGGGGCAGGTGGTTTCAGGCGGCGAGGGTGAGGGTAGTCGGTTAAAGAACCCGAGAGCGACCGAAGGGTTGGAGGGGGCGGCGTTGGGGATCGCGAGGAAGCGAGGACGGGGAAGGAAGCTGGAGGGAGCGGTGCGTGCCCGGTGGCGGGCCGGGCCGGCGTGAGGGTTTGGCAAGTTGAGTCCTGAGCGCCTGTTAGCCACTCAGCAGCGGAAGGCGTTTCCGAGCCCACCTGGCATCGCATGGGGAGCACGGGCATACATTCCTCATCCCCCCCCCCCCCAATTCCCCTCCGTCGCCCCTGTGACCCCCTCGGGTGCTCTGGGCTGGGCTGGCGGGTTCGGGGTTCCCTGGGTTCTGGAGTACACTACCCACCTACTCCTTTTCCTCCGCTCGTGCTCCCCCCCCCAAAAAAAAACAAACGAACCCCCATAACTCCAACCCAACCCACCCAGGTGATGGACGAGGAGAACTACGACGGCCCCGACATCACGTACTACTTTGACCAGAAGGATAAGCCGCCACACGGCCCTGACGACGACGAGGGCGAGGACAGCGGCCCCACCCGGGCGGAGCGGGCGCCCGGCAGCGCCGAGCAGGAGGGCGAGCAGCTGAGCGAGCAGGAGGAGCGCGCGCTGCACTTCAAGTTCTGGAGCACCCAGGGCGGCTTCTTCTGAGCGCTGAGCGCTGGGCGCTGAGAGGCGGCCGAAGCTGCGAAGCAGTACGTGGTGGAAGAATGCAGGAGGATGAATGCGGGTGGGGAGGTGCGGACGGCTTCGAGGCGTGGGAGGTTAAGACTAAGGCTCCGCGGTGTTACGGCGTGTGTTGGACGCTGCTTAACGCACAGCGGGACGGACCACGGGCCGATGCTGCGAACTGCGTGAGGGACTGGAGGTAGTCTGTCGTCTGAGGAGGACTGCAACAGCCTATGAGCCTATGGGCAACAGGGGCCCTGATGGGCAACGTTCCCTGAAGCCGAATCCGGCAAGATGCTTCCTGACGTCCAGCGTAGGCGACGGAACTTGGGTATGGTGCGCAAGTGGTTATCGCATAGGGCGCGCGGGTGTGTAGCAGCAGAGGACATGAAGGACTGATGATCATATAATGGGAATGAGGTGTCATGCCAACGGGCAGCACGGGGAAGGGTACGATTTGCCGTGCCAACAGTTGCGCGGACCAGGGGGATGAGTGGATGACCAGAAGAAGCTGACCTGTGCCTTTGGAAGTTTGGAACTTGGCACTTGGTTTCTAAGCGGTGCACTCGTGTGTCGCCAGGTCTGGTTGTCATGTGATGATGTGACCCGCCAGACTTGCACGCCTTGTCTCCGCTTTCCCGCCTGGTCTACCTGTCACGCCAGCAAAAGCCTGCCACCCCCTCGCGTGTAGTTAGTAGCAGGGTGTTCCAACTAAATAGTCAATCACCACTTTGCACATTTGCAGACACACTGCTGCAGATTCGGGAGCGGCACGCGGCAATGGCCACACACTCACGTAGCAGAATACGGTCTGCAAACCTTGAAATGGCACCCATCAACTATACCACCCTATTCTACGGTTACCGTATTGACGCAATCGTGGGCAGAAGTAAACGGCGCGGTCCTCAAAGTGATACCCTAAACCAAGCACCAAGCCACCGTCGCGTCCTTTACCCAGCTCACCCAGATGCCTGCTACACATGCACGGGCCACGAGCTAAGGGGCCGCGTGTGCCCGTCATCGCCTCGCGTCCCAGCGGCCGCCGCACCAGGCACACCAACCCCCGGGCGCACCACTTCCACTCGTCCATGACGCCCCCAGTACCCCAGCACCCCAGCCTGCGCAGGTGTTTATCCTAGTACTTCCTCACCCATGGGTGCCGCCTCCAGTCACAGCGCAGTCAGTTTCTCAACGGGAATGCTTTACCATCCAACCAACAGTGAGTCCTCACAACGTAAAACAGTTCTGCCGCTACAAATATACGTCACGCTGCGAAGGCACGACTCCGCCGTCCGCACCCGGCACACTCTTCTACGGGTCCTATGTACAGGCGGGCTCCATGGCGACCGGGTCGTAGGAAGCTAGCTCACACATAAGGCATGCGCTTGCAGCCTGTTGAGGTTTAGAGCATTCCCGGGCTGAGAGGAACGAACTAAGGGCTCAAGCTAGTCTGTTTCTGCCTGTCCGTGCCTCCGTGCAACTTGGCTTTCCAACACTTCACCCTACACCTTGTCCTCCTCCAGCTGCTGCAGCACCTCCCGCAACACGTGCCGCTGCTCCGCATGCGGCAGGCCGCCCAAGTGCGCTCGCAAGTTGAGACTACCTGCGTCAACCGTCACAAAGTTTTGTCCAATGAGCGGCTCCGCCTCGACCCGCGCACTCGGCTGCTGTGCGAAGCAGGTCGCCGCTACCGGCCCAGTCAGCACCAGGGTCAGCTTGCTGCCAGCGGCAATTTCAACCTGGCCGGGCGTGGGGTCATTCAGTAAGCCGGCCACAAAGCCCTCCACCAGGAGCTCGTGCGGCATGCACTCCAGCACGCGCAGGGTGAGCACTCTTGGGATGGCCCGATAGAGCGGGGAGAGGTCTTGGGCCACAAGCTGCACCTTCAGGAAATCGAGCAGCCGCCGCACCAGCGGCACCAGCCCCAGCCGCCCCGCCAAGTACAGCCAGCCCTCCAGCGCGGCCGCCACGGCGCCGGGGAGCGCGGCCTTGGCCCCATGGTCGCTGCAAGCTAGGCTCAACTGATTCACCTGGCTGATAGGGGATGTTGAATAAATACATCGCCCCATCGGTTCTGGTGAAATAAATCTTGCCGCTCAGCGCCAGCTGCAGCTGCAGCTGCGGCGGCGGGGCGGCACCGCCTCCGCCCGCAGCCGCTCCACCCTCCCCGCCACCGCCGTTAACCGTCACCGGCAGCGTCAGCATCGGCTGCGCTGCCAAAGCTTCGCCAAGGGCGTCCATCACTGGACTACAAGTGCCCACGGCGTCCGCAAATAGCAACAGCGAGCGGGCCGCTTCCGACAGGCTGGTGACCTTGGGAGGCTGCCGGCGCTTGTCCACGCGCGAGTACACCAGGTCCAGCCACGACTGCACCACTGCCGAGGCCACCGGGCTGCTCTGGCCCTCCAGCACCAGCTGACACAGGTCCCAGCTGGTCTTGCCGGCGGTGGTGCTGGCGCGAGGCAGGTCATCGACAACTTTGCTGAACAGGCCCAGGACCGTGCTGTGCGCCTCGATAGGCTGCTCGCTGTCAGCAGTAATAATAAGCAGGTCTGAGGGCTTGTCCTGTAGCAGCGAGTCCTCGCTCCGGCGTCGCTTAAAGCCCATGTTGAAATGGCGCGAAGAGGAGTCAGGAAAGTCGCTAGTGAGCTTGAGGACAGTTGCAAGTATTTTACTTGCTTTTGATATGTCTAATTACAACACATGCAGATTTTCCCGCGACTCTTGGCACGCCCATCACATACCATCATCATGCGGCGCACCCACACGGGACTCCACCCTCTCCACTCCTGTCTCCATCACTCCTCGCTACCGCAACTGCATTGTCACCAGAGTGCATATGATTGCCGAACACGGGTCTGCACATTCTTTGTCCATGTGTTCGCCATCTCCGCTGCCTGTGCCTCGTGGCCCTCCCAAACACGCCCTCGTTGGAATGAGCTACCCTCCTCCTCACACCTCCACGCGGCCGCTCAGAACTCCAGCCACTTGTCGTAGTACACGCACGTCTGCGGCGAGATGACGCCGCCGTCGTGGCACTCGCGCGCCACGGGGCACACGCCGCACGGCACGTCGGTCAGCGCCGTGGAGTCGGGCACCGGCAGCACCGCGGGCCTTGGGGGGACAGGGAGGGGGAGGGACGGGACGACGCAGGGGTTGGACAAGGGCTGTTAGCGCAGGCATAATTTGGTGAGACGCTTGCGCGCACGTACCAACCCTCTGTGCGAGATGAATGGAACTGTCATTATACCTTGCCGGCGTCGCTGTCCTTCCCCTCCTCCCGCTCCCTCCCAGCTCCCCAAATGGGCTGGTAATTACAATTCCCCCTCCTGCCTCCCGCATCCCTCCCATCCGCATCCGCCTCCTCACCGGTAGTGGTCTTCGTTGTCGTCCTCGCCCTCCGGCTCCACCTCGTCTACGCGGCCGTCGTACACCAGCGTCATCACAATGGTGTGGATGTCCTCTGTGCGCAGCTCCACCTGCAGGGGCGGAGGAGGGGGGGGGGGACCGGAGGGCGGGCGGAATGTGGGGAGGGCGCGAGAGGTGCGGTGGTGGGGAGGGGGCTCCATTGTTACGTAATGGGGAGCAGGGGGGTTTGCACGCATTATGAGCGGTGGGTGGGTTCCCCTGCCCAATCAACAAGTGCAATATGGCTGGAAACCGAAGCCCCCTGCCCATCGCGAATGCGATTGCCGAACATAAACCTCGCGGATGGGGCGGTGGGTGGGTTTTGGGCCACCGCCGGCCACAACAGCTATCAAGAGACACAGCCGCTCACCCGCACGCGCACACACGCAGCCCCCATACCTTGTGCTTTCCTAACACGCAGCCCCCATACACGCAGCCTCCCCCCACTTTGCTTGGGTTGGAATGAACTACGCCCCACCACACACGCACACATGCTACTGCATGTACACACGCGCGCACCCACCTTGCTGAAGCCCTTGGCGCGAATGAAGGCGGCGATGGCGGACAGGCTGACGTCACCCTGGCGGCTGATGTAGGAGAAGCACGCCTCCCGCAGCACGTTGATGAACTCGCTGTCGAACTGGTTCTCCGTGTACCTGTGGCGTCAGTGGTGTCAGTGGTGTCAGTGGTGTCAGTGGCGTCAGTGGTGTCAGTGGTGTCAGTGGTGTCAGTGGTGTCAGTGGTGTCAGTGGCGTCAGTGGGGTCAGTGGGGTCAGTGGTGTCAGTGGCGTCAGTGGGGTCAGTGGGGTCAGTGGTGTCAGTGGTGTCAGTGGTGTCAGTGGCGTCAGTGGGGTCAGTGGGGTCAGTGGGGTCATTGGGGGTGAAGCGCGGCGTGCGGTGCAGTGCGGCGAGGTGCGGCGCGGTGTGCGGTGTGCGGGCCGGTGCGGTGTACAGGAGGCCAAGGAGCGGGCCAGGCAGAGCGCACACCCGGTCAAATCAGATAGAGTGGGAGGGAGGGCCGGCATACAGGCATACCTGCGTCGACCTGCGCATGCCCTGGCTCCTCACGCGATAGACCGACCACTTACAGTCGCAGCCTATCGCTTCTCAAAACACCTTTTTAGGGTGTTCAAACATGCCACACGCCACACGCCACGCGCAAAGAGCCCCCCCGCCCGCCCTGACGCCCCCTCGCTCTTATGCATTGGGTTTGGTCTAGTTTGGGCTGGTAACCACAACCACCCCCCTCACCAGGCGCCGCCTGTGAGCTCGCGGCTGGGCTCCAGCTCTGCCAGCATGTAGACCTTGCGGCTGGGGTTGTTGACGTTCTTGACGGCCTTGACCAGCTTGCGGCCCTCCAGCACCTGCAGGGGTGGGGCGGTAGGCGGGGGAGGGCGGGGGGTGGGTGGGGGTGAGGAGCGGGTGAATGGGTGGGCGAGGTGTGGGCGGGTGAGTGAGTGGGTGGGTGGGTGGGAGGGAGGGGTCAGGTGGTGGGGGTGAGGTGAGCGTGGTGGGGTAGTTCATAACAGAAGCCGAAGCGACCATTGCAACCCCAAAACCCAGAACCCAGAACCATAGCGTGGCGGGGGATAGGGACGCGATGGGGTGAGGTGGAGAGGGGTGTAGGTGGCAGGTTGAGATGGGCGGTGGGTAGGGTGGTGGTGGTGTTGGTGTAGGGAGGTGAGGGTGGGAAAGTGGGAGTTGAGTTGGCGGTGCGGCCGATCCAAATGAGTAGCCGCACATAGCCAGCGTCCCCCTCCAACACACACTCACGCAGGCGCAGCCTGCCCACATCCACCCAGCCAGCCAGCCAGCCACCCGGAGACACCACTGACCAACCTTGAGGATCTTTGTGATCTGCGGCTGCGCCAGGTTGGTGCGGATGCGCATGTCCTTGGTCCACACGCCTGGTTGGGTGTAAGAGGGGGGGTGGGTGCAGGGAAGGGAGGGGATGGTAGCAATGTGATAGGTCACATACGGTATCTCACGTGCGCGTCAGTGTGATTCGGACAGAGCCAAGCCAGGTGCAGCAGGTCGGACAGCCCGGAGTGCCCCCCCCTCAGAGCGCAAGGGCACACAGAAGGGACGCGGTTGGTCGGCGGCCTGTCGAGCTCCTAAGCCGCCGCCTAAGCCTCAAACCCAAAGCCTAAAGCCCGAGGCACACGCCGCACACCAACACACAGCCGCCAACACGCCATCCGCAAGCCCGCAAACCCCTGCCGGCCTGCCCCTGCCCCACCCAGCAAGCTCCTCCCCTCAATCCCTCAAGCCCTCCCTTGCACGCGCCCCAACCCCTTCCTCCCCTTAAGCCGCCCAACGCACCCGTGTTGGCTGCGGTCTTGATGCACTGGTAGATGAGCAGCTCCTCCGCCGACAGCCCCTTGAACCTGGGGTGGGGTGGGGTGGGGTGGGGTGGGGTGGGGTGGGGTGGGGTGGGGTGGGGTGGGGTGGGGGGAAAGTGAAGGTGCAGGTGGAGGTGCAGGTGGAGGTGGGGTCGGTGGGTGGCAAGCATTGCGAGCGGTGTCCAGCGACGGCGTCCAGCTCCTGTCCGCATCTCGCCGGCGCGCCCCTCGCCGCTCCCTCTGCTGCGTCACGCTCCTCCCCACATCCCAAACTCCGCTGACATGCAGCACGCGGTCGGACGCACGAACCGGCCACCCCTTGTACTGCACTTCCCCCGTCCCCGCCCCCGTCCCCGGCCCCCCCCTCTCACTTGGCCGCCTCCTCCACCGCCACCTCCTTGTACACCAGCTTGCCGTTGCTGGTTTTGAGCAGCTGCGGGCGGCGGGCGGCGGGGAGAACAGGGCGTGGGGTTGCCCCACTCAGAGCGACAGCGCGGGGCGATATCGAGGCGCAGTGGTGTTCAGTGCGTGCCTCTGGCGCCGTCCCCAGCCTGCCACCTGCCCTCCGTGCTCTCCCCTCTCCCGCCCCACCCTTCTAACGCTGCCCGCCCTCCCCTCCTCCCTCCTCCCTCCTCCCTCCTCCCGTCCACCTCCTTGCCTCCCTGCCGCCTTCCCTCCCCCTCCCCCTTCCTCCCCTCCCCTCCCTGCAGCCCCTGCCGCCCACCCGGACCCACCTGCAGCCGCGACGCCGCCAGCAGCGCGTTCACGGCAAGCAGGCGGTCCTGCAGCGCCACCGCCGGCAGCGCCGCCTCCAGCGCCTCATCCGTCATGCCCTGTGTACGGTCGTGTGGTCGTGGGGTGGTCGCTGAGCAGGGAGTAGTTCATCAAGGGTACCGTAGTGCATTCAAAAAACCAAATAGCAGGCCACAAACAAGATTGCCCTCGTGGGAGACGTCGCGTGCATTGGATTACACTGGAGTGCACGGTACGTAAGGCGCGTGGCGCGGGGCCCTCGGGATTGCACCAGCCCTCTCAAGATGGCGCTTTCCACTACAGAGGAAGCACCGCCCCCAACCCAACCCACCCCTCCCACATCTGCTCGTCTGCATGCGCTGCGATGAGCGCCAAAGACCAAAGTGCAGCTCACACCAGCACGGAGCAGCAAACAACCTACTGAAGGGCAACTGATTCGCGACGCCGCCTGCCCTCCTCCTTCCGCCCCTTAACCAGTTCTAGACACCCCGCCGCGTGCCTACACTCCCCACGCCGGTCCCTCCTCCGCCTTTCGCCGGTCTCCGTCTGTCCGCAACCCGAACCCCCACAGGCCGCCCCCGGCTCCCCCCGCCCCCCGCCCCGCCCCCCTTTTCAGTCGCAGCAGCCCTACCTGCGGGTGCTGTCGCAGGAGCTGCAGGAGCTGCTCCTCCAGCTGCTTCTCCTTAGCCGCCGCCATGATGTCAGCTAGCTGGCTTTAGCCGCCTAGCCGGCCGGCGTCTCCGCAGCTATGTAAGAGCTCTGCACGGGTCCAGACCCGCAACCTAATGCGCAGCTCTGTGCTGGAGCTCCACGCTCTAGCCTCGCTCCACCGCCCAGCGGGCGCTCCGGGGGCCCCCGCTCCGCAGCTTCCCCCCGCCGGGCGCCCCGCCACCGTCGCCTCCTTCGCTCGCTGCAACTCCCGGTGACAGCTAATCTGCTAAGTGACACATCCAACAAGCTACCTAAGGCATCCTTGAGAACAAGAGCCGCGTAGTTTGTAGTTTCGGCTTGAGAATTCGGGCGTGCAGTGCGTGCAGAGCTCGTATGTTGGTTATATGTGCTCCTTCGATCAAATACGGTGATACCTGGCCAGTTTGGCGAGTCCAAACCAGAAGACGGGGCGCCGGCCCAATGCAGCCGACGGCACCGATTCGGCCAACGAGCGCCTCGAGCGAACTTTCATTATTTTGCTTATTACTCAATTTCGCTGCACTGTACATTGCCTCGCCTTGTAACAAGAGTGTTGCGGCTTTGAAGCAACAACCCTTTCTAGAAAAGCCAAGCGTTGTCGCTGGTCTCCGGTGCGGACATGGATAAGGAGGACCATAAACGCAAGCGGAAGCGAAGCCGCAGCAAGGGGGGCCGTGACGATGCAGCGGACGCCGGCGCCGGCGGAGGTGAGCGGCCGGGCACTTCTGGGCGGCGACTGCCGTGGCCGTTTGCCAGCGCGTTGCTGATTTTTGCACATTATAAATGACAGTTCATTTCTATGACATAGCCTGACGATGTCATTCGTGCTGTTCTGCGGGCCATTCAGTTGGTTCTCGGTGCGTGCCCCGCACAATCGCACAGTGTCATCCAGCTTAAACGGCCCCCGCTCTGACTCGCAGGCGCCGCGGCGAAGGCAACACCTGCCAAGGCAGTAGCGGCAGCGGCGAATGGCAAGGCCGTCGCCAACAAGGCCGCGCCCAGCGGCAAGGGCAAGCCCGCCGCTGCGGCCAAGCAGCCGGCGCTGCCCCCCGCCAAGGCAAGCCGGCTGTACGGGGTGGCATGTGTCGATTGGTTGGCCCCGGCTGGGAACATTCAAAGACGCGCTAGGGGGGGCTGTCTTGAGATGCGCGGCGTGTGGGGCTGCCCTTGTGAGCTGACACCTGAAACGTACCATCCTGACTGCGCTCATGGCTGACGCTTACCACGCCACGCCCAAACCCGCGCCTCCCTCGCTCTCGTAATTCTGCACCACCACAGAAAGCAAAGGGCGACACTGGGGGTCGCGCACAGCAGCAGCGGCAGCCTCAGCAGCAGCAACAACAAAAGAAGCGGCCCGCCAAGCCGGCGTCGGAGGACGAGGACGATGAGGATGACGAGGACGAGGACGGCGAGGGGTTCAACAGCGAGGAGTTTGACGCGATGATGGGGGCGGCAGGCGGCGACGACGACGACGACGACGAGGATGATGATGAGGACGAGGGAGAGGAAGGCGACGAGGAGGAGGACGACGACGACGAGGGCGGGGAAGGCGAGGAGGATGAGGAGGACAGCGATGTGGCGATAGACGGCGAGGACGCGGAGGACGAGGTGGCGCAGGACGCGAAGGCGGCGGCGAGGCGCAAGGTGAGCGAGGGCGGGGCAAGGGCGGGGTCGGCACGAGCGGCGAGGTGCCTTCCAATCCAGGCATGTGTGTGTGGGGGGGTAGCCATCCATCGGATGGTGTTTATCAAATGGTTGTGAAGTGCCGATGGGGGGGGAAGGGGCAAGGTGGGAGCGGAGCAGCGCAAGGCAAAACCGGTGCTACCGGGGACAGTGGGGGCACAGCTGCGCGGCCGGGATGGCTGCGGCACGTGCGGTCATGTAGGAAAGGAGGGCGGGCGTGAGCGTGGGTGGGTGGGTGCCGAGGCCGAGGGCCGCGGGCGTGAGCGGAGTGGCGCTGCCAGAGCATGGGCGGGGCGGTGCAGGGCCGTGGGAGGGAGGGGGGGGCGCAGGGCGAGGCGGCCGGGTGAAGGGGGAGGGGGCAGTCATGGAGACGGCAGCTGTACTGGGGCCGGGGCTGGGGACTGTGGTGGGCCGGGTTAGGCGGGGTTGGGCGGGGCGGGGCATGTGTGTACTTGTGTATGGAGGCACGCGGTTTGTACAGGTGTACGGCGCTGCTGACGGTTAAGACACACGCGGCGTGGCAGGCGGGGTGATGAGAGAAAACAGAACACCCGATCGTCCCGCCCAAGCAGGCGGTGCACGGCTGAGGGCAGTCTTCAAAGTTCTCTGACCGCCGCTGCCGTGATGATATGGTGTGGGATGGCACACCTGGTGTGCGGGCGGGCGGGTGTGCATGTGCGTGTGCGGCCCGTGTGTCTGCATGCACGTGGCCCGCTGGACTGTTGCATGGCCGGCGGGCCCAGGACAGACAGTGGGCGGTGACACCATTTTCCGTGAGCTGGCAGCAATGGGGATCGAGCGGGGTGATGAGAGAAAACAAAAACCCGATCGCCCCGCCACCAAACACGGCGGTGTGCGGCTGAGGGCAGTCTTCAAAGTTCTCTGACCGCTGGATTCCAAGGGCGGGGAGGATGGGGGGGGGGCCCAAAGGGGGCGGGGCCAAGTAGGTTGGGTAGACTGGCGTGTTCGCGCGTGACGCTGGGTTGCGTTGGTCGTTGTTTGTATGTCAGAGGTGGAGGGGGGGTTGTGGTTACCAGCCCAAAGTAAACCAATCTAAAGGAAGCGGAGTTGAGTAATGCAGTTAAGGTGATACAACGAAATACTCGTTAGGGGGGTGGCGGGAGACCGGCAGGACCCGCACGCATCAGGGGGTTTCAAGAGTGACGTAGTGCGCGACCGGAGACGTGGTTGTGTGTGTGCATGCAAGGCCGTGTTAGGAAACCCGTGGTGCAGGACAGGCAGACCGTGCGGGGGACGCGTGTGTGCGTGTGGCAGGCGGGGTGATGAGAGAAAACAGAACACCCGATCGTCCCGCCCAAGCAGGCGGTGCACGGCTGAGGGCAGTCTTCAAAGTTCTCTGACCGCCACTCTGTACCGGCACCGGCACCGGCACCGCCACTCTGTACCGGCACTCTGTACCGGCACCGGTAGCGACACACTGGACACGCACCATGGTGGCCCAACCATTGCATCCCGCCCAGATCCAGATCCAGATCCACCCCCAAACCTTCCCGCCCCCGCCCCCCGCTCGCCCCCACCCGCTCCCCCACCCGGCAGGCTCGCGACGAGAAGGACAACGTGCGCCTGGCCAAGAGCGGCGTGGAGGTGGAGCGGCACGTGGCTCAGGTGGCGGGCATCATGTCCGCCTCCGAGTTCGCCAGCCTGGAGTTGACGGCCAACACCAAGAAGGTGGGTAGAGGGGTTGGGCGGGTGGGTGGGTGACCGGGTGGGTGGGAGGGTTGTGGGTCCAGGAAGTGGGGATAGGTTTGCTTTGGTGGGGACGCGTAGGGAAGCGAAGCGAAGGGAGGGGAAAGCGGCCGCCCGCAACAGGCGATTTACGCCCGCACACTCCGAAACACACGCCTCCCTCACGCATGCCTCCACCACACACGCCTCCAACCCACACGCACCTCCCACGCCTCACCTCACCTCACCTCACCTCCCACAAACACACACACACACACACACACACACACATACACACACAGGCCATTGTCCTATGTCTGCTGTTCTCTCCCTTGTGATCTCTAACACAGGCCATTGACGAGATGGGCTTCACCCACATGACGGAGGTGCAAGCTCGCACCATCCCCGCGCTGCTCACCGGGCGCGACGTGCTGGGCGCCGCGCGCACGGGTGGGTGGGTGGGTGAGGAAAACCGAAACGAATCGCCCGTTAGCCGCCCAGAGTTATTTACCGGTACCTACCAGAATTGCCGACCTCCGTGTGCGTGTGTGTGTGTGAGGGATTGGGGCTGGGGCGGGGGCGGCGTGTATGGGGCGGGGCCGGGGTGTGTGGGGCGAAGGTGGAATGGGATGTGTGTGTGGGGGGGTGGAGGGTTGAATGCATGTGTGGGCGCGCGCTGCGTCAGCGGTGTGCCGGGGGGTACCGGGCACCCCATGCCCCGGTGGGCGGTGGGCGGTGGGCGGTGGGCGGTCAGCCGAGGCGCCTGTGGCTTCAGGGACAAAACGGACCACCTGTGCCCCCCCACCCACCAACCGCCCCCCCCCCACCCACCCACCCTCCACACCCTTGCAAACCCACCAACTACTACCCACCGCCCACCCGAACCCCAACCCAGGCTCGGGCAAGACGCTGGCGTTCCTCATCCCCTGCGCCGAGCTGCTGTACCGCGCCAAGTTCATGCCGCGCAACGGCACCGGCGCCGTGGTGATCAGCCCCACGCGCGAGCTGGCGCTGCAGGTGGGACTGGGGGGCTGGGGGACTGGGGGACTGGGGACTGGGGGATTGGGGCTGGGTGGTGGGATTGGGGTTGGGGTTGGAGCGGAAGGAGGGGAGGGGGAGAGGGAGTGGGGAGGGGAGAGGGAGGTGGGAGGGGCGGGGCGTGCGGTTGGGGGGTGGTTGGTTCTGTAGAGGTTTTGGACGCCCCCTGCCTCCAGTTCTGGCCTCCAGTTCTGGCGTTTGGGAGCCTTGTCCCCCCCTTGTGGGGCTGGCCCTCAAGTAACGACCCCACAACTCTTCCAAGTAACCACCCCGCCACCCCATTCCCCAGCCACCTCACCTTTCCCCACTCACTCTGTACCCACCCACCGCCCACCCACCCCCAACAACACCACAGATCTACGGCGTGGCTCGCGACCTGCTGAAGCACCACACCCAGACGCACGGCATCGTTATGGGCGGCGCCAACCGGCGCACCGAGGCGGAGAAGCTGGTCAAGGGCGTCAACCTGCTGGTGTCCACCCCGGGGCGCTTGCTGGACCACCTGCAGAACACGCGCGGCTTCGTGTACAGGTGGGTGAGTGGGTGGGTGGTTGGGTGGGTGGGTGGGTGGTTGGTTGGTTGGTTGGTTGGGTGGGTGGGTGGGTCGGGGTAGATTATGCCAGAAACCAAAAGCCAATTGACCGTGCGTATGTGTGGGAGGGGCGCGTTTGGGGGGGGAGGGGGGCAGAGGGTGGTGATGAGGAAGGTGGTGAGGCGGGTGAGTGATGGGGATGGGGTTATGATTCAGGGTTTTGCCAGGGCGCGCGGCTGGTCAAAACACACGCCACGCTTGGAAACACGCTCACTCCCTCCCCTCCCCTCCCCGCACCCCCCTCCCCCCGCCCCTCCAGGAACCTGGCCTGCCTGGTCATCGACGAGGCGGACCGCATCCTGGAGATTGGGTTCGAGGAGGAGATGCGCCAGGTGGGTGGGTGGGTGGGTGGGTGGGTGGGTGGGTGCAGGTGGGTGGGTGGGCGGGTGGGTGGGTGGGTGGGTGGGCGGGTGGGTGCAGGTGGGTGGGTGGGTGGGTGGGTGCAGGTGGGTGGGTGGGTGGGCGGGTGGGTGCAGGTGGGTGGGTGCAGGTGGGTGGGTGCAGGTGGGCGGGTGGGTGCAGGTGGGTGGGTGCAGGTGGGCGGGTGGGTGCAGGTGGGTGGGTGGGTGCAGGTGGGTGCAGGTGGGTGGGTGGGTGGGTGGGTGGGTGGGTGGGTGGGTGCAGGTGGGTGGGTGGGTGGGTGGGTGGGTGGGTGGGTGCAGGTGGGTGGGTGGGTGCAGGTGGGTGCAGGTGGGTGCAGGTGGGTGCAGGTGGGTGGGTGGGTGCAGGTGGGTGCAGGTGGGTGCAGGTGGGTGCAGGTGGGTGGGTGGGTGGGTGGGTGGGTGGGTGGGTGGGTGCAGGTGGGTGCAGGTGGGTGCAGGTGGGTGCAGGTGGGTGGGTGGGTGGGTGGGTGGGTGGGTGGGTGCAGGTGGGTGGGTGGGTGGGTGGGTGGGTGGGTGGGTGCAGGTGGGTGGGTGGGTGCAGGTGGGTGCAGGTGGGTGGGTGGGTGGGTGGGTGGGTGCAGGTGGGTGGGTGGGTGCAGGTGGGTGGGTGGGTGCAGGTGGGTGGGTGGGTGCAGGTGGGTGGGTGGGTGCAGGTGGGTGGGTGGGTGGGTGGGTGCAGGTGGGTGGGTGGGTGCAGGTGGGTGGGTGGGTGGGTGGGTGGGGGCTGCGTTGCGCTGGGGGCGTAGTTCACGCATGGGGGCGTGGGTCAATCCGCGTGAGTGCTGGAGGAGTGAAACGCGGATGCGGGGCGTTCCCACGTGGCGTCCCTGCCTGCAATGCGCGCCATGCCCACCACGACACCCCGTCACCTCCCGCACTGCCGCCTCCCGCACTGCCACTCCCCACACGCACACCGCCACACCCACCCTCCCCACAGATCATCAAGATCCTGCCCAAGGAGCGCCAGACCATGTTGTTCAGCGCCACACAGACCACCAAGGTGCGTGCGTGCGTGCGTGCGTGCGAGAGAGCCCTTGTGCTGCCATTACGAGTGGCGAATGGTTAGGTGTCATCGTCCTCACACGGCGGCATAGTGCCGGTGTGTGTGCGGGGCTGCGGGGCATCTTGCCGGGGGAGGGGGGGGACGGAGGGTTGTAAATCACCAGCCCAAGCTGGGGCAAACCGATTGCATGGGGTTTGGCACGGGATCGCGCCAAGGCCGTTGGGTGATCACCAACCACCCTAACCACCCTAACCACCCTCCTCAACCAACAACGACCACCAACCAACAACCACCTGCCCGACGCCCCGGCACGCAGGTGGAGGACCTGGCGCGCATCTCCTTCAAGCACAAGCCGCTGTACGTGGGCGTGGACGACGGCCGGTCGGTCGCCACCCGCGAGGGCCTGGAGCAGGGCTACTGCGTGGTGCCCGCCGACAAGAAGTTCCTGCTGCTGTTCACCTTCCTCAAGAAGAACCTCAATAAGAAGGTGGGCTGGGTTGGGTTTTGGGTTTTTTAAGGGTTTTGGGTGGGGTGGGGTTGGGTTGGATGGGTCCCTGTTCCCTTTTCCACCACCACCGTTCGGTGCTTACGGGGCCTACATGTTTGTGCCTCCATATGCCTTCCTGCACTGCCCCCGAACCTAATCAATCAATCATTCATTCATTCAAACCGCTCATGCACATACCAGGTGATGGTGTTCTTCAGCAGCTGCAACAGCGTCAAGTTCCACGCCGAGCTGCTCAACTACATCGACATCCCCGTCAAGGACATCCACGGCAAGCAGAAGCAGCAGAAGCGCACCACCACCTTCTTCGAGTTCTGCCAGGTGAGGACGTGAGCGGGGATGGGGGGCCGTGAGGGGGCAGGGGGGCGGGCAGGGGGGCGGGGCGGGGCTAGGGGGACGGATGGAAGGAGGTGGTGTGACGGATGACGGTGGCGGGTGGGAGGGGACGGACGAGATTGACTGACGAGAGTGGCGGTCGGAGCTGGGGACGTGATGCGCTAGGGACCAGGAGATTAAGGCCTGGCCCTTCGCGTGCCCTACCCCCACTGAGCAACCCTCCCCCCTAACCCTCCCCCCCCTCACACGCTGGACATTGGCACTTCATTATTAATTAAACACCATCCATGGATGGCTACCCCCCGATCACACGCACGCACGCAGGCGGAGAAGGGCATCCTGCTGTGCACGGACGTGGCGGCACGCGGCCTGGACATCCCGGCGGTGGACTGGATCATCCAGTTCGACCCGCCCGACGACCCGCGCGAGTACATCCACCGCGTGGGCCGCACCGCGCGCGGGCAGGCGGGCCGCGGGCGCGCGCTGCTGCTGCTGCTGCCCGAGGAGCTGGGCTTCCTCAAGTACCTCAAAGACGCCAAGGTGGGGGCGGGGCTGGCAAGGCTGTGATGGGTGGGGGTGGGGGCTTCGGGGGTTGTGAGGTGCGGGTGCGTGGGGATGTAGGTTTGTCCTCGCTCGTCCATCCCAAACAAAACCAGCTTACACCCAACGCAACCAACTAGTCCCTTACGTACTCCTAACCAACCTTGCACCTCCCTATCATCAACAAGCAAACACACAGGTGCCACAGGGGCACCTCCTCTATCCCAAACCTACCGCAAACAATAAACCAACCGACCTCACCTACTTCTAACCAACCAACCAACCAACCAACCAACCAACCTCCTTGCGCCTCCCAAACACCCCTTGACAAACAGGTGCCGCTCAACGAGTACGACTTCCCCACCTCCAAGCTGGCCAACGTGCAGAGCCAGCTGGAGCGGCTGGTGGAGAAGAACTACTACCTGCACCAGTCCGCTAAAGACGCCTTCCGCTCCACGCTGCTCGCCTACAACAGCCACAGCCTGAAGGACATCTTCAACGTGCACCGGCTGGACCTGCAGGTGCGCGCGCGCGTGTGTGTGTGTGTGTGTTTGTGTGTGGGGGGGGGGAGGGGTAGTTCATTCCAGAAACCAGAAGCAAAACGACCAAGAGAACCCGAACCCAGGGGGTGTTGAGTGGGAGAGGGGGGCTGGTTTAGTCCAGAAACCGAAGCAAGCAGCGACCAAGAGAACCGGGTTGGTGGGTTGTGGTTGTGTGGGTTTGTGCATATGCGTGAACGAGTGCGTGCGGGGGGAGGGGGGCTGGGGAGGGGGAGGGGGGGAGGGGGATATGAGTTGGGGAGGTGGAGTGGCGGGATTGGCTGGCAGGTGTAGTGGAGGGGCAAGGACGTGACGGGGCAAGGAGCGTTCATTCCAGGCAGTGACGGGGCAAGGAGCGTTCATTCCAAAACCCTAAAACCCACAGCAACCCGGGCGTTCAAAGATCACATGCTTCGAGGAAGGAGAGGTTCGTAGCTCAGTTCTGCTTCCAACACCATGTCGCTGCCAGTCCCGCTTTCCTCCTCGTGCAACCATTCACCCATCCATCCAAACCCGCCACCTACACGCCCCCCAATGCCACACAGGCGGTGGCGCGCTCCTTCGGCTTCTCTGTGCCGCCGCGCGTCAACCTGCAGCTGGAGAGCCACAGCAGCCACAGCCGCAAGGCAGCCAAGGGCGGGCCGGGCGGCGGCGGCCCCGGCGGCAAGGCGGACTACCGGCGCGGGCTGGCCACGGGCCACAGGTTCAGTGCCGCCAACCCGCACGGCAAGCGCGAGGCGGGCGACAAACGGCAGTTTGTGCGCATCTGAGGAGGGGCCCGCGGCGGTGTGGCGGTGGAGGTGGTTTGGGTGTGTGTGTGTGTGTGTGTGTGTGTGTGTGTGTGTAGGGTGTGTGTGATATGGAGGCAGGGGTGTTGGGAGGATGCGAATGCGAAGCGTGTTATCGAGGGATGGAGCGAGCTCGCCGCTGCGACGGGCGCTTGCTGCAACTTCAGCAGCAGCAGCAGCAGCAGGTCTGGTGCCGCTGCCGGGCCAAGTGGCTGACGTGGTATAGAGTTTGCGTGATTGACATTACCGTACCTGGCACAATTGACCCCACAAGCTGTAACATGACTGTGCGAAGGACAATCACTGACTAATGTTGGCGGTTTGACTGTTTGGTGGATAACTTGGTGGCGGAGATTGAGCCCATTGGCATGTTGGTATTCGAGCGGGTGGGACGCAGGGCTCATATCTTCCCCTGGGTGTGGCTGGTGGACTGGAAAGAAGGGACGCTTCCCCCATCTTTCCCAGGGCGCCTCAAGAGCCCCAAAAGTGCCACTTTCTAGCGTTTGGGGGCAGGGTGTTGCTGACAGGGGCATGAAACTGCACATGAGAGAGTAGGCGAGTGCGCCATGCTGTGGAAGGACGACATAGCGAGCTACTGCTGCAAACAGACCTTCAATTGCACTCTTTTGCGGGCTCAACCCATGGCTCAACCATGGGTGTGCCCAACCGCCCTAGCAATCCTTTGGCCGCAGACTACTACGGTTGCTCTGGCGGCAGAGAAGCCCCGCCGCTGTGTGTCCCGCCACCATGGATGCCCGCCAGTGTCCTCTTGCTCAGGTGTGTCCGCGGCAGCTGGCACCGTGCCCGGCGCCGCCATAGCTGCCGCCCCCGCCCAGGCCCCTACCCCAGACCCGCCGCTCGCACAGCCACAGCCAGGGGAGGCCCTCCCCTGGCCACAGCAGCTGCTTGCCCCCGGCAACAGGCGATGGCCACCTGCTCCTGCTCCTTGGTGATGCACGCGTCAAACTTAGCCCTTGAGCCCAGCTATCAAGGCGGCAGGGAGGGGGGGGTGCGGTGGGAGGGTGTCCCTCCCCCCGCAGGGCATGCGGGGCCAGGCGGGGCGATGTCGCACAGGGGGAGGGGGGGGGGGGGGGCACGCGCATCGCCGACTTCGCATAGTTTAGTGTTTATCGTTTTATCGTTTATCGTTTTAGCGTTTTGGCTTCAGCATCTGCTCGCCATGTACTTGTAAGCAAAGCATTTTGCGAATTTGCGACTGAATAATAATTTCGGTCGATCGCAAGCCCGAATGATAGCTAAATGATAGCTAAATGCACGTTGCGCAGAGCTTAAATGTGCAGCATTTACATCTTTGCGCATTCTCGCGCCTGCCCGAGTGGCACAGTTACTCGCGTCGCGCTTACGCTGCCGTCGCTCTCGCGCCCTGGAAAGAAGATCACGTATAGATGTGACGATATATCCGTTTATATCCGTTAGCTGGAGACACTGTGTAGGGAAAAGGGGCTGAGCCCCTCCCCTGGTTCTGTACCCTCGCAATCATAAATATAACGCACGGGGGTCATTGCGGCCGCAATACCGTCCCATCACAGAGGCTAAACACTTCGACAATTTACTATAAACGAACATGTGGCTAGGACTGCGATGGCGCGGGGTGCAGTGATTGGGGTTGGGGTACGTGCGTGGGATACCTGGCGCCAAGCCGCCGCGCGCATGGACATCCACCTCTACCCGACAGCAATTACTCACCAGAAGACCATTATTTAAAGGTTAAATTGCAAGCATACCACCATTTCTTCGTCTACCGTCATTATGTTGCTGGCCCAAGGCCAGAAATCCCCGCCAAACTCCAGGGCTTCTCAGCTCCTGATATGCTAGCTGTAGGCCCGCGGCTGCTTCTTTTGTCCAACGCTTCAGCCACGCGCGCGCTAGATTTTGGTGGTGGCCTGTAAAGTCTGTGTGGAAAGAGGCCCAATGGTGTCGAGGACGGCAGCAGAGGAAGCTGTTCGCAATGTGGTCGAGGGCCCAGAACGAGGAGAACTGCTCTTCTTTATCGGGGAGCGAACTGATGACGAACTGAGCGAATGGAGGATCCTGGACACAGACGGCGACTCAGCAATTTTCGCCTTCGTGAGGCGGAAGGCCCAAGGCGCGTTGCTGGGATGAAGGGTTCTCAGTTTGGGACATAGGTTTTCGAACACGGTAAAGCTACCGCGGAGTGTGCGGTGGCGTACGTGGGACCTCACCTCTGCGCGTGTCCCAGCACCGGAGTGTGGAGAGCCAGGTGGCAGGGGATGCGGGCCAGGCAATAGGCTGGCTCCGCCTGGGCTCAAAGTGTCGATGACTGTCTGCATCCTCTGGAGCCTCGCGGCTAGCCCTTGTTGCCTACTCGTATTTTTGGATATATGGGGGGCTTCGGACACTGCCGGGAACTGGCCTTCTTGCCCCTTGCCAAATCCATGACCTCTGGAGCCTCGCGGCTAGCCCTTGTTGGCAAAACGAGATCCGTTCCGCCCTGGCGATGCTGACGACCTGCATTACCTTTTGACCGCTCTCACGTTGTGCAGGCGCGGCGGCTGGCGTGGCCACAACAAGTGCTGGTGAGTGCGGCGATGCGCAAAGATTCGCGGCTGGTCACGACACGCCGCAGCTCAGAGGGTGGCCGCTGGACAGCGGTGGTGCACAGTGAGGTTGGGGGCGTGCGCACGCTGTCCCTCCCCGTCCACCAGACTGCATCGGGCACGTGCAATGCCGTTCCAACCTGCGCATATCTTTCGTTCACATCAGCACCCTGCGTTTCGGTCGCAGGTGATGCAGGCGCGGTGGCTGGCCTGGGCATGGGGAGCGCGGCAGGGGCCGGTGAGTTCGTATTCTGGCCTAGGGAATGGCGTACCGGCGGATGGGCATAAGCACCAGCCCTAGCATCCCGCGGGTGGGCTATGGTGAAGAGCACGGCACAGTATGCTGGCGAGGCACAGCTAGCGGCGGCGGCTGGGGGGCGGGGGCGGGATATGGGCAGGCGGGGAGGAGAGCCGGCTCCTGCGGTCAGGGGTGCTACAGCCACCACGGCGGGCTGACGCCAGCAACGCCGAGCCATCATCTGAGCACTGCCCGGGACCTTGCAGACGTGGTAAGTCACCGGGCATGACGCTGTGAGGCACAGCCAGCGTTGGAGGTGGTGGGCGGGAGCGGGTTGCCTGTGCGTTGGTGCGTGGCTAATGAGGACGTCTGGTGCGCCGATATAGAGCCACCGTGGCGAGCCTACACCCTGTGGATTGTAATTGGATCCCTGCAGAGGTCTAGGGATAGGCGGGGGGCTGTGGTAGTAAAGGCCAGCATACAGTGGCGGGGTTGGGTGGTCGCGAGGTGTGGGGGGAGGACTGGTTTGCCAGCGCTGCTACAGCCATGTGTGTGTTTGGGGGGGGGGGGGGCCGGCTTCAACTCAGGCATACTTACCACGTTATTATATATATATATATATATATATATATATATATGTAGTTGAATTAGCAGCAAGATCTCAAGTTTACATTTGCCAGCTAGCTGAGGGGGAAATTTATCCCGGGGGGTACAGCACCCCTCCCCAGCTAGCTGGGAGGGGATTTTGCCCCGTTCCCTTACTGCACGGCCCCGTTCCCTTACTGCACGGCCCCGTTCCCTTACTGCACGGCCCCGTTCCCTTACTGCACGGCCCCGTTCCCTTACTGCACGGCCCCGTTCCCTTACTGCACGGCCCCGTTCCCTTACTGCACGGCCCCGTTCCCTTACTGCACGGCCCCGTTCCCTTACTGCACGGCCCCGTTCCCTACTGCACGGCCCCGTTCCCTCACTGCACGGCCCCGTTCCCTTACTGCACGGCCCCGTTCCCTTACTGCACGGCCCCGTTCCCCTCACTGCACGGCCCCGTTCCCTTACTGCACGGCCCCGTTCCCTTACTGCACGGCCCCGTTCCCTTACTGCACGGCCCCGTTCCCTCACTGCACGGCCCCGTTCCCTTACTGCACGGCCCCGTTCCCTCACTGCACGGCCCCGTTCCCTTACTGCACGGCCCCGTTCCCTTACTGCACGGCCCCGTTCCCTTACTGCACGGCCCCGTTCCCTCACTGCACGGCCCCGTTCCCTTACTGCACGGCCCCGTTCCCTTACTGCACGGCCCCGTTCCCTTACTGCACGGCCCCGTTCCCTCACTGCACGGCCCCGTTCCCTCACTGCACGGCCCCGTTCCCTTACTGCACGGCCCCGTTCCCTTACTGCACGGCCCCGTTCCCTTACTGCACGGCCCCGTTCCCTTACTGCACGGCCCCGTTCCCTTACTGCACGGCCCCGTTCCCTTACTGCACGGCCCCGTTCCCTTACTGCACGGCCCCGTTCCCTTACTGCACGGCCCCGTTCCCTCACTGCACGGCCCCGTTCCCTCACTGCACGGCCCCGTTCCCTTACTGCACGGCCCCGTTCCCTTACTGCACGGCCCCGTTCCCTTACTGCACGGCCCCGTTCCCTTACTGCACGCCCCGTTCCCTCACTGCACGGCCCCGTTCCCTTACTGCACGGCCCCGTTCCCTTACTGCACGGCCCCGTTCCCTCACTGCACGGCCCCGTTCCCTTACTGCACGGCCCCGTTCCCTTACTGCACGGCCCCGTTCCCTTACTGCACGGCCCCGTTCCCTCACTGCACGGCCCCGTTCCCTTACTGCACGGCCCCGTTCCCTTACTGCACGGCCCCGTTCCCTTACTGCACGGCCCCGTTCCCTTACTGCACGGCCCCGTTCCCTCACTGCACGGCCCCGTTCCCTTACTGCACGGCCCCGTTCCCTTACTGCACGGCCCCGTTCCCTCACTGCACGGCCCCGTTCCCTTACTGCACGGCCCCGTTCCCTTACTGCACGGATGTTCACAGTGCAAACTGCGTATTCGCTGATACCGTCTGAAGCCAGGGAGGCGTGTGGGGTTTCAGACCTGGCCGAACCGTTGCGCTCGCCCAGAAACGCGTTGCCCCCCCTCTGCAAACCAAATTACAGCAAACGGTAAGTCATATTTACGCACCCCCGTTAATTCCAGTCACTTTCTGTTGGGTCCCTCACGGCCAACACAAGAATGCTGGTGGTGGTGGTGGTGGTGGTGGTGGTGGTGGTGGTGGTGGTGGTGGTGGTGGTGGTGGTGGTGGTGGTGGGGTGGTGGTGGTGGTGGTGGTGGTGGGTGGTGGTGTGGTGGTGGTGGTGGTGGTGGTGGTGGTGGTGGTGGTGGTGGTGGTGGTGGTGGTGGTGGTGGGTGGTGGTGGACAATACTGTTGAATTCCGCGCACAGTCCACCGCGCCGTGCACAATATTGCTGTATGCATATGGCACAATCACTGGTTCGTTGTGGCTCGAGCAGGCGAGCAGCGCCAACACATACATGGCCTTCCTGCTACAACGCAGCGCAGGTGAGGCCGACGTGCCGGCCACCATAAGGGCACGCGCGCGGCACTCGGACAAGTACGCCGCCCACCTGGTGGTGGAGCCCCCCAACTCGTCGCCGTACAAGGAGGCGGCCACGGTGATTGGGCGGCACCACGTGGCGACGTTCGCGCACGGCGGGCACGAGGAATGGATGCTTGGGCAACATCTGCAGGTAGGTGTGGCAACAGAATAGTAGGAGCTGCGGCTACCTGGGGCAGTGTGCCGATTCTTTGGATGCTGTCGGACTTGCGCTGCTTGCTGGTGCACATGCGCGTGTGTGTCAGCAGGCAACACCCCGGCATTCATGTCATAGCACTGCTGCTGCGGAGCACTGCTGTTCATTGCGCGAGCTGTCCAGGCAGGCAGGCATGCCACCTGTGTTATGCATGGCACCTCTAGCCCTCGACCACCCAGCCTGGCTCGGTGCTTATCAGCTTCACGCAACAACGCTCCGTCCGCTCGCTCGCAGATCGCCGTGCACTGCCCCGACGCGCCACGCAGGATGTTCGTGGATGGAAAGGTGGTGTACAAAAACCCCACCAAAGACGTTGCCATCCTCGAGGTGCGCCGGGGCGGGTGTGTGGGTCGGCTGAGCAAATTGCAGCAGTTGGGCTTCCTTTCGCACATGTGGCACCGCCGCACTTTTCCTCCCCAAGCATAAGCGCTTACCTCGCCTAGGTGCCCATTGTGCACGAGTTAAGTGAGTACATGCAAGCTCAAGCTTGATCGTGAAAGCAGCCATCATGGGCACCTTAGTCATCAACCGCCTGCTGCGATACTGCTTCATCCGGTATCGGCCTGCAGGTGCAGCACGAGCTGCCGCCCCCGGAGCTGGACTTTGGTGTCGTGGCTGGCGACAAATACTACGTCCACGGCCAGTCCACGCACGCGCAACCGGACGGCACGTCCATCAGCCACGGCGTGGTGGCGGTGACCGTGCCGGACGCGTGCGACCACATCCGCGGTGACATTGTCCCGGGTGCCGGCGACTCAGGTGGCGGGTGCTTCTCGGTGCACACCGGCAAGCTCGTGGCCATGGTGGTCGGGGTGGACCCTCGTGCGCTCAAAGCCGTCCTGGTACCCGCTGCGATCCTACGCGGCATCCTGACGGACCTGTCAGCAACATCGGGGGCTGCGGGAGCCGCCACCTGAACATACAGGGGCCTTCTGACCTACCCGGACGTGCCCGTTGCGGCGGCGGCGGGTGGCCAGAGCGAGCTGGCCTGTGCCGCCACCCTGGGAGACAGGGCTACTGCTGTGCGTGTGCGTGTGTGTGTGTGTGTGTGTGTGTGTGTGTGTGTGTGTGTGTGTGTGTGTGTGTGTGTGTGTGTGTGTGTGTGTGTGTGTGTGTGTGTGTGTTGACCCCACGGCAGCATGCAAAAATAGCCTTTCTGGGTGGGTGGGTGGGTGGGTGGGTGGGTGGGTGGGTGGGTGGGTGGGTGGGTGTGGTCGGCCGAGGGTGCGCGCAGCAGTAATGGCGGCACGTCGGGGCCGCGGAGTGGCGGCGCCCAGTAGTGGCGGCGGTGGCGGCGCCCAGCAGCATGATGTATGTGGATCGATAGTGGCAGGGCGCCTATTAGATAGAGGCAGGCAGGCAGGAGTACTTCGCAATGACTTGGATGGTGTATGGCAGGGCGCCAAGCAATAGAAAACAGGAATATGCCGGGCCGCAACAACCCATGTGCCGCCCACAGCCGCGGAGACAGTCCCAGCCATCTCCTCGTGGCAGGATGTGTGTGTGTGTGTGTGTGTGTGTGTGTGTGCGTTATGCGCTGCAGAGACATCAGCAACGCTGGTGTGCGTGTGCGCGGGGGAGGGGGCGTGTGTGCATGGGTCGGGTGGCGGTCGGGCGCATGACAGGGACGCATGCACAACGTTGCTCTGCCCTAACCGTCAGGCACATGCTGGCCGTGGCGATGGTCATTGAGCAGCGTGGGGCTGGGCAACAAGTGGCAGGAAATGCTGATCGATGGTGGCTGCACACCGCGCAAGAACATCCTGGCGGCTCTCGAGGTTCTGCGCGGTCGCATGGTCGACGACGCTGTGCTGGGGAGCCTGCATGCTCTGGTTGAGCGCGCGGAGTGGAAGGGTGTGTGAGGATCAGCGTTTTTTTTCAAAAAATAACATTTCCAGAGCATTCCGATTCCAGAGTTTCAAAATTTCAAAAATTAAAATATCAAAATTTGCTATGTAAAGACAATGAATTTTGTTCATTTGTTTCCATACCTTCACGTGTTTGATGCTACTATTTCAGGCCCTACTTGCGCTGCTTGGACTTGCCCGACTTGCTTGCGGGACTTGTGGGACTTGTCATACCGTCATAATGTATGTACGCTAGCAGAGATATGTAGTGCTTGCCACTGGCTGGCCTCCGGCCAGCCCAAGGGCGCCTCCCGGCGCCCGGAATGGGCCCAGGGCCCTTCGGGCCCAACTATTCCGGGCCCTCCGGGCCCAAAACGCGAAGTATTCCGATATCGGAATATATTCCGGAAAAAGTAAACGCTGGTGAGGATGTCTCAACTTGGGGATAGACGCTACCATGGAGACAAGGAAGGGGTGTGGTGGTGGGTGACGACTTATGAGGAAATATAGGAAATAGGCCGCCAATGATCAAGGCGTCTGGGAGGAAGCGGCGGTCGAGGGTGTCGTGCACTCGTGCTGGCAACTTTGGCGAAGGCGACAATGGCGGAATGGTGCCCGGTGTTGCGGTGTGTGAGGGAGCAGAGGGAGCGGGTGTTGGAGCCCGGGAGTGTCAAGGCAGAAGGCATAGCGCAACCTACCGTTTGGTGGGCTAGCGCAATTCCCTTACAGCAACGGTGAGGGCACCGCTACATTAACAGCAAAGGTCTATGCGCACTCAGCACGCATATATCGCACCGTCGCACGTCGTGTCACTGCATGGGGTTTGCCACGGGTTGAGGTTGCAGTCACCAACCGGGTTGCGTGCTTTTGGACTGTCGTGCGACAACACGCACGTGCGTGTTGTCGTAAGGATGCTTATTAGGATACTTGCCTCACCAGGTGGCGGCAAGGCGGCTACAGCTGCTGCCGTGCCCGGCGCTGGAGTACGTGTGTATCTAGTTTGACCGCTGAAGTTGCCCTGCGGAGGAGCCGGGGCCTCTGCAGGAGGCGGTGGGGCGGATGGAGGCGGTGGGGCGGATGGAGGCGGTGGTGGCGGTGTGCGCTCGGACCTGCACCCTGGTGGAGCCCATCAATGGGCCTGAGTAATAGCGTTAAGGAATCACTGGCCTCCGCCGCATGACGTTTGGCCTTCCTGACCATCTTAATTCTAATTTCACGGTTCACTTCGAGGCCAGCATGTACGTTGGCAATGGCGATGGCGGGGGGGGGGTGATGAGCTGAGGGGTGTTCAGCGTGATGGGCTCGAGTAGGAGGAATGGGAGCCGTTCCCAACATGCTGGCAGGTCTGTGTTGCGTGTTTCACCTGCTGGCGGCTCAAAACGGCGCGGCGTGGGTCAAACTTCTAGGCAGGCTGGGACCAAGCTCTGCATTCACATAAGCAAGGTATCGTATTCGGAGCAGGGCGGCATTAGAGGTGACAGTGAGATTGGAATGGAGGCTCTGGGTCTAAGGGGGCCGCGAAACACACGCGTGTCGATTTACGTAGTGTCTGGATTCTAGCGGCCGTGTGTTGGGATCGTGCGCACAAGTAGTTCTGCGCCGTATGCCTGCCCAATCTCTATGTAACGAACGTTCGATGCCGGTGAGTCGCTGAGTGGCTGTGTGGTATGGGGCCGGGCGGAAGCCGCGGAGGGGCGCGCCGCGCGCCGCATGGGGAGGGCGGCGGGAGGGGGGCAGGGAGCTGCGGGGTCAAAACGGTGCGGCGTGGGTCAAACGTCAACAGCCCCCGATACTTTTGGCCCCTAGACTGCTTTAATCCTATTCATTCACATGAGTTCTTGAGACGCGGGGCATAATCCGGGGCTTGCGCATGGCAGCGAGGTCGGTTGCCCGACCCACGGCCGAGGCGCGCCATCCGGACCTGCTGGCGCAAGCTGCGCGCGGCAGTGCCGGCGGCCGCGGCTGAGGCACTGCACTTGCTGCTTGCGTGCGCTTGCGCCTGCTCCCGTCACTTAGGCCTAAAATTGCCGATCGAAGTGCAATGCACAGGTAGTCTGGTGCGCATGCTCCCGCCCCTTGGGAAGCGTAAAACGCTTGCAACGAGTTCTCGCAAGGGTTTTGCGCTCCGTGTGCGCTGCGGTCCCGCGGCCGCGGTTGCCATAGCTCCTAAATAATAACAGTACACCTGCGGGGTCACAGCGCGGCAGCAGCACCAGCAGCAGCTGCGATAGCATCACCTGCTGCAGCTGCTGCAGCTGCTGCAGCTGCTGTAACAGCACCCGGCGGCTCAGCAGCTCGCTGCGCGATGGTGAGTGGCGACGAGTCTTTCCTAGCTGGCGTGCCACAACATGTGAGATGTGCCAACCCACAGGTGATGAGCAGTTCTCAGCTCCCAGCAGCAACAGCAGCTGCTTCAGGGCGCGGTAATGGTCCGGCGGCGCCCGCAGCCCCGTTGACGCCTCCACCGGCCCCGCCTCCTCCGGCCCCGCCTCCTCCTCTGCCATCCGAAGACGGCCGTAGCAGCAGCGGCATCAGCTCAGCTCTGGCGGCAGGCGGGCACGGCGGCGGAGGCGCTGCTGCAGGCGGCGGAGGCATTGCGGCGCCTCCTCCGCCTGGCGAGCCGTCGCCGCCCTCCCTGCTCTACAGCTTCTTTGGTGGCGCTCCCGCCGCCCAGCGGCCCACCATCGCAACAGCAGCTTCTTGCATGCGAGGAGGAGAAGGCGGCGGCGGCGGCAGCAGTAGCAAAGGGCGGACTGGCGGCGGCGCCGGCAGTAGCGGCGGTAGTGCCGGGGAGCTGGCTGCTGGCGTCAGCAGGGGCAGCTCAACAGCATCGGCGGCAATAGCAGGTGCTGCTGCTGCTGCCGGCGCGCTGCCGCCGACGCCCATTGCATACTTCACTGGAGCCTTCTACCACTCGCCGCCGCCGCCTGCTACAGCCGCCTCGGGGCAATCGCCAGCAGTGCTGCCGGCTGTAGCAGCGGCTGATGCAGAGCCGCCGCTGGCGGGCCTGGCCGCGTGGGGCGGAGGCGCCGGCAGCCGGGGAGGGGCATTGCAGCGACGGGTGGTAGCAGGGCGTGCCGGCGGCGGCGAGCCCTTTGACGGACCTAGCGGTGACGGCGGCGGCGGCGGCGGCGGCGGTGGCGTGTCCCTGGCAGTTGTGGCCCCGGCACCGGGCCACGGCGACAGCGACACGGACAGTGGAGGCGAGGCAGCGTCGGCTGTAGCAGCATCCGCAGCGGCGGCGGCGGCTGTAGCAGGTCGCGGCTCAGGAGTGCAAGCGTGGCTCGCGTCGCTATGGGCAGCGCTACAGCAGCATCAGCACCAGCAGCAACACCAGCAGCAGCAGCGGCTGAGGAGGCATAGACGTGGTGCAGAGTCCGGCAATAGCGGAAGCCCGACGGCGGCTGAGGTTGCTGCTGCCACTGCGGTGGCGGCGGCGGCGGCCTCGCCCAAACGGCTGCACCGCCACCCCGGCGGTAGCTCTGGCGGCGGCGCGGGCGGCGGCAGTAGCAGCTGGTTTGCTCGCTTGCCGGCCAGCAGCTCGGCGTCAGTGCTGTCCGGACTGGCGCCGGCGGGCCCCGCCGCTGCGGCTGCTGCTGCCACGGCTGGCGGTAGCGGCAGCGGCAGCGGCAGTAGCAGCAGCAGGCCTGGCGGAGGCCGAGGTGCACGCGGCGCGAGCGGCTACAGCCACGTTCTGACGCTGCTGCTAGTGATGGGGCTGCTGATGCTACTGCTGGTCAGCGTCGCGCTGCGGGGTAATAACGATGGCAGCAGTCGCCCTGGCAGTAGCACCGGCAGTAGCATCGCCGGCATCGTCAATCCTGGCGGCGGCGGCGGCGGCGGTGGCAGCGGCAACGGCTGGTGGCGGCAACGGGGCGCAGCGGACCCCCCATCTGCCCCTGCGCTGCCGTCTGCGGCTACTGCTGCTACTGCCACCAATGGGACTGCTGCTGCCACCGCTCCAACGTCCGACGCCACCGGCGGCCGGCCAGCTGCTGCAGCTACAGCCACACTCCTGCCCTCATCAACGGCGGCAGCAGCAGTAGCAGCAGCAGCCACACCCCCAGCATCACAGCCGGCTGTGCCGCAGCTGGTGCTACAACCCAAGCCGCGGCCCTCACCGCCCAGCTCCTCCTCCTCCTCCTCCTCCTCCTCCGTGCCTATGACTGGACCTGTGCCAGGACTGTCGCTGTCCATGAAGCACGCGGCCGCAGCGGCGGCGCTGGTGAGCGCCGCCGGCCTGTCGGCAGGCGGCGGCGAAGGCGGCGGCGGGGCCCTGCTGGTGTTCCCGGGTGCTGCGGCTGGCGGCGGCGGCGGAGAGAGCGTCGCTGGCAGCGCTGCAGACTGGGATGGCCGCCTGCCGCTGCCGCCGCTGCAGCCGCCGCCAGCGGCGGCGGCGCTGGCGCCGGCAACGACGCCGACGCCGCAGCAGACGGGTCTGGAAGCAGCGGTTTCGGCGGCGGCGAGGGAGTCTGCGGCGTCTGAGGAGGCGGCCAGGGGCCTGAGGGAGCTGGCGCTCAAGGTGGCGCAGGAGCCGCCGCTGCTACTGCCGGCCGTGGCTGTAGCAGCACTGGCAGCTGCGGCGGCCGCTGGTCCAGCAGGCAGCGGCTCTCGCGGAGGCGGCAATGGCGATGGCGATGGAGTAGGTGGCGGCCGCAGCGGCATTGGTGGCGGCGGCGGCGCGGCAGCCGTGTCGGTGTCGTCATCACTGCTCGCCAACGGCACAAGCAACGTAACTTCTAGCTCTAGCAGCGGCAGCGGCGCCGGCAATGACCGTAGTTTCGACAGTGTTGGCACAGAGGGCAGAGAGCGCACAGAGGACAGAGAGGGCAGAGAGGCGCTGGCGGCAGCAGGCAGCAGCGGCGCGGCGGCGGTAGCTCCCGGGTGTGGCCAGCAGCATCAGCAGCAGCGGCAGCAGCAGCGGGTGGCGGCGGCGGCGGCGTTTAGCGCCGCCGTGGACTCGGCGGCGGCGCTGGCGGCGGCACGGGCGGCGGCAGATGCGGACTATGCGGCGGGGCGGTGCGACCTCAACAGCACCGCCCGCTTTGTGGACATTGGTGAGCTAGCGCGAGCTGACTACTGCGGTAGTCGACTATCTAGCGTGTTGACCCAGCTAGATGGTCTTGGTTACACTAATTACACACACAAATTCGGGCTCTCGGGGATCCCAACTTAGCGCGCACATATGCAATCGCCGCCGTACGTAGAAACACGGTCCCACATCGCTCCACAACCCGCGCATACGCCCGCTGCACGCCATGACGCCAACCACCAACCGCCATCCCGCTCCCACTCCCACCCCCAACCACCACCACGCAGGCAGTTGGCGCCACTCCCAGCCCACCGAGCCCAACCGCCTCGCCGCCAACCCGCACCCCGCCGCCGGCCTGGCGGGCGACGCCGCGCTGTTTGTGATCGCGCGCCACGGGCGGTTGAGCCTGGCGGACGGGCGGCCGTTCCGCGTGGTGGGCCTGGACGTGCCGCAGCTGATGGTGTGGGCGGCGGCGCCAGAGACCCGGCCGCTGGTGGGGTTGGGTTGGGGGGGGCTGGGTTGGGTGGAAATTTCTTCTGTGGGTGGTGATGCGCGCGCGGATGTGCGCTTGTTGCGTCTTTCTATCTGCTGCTGCTGACGCATAGCAACATGTGGGGTTGTATTTCTGGCTGCTTCTTGCGCAACCAATGCACACCCTCCGTACTTCCCAACATACACACAGGCCCGGCACGTCATGGCCACCGCCGCCCGCCTCGGCCTCAACACCCTGCGCTTCTTCGCCTTTGACGACGGAGCCGGAGCCGGAGCCGGAACCGCTTCAGCAGCCGCAGCCGCAGGCGCCGCAGCCGCAGCTGCCGTGTGCAACGGCGCCTTGCCAGGTGCTCTTGAGGGTGGCGGTGGCGGCGGTCTGGGCGGCCCGCACGGCGGCGGCGGCGGCGGCGGCGGCGGCGGCGGCCTCCGGCGGAGCGGCGGCGGGCGGCCGGCGCCGCTGCAGGTGGCGCTGGGGGTGCTGGACGAGGCGGTGATGCGGTGAGAGGAGAGCCGGGCTGGGGGGGGGAAGGGGCAGTTGGGCAGCGCCCCGAGCGGGGGCGAGAGAGTGTGTGTTAACGAAAACAAGAAGAGACGCCCCGAGAGAGAGAGAGAGTGTGTGTGTGTGTGTGTGTGTGTGTGTGTGTAAAAGCAACCAGCCATTGCGAAACCCGGGCGGCAACTGGGAACTGAGTGGTGGGAGGTGGATGATGAATGTGGGTAAGACCGGTTGAAGTCGCGAAGTAATTCACTTCCAGACACGCACACGACGTGCTCTCACATCCAGCATCATTATGACCCCCCCCCCACACACACACGCACAAGTCTTTCGTTCACAAGTCTTGTTTTCCCCTTGTGATCTCTAGCACAAGTCTTTCGTTTGTTCTCTCCTTGTGAACTCTAATATACACACGCGCACGCACGCACGCACGCACGCACGCATGCACGCACGCACGCACGCACGCACACGCACACACAGGTCTCCCTTGTGGAGTCTAACACGCGCGCGCACACACACAGGTCTGGCCTGGACTGGGTGGTGGCGGCGGCACGGCGCTACGGCCTGCGCCTCATTGCGGTGCTCACGGACGCCGGCGGCAGTAGCAGCAGCGGTAACAGTAGTAGCGGCAGTAGCAGCACCGCTGCGGTCCCGCACCCTCAGGGCGGAATGCACGCCTACATCCGCTGGGTAAACTCGAGCGACACGGTCACGGCCTTTTACTCCAACGACACCTACAAGGTGGGTAGGCAGGCGGGGGCGGGTCGGTGCGCAGGGGGCGGCTGCCGGTAGTGAGGGTTAGCGCGCGCGAGACGACTAAGAAACGTGCGGTGGGTAGGGATGTGGGGTAGGGATTGGCGACCCGAAGTAGCCGCATCTCGCTCTGCTAGCTTTGCACCCAACCCTCGTTTGGGTTATTACTCTAACCCCCACTCCTCCACCGTCCCCCCCCTGCCCACGCTCTCCTCCTCGCTCTTATGCATTGGGTTTGGTTTGGTTTGGGCTGGTATTTACACCCCCCCACCCCCACCCCCGCACATCAGGCCCGCTTCTTCGACTACCTCACCGCCCTGGCCACGCGTGTCAACAGCCTGACGGGCATGCAGCTGCGCCACGACCCCACCCTGCTGGCCTGGGACCTGGCGCAGAGGCCCACAGACCCCGGCGGCGGCGGAGTGGCGGGCGGCGGGAGCCGGCACCTACAGGTAGTGCTGGGGTTGTGGGGCGGGGGGGTTGTGGTTACCAGCCCAAACTAAACCAATCTAAAGGAAGCGGAGTTGAGTAATGCAATTACGGTAATACAATGAAATACTCGTTAGGTTGAAGCAGTCGAAGAAGACGTGTGGAGTGCGCCGGCGACTAGAAATGCCACCCGAGCTCGGCGGCCAGACACAGAGACGTCACGCACAGGCAGCAGGGCAAACACCACGACTTACCTGGCGACCAGGAAAGCAGCCCCGACGGGGGGGGGCTGCTGAAGGGGGTGAGGGTGCAAGCGGGGGAGGGGGGTGGGGGGAGAACAAAGATACTGAGGGGGTTGGGGCGTATGCGTGTGGGACATACCGTATGGAGGGGGGGAGCGGTCCATGTGGGTTGTATGTAAATACCGACGCAGGACCCAACCTACTAGGAGTCCGCCCGCAAAGACCACCAGCCAGCCAACCAAGCAAACCCCCAACTCCTAACCATCCAGCTGCACGTGCGTACGACACAGGGCTGGCTGCCGTACATGGCCACCTTCCTCCGCGGCATGGACCCCAACCACCTCATCACCGCCGGGCTGGACGGCTTCCTGGGAGCCCACTCGCCCCACCTGGCGCCCCTGTACAACCCCCCGCCCCGGGACCGCCTGCCCCCGCCGCTGACACAGCTGCAGCTGCAGCCGCAGCCGCTGGTGCTACAGCCACAGCAGCAGGAGCAGCAGCGGCAGCAGCAGCAGCCGGATGAGGCGGAGGAGGGTGGGAGGAGTGGCGCAAACGGCGCCCACGGCGGCAGTAGCACCACCAGCGCCAGCACCAGCAGTAGCGGCGGCGCAGTAGGTGCGGCAGTAGCAGCGCTGCCCACCGGCGCGGAGGCGCGGCCGGCTGTGTCCTACTGGCCGACCGGCTACAGCCCCGGCGAGTGGTTCCGCCTGCTGGCTGGCAGTAGCAGTATTGGTGACAGCAGTGGCAGCAGTGGCAGCGGAGGCAGTAGCAGGGAAGGCGGTGGTGGCGTCATGGAGTGGGGGGAGGCGGCGTGGGACCCGGTGTGCGAGGGTACCGACTTCCTGCGTAACGTGGTGCGTGGCGTGGCGTGTGGTGACAGGTCGCGTGTCGTGTCGGATCATCACGTGCTGGTGCTGACGTGTATCGCCTCCCGTCCATTGCTTGAATTCCTCAGCTGCCGTCCCGCGCCTAACCAAAGACGCCCGGCCCACCGGCGTTTCTGAGCATGTGGCCGTGTCGCAGCTTAGTATCGTGCGGTTGCCTGCCTTGCCCACACGTGTTCTTATTATTAGCCTCAGACCCCTGACCACCACCACACCCACGTGTTGTTTGTACGGCACAACCACAGATGCTGCGGGAAATGGATTTGTCCTCGGCACGCGTGGCGCCGGACCGATGGCTGGGAGCAGGAGGAGGAGGAGGCGGAGCAGGAGGGGGCTGCGGGCCCGGCTGCCGCCTGCGCTGGGCTGAGGGCTGGGTGGCGGCGCATCTGCGGGAGGCGCTGAGGTGAGGGGTTTGGGTAGGTAGGGGAAGGGCGGGCATGGAAGGGGGAAAGGGCTGCAGTCGGTAACCCGCGAGAGCTAGCTACCGGGTGTGGCATTGCTTGGTGCATGCATGTACAACGTTATCGTTGTCACACGCGGCGGCAGCGAGGCACGCCCGAATGAAGCAAGTCAGCGCGGAGGACCCAACCCAACACGCACACGCACACGCACGCGCACACGCACACACACACACACACACACACACACACACACACACACACACACACACACACACACGGCCCTGCAGGTCCCAGAAGCCCCTTCTGCTCATCGTCGAGAGCCCGCCCGCCCCCAACCCGGCAGTAGCAGCCAACGCCGCCGCCGCCGCTGTCGAGGCAGCCGAGGCTGTTGCTGCAGCCGCCGCAGCCTCAACCGCCGCTGCTGCAACCGCAACCGCCCCGCAGTCCACAGACGCCGCCAGCCCGCTGCAGGCCGCCGCCAAGGCGGCGGCGGAGGCGGCGGCTGCAGCCCGCCGGGGAGCCGCCACCGCCGCCGCGGCGGCGGCCGCCACCGCGCCGGCGGCGCTGTACCGGCGGCAGCTGCTGGCAGCTACCATGGCTGCGGTCTACGCGGCCCACGTGGCACGGCTGCCGGTGGCAGGCGTGCTGGTCAGCGTGCCGGAGCTGGATGTGGATGTGTGGGCGCAACAGCCGCCGCCGCCGCTGCCGCCGCTGGCAATGGCAGCAGCAGCAGGAGCAGCAGCAGGAGCAGGAGCCACAGGCGGGGCTGGAGAGGGAGCAGGAAAGGGGGCCACGCCTGCAGGAGGAGGAGGAGGAGGCAGCGTGGAGGCTCGGCGGCAGCAGCTGCTAGAGATGCTGTCGAGTGCTATGGCGGCGGCGCAGGCGGGCGGCGGCGGCGGCCGCAGCCACCAGCACCACCACCTCCTCCGGCGGCTGCGGCAGCGGGGCCTGCTGCAACACCAGCAGCAACACTTCAACAGCAGCAGCAGCAGCAGCAGCAGCAGCATGGAGGCTGGCTATGCGGCAGCTGCCACTGGCAGCCCTGCTACTGCTGCCGCATCCTTAATGCGCCCCTCCCACCCGCCCGCTGACGGGGCGCAACCACCACTGTCGGCTCCACCGGCTGATGCAGTGCAGCAGGCATTGCCGGCGGCTGCTGCATCCAAGGCGTCCACGGCGTCACAGCAGCCGGCACCAACGATGTCGGTGTCAAAGCAAAGCCACCAACAGCAACGGGCCCCTGGGGGATTGCCCACAGCCGCCCTCGCGTTTGGTGCCAATACCGGTGGTACCGCCGACAGCCTAGGGCAAACACAGCAGCTGCAAGAGCCGTGGGGGGAGCAGTGGCAGCGCTGGCAGCGCTGGCAGCAGCAACAGCAGCAGCAGACGCAGGCGCTGGCGCGGGAGTGGCGTCGGTTCATGAACCATGACGCCAGGTTGGCGTGCTCTTGGACGCGGGCGGCGGCGCGGCTGGGTTTCACACCGGAGGTGGAGGCGGCGGCGGAGGATAGGCGCCGCAGTCGGGCGGAGCGTGAGCAGGCCCAGCAATGGCAGCAGTTGTCAGAGCAGGAGCTAGAGGAGCAGGGGCAGCGAAGGGAGGCGGCGGCAGAGGGCGGCGCTGTGGACGCCGTGCAAGCGGTGAAGGTAGCCCGTGGTGCCGCCGGTGTCACGCCATCGGTGACGGTATCCACTGCTGCTGAGGGTGCGGCTGGCGGCGCTTCTGGCGTTGGGGCAGGGATGAGTAAAGGTGGGCAAGGCGGTGCGTCGGCGGTGGGGGCATTGCAGCCCGCTGCAGTGGCGGCGGCGGCGGCGGGCAAAGGCGGCGGCAATGCAGGGCGGGTGCAACCTCCATCTGCTGCTGAGGCTCCGCCGCCAGCTACGACACGAGGTGATAGTGACATTGGCGGAGGTGGCAAGGCTAGCGGCGGCGACGGCGGCAGCGGCGACGAACGAGCGGGTACTGGCCATGGGCTGCTAGGCGGGCGCGACACGGCTGCGCTCATGTCCAGCTTCGCCGCGGCCATGACAGGCGGCCGCATTGGCAGCAGCAGCAGCAGCAGCAGCAGCAGCAGCAGCAGGTCCAATGATGGCAGCGGGCGAGGGGCTGGCGGCGGGCATGGTGGCGCCAGCAGCGCCACACGCCGGTGACGTGGAGGGAGGGAATGTGTGGGCTGGCCATGGGTGGCGGGCGGGAGGCTGCTGTGGAAGCTCGTGTGCATTGCACGCTTGGGCTGTAGGACTGATTGAGACAGGAGTGAGGCACACGAGTGAGGTACCTGCCCAGGTTGCTGGGATTGAACCATCAGAATCTGATGGCATTGATAACAATAAGTGACCAGCATGCTCGGTGCGTCCGTGCAGTGCATGAGGTATGACAACGAGGTTGCGCGAGTGTTTCATCACAATCAAGTAAGCGCATGTGCGTGGTGGTCACCGCACTTGGTATGTAAGCAAGGGTGCCTTGTCAGCGGTGGCTAGCCGGCTACCTCGGGGCTGTGCTCCAGTGTGCCCGCCCTGCAATCATGACGGCGGCCAAGGGCGGCCCTGCCTGCTGGTCGTAGCGGCTCAAGTGCCGGTTGCTCGCCAGCTCATGCGGTAGCAGGCTGGGTCAGCTGCTGAGTGCGTGGGGCAGCAGGGGTCCCCTGTACAGTGCATTTGGGGCTGTGTTGCTGGAGGCACCCATGAGTTGAGTCACTGCTGACACGCTAGCTGTTGAGCGGTTGAGCCCGGGCCCCTCTCCCAGCATACCTGGCCGTGTCATACCATATTGGGCTGTTGGCGTGTGGTGGGGCAGAGCCAGTGGTCCCTCACGGCGACACGGCCACTGGCGACTGAGGGAATGCTCCAGGCCAGCGAGAGTATCACAGGTGGTGCCTTGTCAGAGTGATGGACTCCATCCTAGCAGGGCGACAGCCCGTAGGCAGGGTTTGTTTTGTGGGTCTGATGGCATAGCTGGGGCCGTAGCCCAAATGGTAGAGCGCCCGCTTAGCATCTGACAAGTGACGACTGACGCTGAGCGCCTGCAACCTGTGGGAGGTAGGGGCGCGCGTAAGGCGGATCAATGTGTGCCAACCGCCTCCACCCTCTAGTCTGACTTGTCCCTGCCTGCTCTCTTACACATGTAAAGTATGTGCCTTCTTCCGATTCTGCCTGGCCAGCAAAACTTGCACTGTTGCACACAACCCACCCCAGGTTAATGAGCTTTTGGAAGAGGCTGCGACTGACCTCTGAGCAGTGAACCCCCTCCCATTCCATCGCCGACCCCCCTGTCAGGGTCTGTTGAACGTTACTGCATATCCTGCATGACCAATATGCCTCGATGTGCTCATGTGCAGAAGGTTGAGACGAGAGCGCTTGGGAGCGTCCAGATGTGCCCAAAGGACAAAAAGGCGTGCAAGCCTGAAGCAAAGCCCAATATGCGACCCTGTGACCCACGGGTCGGGGGCGTGGGTGCGTGTCTGCTCGCTCCGCCTCTATATTCATTAAGAATCGCACATCTGTCACCCAGGGTTCCGACCTCGCATCGAATCGCGCTTCTGAAACGAGGCAGAGAGGTGCGAGTCGCGAACCAGATATCGAGATGGCGCAGCGGAAGCGTGCGGGGCTCATAACCCCGAGGTCCCAGGATCGAAACCTGGTCTCGATACATTGTATCTCTCTCCATAGCTCAGCTGGAAGAGCGAAGGACTGTAATCGTGGCAACGCAAAGACATCCTTAGGTCGCCCGTTCGATCCGGGCTGGGGAGACTTTTGCCATGAGTTGGAAGGCACCCCCACGGCGCTTGAGCCTCATGCTATCTTCCCCACGGTGCTTGAGCCTCGTGCTCTCTTGAACGCGGTGGATGGGCTTACCGGCACGGCTTACCGGGCATCGCGTGGGCGGCCGGCCCACACAGGGGGAAATATGGCCGACCAGGGGGAATATGGCCAACCCTGGGGCCAACAGTGATAGAAATGACTTGCCGCGCCCCGTGCTGTACCCCAGTCCTGCAGTCGCGTCGTGCATGCACGGGGCACCGGATACTATATTTGATTGAAGGGGTGGCTGCGGCCTGTGGCCTTTCTTGTGCGACTGTGTCGCGGGACACACTAAACCACCGTCCGCGTCCGCATGGCCACGGCACGGACACCGACCATCAAAGCAAGGCGCTCTGGAGCTCTTCTTAGCATCATACACCATTTATTATTTGTTGCTTCGTTGGCTAGAATGCACCAGCCTTGGAAGCGAGCTTGTTTGCAAGCTCTCATGGTTTAGGACGCGAAAGGCGCAAAGTTATGTAAATGGCCGAGCCGAATCTGGAGGATGCGGAGCTAATGCACGCAGATGGCGCAGAAACTGTGAGGCGTGGGCCCGCAAAGAGTGTTGCATTTTTAGTGGTTTTCGAAGCCGCGTAGCCCAGCGTAAACCATACCTTCCTTACCAACTGGTGTGGCAATGTGTCGCTGAATTCAACGCAGGTCAATCAGGAGTCCCCCGCTCGCGAGGACTTCGTCAACGATGCCCCAAATCTGCTCAAGCCGAGCTCGGCCAAGCCCAGTGCGGACGGGAGAGCTAGCATGCATGCATCAGATGAAGCGGACCATGACCAGAGTAGTCCACCGCCCTTGAACGCGGTCGCCGCCCAGTCCCAGCGGTTTGCCGATATGTTCAGGATATACGGTGCGTCACAGAGACCCGTGCTTGGTAGCTGAGGTGGGATGTCGTTGTGCGTGGAAAGGGGGACCGGGGGCGAGGGGGACCCCACCGCGGGGGGGGGGGGGGGGTACGCGCCTACGGGGTACCTGGCGGAGTGACGCCTTTGACACAAACCCAGGGTCTTCCATGCGGTTAGCTCTTCCCAACTCCCGTGTAGGCCTGCCATGCGTGGGTACGCAGCATCTCGACATTGGGCTTGAAGCTTAACCACGCCTCACCAACGCCTTGTTAAACGCATGCAGATACGGACAACAACAATGCGATCGACCACTCCGCAATGGTGGAGGCCTTTGGGCAGCTGGGGCTGTTGAACGGCCTAAACGCTAAGCTACTGGGTGAGCTACAGGAAAGCAATGACCGTGGCGTTTGAGTTCACGAGCTGCGAAGAAGGGTGCGAGTGTAGGGGAGTAGGGGCGTCCCGGTGTATCGGTTTGCGCCGTTACCTTGGACCTGGTCAGACACGTGCTGGGCTTTTGGGCGGGCTGTCTGGCTGTCTGGCTGGCTAGCTACCATCTGTCGGTAGCTGCGGGCCTCAGGGCTTCATGTATGAGGCGGCTGTGAGCTTTGTGCAGACTCCCCAGCACCAATGCCATGCCGGAGCGGCGTGGCCAGAGCGGTGTGCGTCGCGCAGGAGGAGGAGGACAGCGCGCACACACACACGCACATCTCACACATGCATGCGCACACGCACACGCAACAACGAACGCAGGTGAGGTGCTGGCTCTGACGGGCGGCGCGGACGCGGCCGCGCGCGGCAAGCTGCACCCGCCGCACGAATTCATCGCGCACTGCGAGCGGCTGGCGCAGTGGCAGGCCAAGGCGGCGCGCGAGCAGCGCATCCGGCAGGCCTCGCGCGCGCCGGGGGTGCCGCAGGGCGCGGAGCGGGCGGAGCTGCTGCGGCGCGTGTACGCGCGGTACGCGGTGGCGCAGGGCCAGGTACGTGTGTGTGTGTGTGTGTGTGTGTGTGTGTGTGTGTGTGTGTACGTGTGTGTGTGTGTGTGTGTGCGTGTGTGCGTGCTTTGTGTGTGTGTGTGTGGGGTAGTTCATTCCAGAAACCAAAAGCGAAACGACCTGTGTGTGTGTGTGGGGGGGGTAGTTCATTCCAGAAACCAAAAGCGAAACGACCAAGAGAACCCAAACCAACCAGCCCAACCCAGAGCGCGGAGGTGGTATGGCCTTAACCTTTAGGTCTCGGGCGCCCTTGAGCCTTGAATCTTCAGTCTTGTCGTCGGTGTTGTCGGTAGCCATGGATGGCACCCAGGCTCGCGCGCGTACAGAACCGGGGGGTACGCGGCAGAGTGGGGTTGACGGGGTGCGTGTGAGGAATGTGATGGCTTCGGGGTGCGCGAGGGCCGGGCCGCTGCGCTGGAGGGTGCGAGGGGATGGGGATGCTGGCGGTGCTGGCTAGTCCCGCGGTTGGGCTCGCATTTGTTTCACCCCACCCGGCCCGCACCCAGCCCGCGCCCTCCACCCGCCATACTCCACCCGCCCTCTCCCTCCCCCTCACCCAGCAGGGGCGGCTGGTGACGGACGCCGACTACGCTGAGCCGCGCCTCACCGCCAGCGGCCTGCAGCGGCTGGTGCAGGACCTGGGGCTGCTGGCGCCGGCGGGTGGGTCGGGCTGGGGGGGGGTCGGGTGGTTGGGCTGGTTGGGCGGGGTTTGGGTTTGGGGCACGGAGCGGTGGTGAGTAGGGGTGGCTGGAGCCGGAGCATGAGAGGGCGGAGACACGCAGAGGAAGGGAGGAATGGAGGAGGTGGGGAAGGGTGCAGGGCACTGGGTGCAGGGCGACAGGAAGTTGGGACATGGGGAGCTGCTTGGGATGCAAAGAGCCTGTATGCGCGTTCGGTATGGGGGGCTACAGGATTAAAGCCGCCCCCCCCCCAATCTTGCCGTGCATGCATCGCTGCTGCACCCAAATACATTCACGCACAGGCCCTCTGAGCAGCGTGTCGGTGGACGTAGTGTTCGCCAAGTGCAAGCCGGCGGGCGGCCGCAAGTGCGGCTACCCCCACTTCCTCAAGGCCCTGGCGGCGCTGGCGGAGGAGAGCGGCGCGGACGTGTGGGAGGCGGCGGGGCTGCTGGGCCACAAGCTGGCGCGGCTGGCGCCCGCGGGGCCGCCGCCGCCACCGCCGCCCGGCATGGTGAGGACAACCGGATGTGGAGGGCTGGCTGCGGTTTGGGTGGGGGCAGAGGTCCGGCCTCGTATTAGGAGTGCGGACTCGGGGCCGAAGGACTCGGGGCGGGGGCATGCACGCAATGTGATGGCGGCCTGCGCCTAACAAACGTGTCTGTCCTCACCAGCGGCTGTGCTTGCTTGCTGCGACTCCTTTCCCGCCACCCACCTTCGTCGCCGCCGTCCGCCGCTGCCGATGCGCACATGCACGCACCAACCCCAACCCCAACCCCAGCCCATTCCCCTCCACCCCAACCCGGTGCGCAACGCAACAGCACACCTCCATTGGCGACGGGCTGCTGCCGGGCGGCGCAGCGGCGCTGCTGGGTCTGGACGACGGCGGCGGCGGCGGCGGCGGGGCCCACTACTACTCCGACCCGGAGCTGGTGCACTCGCCGGCGGGAGGACCGGGAGCGGGGGGAGCGGGAAGCAAGGAGCGGCTGCTGCCGCGGCTGCCGCAGCCGCCCTTGGCCGGAGCGCACAGCGGCGGCGGGGGCTATGGTGGTGCTCGAGGCGGAGGTAGGGGTGGAGGTGGAGGTGGTGCGCCGGACCGCGGCGTGCCCATCAAGCCCAGGAGCAAGGTACGGGTACGGCTTGATGCTCCGGGGCTGGGTTCAAGGCGCTGGGCCATGATGGCTTGTACGCGTGTGCGCTGTTTGGTAATCCTGCTTGCCTACGTAGTTACTAGGGTCGGCCAGCTCTACAGCTCTTCTGTGCCTGTGTCGCTGACGCGAGTTAGCCGCGCAGTACGGCATGCAGGGACCGACCTGCCCCACCTCCGATCTCCCTGCCTCCCCGCAACGCACCCCCCCTGGCAAACCCCAGTACTACGACCGGCTCGCGGCGGACGTGGGAGCGGTCAGCAAGAGCTACGGCGGTGGAAGCGGTGGTGGTGGCGGGCTGCGCAGCTTCCAAAACCTCAATGCCTCCCACCCGCATCAGCCGCTGCCGCCGCCGCAAGGGGTCCGGCACCGTGCCAGCATGGCGCCGCTGCCTCGCCACGCGTTTGGAGCGGGCGGCGGCGGTGGCGGCGGTGGCGGCGCGGGCATCGCAGCCGACGGCGGGGACCCGCTGCTGAGCGATCCGCTGCTGGCGGCGTCAGGGCGGCTTATGGCGCCGGTGCGTTGGGTGGCGTTGCCCCTGTCATGACATGCGTGGGAAGGTGTTGTTTCTTGGGGGTGCTGTTTCTTCTGGGGGGGGTCCGTGGTCGAGAGGCGATGTGTCAAAGGGTCCAGGGGCCCCCAGGCGTGGGACCCCGGCGTGGGACCCAGGTCATGGTGTGCGTGTGGCGGGCGTTAAGGTTGCTGCCGGCGCTTGGCAATGGCGGCTTTGCTCCTCTCTCTCCCACACTGTGCCTGCGGTAGCAAGAGCTTTCTACGCTGCACTCATATCGCCCCCCCCCCACCCCCCAGGGGAGCGCCTCCAGCCCGGCACTGGGGGCCCCAGGTGGCCGGGTGCTGGCCGGCATCGCGCTGCTGCCGCAGGTAGGTGCGGGCAGCTGTGTGCGTGCGTGCGTGTGTATGCGTGTGACCTTGCGGACAGTACCCCGACGGCACCTCGGAATGAAGGCGTGGGAGTACGTGTGCATGCGAGTGCGAGTGCGGATGCGAGTCCAAATGCGAGTCCAAATGCGTGGTCACCGTCAGGGTATGCGCGAATGCTCCCGTCGCCGCCATGTGACAACGGCACCCCCCCTCTCCCCTCCTGCTATCACAGGGCCAAGCAATGCTCGCCACCCGAGCGGCGTCCATCGACGGGCTGCAGGCTGGCGGCGGCGGCGGCGACGGCGGCGACGGCGGCGGCGGCGACGGCGGCGACGGCGGCGGCGCAAGGACGGCACCCGGCGAAGCCCAGGCCGCCCGCGCCGCCGGGCACTCGCTGCCGGGGCAGGCGGCTGTGCCTGAGGCTGTGCCTGATGAGGCAGTGCCTGATGAGGCTGTGCCTGAGGCTGTGCCTGAGGCAGTGCCTGATGAGGCTGTGCCTGTCACCGTCAGCGGCCGCGGCCGCGCCGCCCTCAACTCCAGCCTGCCACCGCCCATCCGTGCATTTGAGGAGCCGGCGCAGCAGCTGCCCCTGCCCCTGGCGGCGCCGCCGAACCCGCACTCATCGGCTGCCGGCGGCGGCGGAGGCGGCGCCGCCCTGTCCATACTGCCTGGAATGGACAGCGCGACGCACGTGCTGTACGAGCGGTTGGTGGCGCTGGAGCGGCAGTTGGCGGCGCAGGCGGTGGCGGCGGCGCACGTGGGTGAGGCCAGCCATCAGCGCGCGGCGGTGACGCAGCAGCTGGCGGAGGGGGTGCAGCGCGTGGCGGCGGATGCGGCTCAGGCGGCGGCGGAGGCGAGCAGTACCGCGTCAGCGGCGGCGCAGGCGGCGGCGGAGGCCGCCGCCGCCGCGACCGCCGCCACCGGCGTTTCGGAAACTGCCGCCGCCGGCGCGGCGGAGGCGCGACGCGTGGCTGACGAGGCGGCAGCTGCCGCCTCCAGCTCGGCGGCGGCGGTTGGGCCGCTGGAGGGCCGCGTCGTGGCGTGCGAAGCCAGTGCCACGTCAGCGATAACTGGGCTGGAGGCGCGGGTGGCGGCGTGCGAGTCGGGCCTGGCGGAGGCGAAGTCGGCGGTGGAGGCGCGGGCGGGCGAGGCGGCAGCGGAGCGGGCCCGGGTGGACGAGGTGAAGGCCGAGGTGGCGAAGCTGGAGGGCGGCATGGGCGCCGTAGCGGCAGCGGCAGTAGCAAGCACGTTGGCAGAACAGCTGCAGAAGATGCTACAGCCGGGCGGCGGCGCGACAGCGGCTCCCGCTCCTCTTCCTTCAGATGCTGCTGCGGGTGCTGCTGCGGGTGGTGCTGCCGGTGCTGCTGTCGACGCACCCGAGTCTCCAGCAGCAGCCGTGGCAGTAGCAGCGGCAGCTGGGCCGGGCGCACCCCTGGCGGCGCTGCTGCAGCAGCAGATCCAGGCGGCTGTAGCAGCCGAGGTGGCGCGGCTGGGTCTGGCGGAGCAGCAGGCGGCAGCGGCCGCGCAGGCGGCGGCCGCCAAGGCAGAAGCGGAGGCGACGGTGGCGGCCGCCAAGGCAGAGGCGGAGGCGACGGCGGCGGCCGCCAAGGCAGCCGGCGACATTGCAGCCGAGGGCCTGCGGCAGCGGGTCGGGGCGCTAGAGGCGGCGTTGAAGGCGGCGGCGGAGGGCGCGGCGGCGGCGAAGGCGGCGGCGGACCAGAGCGCGCAGCGCGCGGATAAGCTTCAAGCCGAGGTCGCCGCCGCCACCGCCGCTATCGCTTCCCTCACCGCCGCGGCCGCCGCAGCCGCCGCGGCGCCAGCGGCACCGGCCGCACCCGCGCCAGCAGCGGCCGTGCCCGGCGTCGAGGCAGCGGCGGCGGCGGCTGAGGAACTGAAGGCCAAGGTGGCGGCGCAGGCTGCTGAGCTGGCAGAGCTGCAGGCGGGGCAGGCGCAGCACGCGCAGCAGCTGGCGGTGCAGCAGGTGGCGCTGGACGCCGCCGTCGCCAAGGCGGCGCACGAGGCGCCCGCAGCAGGCGCCATCGCCGCCGCCGCGGCGGCGGCCGCCGCCTCCACCGCCGCCGTCACCGACCTCCGCGGCAAGGTCTCGGGGCTGGAGGGCGAGGTGAAGACCGTGTGCGCCATCGTGGAGGACCTGGGCGAACAGGTGGCGGGCGGCGCCGCCAGGAGCGAGGTGGCGGCGGCGGCTGCGGCGGCGGCGGCCAAGATGAGGGAGGCGGCGTCGACGGCGGCGGCGGCGGCGGAGGCGGGCAAGCTGGAGGGACATGTGAGCGCCGCCAACAGCGCCATCGCGGCGCTGCGGGCGACGGTGGAGCAGCTGGGCGCGCAGGTGCTGGTGCTGCAGGAGCAGCAGCAGGCGGCTGTAGCTGCGGCTGCGCCTGCGGCTGCGCCTGCGGCTGTAGCGGCGGCTGTAGCAGCCCCAGCGGCGGCGCCGGCTGCAGGTGCCGCTGTGGAGGAGGCAAGCAGCAGCGCCAGCGCGCCGCCGACCAGCTCATGCAGCGGTGCGGCCCCGCCGGCGGCGACATCGTCTCTGTCCGCGCCGCTGACGCAGGTGTCAGAAGCGTCCAAGAGTAACAATGACGCCGCCGCAGCAGCCGCTGCTGCTGCTGCAGCTACTGCTGCCGCCCAGGCGGCAGCCGCTGCTACTGCCGTAGAAGCGCTGAGGTCAGAGCTGAGCACGCTGCAGCAATCCGTCGCGAAGCTGGAGGCGGCGGCGCCGACCGTTACAGCCAAGTCCACGGCTGTTGCTACTGCCGCGCCGGCTGCTGCCCCTGCCGCTACAGCCGATGGCTCCACCATCGCCGCGCCTGCAAAGGGTGCCCACTGGCCGCGCCTGGGCCCGTCAGGCGGCGATGCGCCCGCGCCGGCGCCAGCGGCTGCCGCCACTACATTCACCCCATCCGCAGTCGAGGCGACTCCTGCTACTGCTTCTCCTGCTGCCGCGGCAGCTGCTGCTGCCCCTGCTACTGCCGCTGCATCTGCAGATGCGGCCGCGCCACCGCCAACGGAGGTCCTGGCGACCCTGCTTGAGCTGCGGGCTCTGTTAAACACGGCGCAGCAGGAGCTGGGTGAGTGTAGCGGTAAGGCGTCGGAGGCGCTGGTGGAGGCGGCTGCCGCCAAGGCCGCAGCGGCGGAGGCCGCCGCCACGGCCACCGCAGCTGCAGCCGCCACCGCGGCGGCAACGGCAGCCGCCGCCGCCGGGCAGGAGAAGGCAGGGGAAGGCCGTGAGGCGGACGCCGTGAAGGCTGCTGCGGCAGCGGGGGCTGCTGCAGCTTCGACGGCTGCCGTGGCGGCCGCGCATGCGGCGGAGCTGGAGGCAATGCGGGAGGCATGCAAGGCGGCAGGGGCGGCGGCGGCGCACGCAGCCGCGGCGGCGGGCGAGGTGGCGGTGGCAATTGCACGCTCAGAGGCCGCAACTGCGGCCGCGACAGCTGCAGGCGACGGCGCGAAGGTGGCGGCGGGCGCCGCGGAGGCAGCGGCTGCATCTGTGAAGGCAGCTGCCGCGTCTGCTGAGACGGCAGTGGGTGCCGCTAACGCAGCAGCTGAGACGGCGGCGGCGGCGGCGGCGGGCTCAGCAGCAATGACGGCGACGGAGGAGGCGAAGGCGGCGACGGTGGCTTGCACGGCCGGTGTGGCGGAGGCGAAGGCGGCGGCGGATGCCGCCCGCGCCGCCTCCACGGACGCCCGCACGGCCGCCGAGGCCGCCGCAAAGGCGACGACCGCCGCGGAGGCTGCAGCATCCACGGCTACGGCCGCTGCAGCTGCAGCTGCAGCCGCCGCCGCTGTTACTACTGCTACTGCCGCACCCACGGTGGCCTCCGCTGCACCTGCTACTGCTACAGCCGCGTCACCGGAGGCGCTGGCGGCGCTGGAGTCGCGGCTGGAGGAGCTGAGCAAGCAGGTGGCGGAGACGTATGAGCGGGCGGAGATGGCGCTGGGCACAGCCAACGGCGCGCTGCAGGCTGCGGGCCTGGACCTAGGCACCCGGAGGGTGGGCGGGCTGGGTGGTCGCTCCGTGAAGCGCTCGGAGGTGGCGGGCGCCGCGGCGGCGGCGGCCGTGGCGGTTGGCGGCGGCGGCGCCGTGTCGGCGGCGGAACTGGAGGAGCTTGATGCGCGGGTGAGCCTGCTGCTTGGCGTCGCGTGTTGCTTGGTTAGCCCAGCCGCTAATCCCGTCATGCTACGCATACCGTACACAAGCTCCCTGGGATTTGAAAAGTATGTGATTGAGGCAAGCGTGAACGCCAACGCCGCTTCCCTAAACTTGGGTACCTGCAGGTTAGCGCCGCCGCCGAGCAGAGCGGCTCCGCTTTCGCGCAGGTCCGCAGTCTGGCCGTCAAGCTGGCGGCGCTGGAGGCGCAGCTGGCGGCAGCGACGTCAGGTGGTGCAGCAGCAGCAGCAGGCGGTGCTGCTGCTACTGCTGCTACTGCAGCTGCAGCTGCCGACAAGGCGCCCGCCGCGGACACCGCGGCGACGGCGGCGGGGGCGGCGGCGGCAACGGACGCGGGGGCGGTGACGCAGGCTGCAAAGGCACTGGTTGCCGAGTCGGAAGCGCGGCTTGCGAAGGAGCTCGGGGGGGCGCTCAAGGTGCGGCGCTTTCATGTGGCTGCATGTGGGCTTCGTTGGACTTGGATTTGAACTTGTTATATGTTGCACGGCCTTGCGAGGTGCGGCCATGCCTGTTTGCTGAAGATTGCTGCTCCCTCTTTACCGTATCGTGTTTTAGGAGTTGGTTGACCAGGCCCAAGACCTGGAGGCCTTGCGACTGCGCCTCGACAGCCTGGAGGTCGCCGCCGCCGCCGCCGCCACGTCCGCTGCCCCCGCAGCAGTAGCAGCTGCGGCAACCGCAACATCAGCGGCAGCGGCAGGGGCGCCTGCGGCGGCGCCGGTGGCGGCAACAGCGGGGGCGAACGGGGCAGCACCGAATGCGGCGGCGGCGCCCGGCGCGCCCGCTGCTGCGGCGGCTGCCGCTGGCCCTGCCGCCGCCGCCGCCGCCGGTCCCAACCCGGCGGAGCACTTTGTGACCACCGCGGAGATGCAAGAGGTGCTGGTGAGTACTGGGCATGCGGGAGCATGGGGATAAGTTGATTCCGAAACCCAAGGCAAGCCAACCGGGGGTGTTGGGCTGCCCACAGCCCGTCCCCTGTCCCTTCACCCCCTAAGGCCTGGAAATGTGGAATAAATTGCCCCCAACGCCCTTCCCCCGCACCCCTCACCACCCTCACCACCCCCACCACCCCCACCAACCACTGCTCGCCACCGCTCCGCCCTCTCCTCAGGACGTGATCGCCACTAAGCTGGAGAGCCAGGCCAAGTCCATCAAGACCGCCACCGCCACCGCCGACGGACTCCTGGCAGACCTGCAGGTGGGCGGTGGTGGTTGGTCGTTGGTGGCGGTGTGTGTACGGCACGGCATTCCCACAGCAGTTGGCGCTCAAGGTTACATTTCGCCAGCTTGGCCCCCGCCGCGCGATACTGCAAAAGACAAGACACGATGAGCTGCACGGAGGTTGCTCCTGATCCGTTTCTTTTTCCGGCCACTTGGCGTGGCTCCACGTGCCGCATGCCTCCCACCTACCCCCATCCCCTGGCCCAACACGCGTGGTGCCTCACGTCTCCCTCCCTCTCTCCCGCCTGCCCCTCCCTCCCGCCTGCCCCTCCCTCCCGCCTGCCCCTCCCTCCCGCCCCGCCCTGCTGGGTGCAGGAGGCGGCCCGCGACGTTGGGCGCATGACGGTGCAGATCGGCGAGCTGCAACAGCGCCACGAGGCGGTGGCGGCGGAGGCGGCGGCCGCCCACACGGCGGCGGCCGGCGCGGCGGCGGCTGCCGGCGCGGCAGCGGGACAGGTCATGTTGCTCCAGGTGTGTGCAGGCGGGCTGCCGGTGGGAGGGGGGGAGGGCTGTCAGGGGGCGCTTTTCAGGTTGGGGGACGGTTAACACAGGTGCAATGCATGGACTGGGTGGCAGCGTTGCGCAGACGCAGTTCGCGCCTCCTGCGCACTTGCGGCACGCACACCCGCATCTGCCTGCAGGCGCACCCACACCCGTACACTACGCGTCAGTGCTTGGTCAAACAGCACTGCCGCCCTGCTCCCACATCCCCACCACCCATCCACCCCCCTCCAACACACACACGCACACAGGCCCGCTGCGACGCGCTGGCCAAGGACGTGGAGCGGCTGCAGCGCCCCGCCGCGCCCGGCAGCCTGCCTGGCAGCGCGCTGGCGGAGCTGCGTGCGGCTGTAGCAGCAGCTGCAGCAGCAGCAGCAGGAGCCGGAGGCAGCGGCGGCCCGACCCAGGACACGCCCAGTCCGGGCGTGGCGCCGCCGCCGGAGGCGCTGAAGGACGGCGCTGAAGGCGGCGGCGCTGGCACCGGCGCTGGTGGGGGTGGGGGTGGGGGGTGGGGGTGGGGGTGGCGCCAGCTGGTCTTCGGTCCTGGCGGCGGACGCGGCGTCGCGGGGTCGGGACCTGGAGTTGGACGAGGGACTCCACAGGCTGCAGGTGAGTCGTGACGGGAAAGGGGTGGGGAAAGGGGTGGGGAAAAGGGTGGGGAAAGGGGTGGGGAAAGGGGTGGGGAAAAGGGTGGGGAAAGGGGTGGGGAGTGCAGGCATGGGGGTCGCAAGTCCCTCCATGTGAAGTGGAGGGGGTTGGAATCCCCAGTTTCGGCAAGCACATGCGGGAACAGGGGCGGGAGCAGGAGCGGGGACACGAGCGAGCGCCGGAGCAGGAGGTGGGCGTCCTGAACCCCGAACCCATGGAGCTCGGGAGGGAGGGGCATCAGGGAATAGCTTGCTGGGGCCGTTGGGACCTTTCGCCGCGCCGCCGCATCGCGGCCTCATTCTTTGGAACATTCCTCATTACGGATCCCGCCCTGCCCAACCCGCCCGGTCCATCACACCCCGCCCTGCCCAACCCGCAGGCCGCGCTGGCCGAGGCGGAGAAGTCGCTGGGCGCCAAGTAGCAGGTGCTGCAGCAGGTCATGCTGAAGGTAGGGTGGGGCCGGGTGGGGTGGGTGTGTGGGGTGGGTGGCGTGTGGCGGGTGGGTTGGTGGGTTGGATGGCGTGTGGCGGGTGGGTGGGTGGGTGGGTGGGAGGATGGTAGTTCGTTCCAGAAACCAAAGCGACCATAGCAACCCCAAAACCCAGAACCCAGAACCATAGAGCGCGGAGGAGAGGGATAAACTCGTGTTCTTGCCGATAACCTTCAGTCTTGTGGGTGGGTGGGTGGGTGGGTGGGTGGGTGGGTGGGTGGGTGGGTGGGTGGGTGGGTGGGTGGGTGGGTGGGTGGGGTGGGTGGGTGGGGTGGTGGGGTGGGGTGGGGTGGACTGATGTTGGAATGCCGACCTAAACTCCCGTGAGTGTCTGACGCCGAGCGCCAGGCAAGGCCGCGGCGGTTGGGACGTGTTGTTGCCTTTAATGCGCCCGAGTGCAGGGGCCTGTGTGCACTCACCAGCACGCTGCACCACCACCAAACCCAACCACCCAGCACCGCCGCCGCCCCCCCCCCGGGTGTCGCCACCACCACCGCCGCCTCCACCTCACCTGCAGGTCGCTCGGCAGGTGGACAAGCTGCAGAGCCACGTCACGGGTGTGCGCATCAGCGACAACGGCGCCGGGCCGTTTGGCGGCGCTGGCGGTGGCAGCAGCAGCGGCGCCGCCAGCACCGCCGCCGCCGCCGCCGCGGCGCTCACGGGCGCGGCCGGCGGCGGCGCCAGCGCCCAGTCGCTTCGCTTGGGCGGCGCGTCGGAGCCGGGCGGCGGCGGCGGCAGTAACGGCGAGCACGGGAGCCTGCAGTTCGTGGCGGCGTCGGCTCTGCTGGCGAGCAGGTGAGAGGCAGCGACGCCTTAGAACGAGGTGTTGCGATGTTGTGGTGTTGCTGTGGCGAGCTGTGGGGCGTTCCTGCACATCCCGCAAAGCTACCCTCGCCTTGACACCCAAAAAAATCTAGACGTCAGGATGATCACCAGCACCACCCAACGCCGTACTACGGGCGACCTGATGCCTGCTGAAGTCCTGCATTGGCTCCTTCCCTTGATGAACCGCCTCCAGGCCTGCCTCTCCTACCACCCTGGCAAAGATGCTTGCGAGCCGCGCCGCCTCCCCCAACCAGCCCCCTGGCCGGGGTGGAGCTGGCGGCAGCAAGGGCGGTCGCGCGGAATGAGGGGACAGCGCTAGCACGTCAGGGACAGGGCATGCGCAGATAATTGCGATTTACAATGCTGTTATCTACGTAGTGGTGTGTAGTGGCTGCCTATTGCAATTTTGAAACATGTCCAAGTAAGCGTCATGGCCTCTTTGACGCCTTTGTCCCTTAACGGCGCCGCCGCGCACTTTGAACGCGTGCGGCATGGTGGATTCATGACCTCCGGCGGTTGCAGCGCCGTATTCATCGTGCTTGCTGCCCATCAGATGGGTGGTTGCTGTGTTTGTTTATTTTTTAAGACATGCACAAAGAAGGCTTTTAAGACGGAGCGAACTGGGACGTCATGGATGCGGAGGGTGGCAAAGCCGTGTTCCGAGGCTGCTGTGGCGGCGGGTGGTGGTGATGCTTGGGATTGTACTTCTGGGTTTTACTGAGGAATATACTTGTGGGGGTTCCTGCTCGACGAAGGTTCGTGGCATGGGTTTTATGCGGTTAAGGGCGTGCGGGTGAGGCGCGTCATGTTGCTCCTTGCGATCAGTGCTGGACCGCTGGTTGTTGAAATGTGGACCCACGCACCATGACGAGGGCCGCGTGACCGTCACGACCGCGCGTACGTCGCGTGTTCATGTTGCGGTGTTGGCCAAGATGATTGCCGAGGACGGTACCCTGTATGTTTCGTGGACAGCTGGCGGGGCGCCGCTGAATTTGTGTGTGCGTGCGGGGCGCATGCATGCATGTATGGGGGTGCTGGGCGGGGCGGGGCGGGGCGGCCAAGGGGGCTAACCCTTCGCCCGCTCCAAGGCGCCTGCCACATAGGCCGCCGTGCCCGCGTGTACCGCCTTGCGCTTTCCATAGCATTGAGTGCCGCCAGCGCCACCACCTCCCACACCCACTGATGCACCTATTGTGGGTCTGGGCTTTCCAGCAGCAGACATGGTAACGCTGGACTGGGCATCCTGCGTCCGCGCACGCCGCGTTGATGGTATCTTGCATGAGGTCCACCACACACCGTGCAATGTGACCATCCCAGAAGGGATGCTGACGTGGAGAGGTAGCGGCAGGGGGCGCCACAGAGGCTGCGGCCGGAGGCGGATAGGCGCTGCACACGCAGGCTTCAGGGCTACTGCCGTGGATGTGTGTGTTGCCTAGCATGCCCACGCCATCGACAGCCAGCCGCCACAGGACGTCCTTGTGGTGCAGCTTCCACCGCACTTGCCACACGGACGCCAGGCGGCGCAGGAAGAGAACAATGCGCGGTCGTCCAGGTGCAGGCCGGGTTGGTAGATTCGAACAATCAGAGAGTCGAACAATCATAGTTTACTAGGCGTTATAAGGGTCACCCCGGCCCGGGCCTTCGGTTTTCAAGAGGTTGGAAGACACGAGAAGTGTGCACCACCTTGTAACCACACACACACATCGGCAGATTGCCCGTGAGCCTCTGCAACGTAGGCGGTGTGTAGGCGTGTGCGTTCCGCATCGACGCTGGCCAATTGCAGGGCCGTGCCATCCCGCACAGTCAGGGCAGCAAGAGGCACAGGTTGCAGGTGATCCTGAATGTGCCACCCCAAGCGCCCGACAATCATCGCGACCACGTCATCCGCGGCCGGCAGGCTGGTGTTAGCGGTGCTATCGGAGGCTGAGGCGTGGGGCGGGGGAGGCATGGCTGGAGGCATGGCGCCATGGCGCCGTGGGCGGGGACAGGGCAGGGGGCGCCGGTGGCAGCGGGGGATGCAGCTGGTGTTGTGGAGCAGCGGAAATCCAGGACGGGTCAATGTCCTGCAGTAAGGCATTGATGGCGGCGATGGCCTAAGCGCGGTCAGCAACGGCAGCGGCCACGGTGCCAGACAGCTGCAGCTGCGTCTGTATGAGCTGTGACCACTCCCCACTGCCCTGATGGTGAAGACGCGAATGCCAGGGTTGGAGGCGAGGCGCTGGCGCCAGGAGGCCTCATACGGTAAGCAGCAAAGGCATTTAATATACGGGCGGCATCACCCAGCGTGCGGAGAAGCCGACACTCCGTAAGCTGCCAGTGGTAAGCTTCAAGGCCTGGGCGACGTCTCGCAGGTGGCGCGTTGGGCAGCAGCAACGATGGGCAACGATAGACTGCCGAAGCCGCCAGATGTTAGATGACCTGGCAACAGCCGAGCGGGCACGCCAGTGAGGCGGTGCTCATGCGTGCTGTGACGGCCCTTGGCCACGGTCTACCAGTATGGCTACCGCAGCCTCCCAAGCCGCCAAGATGTCCGGGGGTGGCAATAATCTCGAGTGCTCCATGTGGTACATGGCCATGTGGGTGCCGTACGCCGCCGCTGTGGAGGCGCGGCCAAACATGGACAGCTGCATATGGCTGGTCCTGTCCAGGCGCCGTGTGGCCTCCTCCTCTGTTCGCGTTTTCCAGTCCAGGTCTGGGCGGGCTGGCGCGTTGACGACAGGCACCCGCAGAGCCATCGTGGATGGGACCAGCCACCCGAAGGCCAGCAATGGCACCGGTGCTGGCTGGGCTGCTGCGGCGGCATGAGTAATGGTGTTGGAGGCAGGTGAGCCAGCGGCTGCGGCAGGCATCGGTGCGGTGGCGGTGGCGACGGCGCTGGTGAGGCAGCTCGGCGCGGCAGCTGCTTGGGTAGCGGCAGCAGCGGGGCGGGCAGTGGGGTCAGTGGCGGCGGCAGGCGCAGGCGCGGCGGCGGCGGCGGCTGGGCTGCTGGGCGTGGTGACGGCATGGATGGCAGCGGTGGCGGCGGGGGCAGCGGGGCCAGCGGCGGCGGCGACGGCGTTGGCTGGGCTGCTGGGTGCTGCGGTGGCATAGGTGACGGCGATGGGGGCCAGGGGGTAGGCCACTCCTGGGGCCGGGGGGCCAGCGGTGGCGGCAGGCGCAGGTGCGGCGGTGACATTGGTGGCGGCGGCGATATGGATGGTGGCGGCGGCGATATGGATGGTGGCGGCGGCGATATGGATGCGGCGGCAGGCGCAGGCGTGGCAACAGCGGCAGCGGGGGGGCTGCTGGGCGAGGCGGCGGCGCGGGTGGCGGCGGGGGCGGCGGGGGCAGCGGGGCCAGCGGCCGCGGTAGCGACGGCGCTGGCTGGGCTGCTAGGTGCGGGGATCAGTGCCGTCAGGGAATACGTAATAGTGAGTGAGTATTACAGGCGGTCCCTGGTGTGAGTGTGTGTGTTACAGTTGAGTGTGTTACAACCCTCCTCGGGCTCACGGTGCTCCCACCAGCGCATCACTACTGACAGCCGAAGCTGAGTCGTACTAAAACTAAGGTAAAGTCAACGGCAAAACAAAGGTAAGGCTACGACCAGGTCTTGTGGCACACAAGTCTTAGCAAGGCACGACTGAAGCACAGAGTTGGAAGGCCAGGTGCACACACCGAGGGCACAGCAGAAGAGTTGGCGGCAGGGGAGGGATTCTTGAGTTGAGTGTTACAGGTGGTCCCTTCTCGGGCTCGCGGGTCACTCCCCTGACCATCACACCTGGCGATAAGAGCTAGCCGTGTTCGTGTCATGAGATGTTTGCCTCAATCAAGTCCAGTGTCGACTCAGCAGTGTTAGGACTAGCGAGTGCGTCACTAATCAGGAGAGTGGCACCCCATGCTGTTCAACAGGCAGAAACGCAGGTAAATACAAGGGAACCCGTCGAAACCAGTGTCCCAACATCCCTGAATCCCCACCGGACCTGCAACCCCTTCCCATCTCAAAATAACACGCACATGGCTATGACACTCGCGACTCATGTTTTTTCAGTTCATTTGGCCTGTCATGCTGAGCAGCAGTGCAGTATTGGAGATCAGTAGGTGTGACAGCACACTCATACGTCTTCAGGCGCATGCACATCCGGAATGGCCACTTCCAACCTGTCTCCGCGTACACGCAAAAAAGGGTGTGTGTCGGTCACCTTCTGCCACGCCTTATCCCGCCGGCGCCGTGGGATTCCAAGGGAAGCGAAGTCGGTTAACAGGCCTCTGAAGCTAGCCAGGGCCACCGCCTTTGCCCTTTCTAAAGCCCTCACTCCGAATGGTCGCCGCGCCCGCATGTACCGCCGTGCACACTCCATCGCGTTCAGAGCAGCCAGCGCCACCACCTCCCAAACGCATTGCTGTATCTGCGCCGGATCCGGGCTCTCCAGCAGCCACACATGATGCCGCCGCACAGGGCAGCCCATGTCGGTGCGCTCAGCGTTGATCGTGTCTTGCAGCAGCTCCACCACACTTTGCGCGATGGGGCACTCCCAGAAGTGATGCAGGCGGGGTGAGGGCGACGGTGCCGGTGCTGCCACCGTAGACAAGGGCTGATGAGGGGGATATGTGCTGCAGACACATGTTTCGGGTGCGCTGCCATGGATGTGCGTGTTGCCCAGCATGCCGACGCCGTCTACGGCCAGCCGCCACAGAACCTCCTTGTGCTTCAACTCCCACCGTACATACCATACCGACGTCATGTGCCGCCGGAACAGCACCAGGCGCTGGCGTGCAGGGGCGGGGGGCAACGTGACGCCGAGTGCTTCAGCCACATATGCGTTGTGCAATCGCATTCGCTCCTCGTTGACGCCGGCTAGTTGCATGGCGGTACCATCCCGTACAGTCAATGCAGCTAGGGGAACGGGGCGCTGGTGCCCCTGGACGTGCCATCCCACGCGGCCTACTATCATGGCCACCACCTGGTCCTCCGTGGGCACCTCCGTGGCCAAGGCTGGGGCTGCTGGGGCTGCTGGGGCTGCTGGGGGGGTTGCTGAAGGGTCCGCTGCGGGGGCAGCTGGGGCTGGGATACCGCCGGGGGGATGGTGGGCTGCAGAGGGGGTGGGGACGGCCTGTGGCGTGTCTGTGCTAGCGTGCAGGTGCTGGCGCGCTGCCGGGATTCATTCACGGGTTCATATAACTGAGTTGGTGGTATATATATTGCAATTACTGCTATATTGGCACAGCTGGGGTCGTAGCTCAAATGGTAGAGCGCCCGCTTAGCATCTGACGCTGAGCGCCTGCAATCTGCGGGAGGTAGGGGGATCGATGCCCTCCGACTCCATGTCAGTTTTCGCCCTGAAGACGCCGCCGTTTTTGCATCGGAACGGTGCATGGCGGTACCATGTGTTGGCCCAACCTCCGCCTGAGGCGCCCTGCCTGCGTCGCCTGAAGCAATGCCCGGTTACCAGGGTTAAGTCTCGGCGCGAAATGAAGGATGCCGCGATGCCGCAGATGCGGTTTTGTGTGTTGCTTTGATGGTCGGTGTCCGTGCCGTGGCCATGGGGACGCGGACGGCGGTTTAGTGTGTCCCGCGACACAGTCGCACAAGAAAGGCCACAGGCCGCAGCCACCCCTTCAATCAAATCTAGTATCCGGTGCCCCGTGCATGCACGACGCGACTGCAGGACTGGGGTACAGCACGGGGCGCGGCAAGTCATTTCTATCACTGTTGGCCCCAGGGTTGGCCATATTTCCCCCTGTGTGGGCCGGCCGCCCACGCGATGCCCGGTAAGCCGTGCCGGTAAGCCCATCCACCGCGTTCAAGAGAGCACGAGGCTCAAGCGCCGTGGGGAAGATAGCATGAGGCTCAAGCGCCGTGGGGGTGCCCCCCACCAACTCATGGCAAAAGTCTCCCCAGCCCGGATCGAACGGGCGACCTAAGGATGCCTTTGCGTTGCCACGATTACAGTCCTTCGCTCTTCCAGCTGAGCTATGGAGAGAGATACAATGTATCGAGACCAGGTTTCGATCCTGGGACCTCGGGGTTATGAGCCCCGCACGCTTCCGCTGCGCCATCTCGATCTGGTTTTCATCCTTCGCATCACCACCCCATTTATGAAGCGCGATTCGATGCGTGGTCGGGATCCTGGGTTACTTTGTCCGAATTCTCAATCAATATATACCATTGCACACCGGACACGCACCCGCGCCGCTGTAATGGTCCTGTAACCACCTGTAACACTCAACACACTGTAATGGTCGGGGGAGTGACCCGCAAGCCCGAGAAGGGACCACCTGTAACACTCAAAAACTCAAAAGGTGTGATGGTCAGGGGAGTGACCCATGAACCCGAGGAGGGACCGCCTGTAATACTCACTTCACTTGACCCGAGGGTCACAGGACGCGCCCAAGCTCTCCCGTCATAACCCTGCTGCACATCAAGGCCAAGCGGTCACATGCGGGATGTTAGGGGGACCACTGCGGGATATGCGCTTACATTCAACCCTGGGGGACAAGGGGATGCTGCATCAGCCGGGAAGGGGTTTTGGTCAGCCATGCAGACATCGTCACCCAACACCTTGCTGCTTACGTTCTCGTTTCGCGATTTAGAGCATGTCCGTAACCTTACTAGCTGCATGTGCACACGCATGTCACCAGCTGTTCCCATTTGTGGGGCCATGTCCTCAGGCCGCACACTGATGCTCCGTTTATCTGGGAAGGGCTTGCATATCACTGCATGTTATGGACATGCGCGGACAGTCCGAACCGTATAGCTTACAGCCTCCTGGCGGTATTCGGCCGGCTCATGTCAGCGGTTACCGTCTCTCGCAGGTAATGAAAGCGAATGCACGCCACCATATGTTACCGTTGCACCGCGTCCCAGGCCCAAATCTTCCGGAGCCCAGCAACATTACCTATTTCTTAGCCGCACTAGCCAGTTTCCGCCACCATTTGGGCAAGTCAGTGACAAAGCTCAGTCAAGTTGGCCGTGGTGTGAGACTTGCCGGGTCACACAGCGGTTGGACACTTGCACCTACCTAAAGTGTTGAACGCTCATGGCGTATCCATTGCGCCTTGTATCGACACCATGCTGCCTGCGTGGCGAGGAGGGGTCAAGCAGGGCACCGCGGGCAGGGGCTTGCCACGTCGATGCACCGCTGAATGCATGAGCGCCCGCGGGGCCGTCCGCGCCCAGAGCATTCGTAAATGGCAGGCTGTTCTTACCACGGCTGCTGCATATCTGCATGTACATGTACAACGTAGTAACTTCACTGTTCACCCTTGGAATAGCTAAGAAGATGGCAATACCAGCACGTCTGCACGCGCTCAGTTAACAGGTGAAAGTAGCTGAGTACTACTTAGCGTTGGGGACAGTACAAGAATGGACCATAACAGCGCTCTGGAGGTGGAGGTCTTGAAGCGTGGTATGTGGCCTCGTGCTCGATGACCATATGCTTGTGCCGATTTGGATGCAATTTATGTGTCGTTATGTATGGAGGCTCTGGAGCTTTGTTTGGCGAGCCTCTGAAGTTGTTCCAACTCTCTCGCGCAGCTGCAACCGGCGCGGCGGGGCTGGCCGTCTCATCTAGCCTGAGTGTGGAAGAGCTACAGAAGTGGCTGGTTGATGCCCAGGCTCCCGGCGGCCGGAGGGCGTCAATGGGCGCTCGGCCGACGGAGTGTGGCCCAGAGTGTCGCTTCGAGGTGCGCGCCGTCCGGTGGGGCGGCGCTCGCGGGTGTTCCGTTGTCCTTTCGCCGCGGTCACTCAAACCCTGCAGACCGAACCCCACGATGCACAGTGCGCCTTTAAGGGAGCGTGACCTGATTGCTTCACGCGCGCCCCTCCACCCCCTACCTCCGGTCAGGAGCTGGAGCAGCGCTACCGAGTCACGGACGTGTGGGGCCACAACACCACACCCAGCATGCAGGTGGGCAGGGGCTCCTCAAGGCAGCGACGAGGGTACGGTCTGTGCAGCCCTTGTCGGGGACCTTACCATCTCCGCTGTTGACTCTGTCGAGGCCAGCCAGCGCTGGGGAACTCTCGGTAAAGTAGCCCCGCCTGTCACGGCCCCCATGCCAAGCGCCCCGATATTAAGCGGCTTCGAGACTGCCCTCTCCTGCCCGTGTTCCAGATGCTGGAGTGCATCCAGCAGGTGAAGGCGGCGCTGGTGGCGGGCGTCCCCGGGGATGAGGACTCCATGAGTTGCCGCGCCTTCGCCGCCCTGTCCATCCTCAGCATAGCGGCGGCGCTGGCCGTGGTGCTGGTGTGGTGAGTGCAGCCGCCTGCGTGCAGGGGCTGGTGGTTGTGTGTGTGTGTGTGTGTGTGTATATGTGGCGGAGGGGCGGCTCGGAGGGCTCCAGGTGGTTGCCGGCTGCAGTGGACCTGCTGGTGTGGGGACGGGCGGCAAGGGGCCGGCTTGGGACCGAGTGCCTTGCGGCCAGGAGCATTCGTGAATACAGTTCTCGTGTCCCGTGCCCCATTGCCCATCCCTGACGCCTGCCCTGCAACTGGCCTCTCGCCGGCCTTCTGCGGCCTGCACAGAGAGCTGTACCTGCGGCCACAACAGCTGACTGTGCGGCAGTAGCAGCAGCGTCTGACTGTGCGGCAGTAGCAGCAGCGTCTGACTGACGCCATCAAGTGCGTCGGCGGCCCATGTCCCATACCTGGCGCGCGAAGTAGGCGCAGCATCACTGGCAGTGGCAGCGGCTGCGCGGGTCTCGTTTTGGGACTCGGGACGTGAAGCCAACAAATGGGCCACCTTTAGACTGCATATGGCGGGGGACAGCTGCCAGTGAGCGCTTGATAGGAGCATCTCGGCCATTCCAGGCCTGAATACGAACGGTGGCTGAGAGCACCCGTATTGCACAAGTCTCATTTGGCTTGTGAGCACCGGAACACAACCTAGCAGTTTCAACCTTGCATGCGTGCTTGCAAGAGCTTATGCATCGGGGACTGCATCTTTCAGTGGGCTTCATGCCTGATTTTACTGCCCCAGGGGGGCTGGCAATCGGGCGGTGCTCTCGAACGAGGGACCGCCTGGAACTCCTACACATTTGAACCTGAGCGCATTAGCGCTCGCATTCGCACACAGAACTGTTTCGTACTCTTTACAGTATCTTTGAATACTAGCACGTGTATGTGCATGCTTGGGACAGCGCAACCGTTCCTTGCGCAGCTGGTGGGGTGCGGGCCTGTCCTCATGGGGCCGGTGCATGTGTGAGAGCGTGGGGGTACATTGTGTACATTGGGCCGGATGTGTGGTGCACTGGTGAGCTGTCAATGGTGTCCGCTGTCTGATATGAGACTGGTGAGCTGTCAATGGTGTCCACTATCTGATAGGAGAGCCTGTACTTCATTCTATTCCCTCGCGTTGCATTTTTAGTTCAGTGCAGGTCGAGAGCGGGACGGCCTCCCAGCACATGCAAGCCAGGACGTACACAGTTGTTTGTGTGTGTGTGTGTGTATGTGTGTGTGTGTGTTTGTGTGACGCAATTGGTATGTGCACGCGATTCGGTCCCGGTGTGTGTTATGCGTGTGTATCTTGTTTATAGGCTGGGGAGTGCAGGTGGTGCGCATTGTGAGGCTTATCCTTGTGTGCCCAGGCGGTTGCTTGGTAGGTGCCGTGCATCGCAAGAGTACGGGACTGTTCAGTGCCCTACTGGGATGGAACGCAGGAAGGGGGCAGCGAGCGGAAACTGGCGGAAGACGGCGGGGGTGATACCTACGTCACTGGAGAAACCGAAATGCCGTGCGGCGCCAACGCCACCCATGCATCGTTGCAGGGAAACCACTCCTGCGGACAGGAGTGGGCACGCGTGCTCGCAAGAAGCACTGTGCATGCTAAACCACATCTCGGTAAACACAACATGAAGGGACAACTAGGGCTTACTAGTACATAGCACGGGTGTGCTTCTGAGCTGCATGTCATGGGCAGCCTTGCTCGAGCTTGCGTACGGGGTGTGTGCGTTTGTACCGTGTGCTTGTACAGTTGGCGCATATAGATCGTGGGGGCTTGTGGGAGATTGGGTGGCGCCGTGGCGGTCGTTGGGACGAGTCAGCCACAGGACTGACAGGAGAAGGGGCCAGCGGCTCGCTGCAGGCTACCGTGGCGGTCAGGGGGTTGAGGTGCAGTGCAGGTGGACTGAGGGTGTCCGGGTGCCACGTGTCGGCACGGAACTCGGAATCAGCGTGCGGCGGTTTACGCCCAACTCGAGGACGTGGCAATGCGTTGTTTTTTATGTTGCGTGGACTCGCTGTGGGAATTCGGAGTCGTTTTGGGTACGATACTACGATGCCTGCTTTCGGGGGCGGCAGTGAAGCCAGTAGACAATCTGAGGCAGGGCGAGGGACAGGGGCAACAGCGCCGTGATGCCGGTGCATCGAGGGAAGCATCCGCGCGTTACAGTGATTGGCGATTTGGCGTCCGGTATCGGCGTGGGTGACGATTGACGGCAGGAATTGCTATGCCGTTGGTTTGAGGCTCTGTAACGGTAACCTCCTGCCCACAGCCCTACACAATCTTGAAGGAGCCAGTGCCCACTTGCCAGTGCCTAACTGCCTGTGGGCGATGCAAACTCCATTCTGCACCGCCCCACCGCCCGTCCCAATACCGTCCAATAACCCCGGGAGAAGTCTCATCCTGCCTGCTCGCCTGCCCGCCCGCCTGCCAGCCTGCCTTGCTCTGCCGCTCACGCCCCCTCGTGTCGGTCCATCTGGTCGCCTCCTCCGCCCCCTCCTCCGCCTCCTCCTCCGCCTGCGGCTGCACCTCCCCGCCTGCCGCCTCCGCCTCCTCCGCCTCCTCCTCCGGAGTTGAACTGGAAGTCGCGGTTAGCGGAGCGCTTGGCACCGCGCATGAGGTTGATGCCGGAGGACTGGGTGGGTGGGACGGTGGGTGGGACGGTGGGTGGGTGGGTGGGTGGGTGGGTGGGTTGGATGGCGTGTGGCGTGTGGGTGGGTGGGTGGGCGGTTTGAGGCAGAAAGGTTCGCGGAAGGACGCAGCGAACAGGAGGGGAAGGAGGCATGGGCACCGCATGAGCCGTCCCACCCCCCGCATACACGTTAGTACCATGGCGTGCCACCCACCCATCCAGAAGGGAGGGCGCACTTGGCGTATTCCTAATCAGCATCCGTGTGTGTGCAAGCACTTCGCGACGGCGTTACTGCCCTCCTGCTGCTGCCTGACACACATACGATAAGTCGGTAATGCCTCCCTCTCCTTTATTTTCTTATCCTCCTCACACCGCCTTTTCCTGTCATTTGCTCACCTTGAATGTTTTGTCCAGCGCCAGCAGCTGCTTCTCAAAGTCCTCCAGCTGCGGCGGCGAACAGCGGCACAAGGCAAACAGGGGGCGACAGGGGTATAGGGGCGGTGCAGGTGCAGGGGCGGTGCAGGGGCGACAGGGGCGGTGCAGGGGCGACAGGGGCGACAGGGGCGGTGCAGGAACATGGCGGTCGACAGCAGGTGGCGCGGAACTGGGCATGCCAGTGCCTACCTACATCAGCGCCCGGCTCCATACCAGTGCAGCTGCCCCCGGTGTAGGGGGCTGCCCTTCCCGTTTCCCTCTTTCCCCCCTCCCCCCCGCTGTACCCGCTGTACCTTCGGACATCGGCACTTCATTATTGATTAAAATTAAACACCATCCATGGATGGCTACCCCCCCCCCCTGCTCCACTCCACTCCACGTGCACCCCGCACGCACCGCGAACACCAGTTGGGAGTAGGCCTTGGAGTCACGCTTGGCCTTGGCGCGGGACTGCTTGCTGGCGCCGCCGCCGCCGCCGCCCTCGTCGCCCTCGGCGCCGCCGCCGCCGCCACCCGCCGCAGCTCCCACGCCGACGTCGTCGTGCATGGCTGCGTAGACCGAGGGCGTGAGGTCGCGGTGCACCTGTGCCACCAGGTCCTGAGGTAGGGGGGCGGGGGTGGAGGAGCGGGGTCGGGGGGAGGGCGCTCGCAAGGAGGGTTCGGACTTCGGAAGGAGGACACGCGGCGAGGGACTGGGAGCAAGGGCAGCAACCTCGGCTCATCCGCTCGCAGTCCAAGGAGCGCCCCCTGCCCCTGCCCCTGCCCCTGGCCCCCTGCCCCTGCCCCTGGTAACGGGCGCACCTGGAACGTCCGGCTGATGGGCGGCGCGGGGGGCGCAGTCGCCGCCGCGGCGCCTGCGGGAGGGCGGGGCGGGGCGGGCGGGGCGGAAAGAACCAAACACCGTGAAGCCCCAGAGCTTGCGACGTGTTCCCCTGCCCCCACCCGCGCCACAGCAGCAGCCGGCACACACCTGCAGCCGCAAGCTCCCGCCCTCACCCACCCTTGGGCGACATGTAGGTCTTGGCCAGCGCCGCTAGCAGCTTGAAGGCGCGGGTCACCACCTCGGTCTGCGCCTCCAGCACCTGGGGGGGGGCAGTGAGGGGGCAGTGAGGGTGGGGCAGTGAGGGGGGCAATGAGAGGGGGCGAGGGGGCAGCGAGAGGGCAGTGAGAGGGGCTACTGGTAAACAGTCCCGGTGAGAAACAAACTGCGAAGAACATGACTGCGCTGCAGCTGTAAGAGGGGCGGGGGGGGGTAGTTCATTGGGGGTGGGGTTGTAAATACCAGCCCAAACAAACCATATCCATGCAAAAGAGCGCGGAGGAGAGCGTGGCCTATGCTGACAACGGAGAACACTCGACAATCGCCCCGTCCCGAATTAAGGGGGGGGGAGTTGTAAATACCAGCACAGTCTACACCAAAAGGAGATGCATTGCCCCTCGCTCTCCCTTACTCCATCCCTTCCTGCCTCACGCCCCAACCGCCCAACCGCACACACTCGCACACCCGCATGCTCGCATGCACACCCGCACGCACACATGCTCGCACTCGCCCACACACGCCTGCCCACACCCGCGGACCTGCGGAAAGGCCAGGCGCGTGTTAACCACCACGTTTAGCACGTCCAGCAGCTTCACCAGCCGCCGGGCCACGGCCTCGCTCAGCTGAACCAGCACGCGGCTGGCGGCGGCGCCCGCGCCCGGCCGCGCACCGGTGGCGGCGCCGCGCCCGCCGCGGCCGGCCCCTGCGCCCGCCGCGCCACCCCCGCCCGCACCGGGCCCTGCTCCCGAGGCCTCTGTAACACCAATTACAATGCAATCACGGGTTCATGTTATCATGCTCATATCGGACAGTGTGCTGTGCAATCACGATGCCAATGACGACCAGATGAATGAGACCGCCAAGAACCGATGTATATCCCTCTCCTCCGCGCTCGTTGGTTCTGGGGTTTGCGTTTGCAATGGTGGATTCAGTATCCCCGAATGAACTACACCCTCCCCCCTTCCTTGCCACCTCTCACCGCCGTCGCTGCCTCCGCCGCCGCCGCCTCCGCCGCCGCTACCCGCCGCCACGCGCGCCGCCGCCGCCAGCGCCTCCTCCGCCTGCGCCAGGCCCTGCCCCAGCAGCCCCAGCACCTCCAGCGCCGCGTACTGGCCCGTCTCTTGGTGCAGCGCGCCTGGGGCGGACGGCTGGATGGCGGGGCGGGAGATGGCGGGGCGGGGCGGGGGGGGGAGGGGAAAGAGGGCGGGAGGAAGGAGGGCGGGGTGGGTAGGGGAGAGGTAAGGATGGGGTGGGGCATTACGAAGCAAGGCACGAGATGCAGCGTAGGGGGCAAAGCCAGGGCGGGGCATGGGAGTGGAGAGCAGGCACACGGCGCGTGGACATGCGTGGCACCCCGCCCGCCCCCACGCCCCCACGCCTCCACCGACGCACACGCAAACGCAGCCACGCCTCTACCCAGCCACCCACCCACCTCCTCCTGCGTGGCCACCCCCGCTGCCCCGATCACTGCTTGCACGCTCAGCGCCACGGCCTTGAGCGCTGCCGCGTCCTCGCAGCCTGTGTGTAGGTGTGCGTGCGTGTGTGTGTGTGTGTGTGTGTGTGTGTGTGTGTGTGTGTGTGTGTGTGTGTGTGTAGCCGCGTGATTGGGGGCGGCGTGTTTGCACGTGCTGGGCTGATATGTACATGCCTGTTTTGGGTCTTGTAATGGACTACTCCCCATCGATCCCCATTCCCTGCCCCTTCCCACCCCTCCCTGCTACAACAGCGGCCTGCGACGCCTGCCGCCGCCGCCGCCGCCGCCACTGGCCTCGCAGCCACCCACTCACCCCGCAGGCCCACGTGCGCCGAGATGAGCGCCCGCACCAGCGGCGCGTACTTGACACGCGGCTCCGTCTGCCGTGGCCGTGGCAGTGGCAGGTACAGGTGGGCGTGGGCGTGGGCGCGGGAACGTGGGCGGGGGGGGGGGGAGGTTGTAAATACCAGCCCAAGCTAAACCAAACCAAATGCATCAGAGCGAGGGGGAGAGCGTGGGCTATGATGGGGGAGAGGGGCGCGGGGCAGGGGTCCACTGGGCACGCTGTCGTACTGGTGTGTACGGACCGGGCGTGCACACGGAGGCACGTGCACAACCGGCGCACGTCCCCCTCACCCTGGCACCCCCCTCCCTTTCAAGAAGGCCCACCCCGCGCCCCGCCCCGCCTCGGCCACACTGCCAACCCCCAACGCCCACACCGTACGCTCACCCCGCCATCACCACCTGCTCACCCCACCACTCACCCTCCCGCTACCGCTTTCGCCCCAGCCCCCGCTCGTTTTGGTTTTTTGTAATAAATATTACACACACACGCGATACACACACCGCCCCCCCACCCCCACCCCCGCCGCCCCCACCCACTCACCTGGTGTAGCCGCTCCCACAGCACCTCGCTGACGCCCAGCTGCGCCGCGGGGGGCAGCAGCCGCGCCAGCCCCACCACCACCTCCACCAGCGCCGTCGCCTCCTGCGCGGGGCCATGGGGAAATGGGGGAATACGGTACTAGCTCATTCCTACCCGAAGGTTCAGTTGGGGGTTCGCATGGAGCGTAGCGAAGTGCAGCAGAAGGCAGGGGGCGGCGTGGGGTGGTGTGGGGTGAGGCAGCAGGACAGCAGGGCAGCAGGGCAGGGGGGGGGCGCTAGCAAGCACACACACACGCACCACCGGGGTGGCGACGCCGCGCGCGCCTCGCCGCAACACCCACGGCGACAGTGAAGTTCAATCTACTTTGTACCCCGACATGGACTATCTGATCCTCATCATCCGCTCCCTCTCCCCGCGCACCCGCGCATCCTATTCCCCCCGCCCATCCCCGCACCCCACGCCTCCCCTACCCCAAAACACCTCCCCAAATTCTTAACCCACCACCCATCCACCCAACCAACCAACCAATCACACGCACACACACCTTGAAGCTGCCCGCACCCATGAGCGCCGCCAGCATGTCGGCGAAGTGCGGCAGCCGCGCCGCCACCACCTGCGCGGCGGGCAGGCAGCTCTCGTCCACCTGGGCCTGTGTGTGTGTTAGAAAAGCACAAGGAGAGGAAGAGTCGACACCGTGCGTGCAGCATGCATAGGCAACGGCGCGCCATCGATCGTCGTGTGTGTGTGTGTGTGTGTGTGTGTGTGTGTGTGTGTGTGTGTGTGTAGGGGGGGGGAAGCGGGCGGGGGATTGGGGAGGGCTGGAGCGGCGACAGGCAGCCGCAGCAGTGGTGCTGTCGGTGGGTGCGGTGAGGCGGTGATGTGCGGGATGTGCAACATGGGGGCGATGCAACGTGGGAATTGCGGAAGCCGTCCAAGCCACTCCCCTCCCCTCCAAGCCACTCTTCTCCCCTCCCTTCCAAGCCACTCCCCTCCCCTTCAAGCCACTCCCCTCCCCTCCGATCCACCATCACCTGCGTGTCCTGGCAGTGGATGGGCAGGCCGCGCAGCACCCACGCCACCAGCCCCAGCCCGCCCAGCGCCGCCGCGCCGCCCAGCAGCAGCTCACGCAGGCAGCCCACCGCCAGGCCCGCAAGCGAGTCCGCCGCCGCCGCCTCGCGCCGCGCCGCGCGCGCCTCCGCCTCCGCCTGCGGCCCGGCGCCGCCGCCGCCTGCCTTGCGCGGCACGGGCGGGCGCTTGGTGGGGCCGGTCCAGGTGCTGAGGAGCATCTGCGCTTTAAGGGAACGGGGGGGGGATACGCAGTATGGCGAACGCTGTATTTTGTTGTAGCCAAACGTGCTGTAGCCAAACGTGTTGCGTGTCCCAAACCGAGGGCGCCCCAGTGCCCCAGCCCCAGTGTCCCAGCCCCCCTGACCTGACACAGCAGCACCAGCGGCTGGGCCATCTTACGCCACGGCGCCTCCAGCACCACCGGCCCTGCCGTACCGCCGCCGCCGCCGCCGCCGCCGCTGCGCTCGTCTCCGTGCCGCACCCGCCGCGCCTGCCGCCGCTGCGCGCACGCCACCAGCGCGTCCGCCAGCGCGCCGCCGGAGGCCGAGGCGGCGGAGGTCGAAGCGCCGGTGGCGGCGCGCAGGCGGTTCAAGCAGCTGCGCAGGACGAAGGCGCGGAAGAGCGGGCTGCGCGCCAGACGGGTGTGGGCGGACGGCCCCGCGCCCTGTGCAATGTGAAACCGGCATGCGTTGCTTTAGGCTCTGCAAAGCTTCAAATCGTCAAGTTCCTCCGCATCTGACGTATCGTCGCAACTGAAGGGCTGTCTTGAAGTCACAACACGCGTTTGGTCACCTGATTGATCTATTTGCCTATCGAGCTGCTGAGCAAGCTGAAGACACGGGAACTACTTCGAGGTGGCGACGATGTTCGTCAGCTCGAGCCTTCCCCCATCACCGGGAATGCTTTGCCATTACCGCCCTCCCACCCCCACACACAAATTTTGACCCATACCATCTCATGGATGGCTACCCCCCTGCATTGCTTGACTCTGCTTCCTTTAGCTTGGTTTAGTTTGGGCTGGTAACCACAACCACACACACACACACACACCCGCCGCCCCCGCCCGCACCGGCTCGTCGGCCATGTCGTGCGCCAGGCCGTCCCGCTGCACGCCGGCACACAGCCGCCCCAGGCAGCCCCAGCTCAGCGCCGGCGGCCGGCAGTCGGCCGGCACCAGGTCCGGACACAGCACCTCGCGCGGCCGCTTCACGCCGCCGCCGCCGCCGCCGCCGCCGCCGCCGCCGCCGGGCGGGGCGGTGCCGGTGCCGGCGCCGGTGCCGGGCCCCACCACGCCCACGGCGGTGGTGGCGCCGTCGGAGCCCACGTGCGCGCTGTCGCCGCCGCCGGCGCCGCCGGCGCCCGCCTCGGTGTTGGCGGCGGCGGCGGCGCTCCTCCCACGACCGCCTGCGTATCAAGCAAGTAGGAACATGGGTCACGCATGTTGGGTTGGGCATAAATGGGTCGTGAGCAGCCTGTGCTATCAACAGGTGTGCAGTGGCGCTTGCACCTTGTCGGAACCCCGGGTTGCCACAGCGGCATGGGCAGTCAAGCTTGATAGTCTGTGGCCCCGGTTGCTCGCGCTGGAAATCATAATGAAGTACGGTACTTCCACCATCCCAACTGCCGCCGGCGGGCAGTCAACTTTAACAAATTGCAATTTGTCACACCCACCCACCCACATACACACCAGCCCACACACACACCCACATACACACCAGCCCACCTGCCGCCGGCGTGGCCTTGGCCTCACGCGCCAGCTCGTGGATGCGGCAGTGCAGCTCGAACAGGAGGGCGAGGCGCTCACCGCTGGCGGCCGCGCCCTCGTTGCCGCCGGGGCCTGGGGGTGGTGGTGGGGGTGGGGGTGGTGGCGGTGGTGGTGGTGGCGGTGGCGGCATTGTGATCGTGTGGGTGTGCGTGTTGGGGTGAGCGTGTTGGGGTGAGAGAGGGGGGGAGCGTCAGTGCCAAACCCCGAATTTGGTCCTTGCGCATACAAGGGGGGGGGGCTGACAATCGGCGACAGTGCTGTGTCCTTTTCCACCCACCCGACAGTCCTTACTGCACCCCGCTCTCTCTTTTCTCCAGCAACCGCAGCCCGCCGCCCGCCAGCCCTCATGCCCCCGGGGCATCCTGCCGTGGGTGCGTGTCTACGATTCACTGCCCCCCTCCCCCTCCCCCTTCCTCCCACTCGTTCTTTGCATTGGGTACATGGTTTATTGGGCAGGTAATAACAACCCCTCCTGCCCCTCCCCCCCCTCCTGCCCCTCCCCCCGTCCTGCCCCGGCCCCCCTTCTGCCCCGGCCCCCCTCCTGCCCCTCCACCCCTCCTGCCCCTCCCCCCCCTCCTGCCCCTCCCCCCCTCCTGCCCCTCCCCCCCCTCCTGCCCCTCACCCGTGGCGCAGTGCACCAGCTCCTGCATCACCACCTCGATAGCGCCCAGCAGGCACATGGCCTGTTGGTTAGTTAGTTAGTTAGTTAGTTAGTTAGGTGGGTGGGTGGGTGGGTGGGTGGGCGGAGCGGAGCGGGTGGGTGGGTGGGTGGGATAAAGTGAGGGTTCGGTGGGTTGGGGCTCGGGGTTGGTCTTCGGTGGGTTTGGTTGGGTGGCGTTGGTTCGGTGGCCTGGGTTCGGACGAAACCGACACGAATCCGTGGCGCACTGCCGGAACAGTGTGCAGGCGGGGGTTTGGGGTTGCGCATTACGTAATACCAGACGACCTGTCGGTCCGCTCATTAGCCAATGAGCAAGGCCCCGCCAACCCACCCACCCACCCCAGCACCGCGTCACATACACGCACACACGCACACACGCACACACACACATATACACACACACACGCACACACACATACACACGCACACCGGCACCTCCTCTCCTTGTGCTTTTCTAACACACGCCCGCACGCACACACGCACCTGCAGCTGCCGAGCGGCGCCGGCGGCTGTGCCCGGGTTGAGCTCGGCCGCGGTGTTGAGGTCAAAGTGCTCGGCGTGGCAGCGCGTCAGCCGCGCCGCAAAGCTGTCCCAGCCGCGCACCAGCGCCTGCCGCGTGGCGGCGCGGACACAGCAGATGAGCAGACACAGACACAACCACACAGGCACCAGGGCAGGCAGCCGTGTGTCGCGGGTGCCGGAGGACTTGCCAGAGCGTGTCCAGCAGCCGGGAAAACCCGACCCCGACCGTCCGAAGAACCACCGAGGAACCCTTTATATAACGTGCGCAGTGCGCCAGCCCCCCAACCCCCCGTTTTCTCCTCCTCCTTCTGCCATATTAGGCCACGCCCACCTCCTCGCTCTTATGCATTGGGTTTGGTTTAGTTTGGGCTGGTAACCACAACCCCCCACCCCCACCCCCACCCCCCACGCACCTGCACGGACGCGGCATCCGCCATCTCACCGCCGCAGCCGCCGTCCTCCTCCTCCCCATCCACTATAATGGCATCCCCCTCGCCGCCGCCGCCCTCGCCGCCCCCTCCCGACAGCCAGGCCGGCCCCTGCCCCGGCTCGCGGCTGAGGAACACCAGCCTGCGCGCCACGTCCAGCAGCGCCGGCAGCGGCTCCAGAAGCAACACGGCGCCGCCGCCGCCGCCGTCGCCGCCGCCGGCGGTGTTGCCGCCGCTCACCAGCAGCTGCAGGCGGCAGGGTCACAGGCGGCAGGGTCACAGGCGGCAGGGTCACAGGCGGCAGGGTCACAGGCCACGAGCGCCCACGTGCGCTGTTGGGTGAGCAAGCAAGGGAAGCGGGCGCTGCGGGAGGGCTCGCATTATGCTCTCGAAGTGTCACGCTCTTTAAAGACCACGTGGTACGCACGCTGTGACAAGAGCCAAGGTGCACGACCCCCCCCCCTCTCCTGCCCCGCTACTCCTCCACCCGATCCACCACCCACCCCACCCCACCCCACCCCACAACCCACCCCACCCCCACAACCCACCCCACCCCCGCAGCCCGCCCCCCTCACCCGCGTGTTCAGCGGCGGCATGGCGGGCCCCGGCACCAGGTAGCGCAGCAGCTGCGGCCCAACCAGCTCCATCACGATGTCGCGGGAGCCTGTGTGTGTGTGTGTGTGTGTGTGTGTGTGTGTGTGTGTGTTAGAGATCACAATGGAGAGAACTATGAAAGACTTGTGTGTGTGTGTGTGTGTGTTTTACTGTGTGTGTGTATGTGTGTAACACACAAACACACACACGTTTGTCCTCTCCCTGTGAACGCTAACACACGTGCAAGTGCGCTGACTGGGCCCTTCCCCTCCATGCCTTGATGCAAGCGGGCGGCACGGCATGGAGTGCCACACCACCACCACCGACTGCCCGAGCCAGCACGCCACGCCAGCACGCCACGCCAGCACGCCACCTGCCCGTCAGCAGCCCCGCGCCACCAAGTCCTTTCCTCTCCCCACCCACCCACCCAGCTCATCTTATCTCAGCTCAGCTCAGCTCAGCTCACCTCAGCTCAGCTCAGCTCATCCCATCTCATCTCATCACATCTCATCTCGTCTCATCTCAGCTCTATTCTCACCGACCCCACCCCACCCCACCCCAGCCCAGCTCTCACCCGCGTCCACCGCCAGCACCTGCCCCAGCCCGCCGTACAGCGCCGCGCGCACGCCCGCCTGCTGCCCCAGCGCGCGGCGCAGGAAGCCCTGCAGCTCGTGCTGCGCGCTCACGCCGCCGCCGCTGGCCAGTGCCGACATCTGGCTCAGGCAGGACTGGGGGCGGGGAGTGGAGGAATGGAGGAATGGGGGAATGGAGGGGAGGCAGGGGGCAGGGGGCGGGAGGAGGCGCAGGGGGAGCGGGCGGAAGGTGCGGGCAGGGGAGGAAGGGGCAAGGGAGGGGCAAGGGAGGCGGCATGGGGAGGGCGGGAGACGGGGTTATTGGGTGACGCAGTTGGGTGGGGGCGCGGGGGGGGGCGTCAAGACGCAAGGGCGAAGCGCAGGGAGTACCGCGGCAGCCGCCGTGAATGAGACCCATGGCGTCTGACGCCGTCTGTGCGCACCTGGCTGGCGGAGGCCTGGCTGAAGCTGGGCCCGGCCGCCGCCGCCGCCGCCGCCTCCAGCCGGTCGTCCTCGTCCTGGTCCTGCCCTGCCGCACCCGCACCCGCGGGCCCGCCCGCTCCTCCGCCGCCGCCTCCTGCCGCCGCCGCCGCCGCCGCCTCCAACTCCTGCAACAGGATGAACAGGAAGCCGCGGACCGCCACCTGCCTGCGGCGGCGGCCACCACACAGCGAAGGGGGTTGTGGTTACCAGCCCAAACTAAACCAAGCGAGGGGGATTTTGTGTATACCAGTAGCCCCATTCTAAACCAAAACCAAACTATCTGAGCGACAGGCAATGGCGGGGGCGGGGGCATGTGGACGGGGAGCAAGCGAGTGTCAAAGAGCAGCAGCAGCCCTGAGGCGTCCCCACGCCCACCACCTAGCCACCCCACGCTGTCCCCCAAGTCTACCTCCCTCCATAGCCGCCTGGATGCAACTTCATTGTGTTGCTGCGTGTGAGGCTGAAGCTGGAGACCTCTCTCTCTCTCCCGGCCCCCTCCCCTTCCCTTTCCCCTTCCCCACCTCTCCCCCTGGAATCTGGAATGAACCACAACCCCCACCCACCCACCTGCTGGCGGCCTCCCGTGCGAACATGACCTTGCGCAGCAGCATCACCGCGTAGTCGCGCAGGTCGCGTCGGCCGCCGTGCGGGAGCTGGTGGCGGCCGTGGGGGGGGCCGTGGGGGTGCGGGAGGCCCGTGCCGGCTGCTGCTGCCGCCGCCGTGCCGGCCGCCAGCGGCCACAGCGCCAACAGCAGCCCCAGCGCCACCGGCGCCGGCAGCAGCAGGAAGCTCTGCAGCGCGTCCTGTGTTGTTGTTGGTGGTGGGAGGCGGCGGCGGCGGCGGCGGCGGATGCTGCTGATGTGGCAGGTGCCGTGGTGGTGGGTGCCGCGACGGCCGCGTGCGTGTGTATGTGTATGTGTATGTGTATGTGTATGTGCATGTGTATGTGTGCGAGCGAGCTGCAAGCCCCGGCCCTGTGGAAACAGCCACCCATCATTACGGTAACTCGCGCGGCCGCGCCCTCCCCCCCTTCTCCATCCACAGCTGCTGCAGCCGCTGCGCGCCTGCCACCAACCGACACCAACCGCTGCCCCACCACCAGCCGCCACCAACCGCTACCAACTGCCACCAACCGCTGCCCCTGGCGCCACCTGCCCCTGCTTGCGGCCCACCTTGAGCTTGGGCGTGTGCTCGTACAACAGCCCCGGGCAGCGGGCCACCAGGTTGCCCAGCAGTAGCACCGCCGCCAGCGCCGCCGTCTCGCCGCTGCTGCTACTGCCGCCGCCGGCGGCAGCAGCAGCAGCAGACGACGTGCTACTGCCGCCGCCTGCGGTGCCACCGCCCAGCGCCTCCTGGCACAGCCGCAGCACCGGCCCGCGCGCCTCCACGTGCGCCTCAAAGGCGGCCTGGGAGGTGGGTGGATGCAAGTGGGTGGGTTGGTGGGTGGGTGCAGGTGGGTGGGTGGGTGTGGGAAGTTCATTCCAGAAACCAAAGCGACCATTGCGACCCAAAACGGGGGAGGTACATGTAGAGACGAGGAGACGAGGGAGGTGAGCAGCAGACCCGCACGCTGGCTCAAGCCGCGCCCCTTCATCGGCCGACCCGCCAGCGCTTCCCGCTGAACACTTGAGGCCCCCCCCCTTGAGCACCACCCCTCCCTCCCACGCCTCTGCTTATCCTGACTTCACTGCTGCCGCTCCTACCCAACGGGCCCCCCCACCCTACATCGGCAGCTCCCCGGCCCCCCTACATCGGCAGGTGGACCCGCCCCCCCCTGGTTCGGGTTCTCGTGGTCGTGTCGCTTCTGGTTTCTGAAATGAACTACCCCCCTCCCCCCCGCCGCCCCGACCCACCCACATCGGATCGGCAGGTGGTCCCCCCGCCCCCCCCCCCCCCCGCCCCCTGCCTACCTGCAGCAGCTCAATGCCCAGCAGCGCGCTCTGCAGCCCCGCCGAGCCGCGGCCCTGCAGCCAGCCGCCGCCGCCGCCAGCCGCCGCCGCCGCCGCGCCGCCGCCAGCACCGCCGCCGCCACTGCCGCCGCCGCTGCCGGCCCCCCCAGCGGCTGCTGCGGCTGCAGTCGGCGCCGCCAGCGCCGCCTCGTTGTGCTGCACCATCGCCAGCGCCTCGGCGGGGGGGCAGCTGCCCAGCAGCGCCGCGCCCAGCGCCACAATGCCCGGCGCCACCACCTCGCCGCCCACGCCGCTGGTCCTGCACGCCGTCACCGACCGTGGTGGACATGGGAGCACGGGTGTGGCAGGCGATGGTGGTGGGGGTGGGGGTTGCAGTGCGTCTCCGCGTGATGAGGGGTCACGGGCACGCAGGTGCATACGGGCGGGAAGCGAGTGGCGTCCCAGACCGGATGGCGAAGCAACAACACTTACGAAACGGTGCATACAAGCAGTGCGCACACGCGCTACTGCGAAGAGCACACGCTGCCCAAAACCCCACCCCCCACTCCTCCCCCAACTCCCCTCCGCCAACGCCTCTTCCCCCCCCTGGCCGACGGCGCCGACTACCGCGCTCCGCACCTGACCGCCGCCAGCAGCGCCGCGCGCAGCTGCTGCCCGCCCGGCCGCGGCAGCGCCGGCAGGCCGCTGAGCCAGGCGCTGCCCGCCCGCGTGGCGTCCCACTGGAAGCCCGCGGCCACCAGGTTCTGTGTGTTAGAGATCACAAGGAGAAAACAAGCAAATCAAAGACCAGGTTCTGTGTGTGTGTGTGTGTGTGTGTGTGTGTGTGTGTGTGTGTGTGTGTGTGTGTGTGTGTGTGTGTGTGTGTGTGTGTGTGCGGGAGGCGGCGGGAGCGAGGCGGGGTTGCAGGTAGGTGAGCACGTTGGAGCGTTGGGGCTGGCGTTGGGGCGCTGGGGCTGGCGTGTTTGAGACTGGGCCAGGAATGCCCGTGGCCCGGTGGGCCCCAGTGGCGTTTACCACGCTGCGCTGCGGCGTTGTGTCGGAAGAGGGCAGGGCGAGCAGGTGGCCCACGCAGCGTTGCAACCCCCACCTCCGCCGCGCATTCTGGTTCTGGGTCTTGGTTCTTCGGGTTAGCAATGGTCGCTTCGGTTTCTGGAATGAACTACCCCCCCACACACACCCACACACCCACCCACACACACACACACACACAAAAACACACACAAGACCCGCCGCCGCACGCCGCACGCCGCACCTTGAGCAGGTTGCGCACCGGCGCCTCCTGCTTGTGCTGCTGCGACAGCGTGAACAGCAGTAGCAGGCAGAAGGGGCTGGGTGCCGCGGGCGAGCACTCCACCAGCTTAATCAGGTCCTGCGGTAGGAGCAGCGCAGGGGCGGAAGAAGGGGCGGAAGGGGCAGCACGCGCTTTGTACATGCCCCTGACCAGGCCTCAGCACAATACACACTACCACACACTAGCACACAGGAACCGCACGCTCCTTTGCGTGTATCCCCCGCCCCTTGTGCTACACCCCGTCTCAAACCTCAAACACAACCACAGCGCCAACCAACTGCTCCAACCAACTGCTCCAACGCACGCGCACCTTGGCCAGCGCTGCGTCGTACTTGAACGCGTCCGCCAGCGTGACCAGCGCCGTGCCCTCCACCGCCGCCAGCGCGCCGCTGATGCCGCCGCCGTTAGGGCCGCCGCCACCGCCCCCGCCGCCGCCACCGCCCCCGCCGCCGCCGTGAGGGCCGCCGCCACCGCCCCCGCCGCCGCCACCGCCCCCGCCGCCGCCGTGAGGGCCGGCGCCACCGCCCCCGCCGCCGCCACCGCCCCCGCCGCCGCCATGAGGGCCGCCGCCGTGAGGGCCGGCGCCGGCCCCCGGCGGGCCCATAGCGGTGGTGGTGGTGGTGGCGGCGGGGCCGGCGCGGCGGTGCGCCGCCTCCAGCCGCTCAAAGAGGGTGAGCACGCCCTGTGTGTGTGTGTGTGTGTGTGTGTGTGTTAGAAAAGCACAAGGAGAGGAAGGGTGTGTGTGTGTTTGTGTGTGTGTATGTGTGTGTGTGTGTGTGTGTGTGGGTGGGTGGGTGGGTGGCAGCCAGGTACGCAGGCGGTGAGTGTGGCCCGTGAGGCTCTGGCGGCCTTGGCCGGGAGGGGGCGTCAGCCCCTCCCCTCCCCTCGCTCACCAGGGCCTCGGGCCCAGGGCAAGCCTCCCGCTGTGGCGCGGCGCTTTGACCCTGCACCCGACTTGCCAGCCCCAAACACAGCCCCTCGCCCATCCTCTGGCCCTATGCAGCCCGCCCCGTCATCACCCTTGCCTGGAATGTAACACACCCTGTGTTCCCCCACCCCCCAAACCAATGCTGCCGCCGGCCTCCCACCCCTAACCCCTCTCCCTCTGCCTCACCCGCAGCACCATGGGCCGGTGCCCCGGTCCCGCCAGCCGCATGAGCTGCCGCAGCAGCGCCGGCAGCGCCGCCAGATCACTGCCGCCGCCGGCCCCTGCAACTCCTCCAGTCCCGCCCCCACTGCTGGGGCCTAGGCCGGAGCAGGCGCCGCACACGGACAGCGCCTTGGTGATGACCGCCTGCCGCTGCGGCGCCGTCCTGTGTGAGGCGGGGAGGGAGAGGGGCGAAGGGGCACGAAGGAGGCGTGTGACTGTGTTAGTAAACGGAAACGGAAAGGTGTGACTGTGTGCGTGTATCAAAGAGTTGTCCGCATGCGGAGTGGTGTGAGTCACAGTCTCTTGTGAAGAGAAGAGCAGCCTGGATGCGACTCTGCGTTGAGCGACACACCCACTCGCAGGAACCGGCTGTTCACAAAGCCCCCCACACATGCGGCCACGAGCACCACGCGCCGCCGAACCCAGCCGGACCCGACCCATCTCAGACCAACAAACCCACATCTTGATCTCCCGCAGCGCCTCCATGATCGCCACCGCGTGCTCCGGCGCCCACTCCGCGTGCGTCAGCCGGTGCAGCGCCGCGGCGACGTGCTGCTCCGCCGCCGTCGGAGCCCCCGCGCCGCCGCGGCGGCCGACCGCCCCGCTGCCACCGGTGCCGGCGCCGGCGGCACCGCCGTTGTCCTCCATCGCCTCGTCCTCCGCCTCGTCTGCGACACGCATACGTGAACATCTTCACACACGGTACGTCCCGCAGGAGCCTCTGTGCTGGTGCTGGTGGTGCTGGTTGCGCCGCGTTTCGCTCATGCTGGATCCAGGGCGCTGCACCTCAATCTCCCCATCACCACCACCACCACCACCCGTATTGAATCAAGTGCCGCCCTAGCCCCAGCCCCAGCATGCAGGTCCCTCGCTCCAACATTCCTCGATCCCCCCCCCCAAGGTTCTCTTGGTCGTTTCGCTTTTGGTTTCTGGAATAAACTACCCCCACCCCCCCCTCTCCCCCCCCCACCCCTCCAGCCCCCCAACCCCTCTCCCTACCTTCCGGGCACCCCTTGGCCAGCAGTAGCCCCGCCGCCTTAGGCAGCAACGACAGCAGGCGGCCCGAGCCCCGCGAGCCAGCCTCCAGGCCCCGACACACATCCGACAGCACCTGCGGCGGGATTCGGCGGCGGCGGCGGCGGCAAGGTACTGGTCGCGGCGCCAAAGGACGAGGGGGCCCGCTGGAATTCCCAGCAATCCAACCAACCCAACGCCGCCACACACGCACACCACCATCACCACCACCACCACCACCACCACCACCACCACCACGCCGACCAACCGCCCACGTCCTCTCCACCTGCGCCTGCACCACCTCCGCCTCCACCACCCCCACCTCCATCCAACCCCCCACCCCCACCCCCACCCCACGCCCCCACCCCGAGGACGCACCATCGTCAGCGGCTGGAAGCCCAACGCGTCCAGGTGGTCCAGCAGCACGTTGGGGTAGCCGCCCAGCGCGGCGTCGTCGCCGTCGCCGTCGCCGCCCATGACGCCCATCGCCGCGCGGAACAGCGCGGCGATGGCGCCGTCGCGCAGCCGCTGCAGCACCTCCCCCGCCTCGCCGTCTGCCTCCGCCGCCGCCGCCGCGCCGTGGGAAGGAGCGGAGGAGGCGCCGGGCTGCGTGGCGTCGGAGATGACGACCGCGCCGCGGCGCAGTGCTTGCAGGCACTTGTCCACCAGCCGTGCGGCGTCCTGGGTCGGGGGCGGGGCGGGGCGCAGCGAGAGGGGCCCAAGGGGCCCGGTAGGTGTGGGGCACGTCGCTTGGTAGTCGCCTATTTCCTCCCTAGTGTAAGGACGTGGCCCGCAGCAGGCCCACCAGCAAGCCTACAACGCCAGGCAGGCGCAGCGCACCTTGGAAGCGCCATTTGTTTTCACGTAGCTTGCGAATTGGCTCGCCGCTCCGGGGCGAACCAGAATGGCTGCTACCGTTCCCAGCTGCGCCTGGGAGCCTGCCTCCTGAAATGTTGCGATGACCTCAGCCGCTACTGGGTTATCCATGTTATCTGGCACAGGAAATCAGCGACTCAGTAACTGCGGAGTCCAAGTGGATGCTGAGCCTGCTGCGCAGCTAGCCGCTTCGTTCGCGGGCAAATGTTTGTTAATTATGAAGCCGTATCATAGCATCATAGGTATTGCACCGGCTCCCAGCAATCTGTCCACAGCTGCGTGAAATTTATACAAAGTGGGAAGCCTACGCGCCGCTGAACAGGCTCGCGGATTTTGTCATGATATACAGAAATGCACAAACAAGCATACGTTTATGGTAGCGGTGGCCAGATGGGGTGTGAGCTCTGATGCGCGCCAAAATGCGCGCCAGCATCCGGCGTTCTCCCTGCCTGCCCCTGCCTGCCCCTGCCCCTGCCCATGCCGATGATGTAAGCAATGCCCGTGTCGCGCTTTGCGGACTTCTGAATCAGGGGAAATACTTGACACAAATGTTTATTACTTGATGCACACCAAGGTGTAAAATGAGCTTCCAATACCTCCTTGGCGCCTTGCAGGGGCTGCCTCGTTGTTCCCTGTTCTTAGTCCCTCACACATCCGCTCGTGTCATTCGACCTGCCGTAACACCTTCCTCCTACCCCACCGTGCATTACAGTAAATGCAACGGCGACAACACGGAACGTGTGCCGTGTGTGAGTGCGTTGCTTGCGACAACACGCCTGGAACCCAATGCCGTCCACTCGTCCCAACACAAAATGTGCCTGCCCTGCAGCTCTGCCAGCACATGGCACTCAGCAGCGCCCGCCTTCAACAAGACTCCAACATGCAATGTGCATGCATAATCAAGATGGTCGCATCGGAAAACAGAATGAACGACCTTCCCCCCTCCCCCAGACGACGTCTGCCCATAACACCACGCTGAGTTCACATGACCTGACCTCTGCATGGATCTATCTGGTACGTTTTATAGCGTCTATCTGTCACATGATAACTGCCGCGCTCGTCCAAGCGCTCAGGCCTTAACGGCGCAGGCCGGGCACACGTTGTAGGAGCAGGTGAAGCACTCGAGGTGGGGCACTGCGGTGCACGTACGTGCGGTACACAAACACACACACACACACAGAATGTTACAGCTGTGGGGAGACTTCTGACCCGGGCCCGAAACACGGCCGCTGCAGAATGAAGGTTATGGGGTCGGAGTGTGGAGGGAGGGGCGACGCAATGTTGTGGATGAGGCGTGTCCGCCGCACGCAAACCACCCAGCCAAGCAAAACATACAGTACGTTCCCACAGGAGGGCTCACCGTCCTCCTTGATCCAGCCCCAGCACTTCTCGCACGACCTGCATGCGGTGCGTGCAGCAGGCAGGCCCGGCGGCGTGGCGCGGAGTGGTGCTGGTACGGGGCGATGGCGTGCTTGGGACTCGTACGGCACGAGTCATCGTGCATGCACACGGCACGCACCATGCCAAACCCGACGGATCCTTCTGCCCTTGCCTGCCTTCCAAACTGCTGGGGACCGGCCACGCCCACAAAGTGTTGTGCCTCGCAGACGTCCAGCCAGCGGCCGAAATGTAGCTTTGCCCGACTGAGACCGCTCGAAGCCTCTAACCAAATGGCTTGCTGCAATGGCTGCTGACCAGCCCGATCGCACGCCCGCTGCCGCCAACCACGCACACGCGCGCCCTGAAGCGCCCCACGCGCGCCCCCGCCCCCCCCCCCACCAATCATCAACTCCCCCCGCCCCCGCCCCCGCCATGACTACCGACAACACCGACTGAAGATTCAAGGTCAAGGGCGCCCGAGACCCACAGGTTAAGACCACACCACCTCCGCGCTCTGGGTTGGGCTGGCTGGTTCGGGTTCTCTTGGTCGTTTCGTTTTTTGGTTTCTGGAATGAACTACCCCGCCCTCCCTAGCCTCCATCCGGCGGCCTTACTTCCACTCACTTCTTGCCCTGCGCGGCCAGTTTGAGTGGCCGGCCGCACGCGTAGGAGCCGTGGCAGCCCTTGTTCTTGGCCACGGCCGCCATGACCCGCTCGATGCAGGTCTTGGCGTCGAGGTTGCCGGCCCTGTAGTGCGTGCGTGGCGGGTTTGTGCATACCGGCGGTGTACAGTGTGTTAGAAAATCACAAGGACAGGAAGGGTCGACACTGTGCGTGTGTACGGTGTGTGTATGCGTTGGGTTGCCGCATGCAGCGAAGCGGTGGATGGACGGGCTGGAGGTAGGAGTGCGACGATGCGTACCGTTTACATGCTGAGGGCAGGGAGTTCAGAAACGCCAGGAGATCGAGGCTGTAGCTGGGATAGCGATATGAGAGGGGACGCCACACACTCACTTTGCGTCAGCCACCAAGGTCGCGGCCTCCGACGATGTGTATAGTCCCACGGAGAAGGAAGCCTGCGCTATTTGGTCCGCTTCCTTGGCCGTCACTGCAATCGGCGCGGGCACGTAGGTGGGTGGGTGGAGTCAGACGCAGATATCCCTGCCTCCAACGCGGGGCCTCCGGGTGGGAGGGTGGTTGCCGCTATCCTAGGGCGGCGTGCGTTTATGCACAGCGCGTTGATTCCAAGGTTGTTTCTTGGTCCTGGGTCTGGAGGCTGTGCAAATGTGGAGGTTTGGAGATGTGACTCACATGGCTGGTTTGCGGGCTTCGCGTGTAGCCGATCCACCATGTCATGCAGCCATTCTGACAGGGTAGGCATTATGATATGCTGCTTTTTTTAAAAACAGGCTTCTCGTCGCGCCGCTCGCTCGTAGCGCACTCGAGCACGAGGAAAGCGGAAGCGCTGTTGTCACGGCCAGGCGCGTTAATGGGCTTATAAATAAATGGTCATAAAACGGTATGAGGCGATGGCGGAGCGCACAGAACAAACCGGGCAGCAGATACACTTATGCGTTTCGCAACGCAAGAAGCTTCATGCGCCTGAGTGAGTATGATGTATTGTACTTATAGTTTGGTTGCAGTATGATAGGTGCATCGGGCTGCAAGAAGGCACTTCCAATGATCACAATTCTGCTGGCGGGATGCCAAAGGCGCGTGTCGCCTTTGTCCTGATTTCCCTGCAAAACGTTATCAATACATAAACACACATGATAGCAGCCTGTCTCTGGCGTCCCCTGAGCCGCATTCAGGGATTGTAAAAAGTGTATGGCGCAAGTCGAGCTCCAGACGCAATACCGCTAACACCAGTATTGTTTATTAAGTCTAAGTTTGATACTATAATACAGTCAGTATACTGTCAAGCCCTCGCCGTGATACAAGAGCGCTCCTTTCTTTCCAGAGCATCATTAGCGGCCATTGCAATCAAGGCAACAGACCTGAAGAATTGACGTGGATCTGGCGTGGCCATAGAGTATCCCTCGTCGCGCGGTCGAGCGACGAAGTTCGCCAGCAGTTTTTTTCTTGAAGCGTGTGACGCTGGTTCACTTCAGACCCAAAAAGGGCGCATTGCAAACATCGGCCACTGGCACACTGATTTAGCGACTTTGGCACATACTGCGCGGCGAATTGGTGACATCCCGGTGGTCACTGCCCTTACATCGGCGCGCCTGAGAATTCTGCATCCTCGGATCGGCGTTGGCGCTTGATACTAGCAACCGAAATGGGAGCTGGCTGCTCTTCCCCGGCGCCTACGAGCGTGTTCACGGCTCAAAAGTCAGTCACACGGCAACCACGGACGCGCGGGACACCCGCCGAGGAAGCTGCGCGTCGAAAGGCCCGAGAGGTCATAATGCACAAGTGCTTTTGTGCCATCGACTATGACGGCTCGGGGTAGGTCAGGCGCCTAAAACCAACCTCAAGGGGCCCAGGCGGGCAGGCGGAAAGGCAGGCAGTGAGGCACAACAATCCACTGATGACACATTCACGCGCGCCCCCGCCCTGACGCACGTATCGCATGCACGTAAGCAAGCTTGCGTTTCTCGAGCATAAAATTATTTGTTTGTTGAGGGCACATGCATGCCTGCTTTGCGTCGTGCAGCACAATTGAGGTGGAGGAGTGGAAATGCTTCCTTGTGGGCGCGGTGAGTATCGTGCGTGGGAGTGCTGCTGGCGGCCTGCTGCGTGCTCGCTGCTGCGCGATGCATGCTCTGCGATTAAGTTAGCCTTGCCCCGCACACTTCCTTCACCCAGCTACTTCGCCCTCACTCCCTTTACATGCGGTGCGCCGGATGCATGGCGGCGCGCAGGGTGTGCCCAAGGACCGCGTGGACGCGGAGACGAAACACATCATGACGAAGATGGTGCGTGGGTCGGTAGGGTAAGGGCTTTGAGGGAAGGCCGCAAATGGCAGGCCCCCCTGAAAGAAGCACGCAGCGCCGCCGGCGTTGCCAGGCGCTGCTGCCATCCATTCGCATGAGTAGGTGCCACCATCCGAGCAAGTAGCCCTCGTTCCTGCACACTTACAGCCGTTTTTCCGCCGCTTGCCACGCACCCCCGCCCGCCACAAATTCTTTCCATCCACACCATCCAGGACACCAACGGCGACAACCGCATCCAGTTGGACGAGTTCGTTGCGGCTCTGCACGACCTGACGGAGCACATGGGCGACGCGCAGTTTGCGGAGCTGCTGGCGGGCGTGGTCAACACCGCCAGGTGCGTGTGCGCGTGCGTGGTACATGTGTGTGTGTGTGTGTTAGAAAAGCACAAGGAGAGGAAGGGTGTGTGTGTGTGTGGATGGTGCGTGAAGGAAGGGGGTGAGGGAGTGGGTGGGTGGGGCATGAGGGGCCGTGAGGGGCAGCGAGATGCCATGCATGGCGGCCGTGAGGGGCTGCAAGGGCGGGGGTGGGGGGCGCGCGCGCTGCAGCTGACGAGAAAGGTGGGGGCCGGCATGCTGCGGAACGCAGCGCAACGTGGAAGGAGTGTTGGAATGGGCGATTAAAAGCGAGGGCAGGTAGGCTTGCGGGGTCGGCTTGACGAGTAATGCGGTGCGTGCAGGGGGCTTATGGGTCACGTCCATCCGCTAGCCCTCATCAACTCCCCTGCCTCCCCTCCATCCTCCCACAACACACGCGCCACGCACCGTTACGCACGCACAAATCTGGCCGGCACACGTACGACTCGCCTCACGCTGACCGCATGATGACACGCAGGTCGACCGCGGTGGCGGCGGGAGTGAGCGGCTCGCGCGTGTCTGACGGCGCCAAGCTGAGCCCGGCGCAGGTGCAGGCCAGCCTGGCCGCCGAGACGCGCATCGCCAAGCTGCGGCTGTGCTTTGCGGCCATGGACGCAGACAAGTCGGGGTGAGTTCGTACGAGAGGGGCGGCTTGGGGGTTTGGGGGGCTTGGGGTCATTATTGATGAGGGCGGGGCGGCAGTGAGGGAAGAGGCGGTGATGGGGGGTAGGTATGGCCGTGGCGGTGTGGTGCGCCCCAGCCCCTCCCCTTCCTGCGGGGGGGGATGATGGCCTGATGAGCGAATGCAGGGGCAGGTCGCGTGCATTCGTTCATCATCCATCGGATACTGATGGTTACCGCACATGCATACTCGACCTACCACGCACGCACACGTGCAGGTTCATTGACCTGGATGAGTTCCGGGCCTACGTGTCAAAGACGGTGAGGACGGTGGTGAGCGGGTGCGTGCTGAGGGATGGATGCTGTAATCAGAGCCACATGGCCGCCTTACGTCTCGGGCCTAGCAGACATTCGCGCAATCCTTGCCAGCCAGTCTCTCACCGTGGCCGCCTTTTAATCTTCTTGCACAAGCAGGGTGCGTCTGACGCCAGCGGCAGCCCCAGCAGCCCCAGCAGCAGCAGCAGCAGCTCCGGCAGCAGCTCGGGTGGGGCAGTAGCCCCCGCAGCGACAGGCGGTGGTGCTACTGCTGCAGCTGGCGGAGGCGGTGTGATGGCGGAGGCGGAGGCGCTGCTGGCCAAGATGGACGGCAACGGCGACAAGCAGGTGTCGGAGCAGGAGTTCATGTGCGCCATGTGAGTATGATAGCTAGTGCCCTACGTACGCTGCACGGCTGTATGTGCGGTTGTACAGCGGAAAGTGTACGGCACGGCTTGAACGATGGGTGGGGATTCAGGAATGCGCACGCGCTGGATTATAAGGTTAGCGCACGCCGCCGCACTTGTTCCGCCGCATGCTCGGTTGCGGAACACGTGTTTGGCTTGCTACGGTACTCACAGCCTCACGCGCGACGCCCCCTACCGCCCCCTGATGAACGTTACGCCCCCCCCACACACACACATGAGCACGCACACGCCTTTCATTGTTTTCTCTCCCTTGTGACGTCTAACACATGAGCGCAACCCCGGCGGCGCACGCATGCACGCACGCACGCATGCACGCGCAGGGCCGAGTTCCGGCACACGGTGAGCGACGAGGCGTTCGGGCGGCTGGTGGAGGGCATCTTCTCCGCCTGCGCCGGCCGGGCCATCGCTAGCAACGTGCTCAAGGAGGCGCTGGAGCAGAAGGCCAAACTGTCAGAGTGAGTGTTGATGATGATGTTGATTGATGATATTTAGCTGCGCCTCGGTCCCAGGACGAACCATGATGTTCGGTGCCGTACATGATTATTATTCGTCAGAAGGGGGAAGCGCGAATGAGACGGAGCGAGGATATGGGCAAGCAGTGGCGGTGGGACATTATTTGTTTTTCTTGCTCAGGGGTGGGCTGGGGTTTGACGTCATGTACGATATATTAGCTTGATTTTGTTGCTGCGAATGCAGCGCGTACTGTTGGCCGCTGGGATGGTTTGTTTCTGACGACTCATTTTGCTATTGGAGCCAGTGTGCTGCCAGAGGCGAACTCACTGTCCTGCTGTGCCGATGCATCGACGGACACGGCTCGCTGGATGTGCATAGGAGAGGGAGTCCAAACTCCAAACACAAAACCAAAAAGCATGCAGCGTCATACAACGTCCATGCGGCGTATGTGGGGGCGAGTTCGGGAGGGCAGTTACGACGGGAATGAAGGTGGATAAGGGGTGAGGTGGATGGGCGGTGGAGCCGGTGCGAGCGGCGGTGGTCTTACATGCTTCTCGATTAGGAGTTTCTGGTTTGGGGGCGTCCATTTGTGTCCATGGCGTGCATCAGTTATCAGTGCTGGACGGAGACAGGCGCGCGGATCAATCAGGCTAAGTAGTAAGTAGTAAGATGTCACTACAGGCTGCCAGGAAATGTGGAAAGAAGATGTGAAGCTGTGTGCGCAGATAAATGCCCTGACTAGTTTGCGGTGCTGACACAAATATGGCTGTAGCATTCTAATCTTCATACAAGTGGGGAGGCGTGGCTTTGGAGGCGCAGGCCTTGGGAGGGGCCGGGGGGGGGCGTGCGAGGCCGTGGGGGCTTCAAGGTCGTGTCTTTAGTCCGCGTGTCGGCCGTGTAATAATCGGCGTTGATTTTAAAGCCCCGCGCGCTCCCGTTGAGTCTCTGTCGCCCGCGTGCAATTTGCACACACATAGCTGGACAGCATAGGGTAAACACAGTTCTCTCTAGGCTGTGCTCGGCTGAACGAGTCATTTCCGCGACCCGGTACCTTCTCTTGTAGCTTTCCTTTGTAGCCATGCGGGCCTCTATCCAAATGCCAAGCAGTGTCTGTGCAAGCAGCGGGGCCTGCGCCAGGAGCAGTGCGCGGGCGAGGCAGCTCAAGCAGATTCCGCCTCGCGACGTTGTCGCGCAGGCTCGCCGCACCAAAACTGCCACGACGACGTACCCGCAGGGCGAACGCCCGGATGCAGACACCAAGGTGGGCAGGCTGTCGATAGGCTGCACAGTTCCGCGTTGCGCGGGAAGGCGCCATTTCGCGTTCGGTGAACACCGCTGGGGTTTGCCGTGCTCATCCCAGCTTGGAACGACACTTGCAGGCAAAGCTATTCAATGAGACGGTTGACCGCATCACCCGCCGCTTCGGCGACGGCTCCATCATGCGCCTGAGCGACAGCGTCACGGCCAACGTGTGAGTCCGCGCGGCGCAGCTGAGCCCAGGGCTGGTCCTCAGAAGACATGGGTGCTGGAGCAGCGAGAGGCAAAGAATAGGGCGCTAGCTGTGGCGCGGGCGGCCGAGGACCAGGGTGTTGACGGGGCTTCAACGGGGAACGGGTGACACGACACGCAACCCTATCACCACGCGACTGCCCCTGCATCTCGCATTCCGCGCAGTGAGACCTTCCCCAGTGGCTCGCTGACTCTGGACGCGGCCCTAGGGGGTGGCTACCCCCGCGGCCGCATCATTGAGGTGCGGCGGGGCAGGACAGGACATCTTGTGGTGGGCATTGCCGCAGCTCAAGGCGGATGGCGGGGGGGGCCACGAGGGCGCGCAGCCCCGGCAGCAGCCGCCGCCCCGCTCGGCCCACGCAACACAAGCCCCATGCGCCCGCGCCATGCACCCTGGCACGCATCCGCCCATCCCCACCTTCCTCCCACCCACCTGCACGCCTTCCACACCCACCTTCATCCCCCACCCCACCCAACCCCACCCAGCGCCCTCCACCCCCAACCTCCCTCCCTGACCCCTCCTCGCCCCCACACCCGCAGGTGTACGGCCCCGAGGCCAGCGGCAAGACCACGCTGGCCATGCACGCGTGCGCCGAGATCCAGCGCCTGGGCGGCACCGTGGCCTACATCGATGTGGAGCACGCCTTTGACCGCACCTACGCCGAGGTGTGGCAGGGGAGAGCGGCGGGGAGGGGGGGGTTGTGGTTACCAGCCCAAGCTAAACCAAACCCAATGCATAAGAGGGGGGTCAGTTCATGCCAGTTCCAGTTTGAGGGGACCAAGGAGGAGGTGGCACGGGGGAGGAGGGTGGCGGCGGTAGCCGGGGGCTGGGAGCGGGAAGGTGGTGGGGCCGGGGCCAGGGGCGGGCAGGGCGGGCAGGGCAGCCTGCGTCCTGACTTTTAAATGCAACCCGTCATCGAACCGTGTTCCTCAATCCCTTTCCACTCCATCCTCCCACCTCGCCACCCCACAATCCCCCCACAATCTCCCCTAACCCTCCCACCCCTTCCCTACCCCATCACCCCATCATCACCCCCAATCCCCCACCACAGCGCCTGGGCATCGACTTGAACAACTTCTGGTACGCGCAGCCCATGACGGGCGAGGAGGCGCTGGAGGTGATGGACGAGCTGTGCCGCAGCAACGTCTGCGACCTGGTGGTCATCGACTCGGTGGCGGCGCTGGTGCCGCGCGCGGAGCTGGAGGGCGACATCGGCAACGTGCAGGTGGGGGGCGGGCTGGGGTGGAGGGGTGGTGGTGGTGATGTGGGCTGGGGGGTTGGGGGAGGGGTGGGAGGGAGGGAGGGAGGGAGGGAGGGAGGGAGGGAGGGAGGGAGGGAGGGAGGGAGGGAGGGAGGGAGGGAGGGAGGGAGGGAGGGGGGGAGGGAGGGAGGGAGGGAGGGAGGGAGGGAGGGAGGATTCCCACACCAACCAATGCGAATCCGGTACCAAAACCAGATGGGGCGGAAGAGGGTTGGTGGTGGCGGCGTGGGGCAGGTGGCTTAAATGAGCAGGAGCAGCAGCATGGGTAGGGTGCGCAAGCGGCACAGCAAGCAATCCACGCAACTTCCCCAACCGCCCCAACCCCACCACCACCTCCATCCCAACCACCCCAACCACCCCAACCACCCCAACCACCGCCTCTACCAACCACCACAGATCGGCAGCCAGGCGCGGCTGCTGAGCCAGGCGCTGCGCAAGCTGTCTGCCTCCGCCGCCAAGAGCAAGACCACCCTGTTCTTCATCAACCAGCTGAGGAACAAGGTGCGGTTGTGGCCGGTTGTGTGTTTGTGTGTGCAGGGGGGGCCTGACGGGGGGTGGGGGCAGTTCATGCCAGGACCCAAAGCAAGCTCACCCAGTGACCCCGAGTGGCCCCGAGTGAAACATGCAGGGCGGGGCGGGTGGATCGCTAGGTTCCCGGGGCCGCGGGCGCGGATGCATAGGGGGGGGCGGAGGGCAGCGTTGAGGAGCGGCAGCCGGGCAGTCCCGGGTTCTGAAGGTTCCCCCGTCACCCACACCTGTGTCACCCACACGCCCCCCCTCCCTCCATCCCGCTCTCCACCCCCCCCCTCCACATACACACACGCCCAGATCGGTGTCATGTTCGGCAACCCTGAGACCACCAGCGGCGGCAATGCGCTCAAGTACTACAGCAGCGTGCGCATCGACATCCGTAAGAAGGAGACGCTGTCGGCCAGCGACCAGGTGGATTTTGCTTGCTTGGTTGCTTGCTTGAGGCAGGAGCGTGTGCCTGCTTTGCTTGTGGGGGACGTGGAGGGCGGAGGGTTTGACAGCGAGGTTGGAGGATCAACGCACATGTGACGCGCCGCCGCCGCCGCCGCAGTGCATCCTGCACCGCCACCTACCTACCTACCTACCTACCTACCTACCTACCTACCTACCTACCTACCCCGCTCTGCACCCACACGCACGCCCCACAACGACATTCACACATGCACCCAACCACCCGCAGGCCTACGCCAACCGTGTGCGTGCCAAGGTGGTGAAGAACAAGGTGGCCTCGCCGCACAAGTGGGTGGGGGGGAGGTAATTCATTCCAGAAACGACCAAGAGAACCCGAACCGGGGGTGGTGATGTCGGAAGTTGGTAGGGGAGGTGCAGCAAATGGGTGAGGTGCAGCGGCACCAGCACCAGCAGCACAAGGGCCAGCAGTAGCAGCAGTAGCAGCAGTAGTCGTAAGGGCATACAAGGGAAAGAGAGGGTGGGGTCCTAGTACGGTTCTTGCAAGGCCCAACGCCCACAGTATCCAAGTGCAACACCGCTCCCAACTTACTTCACGCCTGCATTCTCTCTCTCTCTCTCCCTGCCTCTCCCACCCCCAGGGAGGCGCTGTTTGAGATCTACTACGGCCGCGGCATTGACTTCCTGGGCGGCCTGGTGGACACCGCGGAGCGGCTCAAGGTGTGTGGGGGGGTGTGGTTACCAGCCCAAACTAAACCAAGCTAAAGGAAGCGGATGCGAGCAATGCAGGCAAGGCGATACAACAATATACTCGTTATGTTTAAGTAGCCGAAGAAGACGTGTTGGGTGCGCCGGCGACTAGAAATGCCACCCGAGCTCGGCGGCCAGACACCGACAAGGCACGCACAGGCAGTGAAGCAAAAACCATGACTTACCTGGCGACCAGGAAAGCAGCCCCGGGGGGGGGGGGTTGGGGGGAGGGGGGGTTGTGGTTGCCAGCCCAAACTAAACTAAACCCAATGCATAAGAGCGAGGAGGTGAGCGTGAGGGAGGGGGGGGCAGGGGGTTGGGGGCGGGTGGCGTTGATGAGGTGGTGGGTTTGAGGATGGGCGGGTATTCAGACCAAAGCAACCGGAGGTGGGCAGGGAGGGGCGCGCAACGATTTAACAAAATGAAGCTCAGCAGCCATTTGCCAACTCGCCTACTTTCATCGTCACCCCCCCCCCCCCAACGTCTGTTCTACGTCTACCTCGTCATTAATTTAAATGCATGGAACCCCCCCCCCAAGACCGCTGCACCAACCAACCCCCCCCCGTCACACCTCCTCCGCGCTCTGGGCAGGGACGGCTGGGCTTTGGGTTCTTTCGGTTGGTTTGCTGTGGGTTCTCGAATGAACTACCCCCGTTGTCAATGTAGGCCACGCTCTCCTCCTGGGTGCTTTTGCATTCGGTATGGTTTATTGGGCTGTAAACAATATACCATACCATTAAACATGCATGGAACCCCCACACACACACACATCTGACCCATACCATCCCATGGATGGCTACCCCCCGCCCCGCACCCACCCACCCACCCACCCACCCACCCACCCACGCCAGGTGCTCACGCGGCGCGGCGCCTTCTACTACTACGGCGAGCTGCGGCTGGGGCAGGTGCGTGTGCTTGGCTGCGTATGCGTGTGCGTGCGTGTGCGTGTGCGCGTGTGTTAGTCTAAGGTGGGGTGGACCGGGTGCAAGGGGTTGAAGGGCGGCACGGGCCACACGGCACGCGGCACGGGGTGTCCGCGGGCGTCATGCACCGTGTGCGTGTGTGTGTCACGTGCGGCCACCGGCAGAGCAGTGTCGTCCGTCGAGCCCACGTGACGCGACAGCGCGCCGTGAGCGGCGCACCCGTGGCTCCCTGACCTTTGTCCCGTTGCCCAGCCGCTCCTCACGGCGCCACCACCACCACGGCTCCACCACCTCCACCACGGCTCCGCCTACCGCACAGGGCCGCGACAAGGTGCTGGCGGCGCTGCGGGAGGACCCGGACCGCTGCACCGCCATTGAGAACGCGGTGCGGGACGTGCTCAAGGTAGGCAGGGGCAGGGGCAGGGGCGAGGGCGGGGACTAGGGAGGCGTGGCACGGGCAGGGGCAGGGGCTGGGGCGGGGAGGACCTCCACTCACAAAGCACCCTCACAACCTCCCGCCACGGCAACCCCTCCCCTCTCGAACACCTCCCCCGCCATTAATTGAACATGCATATGGAACCCCCCCTCGAACACCTCGCACACACCCCTCATCTCAACCCCTCGGTATGCCAACGTGTGTTGCAACGTCTGTTCTACGTCTACCTCGTCATTAAATTAAATGCATGGAACCCCTCCCTCCCAACTCCACCCGCCCCTCACCTCCTCGCTCTTATGCATTGGGTTTGGCTTAGTTTGGGCTGGTAACCACAATCCACCCGCCCCACCGCCCCCGCCCCTCCCGAACAGGCCAACCCCGATGCGGCGCTGGTGGACACGGAGGAGGGCGACGACGACGGGCTGGGCACCGACTCCACCGTGGCCCTGGACATGGACGACGTGTAGAGAGGGGGGGGGGAGAAGAGGGGGGGCTGGGGGCTAGGGGGCCTGACAGGAGGGTGGCTGGGGGAGCGGCCGGGGTTGTTGGTCGCTGGGAGCAGGGCGCGTGTCGGTTTGCTGTTGAATGCGTGTGTGTGTATGCGTTGTCTGCCTTTGAAAGTGTGAAAGTGTCGCAGGTGCTGGGTGCGTCTGTGAGGTGCGTCATGCAGGAGTGGGTGCGGGTCTGTGCGGCTGTGCCAGGCAGGGCCCGTCTTTGTACATCGCATGTATCATTGTATGCTGGTAATGGGTTGGCATGCTGACACTGAGGGTACATAAGTATGCGTAAACGCCCGTGGTCTAAGTGCATGTGCGTGACGCGCGTGTGTGACAATAGAGTGAACATGTATGTTTGATTGAAGGCACGCCAGCCTGAATGCGAGTTGGCGTGAGAATACGGGAGCAAGAAATTGAGGGACGGCAGGTGCGCGCTGGTGAGGCGCAGGTTGCAGCGGGTGGAGACGTGTCAAACGCGCCGTCTCGGACGAGTGCACTTCAGTCGACGAGGCACGTTTTCTTAGCCATAATGTAACATGCAGCTTCCATACTATACTTTTACAGCCATGCGGTATTCTAACTAAAAGGTCAACGCAACAACCAAGGCACACGAAACTGCAACATGACGGCCCCCCTCGCCGCGTCGTTGGACGCTCAGCCTGAAATGCAAGAGCCTACCACCTTGCTTGACGTCCTACGGTGTCTCAGCGTGGGCGGCGCGGACGCGCTTGTGGAGGCCCTGGACGCCATCGCCCTTCCGTCTGCGCGACTCGCATGCGCGTCGCTACGTCGGCTCATAGACGGCTCAATCGAGGGCCTGCGACTCAACGTGAGCAGAGATGACCTCTTACAAATCACGCTTGGACGCCCGGGTCAGTCTTTCGCCGACTGCGCCCGCTGGCCGCGCGCCACAGCGTTGACGCTCACGCTCGACGACGGCACCTCTCCCCCGGAGCCATGCGAGCCTGGCTGCTGCGCCGCCGACGTCGCGATGCTGTGGCTGTCGCGCCAGGTCCCAGCCGCGCTTGCGACGCTGCAGGACCTGCAGCTGGAGTACGCGCCGTTGCTGGAGAGCCCCTGGCAGGTGGCCGCGCTGGCCTCGCTGCCGCTGTGGCTGCCCAACCTCCATGTGGGTGCGCGGGGGGAGGAGCGGTGCAGCACCGTGTGTGGTAGCCTGATGGTGGCTGGGCTGCCCGCCTGCCCCTGACAAATGCCACTTAGCCTGCTGTGCCCTCAGGTTCCTCTTGCTGACGTCTTTCCCATGCGCACGCATGCATCTGTTGCGGCAGGGCCTGGACCTGAAGGGCCTTCAGGGCTGGCGCCCGCCGCCCGAGGCCGCGGCGGGCCTGGTCACCCTGTTCCGCGGCCTGGCCCAGCTGCCGCACCTGCAGCGCCTGTCGCTGCCGCACGCCGAGATGCTGCAGTACGCCCAGCACCTGATGTTGCTGCACCACCCGCGGGCAGCCACAGCAGCCGCAGCATCAGGACCGGGACCGGGACCGGGGCCACCCCCGGCAGCCTCGACCCGGCCTGCTGGGGCGTTCAACCACGGCGCCGGCGGAGCCGCTACAGCCACCATAGGCAGCAGCAGCACCACCACCACCACCACCACAGCCACCACAGGCGGCTCCAGCTCCAGCTCCAGCACCGGCGCCTGGGTGCCGCCGCTGCGGCACCTGGAGGTGGAGACGCTCTTCCAACCGGGACACGACCTCGACACGGCGGCGGTGCTGCCGGGCCTGGCCGCGCTCACCTGCCTCTCCAGCCTCACGCTCGCGCACCTCACGCCGCCGCCCTGGAGCCTGCGCACCGTGGGCGCGCTGCTGGCGGCGGCGCCGCCGCAGCTGCAGGAGCTGGCCGTCGCCGGGCTGTGGGACGTGAACCGCGGCCACTGGGGCGTGGACATCAGCCTGGAGCCGGCGGCGGGACTGCCGCTGGGCGAGGAGGCGCCGCCGGGCTGGTACGCTGCGGTGGTGCGGGGCAGCGGGGACTCGCGCCGCGACCCCGGCATGCCGCTCCGCACGCTGGGCCGCATAGCGCGGGACGTGCTGCTGCCGTGCCGGCGGCTGTGGAAACCGAGGCCGCCAGCAGGCGGCGGCGGCGGCAGCGGCGGTGATGGCGGCGGTAACAGTGGCGGTAACAGTGGTGGCAGCGGCGGCGGCCGCGGGCTGTGGTCTGTGTTCTTTTCGAATGTGACGGACGCCGAGTTCGTGACCGACGCGATTCCAGAGGCGGTCACCTGGGCGCCGCAGGAGGCGGCGGAGGAGTTGGCGGCGCTGCGGGAGCTTGTTGCTCGGCCGCAGCTGCGGCTGGTGCTGTGCATGCGGCTGACCTTGGCGCCGGTCAGCACCGTGCAGTCGGCCCGCGCCGTGCTGGAGGTGCTTGGGTGCCGCCCGCTGTGGCTGCAGCTTGCGCTCGACCTGCGGCGGTGCTTCCCCAAGGTGCCGCCGCAGGCAGAGGGCAACATTGGGCTGGGGGTGCACGGCAGCCGCCGGGAGCTGAGGCGGCTGCGGCAGCGGCAGGCGGCGGGGCTCAGCGCGCGTGCCGCAGCCCGGCGCGGCGGCGAGAGCAGGTTTGCTGGGTATGCCGCGGCGGCTGTAGCAGAGGCCGTGGGCGTGGCGGAGCTGCCGCCTGGTGCTGTGGTTGCGACTGCCCTGGACTTCTTGGTACGTTGCTCGCAGCGCCTGCCGTTCTGGGAGCAGTCAGCCGCGGCTGGGGAGGAGGAGGAGGAGGAGGAGGAGGAGGAGGAGGAGGAGGAGGAGGAGGAGGAGGAGGAGGAGGCCGACGAGGCGCAGGCAGCTGCAGCTAACCCAGCAGATGCTAGGAGCGACGTGTCCGCGCCGACAGCGGGTGCACCGCAGGAGGCGGCCCCGGCGGGGGCAGGGAGCGCAGCAGCAGGCACGGCGGTGAGCACGGCGGCAGTTGCAACTGCCGCACAGCCAAACGACGCTGCACTGGACAGCACGGGAGGCGCCGACGCCTCCGCGCTCGCAGGCAACGCCGCCGCCATCGGCCCGATCAGCAGCAGCAGTAGCAACAGCAGCAGCAGTAGCAACAGCAGCGCTGAGCCCGAGCTGGCGGAGCCGGCAGCTCCGGACCTGTTGCTGCTGCGCGGGCCGCTGGTGGCCACCATGGCCCGCGTGCCAGCCATGTTCCAGAACTGGCTGGACTGGCTGGCGCCCGCCGCGGACGCGGCCGCCACCGCGGCGGCACGCTGGAACGGGCTGCACCGCATCCCCCACAGCCCCGTGGGCACCTTCAAGCTACTGCCGCTGCCGGCTGCTGCTACTGCCGCTGCTGCAGCTGCTACTGCTGCTGGAGCCAGCGCCCAGCAGCAGCAGCAGCAGCCGCACCGCCCGCAGTCCCCCGCGGTGCTGGTGCGGGTGGGCTCCGCGCCCTTCTCCTGGGCCGGCCTGCAGGCGGCGCTGCAGCCGGCGGTGGAGGACGCGGCGGTGGAGGCGGTGTGCCTGCGGCTGCCGGACGGCGCGGCGGAGGACGCCCGCGGCTCGCCGGCCAGCGCCTGCCGCGGCTGTCCGGGCCCGGCGGCGTTTGCGGACGATGACGTGGACGAGATCTTGCTGTGGGGCGTGCAGCGGGTAAGTAAGGAAGGGAGGGACCCGTGGCCAGCTTACAGTGCAGGCGGGCGGGCGGGGGGGGCGGGCGGGGGCGTGGGTTTCCGTTTGGCAGGGTTGGGATTTTGAAGGATGAGCGTCTCAGATGAGTCGTGCAACCTGAAGCCCACTGCTGTACGGTCATGCTGGCGATGGCGGCGGGGCCTTTGCATCGCTGCTGCCCTCGCTCGCCGCTCAGGTGGCGGCGGAAGTCTGGCCGTGGGTACTCACATTAGCAGCAGGAGGAGCGGGAGCCAACACAGGCGCGGCTGAGCCGAGCGACGGCGGCTGCGGCGGCAGCGGTGGCCGCGGCGGTAGCAGCGTAGCTGGAGCGGCGGCCACGGGAGGGAGTTGCGTGGCGAGCACAAGTGCAGCGCGGGGGAGTGGCGGGGGCGAGGGCGAGGGCGGGGGCGCAGAAGCGCAGGCGCGGGAGCTGCAGGCGGGTGAGGCGATCAACGAGGGGGAGTACGAGGGGGAGGAAGAGGATGGGGAGGGGGAGGGGGAGGAGGAGCACGCAGTAGGCGGCAGCGTGGCGGACCGGCTGCAGCCGCAGCTGGAGTGGTGCGTGACGCTGCAGGCGGAGCTGCACCGGCTGCCGCTGGCGGTGGAGTTGGCGGTCAAGTAGGCGGGGAGGAGCAGCGGGAGGGGTCATGTGTGTGTGTGTGTGGGGGGGGGTAGTTTATTCCAAACCCAAGCAGGGCTCTCGAGGCATTTTGGGCCATGGTCACTGGGTTAGCTGCCTGCTAGCTCCGGTGACACCATCCCGCCCACTTCGCATCCGCTTTGTAGCGCATGTCCATAAGGGCTCACTGCGGCCGGATGGAGCCGTGGCCTGTTTTTGCCCAGACACAACAATGTATCTTGTTTTACACCCGGAACGTTTAAAACGTTTGTGTATATGTGTACAAGACGCCTGCTTCACACCATGTATCTTCTTAGGCGGAGGCAGGGGAGGGCCCGCGCGGTCATGCTGGTGACGATGATGGGGGCGCGATGAGCGCGAGTGCAGCCGCGCGCGCATGCGGGGGGGGGGCGGGGGCGGGGGTTGTAGATACCAGCCCAATCAAACCATGTCCATGCAAAAGAGCGAGGAGGGGGGGTATGAGGCGGTTCAGGGTGGAGCGGGGGGCGCGGCGGCTGCGGCACCTGCAGCAGCAGCAGTGGCTGCTGCTGTCTAGAAGCACACAGTGGCGGGTGTGGGGCCCGCACAGGCGGGCGCGAGCAATGTGTGGCGCGCAACACGGGGGGGGGGGGGGCACCACGGGGCCGGGCGGGACGGACAGCAGCGCTGGCCGCTGGTGCCGCTGTTGGGCCGGCCACTGCTGCCGGCTGCCTGCGCTGGAGTGTGGTGACTGGCGAGTGCGTGGCGCTGCAGGCGCTGGCGGTGGCGGTGGACTACTGTGGACTCGGCAGTCAAAGAGCCGCCGCCGCTGGAGTAGAAGCAAGTTAGCAAGGTGGCATTTTGACTTCACATGCAGCGAGGCGACGGGGCCTCCTGATAGGATACGGCAGATGCTGGAGGAGCTGTGCCTGACTGACAAGAAAGGCGGTCCTCCCAATCTCCCATGCGGGAAAAATGGCTGGCAATGCGTGTCTTGCTGAAGTTGCGGGCGCATGGGTTTGGCACGCGCAGCCTTCGGCGTGGCGTGTGAGGGTAGCCTGCACTGCATGCTGGTCTGCTGTTTCGGGGATTAATCAGGAAGGCGACAACAGGGCCAGCCTGCGCTAAGCGAGGGGCTTTGGCTTTCTGCGGCGAGGTTCATCACACCAGGTGCTACAACTACTACAGCAGCAGCGACGTCCGTCTTGTGATGGCGAAGCGGTGTGTAGACTGTATAGGGCTGGCTCGCTGGGGTCTTGGCCAGCAGTACTGCAGTAGCAGGCTAGCAGCACTGCAGCAATTACAAAAGCCAGGAGCTGCGCCATCGGCGGCAGCGAGAGTCCCTCCACGACTTCACGAGTACGGCAGTCCACGACTACCACCACTACCACGACCGCGGGCCTCACCAGGGGCAATGGCTACCTCCCTCCCAGGCTACTGCACCCAGGCACAGAATATCACCTGCCGCTGCAGCGCTCACGGTCCTGTGCATCCGGCAAGCTACTGCTGCTGCTACTGCTGCAAGGCGTCAGCTCCCTTCGCCCCGCCTTATTAACACTAGCCTCAAGATGCCTTCAGTGGGCTCCCTGAACCTACCTTGCTTGCCAACCATACAACCAACCGACGCCATACGCAAAACAACGTGTCCCCATCATGCCTGCGGGCCAACCCCTTCCCCGTCCTCATACTGCCCTATCCGCCCGGCATCCCCCTCCTCTTGCGGCCCCCCTTCTCCTTGAACCACTCCTCCTCTTGACGCCCCCTGCCTGCCCTGCTGCTGCCGCGCCTGCCCCTGCCCTTGCTTCTGCCGTTCCCGCCACGCCTCCTCCTCCACGCCCGGGCTCGCCGCGCCCTCACCATCGCCCTCGCCCTCCACACCCTCCCACATGGGCGGGTACGGCGGCCGCGGCGGCCGGGGCGGCGGCAGTGGGATGTGCGGCGGCTGTGTGTGTTGGGGCACGGGAAACGAGGTTGCGTGACGATGTCAGGTGTGCGTGCGTGTGTGTGTGTGTGTGTGTGTGTGTGTGTGTGGGAGGGGGGGCATTGACACAAGCCAGCAGCGTATGCGCGGGACACTGCTGCTCCCCTGCCCTCATCCCTCCGCGCTGCCCCACCCAGCCACCCTGCATGCCCGAGGCCCCAGACGCATTGGCACACGCATGGGCGGGGGGGGGCGGGCGCGCACCTTGTTCGGCCGCGCGGGCTTGGGCGGGTCGGGTGCGTCGTGGTCGGGCGAGTTGGTGCACGGCACGATGAAGTAAGAGTCGATGTCTGCGGCGTAAACGTGGTGTGTTAATTATCACAAGGGAGAGAAACGTGGTGTGTTAGAGATCACAAGGGAGAGTACTATGAAAGACTTGTGCGTGCGACGTGTTGTGTGTGTGTGTGTGTGTGTGTGTGTGTGTGTCAGCGGGTCAGGTGCAGAGCGGCATGCGCATTCATATAGTGGGAACACAAGGCCGGGATCAGACCTGCACGCACGCGTGCGGCTTCTTGACAAACTCCTGTCACCCCTTGAATTGCTGCCGCCCAATTTCCATGCATCTCCACAACCCCAAACCAGGCCACAGCCGCTGCTGTTGCCGCTACTGCTGCTGCCGCTACTGCCGCTGCCACTACTGCTGCTGCCGCTACTGCTGCTGCCGCTACTGCCACCCGGCTCACCCGGTATTGAGAAGTTGTAGCCCAGGAACCGCGACTGCAGCTTGCCGGTGAGGAAGAAGATGATGCGCTCGGGGAAGGTGAAGCACTGGGTGTAGATGGTGAACAGGTACTTTTGCGGCACGCTGCTTGCATCCATGTCCACCTCTATCACCTGCAGCGGCGGGCCCGGGGGTGGGTGGGTGGGTGGGTTGTGGTTACCAGCCCAACCTAAACCAATCTAAAGGAAGCAGGGTCTGGTAAGTGCAGGTGCGACCGAGGGGGTGGGGCCGGGGGGAGGGCAGTGTGCACGTCCATGCATGTGGGTCGGCGGGTGGACGCATGCACGGAGGCGGGTGTGTGTGTGTGTGTGTGTGTGTGGGTCGCAGATGGCAGCAGGTCAGGACTCAGGCCCCAGCAGACCCACGTGGGCCCATTGTACCCATCTGTATCCGCCCCTGTCCCCCTGCACCCACTCCGCAGTCCGCACCACTCCACGCCTCCACGTCCCCGCACCACACTGCCCGCCCGCACACCAACCCACACAGCAGCCCTGCGCACGCACGCACGCACGCACATAGCAGCCCGCCCGCCCGCCCGCCCGCCCACCTCCGGCAGCGCCCGCGCGCTGATCTGCCGCGGCTCCATGTGCGTCAGCCCCGCCTGCTGGTCGTAGAAGGACACCAGCAGGCTGCCCGACACCTGGACCTGTGGTGTGTGTGTGTGTGTGTGTGTGTTGGTGGGTGGGTGGGTATGTGTTGGTGGGTGGGTGGGTATGTGGGTGGGTATGTGGGTGGTGGGTAGGTGGGTAGTGAACCCGTACCCTTACCCAGTAAAAAAATTGCAAGGCCAACCAGGGAGACCAAAGCCCCCCGGGGATATGTACTGTAATGGTGATGGGGTGACGGGATGATGGACGCAGGCACGCGTGTGCAGCGTGATCCGTGTGGGCGAGAGTGGGATGGGTAGCAGCAGAACATTGGGAAGTGGGGCCACGTCACGGCCAGAGCCCCCTCGGCGCCACCCCCAGCCCCAGTCCCTCACCGCCACGCCACTGCCCGTCTGTCGCGCCTCGCCCTCCTCGCTGCCCTCTAACCCTCGAACTCCTCCCTCTCTCCCCCGCCTCCCCAACGCCCTCCTCCCCAGCCTCGTCAGCCTCCCGCCGCACGCTCCCTCACCGGCAGGTAGTTGGGGTTGAATATGGGTATGGTGGCGGTTAGGATGATCTGGTAGGTGGACTTGCTGGTGTTGAAGGACATGCGACTGGAGCGGACCTGGTGGCAGGGGGGCAGGCGGGGTGGAGGTGGGAGGTGGAGGGGGAGGGAGGTGGAGGGAGGTGGAGGGAGGTGGAGGGGGTGGGGTGGGGGCGGTTGAGGGGGGGGAGGGGGGAAGAGGGTTTAGGTGGAGGTGGGCCGGGAGAGACTGGCAAGCCGGGCGGGCCGGGACGGTGCGGGGGGCAGCGCAGGGCGTGCAAGGGAGGGCAGCAGGCAGCGGATTGGTTGAGCGCGTCCGGGTGGGGCCCGCCCGCACACACACCCGCCCGCCCTGCACCTGCCCACCCACCCACCCACCCACCCGCACCCACCCACCCACCCACCCACCCACCCGCCCACCTGGATGCTGCCCACCGTGACGCCGCGCGGCACCACCACGAACACACCCGCCGCCAGCGCCACCGCCAGTAGGAGCTGGGCAGGCAGAAGGAGGGGGGGAGGCGGCAGTGGGCAGTGGGCAGTGGCGGCAGGAGGATGGGAAATAGTGGGCAGAACGTTCTTCTTCATTTACTTCCCACCACCCCCTGGCGATATGTCCCCACCGACATGACTAGATTGTCATGCCACGGCTGCCGCGCTTCCAAGGAACAGCGTGTTCTCACGTGGCGTGCCCTGCCTCCTTACCTCATCCCCACTAACCCGCCCCCTGCCCACCTCCCCCCCCAGCGCCAGCGCTCTTCCCCCCCTCCCCCGCCTCCTCCTCACCAGGCACGACACCAGCAGCGCGGTGTGTCGGGGCTTTAGCCGCTCATCTGTGTGGGTTTGGGTTGGTGTACTCGTCTGCCTCATGTGTGTAACCACACAGGCGCCGTGCGGTGCACTACAGTACATGTTTCGGCATCACTCCCTCAACATTACCACCACCAACACAACCCCAACACCAACAGCACATGCATCACACCTTTCGCATATGCCCCAAAAGGCGCCGCCCGCCCAGCCCGCCCACCCACCGTTAAGCGGGATGAGGGTGAGGTAGTTGCTCTGCACCGGCGGCGGCGCGCGCTGGCCCAGGCTCTTGAGGCGGTCGAGCCAGGTGGCGGGCGGCTGTCGCCCGCGGTTGGGGTAGAAGTAGTCTGCGGGTGTGCAGGGGTGAGTGAGGGAAGAGGGGGTGAGTGGGCGTGTGTGTGTGAGCTCGGGTCCTCCATTGCGGTCCGCTGCGTCGCCGGTCCCCGCCTGGTGCGGTACCGTACTGCCGCACGGGTGGCACGTCTAAGGTTTGCGGAGGCGCCCTGGGCTCAAGGGCCCCCGGGCGCAAGTCCCACATGTGCGGGTCGCTCGAGCAGGGGACAGCGACCCCCATGCACGTCACCCAAGCAGCCAAACAAGCTCCTCCGCTATGTGTGCTCCGTGAGACGCACCCGGGTCGTCCGAGTCGGAGCCCGCGGCATCGCCGAATGGCACGTTTCCGGTGTGATGCCCGAACCGACGACTGGGCGACTCCGCCGGCGAGCCGACGTCACTAAGCCGCTCGTAGGTATAGCTCGAAGGTGATATAAGCCCGCGCAGGTCGGTGGGCCCTGCGGGTGCCGATGGCCCGGCTGCACTCCGAGAGCCTTGGTTAGCTGCGCGCGCCTGCGCCATTCGTCACACGCTATGCTATCTCTGGTGAGAATGATATCCTTTTGACATGCCTTAACGGTTGCAGAAAAGCTCAATGCTCGGCAGGATTGATGAAGGGCTTTTGTGTTATTTGATTCGTCGCGACGACCTGCTTTGACGCATACAATATTTATACTAAACTCAATTTTAATGCTGTGAGCAGAGCAGCATTAGCAAGGGAAGCAGAAATGGAACCTCCATCTGAAATTTTACCCGGTGCGTGCTTCTGTTGTTCCGACTGGCTGATTATCTTGCATATCCAGATTTAAAACCATTTAGAATTTTGGGCGGCACGGCGTGTCTTTCTGTGCACAGGATGTCTCTGGTTGGGCGGCTTGTCGTCGCTCAAATATTTAGAGGAGCTGGGGATTACACATGTACTGGTGAGTGCAGCCAGACAGGGTCACAGGCACTCAGGTCGCCAGGGCCGGATCGGCGGCGGATGGGCGGGAAAGGCACGCGACGCTGTGGGAGCACAGTGGGCACACTTGGCACGCTCTGGGCGGTCTCGCTGCTGTTGCGTGACACTCACCAGCTGAGCGCTTTCAATTCACTTTCCTCTTCCTTCAACCTTTTCTTACCCACCCGACGCAGTCTGTGGTTAACTTCCCCATCCAGAGGGACCTCAGCGGCTATGCCACACTCCAGCTGCCGCTGCAGGTAGGCGTGCTAGCGGCAGCCTGGGGGGGCTGCGGGAGCCTGGGAGGGGTCATTCATTCCAGAACCCAGCGCAAACCGGTCGGAGGGGAATCATGGTAAACCATTCCAGTTGTGAAACAACTGCACGGCGAGGAGTGCCGGTAGCAGTAGCCGCGGGCGGAGGGGCGGGAGGGAAGGTCAGCCAAGAATGAAGGGGTGGGGGGGTGTGGGCTGCAGGGGACCGGCACGCAAACTGCCGAAGCGTGTACACGTGTACACATGCACACCGTCTCCCAAGTCCACAATTGCGCAACACGTTCAAACTCACACTCTGAAACACAATTGAACACGCAGGACTCGGAGGCCACCAACATGCTACAGTACCTCCCCGCCGCCATCAAGTTCCTGGACGCGGCGCTGGGGCCCGGCGTGGCCGGCGGCAGCAGCAGCAGCAACAGCAACGGCAGCGCCAACGGTAGCGGCAGTAGCACGGCGCCCGTGGCGGAGCAGCAGCAGCAGCCGGGCGGCAGTAACGGCAGTAGCGGCAGTGGCGGCGGCACCCCGGGTGGTGCACGGGTGCTGGTGCACTGCCAGGCGGGTGTGTCGCGCAGTCCTGCCATCCTGGCGGGCTGGCTCATGCGCAGGTGTGTGTGTGTGTGTGTGGGTGTGATGTGGGCACGTGCGTGTGTGTTTGGGTGTGGCACCGCCCCACCGCATGAATCCTACCTAGGCAACTAGCGGGCTGGTGGGCTAGGGGCGCAGCGCGGCATTGCTGCTGTGCGCCGCCTCGGTAGTGCCGCCTGGCTCCGGCTAACTCGCGGGAGACCTGGGACATGACGCTCGTTCGTCCCAAGGGCGCCCTTGCGCCCCGCACCCCATCCGTTCCAAACACGGCCACGCTCACCACCGCCCCAACCCGCCCTTCCCCCACCACTGCCCCCATCCTCAACCCCATGCCGTCATCGTCAACCCCCGTTCCCCATTCTCCATCACCACCATTCCCCGTTCCCCATTCCCGCACCCACCCACCCTCGCGCGCACTAGTTTAGGCTTTAGGCTTTAGGATTAGGTTCAGTCTCCTCCCGCTCTTGTGCTTTACTTACGCAACACTGCCCTGCAACCCTCCCGCATGTACGCCTCCGTGGCCGGCGCTCACATCGCGGCGCCGGCATTGCTCTGGTATCAAGCAGGTGAGTATCGCGATTGTATCGCGAAATTTAGATAACGGGGTGGTTCTGTACGCGCGCGAGCCTGGGTGCCATCCATGACTACCGACAACACCGACGACAAGACTGAAGATTCAAGGCTCAAGGGCGCCCGAGACCTACAGGTTAAGGCCATACCACCTCCGCGCTCTGGGTTGGGCTGGTTGGTTTGGGTTCTCTTGGTCGTTTCGCTTTTGGTTTCTGGAATGAACTACCACCCACCCACCCACCCACCCACCCACCCACCCACCCACCCACCCACCGACACCGACACGCGCCAACAGCCGCGGCCTGGACCCGGACGCGGCGCTGGGGCTGATCCGCTCGCGCCGCCCCTGCGCCGAGCCCAACGAGGGCTTCGCGGCGCAGCTGGTGCTGTTCGGCGACATGCGCTGCAGCCTGGACCCCGCGCACCCAGTGTACCGCATGTGGGTGCTGGAGGAGGTGAGGCGAGGGGGGGTAGCCATCCATAGGATGGTGTTTATCAAATGGTTGTGTGGGGTGGGTGGGCGGGGGCGGGAGGGGAGGGGGCCGGGGGGGGCGGGGGGGGGGAGGTAGGTCATTCCAGAAACCAAAAGCGACCATGGCAACCCAAAAACCAGGGGGGGGCCGGGGGGGCCAGGAGGGGCTGGGGGGGACCATCCATGGGATGGTATGGGTCGAATTTTGTGAAGTGTGAAGGGGGGTGGCGGGTAGTTCATTCCAAAACACAAAGCGACCAATGGGGGGGCGGGGCAGGCAGGAAAGGCAGGAGGGGCAGGAGAGGCCGGACAGGAGATGAGGTGGGGGAGGCGGGGGCAGGGAACGGAAGGGGAAGGGAAGGGCAAGGCTGAGGGGAAGTAGGCGGGACAAGCGAGGGGTTAAGGTGGGGGTGGAGGCGTCGACCAGGGAGGCCGGTAAACGTGGAGTGGCAAGAGCGATAAGAGGACTGGTAGCACCCATAGCGGGAGGGAGGGCGCCCTGGGGGGGGCCGCATGGCCCCCCACCACCGCCACTGCCCTCCTGAAACGCGCCACGCCCCGCAACCCGTGCAACCCGCACACACGCAGCAGCAACTCCCTCCGTAATCCCACTTTCCCACCGACCCACCGACGCACTGACCCATTTTCCCACCGACCCACGGACCCACGTGACCACACCACGCCGCCCGCACAGCTGGGCAGTCGATGGGAGGAGGAGGGCTGGGTGGACGCCGAGGCCTTTCCCCAGCTGCCCGAGCTGCCGGCGGCGGCGCTTGCGGCGGGGCACAGCTGCTACCGCTGCCGCAAGTGCCGGCAGCTGCTGGCCACGTCGGCGCACGTGATGCCGGTGGAGGCAGCCATGGGTGCGTGCGTGCGTGGGGGGGGGGGCGCTGGGGGCGGGGGCGGCTGGGGGGGGGTGTGTGGTTGGGGGGTGGGCTGGGCTCGGGGCTGGCTGGGTGTGTATGGGGTGCACGGGGTGGCGAGCGAGGCGGGGGAGGGGGCTGCAGGGCGCCGTACGGCAGTGGAATGTGGACAGTGATGTGGGGCAGGACCCACGTGACCCCCACACCCACCCACCCACCCGCCCACCCACCCATCCGCCCACCCACCCACCCACCCACCCACCCACCCGCCCACCCACCCACCCACCTCCGACCCGCCCTCGCACACAGGCCACCGGGTGTTCCGCGACCGCCAGCGCATCCGCCTCACCTCCCTGGGCGCGCCGCCGGGCGGCGAGGCGGGCGGCGGCGAGTCGTGCCTGTTCGTGGAGCCGCTGGCGTGGATGGCGCGCACGGTGACGGGCGTCAACAGCGGCAAGCTGCACTGCCCCAGGTGCTCGGCGCGCCTGGGGTCCTTCAACTGGTCGGGTGGGTGGGGGAAGGAGCGTGGGGAAGGAGGCACGGGAAGGAGGGGAAGGAGGGGAAGGAGGGGAGGGAGGGGAAGGAGGGGAAGGAGGGAAAGGAGGGGAAGGGGTGGGTACCTCATTCCAATGCCCAACTTGACCATTGAAGCTCAGAAATCACAAGTACGGGGGTGGGGCCGTGCATGGGGTTAGGAGGGTAGGGTAGTTTAAAATCAAAAACCCAAAGCAACTAACAGGCTTAGTTAGGTATCCGGCTCAGGGTTGCAGGCAGGGGGCATTGTGTTTGCGGGGTCAACACGCACACGGTTGCTGACTGCCCCACCCCACGCCGCCACCCGCCGCCACCTGCCCTGCGGCTGCTGCCGCCACAGGCATCTCCAACCCCCAGGGCGCCTGGGTGACCCCCGCCTTTCTACTGCACATGAGCAAGGTGGGTGCGGGTGGGTGGAGGTGGGTGGAGGAGTGGGTGGGTGGAGGTGGGTGGAGGAGTGGGTGGGTGGAGGTGGGTGGAGGAGTGGGTGGGGGCGGGCCCGGGTGGCCGGGGGCATCGGGGGAGGTTGAAACGGCACGACCCTACAAACGACAGTTACGGCAACTCACTCGACACGCGCCCACCGCATACCCGAACCCTGCTCCCCTCCTTCCCCTTTTTCTCCTCCTCCTCTGCCCCCGCGCCGCCACCCCACCCACCCCGCCCCACCCCACCCCACCCCACCCCACCCCACCCCACACCCAGATTGACACCATCACGCCGCAGCCGCTGGAGGCGCTCGCCAACGTGCGCCGCCCCCTGGTGCTACCGCGCGCCGCCGCCGCCGCCGCCGTCGCCGGGCCCGGGACAACCACCCCTGGCGGCGCCGCCAATTCCACCAGCACCGGCACAGCGGACGGCGCAGCGCCGGCACCAGCTGCTACGGCAACTGCAACTCCTGCTGCTGCTGCTGCTGCTACAGCCTCCGCGGCTGTGCCCAGCCTGCCCGCGGGCCTGCCGGCGCAGCTGCGGCGCATGGGGCTGGGCACTGCGGGGTGCCTGGGCCAGGACGAGGAGGAGGAGGAGCCGCAGCTGCCGGAGCCGCAGCTGCAGCTGGGCGAGGACGGTGAGGAAGGGGACGAGGACCAGGAAGGGGGCCAGGCAGCACAGGGCGGCGCGGAGCGCGCCGCCAGCGGCGCCGCCGCCTCCACCTCCACACACGGTGATGGCGCTACGAAGTGCGGCAGTAGCAGCAGTAGCAGTAGCAGCAGCGGCTGCAGCTCCAAGTGGTTCACGCACCTGATCCTGGACTGCGACGGCGTCATGGTGGACAGCGAGGCGGCCAGCTGCGAGGCGCTGCGGAGGGCCATACTGGAGGTGGGCGGGTGGGGTGGGGGGGTAGTTCCTTCCAGAAGCCAGGGGGGCTTGAGGCCGTGTGGTTCCATGCATGTTAAGTTAACGACGGAGGAGATGTGGAGGTGGGTGGGGCGTGGGGCTTGAGGCCGTGTGGGTGGGTCCTGTGTAGGGGATGTGTAACGTATGCATGTAGAGAAGTAAAGTGGGGCAGGCATTTTTTGTTGTTGTCCTATGGGGGCTGCGGATAGGTTTTTTTCCACTTCCACGCTCTGGACTTGACTGCCTCGTGGGACTGCCTGCTGCCCGCTACGAACCGCCCTGCCGGCGCTGAGGCGCTACCATTGCTCACATCTGCCCTGCTATAAAACGCGTCCGCCTGTCCTCTTGCTGCTGCTGCTGCCGCTGCTGCTGTTGCTACTGCCGCTGCTGCTGCTGCCGCTGCTGCTGCTGCCGCTGCAGGTGACGGGCTTTGACATCCCGCACGCGTTCCCGCACGACTACGTGGAGGTGTTTGGCATGGACGTCCGCAGCTGCGTGGCGCACTACAAGGCCAGGTTCGGCAAGTGAGTTTTCCGAGGCGGAAGCGGTTGCCAGTGTGGCGGCGGTTACGGCTGCTGGGGTGGTGCTCACATTACGGCGACTAGGGTGGTTGCCAGCGTGTCGGGTGCCGGCTTGGCGAGCCTGGCATTTGGGACGCACGGAGTTGACTCCTTTGGCCTGCTCCGGTGTCCGCATGCCCTCACTAACAGCGTGAAACCAAGCACGTGATTTAACCACCAGCCACGACCATGGCACCTGACACATCGCACCTCCGGGCTTCCTCTTCCGCGCCCCGCCTATCTCCCCCGCCTCGCCCCCCTCGCCTCCTGCCTCCACTCCCTCCCCGCACCCCCCGGTTTAGTTTGGACTGGTAACCACAACCCCCCCCCCCCGACCCCTCTCTCGGCCGCATTCCTCGCGTCCTCCCTCCCTCCCCACCGCTCTCTCCCTCCCTCCTCCCTCCCTCCCCACCGCTCCCTCCCTCCCTCCCTCCCTCCTCCTCCTCCACCACCACCACCTCCTCCCCCACCTCCACCTCCACCTCCTCCACCTCCACCCCCACCCCCAGGACGGAGTGGGAGTCGCCCGAGGCGCTGGCCCCGCGGGTCCAGGCCGCCAAGGAGGGCCACTACCGGCAGCTCACGGCGGACGGCATCGCGGCCTTCGACGGCGCGGAGGCGCTGCTGCGGCGGGCGCTGGCAGCGGGCATGAAGGTGTGTGTGTGTTAGAGATCACAAGGGAGAGAAGGCGTGTGTGTGTGTGTGTGTGTGTGTGTGTGTGTGTGTGTGTGTGTGTGTTTTGGTGGGGTGGGAGGACGGCGGACGGCGTGGAGCGGGTGGGTTGAGGCTCGCTCGCCACCGCTGCTCCACCCCTGACGCGCAACAGCGCGTGTGCGTGCATGTCTGGTCCCCGCTGTCTGGTCCCCGCCCCGCCACGTCGTCCCTCTACACGGTATGGCCGCGCCGCCCGAACAGGTGGGCGTGGCCTCCTCGGGCGCGCCCGACAAGATCGCGCGCAACCTGGCGTCCAGCGGCCTGGCGGCCCTCATCCCACCCGGCGCCGCGGTGTCGGCGGCGGCGGTGGCGGCGGGCAAGCCGGCGCCGGACGTGTACCTGGAGGCGATGCGGGTGACGGGTGAGAGTGGCGGGCGTGTGGGTGGCGGGCGTGTGGGTGGCGGGCGTGTGGGTGGGAGGGGTGTAGAAGGTTGCCTGCATGCCCTGAAGGTTCACAACAGGTACAGTTGAGGTCCGCACCTGCTGTGTGCTGGCCTCTGGTTGACTGTGTTTGCCTGCCCTGCCCTGTCCTGCCCTGTCCTGTCCCGCCCCACGCCCCACGCCTCGCCTCGCCTCGCCTCCCACAGGCTGCACCGACCCCTGGCGGGCGCTGGTGGTGGAGGACGCCGTGAACGGACTCATGGTGCGTGGTGGTTTTGCTGTGCGTGTGTGTGTGTGTGTGTGTGTGTGTGTGTGTGTGTGTGTGTGTGTGTGTGTGTGTGTGTGTGTGTGTGTGTGTGTGTGTGTGGTGGCTTGGTATATGGCATGGGTGGTGGTGATGAATATTCAGTTGGGTGGTGGTGATAGACTTCCACTTGGGTGGTGGTGATAGGCAGGTAGACGTCATGTCGGTTGGTGGGTGGGTGGGTGCACCAGAGCGTGGCGGTGCACGGGCTCGCCACCGCACGTGTGGCATATTGCCTGGGTTGTACTTCTGACAGCATAACGTCCCCCCCCTATCTTGACACGCCCACGCCCACCTCCGCCTCCTCACACCTCCGCCTCCTCACACCCACGCCTCCTCACGCCCAGGCCGCGCGCGCCGCCGGCATGTTCGCCATCGGCATCACCAACCAGCTGCCGGCGGCGGCGCTGGCGCCCTGGGCGCACCGGGTGGTGTGCCACCTGGACCAGGTCGACCCGGCGGGGCTGTTGCCGGCGGCGGGGGACGTGCCCGGCGTGCCGGCCGGGCTGGCGGTGCCGGGGGCTGCCGCGGGGGCGGGCGCTGGGGCGGGAGGGGCTGCGGGTGCACAGGCGTGAGGGGTGGGGGGGCGGGAGGGGGCATACGCGTGAGGGCGGGCGGGAGGGGGCACACGCCGGGGCGCTGCGCGGCTGCGGTCGTGGGGTGGCCGAGGAGGGGGCGGGGGAGGGGGGAGGGGGGAGGGTGCAAGGAGGGGTATTAGATTGGCGTTGGGTGGTGCCGGCAGATGGCTGCAGGTCGTAAGGCGAGGTAAGGGCGGTGCGGGCATGATATTAAGCGAGCGTGTTGTGAAGCGGAGTGGAGTGGAGTGGAGCGGAGTGGAGTGGAGCAGAGTTGAATGTCAAGAGCGATGTAAAATGGGCAAGGGGAGAGGGGCGCGCGGCCCCTGCCCTGGACGCGCAGTCATTATACAAGAGAGAAAGGGCCACTTGCTCAAAGAGATACGTGCGATCCACTATGTCTGTAACTTACTCAGGCAAGCGCTTGCATGAGCTATGAGATGCACCCTTGCTTGTCACTCTGTCGCCCGGCCACTGCTTGCTGCACGCTGTTTTTTTGCATTACGTTCGTTGTCAGCTTCGGCGCTCATCCGTGGACGCTGGACGCCTGCCCGCAGGTGCGCTCAGACTCCGGCTCTCCCGCTGCGTGGCGTCGCGTCGTCTGTGTGGTCGTGCTGTCGCCTGGCCGGGCGCCCGGAGAGTGAGGAATGCGCGCCAGCAAAAACGCTCCAGCAACCTCCAACCAGCTACCGACGTCGGTACAATAACAGCAGCGCGTTTCTCTTGTTTCTGATCCCAATGCCTTGCTTGCTCGTATTTTTTGATATATGGGGGGCTTCGGACACTGCCGGGAACTTGCCTTCTTGCCCCTTGCCAACTCCATGAGCGATGCACCCTCACAGGACCTGCGGGGACCTCGGGCGGTGTGTGCGTGGGGTGTGTGTGTGTGTGGGGGGGGGGGCGGTGGGGGGATGGCCGCATGGCGTGTGTGGCCAGATTTATGCACTTGTCTTTGAACCGCCCGAAGCTAAATTCATTCTCACATAATGCTATGCTTGCCATGAAGCGCTGCTAGCCGCTGCGTAGGGTCCTCCACTCGCGCCTCTACACAATTGCAGCAATTTCCGTGCTTTGCCCGAAATGCTTCAACGAGGTTGCATACTCGACACATCCACGAGCAGCAGAGGCGCATATACTGAAGCCTCGATGCGATGGGGCCTTGTGCCCGCGGCCGGGCCAACGCCGACGCCGAGCTGCGGCTCGCGACTGCTCGCGCCATCGGGGACACGACGGGCAGGGTACCGCCTCCAATTGTGGGCACTCCCGCCCTCTTCCAAATCCTCTCAGCGCATCAGCAGGTCTCAATCAAGCAGCGACACCAGCAGCGCCAGTTCCAAGGCAGCCAGCAGGAAAGCCCCGCCCGACGCCGCAGCCCGCGCCCAAGGGGCGGCGCCAGCTGAGGCTAGCGCCGCCACGGCCACCAGCCCCACTACCCGCCCCCCTGGCAGCCCCACTTCCCGCACCGCTACCAGCCCCAATGGCAGCCCCACTTCCCGCACCGCTACCAGCCCCAATGGCAGCCCCACTTCCCGCACCGCTACCCGCATCGCGACCAGTGGCGACCATGCGGCCCCCACCTCGCCGGGGGAACAGGGCATGGACGACAGCGGCCCGCCGGAGCCCCCCATCAAGCCCCCCACTGCCTCGCCGGTGGAGGGCCTCAACGAGGAGCAGCTGGCGGCGTGCCTGGCGGACGCACCCGTGGCGCGTGTCAAGGTGGGCGGGGGGGGTTGTGGTTACCAGCCCAAACTAAACCAAGCTAAAGGAAGCGGAGTCAGGGGGGTACCACAGTAGTAGAGCCGAGCTGGGGGTATGCAAGACTCACAAGGCTCTTTTGACGGGGGCCGCCGCAGCAGCAGCAGCAGTAGGGCTGTACGGTATGTGTGGCACGTGTCGCGAACTGTGCCTGCCTGCATTATCGGATCTTCGGGGACCCGCGTCACTATGCCTTGGGGGACCTGTGCGTGTCAACAAACAAGACTTCGTATGTTGACCGCTCCGTCCTGCCACTGCCAGGCCGGCCCCGGCAGCGGCAAGACGCGGGTGGTGGTGGCGCGGGTGCACCACCTCATAACGCGGCGGGGCGTGCCGCCGGGCCGCATCCTAGCCATCACCTTCACAAACAAGGTGCGCGGCTGGGTGGGTGGGTGAGTGGGTGGGAGAGGGTGGGAGTTGGCAACAGCGTGAAGCGGGTGTTAGCATAAGCGTGTGTTCTGCCTGGTACGGTAGTTCTGTGTGCGCTCGGGACAATGAGACGCGCGCCCGGCTTTCCTCCGTGGGTGCGGCCATTTGCAACAGGCCGCAAACGAGCTTAAGGAGCGACTGGCAGCGGTGGGTTGCGGCGTGGACGACGGAGCTGGAGGCGGTGGCGGAGGCGGCGGGGGCCCCGTGGCCAAGACATTTCACGGCTTGGGCTCCTGGATGCTGCGGTGGGTTTGTACCCTTGCGCAGATTGAGAGGGGGGGGGCGCTCCAGAGCACCGCGGCCTCCTGAGTACGGTACCCTCCTGCCTGTCGCCGGGCTTCGCCACTGCAACCACCAGCCGGCTTCCGCTCCCCCGCCCGCCCGCCCGCCCAACCTCACACCGCCGCCCACCTGCACCGTCACCTGCACCTGCACCTGCGCCTGCACCTGCACCCGCACCTGCACCTGCAGGCAGTCTGTGCCCGCCGCCCCGGAGCTGGGCATCACCCGCGGCTTCAAGGTCCTGGACTCCGACCAGAGCGAGAAGCTCATTCGCCGGGCGGTGCGGGAGGTGGAACAGCAGCAGCAGCAGCAGGCAGCCGGCGGCTCTGACGGCGCCAGCAGCAGCAGCAGTAGCAGCAGTAGCAGTAGCAGCAGTGGCAGTGGCAGTGGTGTGGGAGGTGGCGGCGGCCGGCCTCCTGTGCCGCGGCAGGGGGCCGCGCTGCCCGCGCTGCCGCTCGGGGCAGAGGAGCTGACCGGCCGTGGCGTTTCGGTGCTGGCGGAGCGGCTGTGCGACCTGATCCCGGATCTCAAAATGCGGCTGGCGGCGGCGGCGCCCACCCTCTCGGAGGGGCGGGAGCTGGAGGCGGCGGCGCGGCTGCCGCCGCCGCCGGCGGGGCAGGGCCGGGCGCAGGCGGCGCTGCCGCCGCCGGCGCCGGAGGCGCCGCGCGTGTCGCGCGGCGGTGCGGCGGACGACAAGGCGGCTGCGGACAGGCGGGCAGTGGCGGCGCGGTGGCACCGGCGTCAGGTGCAGGCCTACATCGACATGTACCGGCGGTGAGGGCGGGGGCGGCAGGGTGCGGGGAGGGAGGGAGGAGGGGGGTGGGTGTGTGTGTGGGGGGGGGCGCTTTGGGACTCCGCTGTCGGAGGAGATGACGGTGCGGGACTGCGACAGGATGCGATGAAGCTGGAGGCATCTTGCTTGGGCGGCACCGTACAGTATGTGGCGCGTGGCGGATGGCCTGTGATGGCGTCTCTGCCTGCCGCCCCATTACCCCCCGCGCCCCCTGATAGGCTGCTCCGCGAGTGAGGGAGCGGGCAGGGTGCGGGCGGGAGGGCGCTGCGTGGCCCTAGCTAGCTAGCTAGCCTCCTGCAATGACAGGACGTAACCAAGAAGTGAATGAATGAGACGCACGAAGCTGGAAGCATATTGGGTGGCACCGAAGCGCACACTCCGGCCTCTGATGGCGACTCTACCTGCGCACCCGCCGCCGCCTGCCTCGCCTCTGCCGCCCCTCTGGACATCGGCACTTCACAAAAGTGATTTTTGATACACACCATCCTATGGATGGCTACCCCCCGTGTGTTGCAACGTCTGTTCTACGTCTACTTCGTCATCAAATAAACATGCATGGCAACCCCCCCCCCCACACACGCACACATCTCTAACACACACACACACACGGACATGCCCCCCACCACACAGGCTACTCGTCGAGCACAACGCCCTCGACTTCGCCGACCTCATTGCGGTGCCGGTGCGGCTGCTGGCGGCCCGGCCCGAGCTGGCGGGCTGGTGGCGGGGGCGGTTCGACCACATCCTGGTGGACGAGTTCCAGGTGGGGGGTATGGGTGTGTGTGGGTGTGGGGGCTGGGGGCGGATGGGTGTGGGGGCTGGGGGCGGATGGGTGTGGGTGTGGGTGGGGTTGGGGTTGTGGGTGTGTGTGGGGCGGGTGTGGTGTGGGGGTTTGTGGGAGGAGCATGGGAATGGGTTGCACGTTCAACGCCAAATGCTGGGGCCGGTATGAGTCATGCGCCGTTTCCAACTACGTACGGTACAAACACGGACAGGACACCGACCCGGCCCAGTACGAGCTGGTGAAGCTGCTACTGCGGCCGCCGTCGGGGGCGGCGGCGGCGGCGGCGGTGGCTGTAGCAGCAGGAGGCGCTGAGGTGGTTGGCAGCCAGGCGGCGGCGAGTGAGGACAGTCATGACCCCGGCACGCACCTGTTTGTGGTGGGAGACCCCGACCAGTCCATTTATGGCTGGCGGGGCGCGGAGGTGAGCTGCCGCCGCCGCAATGGGCAATGGCGGTGCAAGACGAAGCAAGGCAGAGAGGAAAGGTGGCCAGCCCTGGCTGGTGGTGGTTGCTCTCTGAGGTGTTCTTTTTGCGTTGTCCTGCCTTTGCGCCAACGCGTCTCGGACGTATTGACTGGTACTGCAGCCTAACAGTAGCACCCGACGCACACACGGCTGTCTGCCCGCCCCCATGCCCATGCCCCTACTACCCATGCCCCTGCCCCTACCCCGCCCCCATGCCCCTGCCCCTACTGCCCCTGCCCCCACCCCGGCCAGGTGGGGCACATGAAGGACCTTCTGCCGCGCGACTTCACGCACACCACCACCTTCCTCATGTCCACAAACTACAGGTGGGTGTGGTCTGTGGTGGGTGGGATACTGTAGCCCCCATGCGGTGGGGGTGGGGGTGGGGGTAGTTTATTACAGAAACCAGAAGCGACACGACCAAGAGAACCCGAACCAGCCAGCCCAACCCAGAGCGCGGAGGTGGTGTGGCCCTAACCTGTGGGTCTCGGGCGCCCTTGAGCCCGGGAGGTAGCCATCCATGGATGGTGTTTAATCAGTAATGTGTGTGTGTGTGTGGGGGGGGGGGGTTACTGGTAAACAGTCCCGGTGAAAACAAAATGCGAACACGACTGCGCTGCAGCTGGGAAACGCAGCCGCCTGTGCGAGCTACTGAATATCACCGTATTTGGCCGGGCGGGCTTGGACAATGGAGCGGCAGGTGGACGATGGAGTCCAGAGCAGTCTTGAGTCATGTCAGCCGTGCGAGCCGCGCGCGGACCCCATTACAGACTAAATCCCCATACTAGAATACTTACCTGGACTCGAACAGAAGAGCGCCAGGTAGGAGCGTCCAAGCGTGTGTGTGTGTGGGGGGGGGGGGGGGTAGGCAGGCGCAATGCTTTCAAGAGCTTGGCCGCCCATGCTCGCGTTTTTGCCTGGGCACGGCTGTCCACGCCATCCCTGCTTCAGCTCGTTCCACACACACACACATATATACCTTCGCGTCTTCCGATCCCTCTGCTGACCACGCACGCCACTACACGCATCACGCACACGCGTGTCGCAGGTCTGACCCGCACATCGTGGCGGCGGCGGACCAGGTGCTGTGGGCCGACGCCCGCGCCTCCTCCTCCTCCTCCTCCTCCTCCGCCTCCTCCGCCTCCTCCTCCTCTCCTTCAAGGGAGCTCGACCCGCTCTACAAGCCACCCGTGCCCGCCCGGCCGGCCAGTGCGCTGGGCGCCGCCGGCGCCGCCGTCCGGCGGCTGGCCTTCCCCGACCCGCCGGCGGAGGCCAAGTGGGTGGCGGCGCGTGTGGTGAAGTGGGCCAACAGCGGGGAGCTGGGGCCGCGCGGCGCCCGGCGGCTGGGCGAGGTCGCGGTGCTGTACCGCAACAGGGGTGAGTGAAACCGGGAGTTTGTGCGTGCGTTAGGGAATGGATTTGTGTGTGGATAGAATGAATTGTATGAATTGCGTGCGGCTGCTTGTTGTTTGGGCTTGTATGGGGTGTTGTCTTGTGGATGTGCGCCCGACAATGAAAGCTATGAGCCATATGTACACCTATGTGCCCGTGCCTCACCATACACCGCAAGAAGCCCTGCGCCCAGGCGCTGTCGCTCTCCTCACACACACACACACACATACACACACACACACACACACACACACGCCCCCACACACGTCCACACACACACACACACACACGCCCCCACACACGTCCACACACACGTCCACACACACACACGGCCCCCCCCACACACAGACATGTCCCGACCGCTGGAGGAGGCGCTCACGCTGCGCGGCGTACCGTACACCGTGGTGGGCGGCCAGCCCTTCTGGAGCTACACTGTGAGATTTTGGGGGGGGGTTGATAGGGGGGAATAGGGGGGTAAAGAGGGAGGTGGGCAAAGAGGACAGGGAGGGGGGGGGGGGGCGGAGTCGGGCAGAGGCGGATGTGAAGGGGATGGAGCCGTGGAGGCGGGGGCGGGGTTGAAGCGATGAGGGATGAGGCTGGGGAGTCAATGCCAGTGTTGTTGCGATGAGGCTGGGGAGTCAATGCCAGTGTTGTTGCGATGAGGCTGGAGAGTCAATGCCAGTGTTGTTGCCTGGCGCGCATGGTGGTTGAGATGTCGATCATGTTGCCTGATATCGATCATGTACGACACACTGCACACACACACGTGTGCACGCGCCATGCAGGACGTTGCCGACGCGGTGGCGTATCTGCACGTATTGCTGGTGAGGGGTCCCACGTCACACGTCCTGATCAGGCGTCGCTCACACCTGCTCGCACCTGCTGCTTCTGCTTCGACTGCTCATTCCACATGGCCCCAAACACGGCTTCCAGCCCTCCTAAGCCCAATCCCAACCTCACCCAAACCCATCGCCTCGCCACCGCCACCACCCCCATCCCCACCCCCATCCCCCCCACCAATCAGGACCCACTGCGTTGCGACGTGTTTCTGGAGCGCATCTTGAACGAGCCCAAGCGCGGCCTGGGTGAGTGCGTTAGAGACCACAAGGGGGAGAACAGCGGCCTGGGTGTGTGTATGTGTGTGTGTGGGGGGGGGGGGGTTGAATTTGTGGTACGGCGGCGGTTCGGCGCCGGTAGCGTTGCAGCGCTGCAGCTGTATGCTGCCGCTTTGGTCTTCACGCTACACGCCACCCGAGCCCGCTACCCCACACAGTGCGTCCTCTGCTGTCTCCCCCATAAATGCACGTTGTTACACTCACCTTAACACGTCATTCGGCGATGTGGGTGGGTTGTGTTGTTGTTGTTGTTGTTGTTGTTGTTGTTGTTGTTGTTGTTGTTGATGGTGGTGGTGGTGGTGGTGGTGGTGGTGGTGGTGGTGGTGGTGGTGGTGGGCCCTCAGGCGACAGCAGCCTGGACAAGCTGCGTGCCGCGGCCCGGGCGCGGCGCATCACCCTCAGCCGACTCATCTTTGAGGACTGCCTCAGCCCCTCGCCGCCACCGCCGCAGGCGCAGGCGCCGCCTGGCGCCGGCAGCGCCAGCAGCAGCAGCAGCAGCAGCGGCAGCAGCAGCAGCAACGGCAGCGGCAGTAGCAGCGGCGAGGCCAGCGGCGCGAGTCATGAGGGCAGCACCAAGAAGAGGAGCCGAAAGAAGCCCGCCGCCGCTGGCAGTAGCGGCAGCGCGAACGGCAGTAGCAGCAGCACCAGCGGCGCGGGTGCCGGGCCCGAGGCCCCTACTGCGCCGCTGTCCTTGCCGCCGCAATCGTGTGCTGGCCCGTCGGGGCGGCAGGCGGTGGCGGCGGCGCTGCTGTCACCCCAGCTTGCGACGGTGGAAGGTGCCATCAACATGGCCGCCTCTTTCGCGCCAGGTGGGATGCAGCGCTGGCCTCAAAAGGGTCAGGTCAGGCGACCGTCTATTGCTCCGGGCTTTGCTGTGGGCTCGACGGTTAGGCGACCGTCTATTGCTCCGGGCTTTGCTGTGGGCTCGACGGTTAGGCGACCGTCTATTGCTCCGGGCTTTGCTGTGGCGTTGAGACAATGTTCGCACCCGGTGCAAGCCGACGACACGACACCACACCACACCACACCACACCACGCCACACCACGCCATACCCCTCTGTCAATGCCCGCGCCCCCGCCCTCGCACCACCGTCCGACACGCCCCTCCCAATGCCCCCCGCCCCCCGCCCCCGCCCCCCGCCCGGCAGCCTTCCCCGAGGGCGGCCCCCTGGCCGGCATGAAGATGACCAAGGCCGCCAAGCAGGGCCTGCAGGTACCCACCCACCGCCGTATGAGGCGGGCGCTAGGGGGGGGGCGGGCGCTAGGGGGGGGCGGGCGCTAGGGGGGGAGCGCTAGAGGTCGCGTTCGGCGCAGCTGCTTTTCGCCTATGGTATGACTGCTGCTGCGACTGAGGGGGGTGGCCACTGGGTGGGGCCCGGCTTACGCCCCTGCTACAGCTCTGCATGAGAGGCGCCTCCCACCACTGCCCTCCTGCCCTTCCTTCACCTTACCTTACCCCCCCTGCACCCTCCGAACCCCCACCCCACCCGCAGTCCCTCCGCGGCCTGGTGTGCTGCCTGCGCGCCTTGGCCCTGGCCGAGGAGCACGGCGGCGGCGGCGGCGGTGGTGGTGGCGGCGGCGGCGGCGGCGGCGGCGCGCCCGTGTCTCAGCTGCTGGGTGCGGCGCTGGCGCTGTCCGGCTACCGCGCCGCGCTGCTGGCGCTGGAGGCGGAGGGAGTGGGCAGGCGGTCCGCGGCCAACAAGAAGAAGGACGTAGCGGAGGGTGGGTGGCTGAGGAAAGCGGGGGGCTGGGTGGCTGGTGGTTGGGGAAAGCGGGGGTGGCGGCTGAGGTTGAGGTGGTGGGAGGGCAGTGAGGCCGATGCCGTATGACAGGGTTGGGCGCATACTTGCGCGGCTGCGCCTGTACCCTTACATACCCGCTACTGCCGCTACTGCCGCTACTGCCGCTACTGCCGCCATTGCCGCTACAGCCGCTAGTGCCACCTTGCCCTTGTCTGTTGGCCCGATGTGTTTAAAGCCCCCCCCCCCCCCAATGTCCCCACCTGCAATTTGATTGATTACCACAGAGGCGGCAGACCGACTGGAGCGGCTGGCCCAGCTGCAGGAGCTGGCGGCCAACCCGGGCGTGTGGGTTAGCCATGATGACCCCCTGGTGGTGGAGGAGGAGGACGAGGAGAAGGGGGAGGAGGGGGTGGCGGAGGAGCGGGCGCAGGGTGGCGGTGATGGGGCGTCGTCATTGCCGGGGCTGGCGGACGGGGCGTCGCCACAGCAGCAGCAGCAGCAGCAGCAGCTGCTGCAGTCGCCACCAGGTGAGCCCAGAGGGGCCCCGTGAGGCGTTTGGCGTGTGCTGCGCGGACCTGCGGCCCCCCGGTGGGCCCCCCCCCGCCCCCAACCCCACTGGCTTTGCAACGACCATGCCAGTATCCTCCTGCTCTCCTAACCCCTCCTGCTCCTCCTCCTGCGCTCGTGCTGCAGGCGCCCCCGGGGCGGCGCCGGGCAGGGACGCCGGGCTGGCGGGTGTGGGTCGCTTCCTGGAGCACGCGGCACTGGTGACCGGGGCGGACATGGTGAGCGGCAGTAGCAGCAGCGGCAGTAGCTGGAGAGCCGGGGTGCTGCAGCAGCAGGGGGGAGGGCCAAGGGTTTGGTCTTCTGAGAAGCGCGAAGTGGATGGTTGGGCATTGCGGCAAAGCGCATCGAGCAACGAGCATCTGAGACCCTGTAAGTGCCTTGTAATGGGCATCCCTACGCGATGTTGTTGTCGCAGGCGGAGAGCGGCGGGCGCAGCGGCAGCGGCGCGGTGCGGCTCATGACGCTGCACGCAAGCAAGGGTCTGGAGTTCCAGCGCGTGTTCATCGTGGGCTGTGAGGTGCGTACGTGGGAGGTTCGATCCACACATGACTTGCATGAGTAATAGAGTAATGTGCGCGCAACACTGCAGTTGGCCGCTAACTAACTTCCGCCTCGCCAACCCACATGACGCGGCAGTTGACAACGTGAAGCCCTGTCAAGTGTCAACCCACTACGCTGTCGCACCCACACACACATAGTATTCTCCCTTGTGATCTCTAACACACACACACACACACACGTACACACACACACACCCTTGTCTTTCATAGTTCTCTCCCTTGTGATCTCTAACACACACCCTTGTGATCTCACACACACACACACACGTACACACACACACACGTACACACACACACACACACGCGCACACACACACACGTACACACACACACACACGGTGGACTCCAGAGCTTGGCTGCGCTCTGGGCAGGGGAGACGCGTGATAGCGGCAGCGTGTGGCCTAAATGCCTCGCTGTCGCTGGCTGTCCCGAGTACTCGCTCACGAGACTCGTCAGGCCGCCTGTAAACCCGTTGTTACACACACGTACACACACACACACGCACACACACACACACGTACACGCACACACGTACACACACACACACACACACACGTACGGTGGGGAGGGGTCACGCGATTCGGGTAAGTATGTGGAGCTGCTTCGGCCCGATGACGCGGTAACGAGGTAACACGCGCAGCGAACGACGATCGATGGCGCGCCGTTGCCTATGCATGCTGCACGCACGGTGTCGACCCTTCCTCTCCTTGTGCTTTTCTAACACACACGTACACGTACCCTTCCTCTCCTTGTGCTTTCCTAACACACACACACACACACGCACACACACACGCACACACACGCTGCGGTGCTGGCCCTCCAGCCTAGAGCTTTGTGAGCCCGCTGGGCCCTGCGTTGTAGTACCAGCAGTAACCCTTCTGAGGCTACTGGCGTGGTCCAGGTTGGTTGGAGCGTCCCCCCGGTGGACTCCAGAGCTTGGCTGCGCTCTGGGCAGGGGAGACGCGTGATAGCGGCAGCGTGTGGCCTAAATGCCTCGCTGTCGCTGGCTGTCCCGAGTACTCGCTCACGAGACTCGTCAGGCCGCCTGTAAACCCGTTGTTACACACACGTACACACACACACACGCACACACACACACACGTACACGCACACACGTACACACACACACACACACGTACGGTGGGGAGGGGTCACGCGATTCGGGTAAGTATGTGGAGCTGCTTCGGCCCGATGACGCGGTAACGAGGTAACACGCGCAGCGAACGACGATCGATGGCGCGCCGTTGCCTATGCATGCTGCACGCACGGTGTCGACCCTTCCTCTCCTTGTGCTTTCCTAACACACACACACACACACGCACACACACACGCACACACACGCTGCGGTGCTGGCCCTCCAGCCTAGAGCTTTGTGAGCCCGCTGGGCCCTGCGTTGTAGTACCAGCAGTAACCCTTCTGAGGCTACTGGCGTGGTCCAGGTTGGTTGGAGCGTCCCCCCGGTGGACTCCAGAGCTTGGCTGCGCTCTGGGCAGGGGAGACGCGTGATAGCGGCAGCGTGTGGCCTAAATGCCTCGCTGTCGCTGGCTGTCCCGAGTACTCGCTCACGAGACTCGTCAGGCCGCCTGTAAACCCGTTGTTACACACGTACACGCACACACGTACACACACACACACGTACACACACGTACACACGTACACACACGTACACACGTACACACACGTACACACGTACACACGTACACACGTACACACGTACACACACACTCACAGTAATGCCCCCAGCTGCTGCTGCGGGCGGGCAGCTGGCAGCGGCCGGCGCCCAGCCGGCCGCAGCCGCCCGTCCGCGGCTTGCGAGCCGGCCCTTGCGGATTGGCACGCACAATATGGGGGGACTGCGCCTGGAGAAGCCACGGGCGCAGGTCAGACTCGCAGCAGCAGTGCGGCAGTGGAGTGCGATGGGGCTAGACATCGTGTGCGTGCAGGAGACACACCACACATGTGAGGAGGACCACACTGCCTTACTGCGGGAGCTGCACGCAGCCGCCCAATACCGCCATATCCCTCAGTGGGAGGTCGCAGCGTACTCGTGGTCTCACTCCGCACACACGGCGGGTGTTGTGACCCTCGTCCGCAGCGACCCGTGCCGAGCCGCCGCCCCCAAGGCGCTCCCTGTGGCGCCAGCGGCGCCGCCAGGACGCAGCGCCTGCTGTACTCTGCAGTGGGGTGGACACACGCTGCGCGTGTGCAACGTGTACCTCCCCACAGCCAGCAGTGACCACGCGGCCGCCACACGTGCCGCCCTCTTCGACCTGTGCCTTGCACCAGCGGCCGCCGCAGCCGAGGCTGCTGGCGACACGCTGGTGCTGGCCGGGGACTTTAACTTCGTGGAGGAACCCGCCCTGGATGCCACCGGCGCGCGACCGGCTGATGCCGCCATCACACTCTTCCGAGCAGCGGCGGGCGGCCTGGTGGACTCCTTCCGACACTGCCACCCCACCAAGCAGGCGTTCACGTTCTGCTACAAGGCCCCACAGCCTGGGCGTTCCCGCCTTGACCGCATCTACATCAGCCCCGCCGCAGCCAACTATGTGGTGTCGGCTGCCATCTCCCGCCTCGCACCCAGCGACCATCAGATCGCCTTCGCTGAGCTAGTCGCGAAGCAAGCGGAGAAGACAGGGCGCGGCCTGCGCAGAGTGCGCCTGCACTTCCTGAAACACAGGGACCTGAAGGCGCAGATGCGGGAGTGGATCACAGGGGAATGCGAGTCAGCCCCGCAGCCGGAGGACCCCCCAGACTCCATCCTGGCGTGGTGGCCGGGCTTCCAGCAGCGGTGGACTACCTTCTGCCACGCCCTGAACCGGACTGCCCGGGCGCGGCGCCTGAGCCCCGGCGCCCGCACGGTACAGCAGCAGGCCGTGGCAGAGCAGGCGGAGGCGGCAGTCACAGCGCAGCCGACGAGCCCAGACGCCCTAGCAGCCCTCGCCACCGCCATGGCCGACCTGGCCCAGGCTCTCCAAGCCGACGCCAGGGATGAGGTGCACGAGCGGCGCCTACAGCAGCTGCAGGACGGGGAGCGGCCCAGCCGCGGGCTCACCGCCCTCCTGCAATCTCTCACAGACTCACACGGCCCCGCCCCTGTCGCGCTGAAAGACCCCGCCTCTGGCGCGCTCGTCAGCAACCCGCACAAGGTACCCCAGGTTGTCGCCAACTTCTGGCGGGACGTCAGCCGTGCCCCTGACACCACAGTGGAGGCGCAGGAGACCGTGCTCACAGCCCTGCGAGAGTCCGGCATCAGCCTACCCGCGGACGCGGACACGTCGGTGGGCGCCGTGGAGGTCTCGGCGGGCGAGGTGCGGACGGCGCTGGGCAGGATGGAGCCGGGCAAGGCGCCCGGCAAGGACGGCCTGCCCATCGACCTGTACAAGGCCTTTCGGGGCCCCCTCAGCCCAGTCCTCGCCACCCTCTTCAGTGCAGTCGGCAAAACGGGCCAGGCGCCCGTAGGCTTTCTGCATGGGGTCATCTCCGTGCTGTACAAGAAGGGCGACGTCACGGAGCCGGGCAACTACCGCCCCATCACCCTACTCGGCACCGCCTACCGCATCCTGGCAAAGGTGCTGGCCAACCGGCTGGCGCCCGCGCTGGGAAAGGTGGTATCGCTGGAGCAGACCGCCTTCCTACCCGGACGCCTCATTGGCGCCAACATCCAGCTACTGCGGCTACTGCCGCATTTGCTGAAGCAGCAGCAGCGCACGGCCATCATTGCCTTCCTGGACTTCGCCAAGGCGTATGACACGATTGACCGCACCTTCCTCCTATCCGCCATGGAGGCAATGGGGGCCGGGCCGCAGCTGCGCGGGTGGGTCAGCACCCTCCTACAGCACACCACAGCGCAAGCTGTCGTCAACGGCCACTGGTCAGCACCAGTCGCCATGGTGGCGGGGGTCCGGCAGGGCTGCCCGCTGGCACCACTGCTGTACCTCTTCGTAGCCCAGGCGCTGCTGTGCTGGTTGCAGCGCCAGCAGGTGGGCATCCGCCTGCACCCTGACAGCACCGACCTGACCACGGCAGCGCAGTTTGCTGACGACACAAAGGTGCTCCTGGAGAGCGACGCGGCCGTGCCCAGCTTCCTGGCGGCCATGGACACCTTCAGCCGCGCATCAGGGCAGCGCCTCAACCTCACCAAGGTGGAGCTGCTGCGGGTAGGCTACCCACCGGCCGCAGCTGCGCTGGGCGCCGCAGCCGAGGGCGGCGCCGCTGCTGAGGACGCCGCCACTACCGCCACGGCCGCAGCACCAGCTGCAGCTGCTGGGCCCCCCGCCACCGGTACGGCCCCTGCACCCGCGGCCCCGGCGACCGCCACCGTACACGCCGCGCCCACCCCAGCCGCCGCCCACCCAGATGCCGCGCCCGGAGCCGACCCCGCGCCAGCCCCTGGCACAGCTATGCCAGATGCGGCCGCACAGGACCGCGTCTGCGGGCTGAAGGTGGTGGCCGCTGCCACCGCGCTCAGCGTGCCGTTCAGCAACGACCCTGCCCGCCTGCGGCTAGACTGGACCGCCCGCCTGCGGGAAGCCAAGCGGCGCCTGCAGCGCGTCGCCCACCTGGGGCTCTCCGCCTTTGGCCGTGCGAACACCGCGTCCGCCTACTGCACCTCTATGGTCACGTGGCACATGGAACACAGCGGCATGCCTGACGGCGTGGCACGGGAACTGGAGCGGCTCGTCGCACGCGTGGTGGACCGGCGCCTAGCTCCAGAGGCCACGGAGCAGCGCCTGACGGGCATCCCAACCGAGCTGCTGTACGGACACCCCACCGCCGGCGGCTTCGGAGCCCTGCCCCTCACACAGCACGTGCGCGGCCGGCACGCCACGTGGGCCGCCCGCCTCGCCGCCCACGATGCCGCCCCCGCCAACGCGCTGCCTCAGCCCTGGTGTGTCGCGTACGCCGCGTTCCTCCATCACCACCACCCATCCATGCGGCCTAGCAGCGCCCTGACGGCAGTGCCAGCAGTGACGGGCGCGGGCGATGTTGTTCCCAGCCTGCCCCTCCCCGAGGACGCCGAGCGCACGGTGACGGCGCTAGGCTGGCTGCCGCCGGTGCAGGCGCTGGAACCCGCACCAGAGCCAGGGGCCTGGTGCCTCACGGCACCCCTGTGGGGCAACCCGCTCCTTTGCCCTCCGCCCCCGGCTGAGGGCGGCGAGGCAGACCCGGACCTGGAAGCCGAGGAGGAGCCGGCGCCAGAAGCTACCCTTGCCAGCGCCGCGCAGTACACGCAGGGCCGCGGCCTTGACTACCGCCACAGGGCACTACGTGCCTGTGCGCGGCTGCTCACCATTGGCGACCTGGTACGAGCATACGACGCGCGCCCGCTCGACACGGCCGCAATCGTCGACTGGGCAGGGTGGCTGAGAGCCCACCTGGGCCCAACAGACGCACGCCAGCGTCGCCGCGGCCCCACGCTCGCCGCCCTCCAGGGCCTGGTTGATGACATCCCACCAGCGTGGATAAACGCCGCACGGGCCCACGCCGCACAGCTTGCGGGCCCCGGCCCCGCCCCGCCCCCCGCCCCCTCCACCTCCTCCGTCATCAGCACCATCATCATGCCGCGCATGGGATGGGTGTTGCCCGGCACCGAGTCCGTCAAAATTCCCCTGGAGAAGCTGACCGTCCGCACGGCCACAGCCCTGCAGCTGGACAGCATAGCGGCACGCCGTGCCGGACTCCACGAGGACTATGAGCGGGCGGCCCTTGGCCTGCCGCCCCGCTCGGAGGCACGGCGTGAGGACCTGCCTGAAGCTGCGGCAGCGGCGCTCGGCGCTCTTCGGGGCACCCTTGCGCGCCTGTGGCAGCACGTCCGGTGGGAGCGGCGCCATTTCGAGACTTTGTGGCGGCTGGCCATCGACGCCGTGCCGCTGCCGGGCAACACTCACATGCCCACGGCTCGACGTGAGCCGTGCGGCTGTGGACAGTACGGCCATGGCAGCGCCACAACGGGGCCAGCCGCCGCCACCCCGTCTGCGCCGCGGCAGCACCACTTCTGGGGCTGCGCAGTGGCAAAGGCGGTGGTGGCGCAGATCAACGCACACACCCCGGGGCCCCAGCCCGTCAGCCAAGCCCAGCTGTGGCTAGTGCAGGCGCCCTCGGGCATCCAGCAGTGCGTGTGGGATGTGGTGGCGATGGCGGCGCTTGCCGCCATAGAACACGGCCGGATGCGGCTGCGCGGGATGACGCGCGCTGCAGCGGCCCAGGGAGACCAAGCGGCGGCAGCGGCGGCAGCACCCACCGAGGCAGCGGCGGCGGCAGCAGCGGGGGCGGACGCCGACCCAGATGAGGTCCCGCCCACACAGCTGACGCCGCCGCAGCCAGGCGTCAACCCCATCGAGCTTGCGTGCGCTCGCGCAGTCGCGGACTTTTGGTCGCGGCTGCTGCAGTTCGCGCAACTTGGTGTGCCCCGAAAGGGCTGGGAAGGTGTTGACGCCACCCACCCGATCCTAGCGGTGGTGGACGGGATGCTGCTCTGCGCGCTTCCGCAAGCTATGGAGCTGGAGCTGGAGGAGTGACCGGGATCAGCCTTCTCGAGTAGAAGAATCGCCATAGCAATGAGCCGCGGACATAGCGGCTGAATCTAGGGACCAGCAGGGTTGGGAAGGGTTGGGAGGGTCAAGGGGAGTGTGCGCCAGGGTTTCGGGTCAACGGAGCTGAGGGTGGGTTGGGTGCCGGAGCACCCCGGGCGTTTCTCGGCCAAGACCGGCCTGGTAGTCTGACGCGTTTGTGGCTGCCCTTTGGCATAGTCTGCCCTGGCGTCGAGTGCTGGTTAGGTTGTTGTCGAGGCTGTGAAAGGCTGCGGGGTCGCTGGACTCAGCCCCGTAGCCACCTGTCGCTGTGCTGTTGCGTGCGGTGTGTCGTCTGTCCGGTGCTCGTGTTGCTGCGGTGCTGGCCCTCCAGCCTAGAGCTTTGTGAGCCCGCTGGGCTCTGCGTTGTAGTACCAGCAGTAACCCTTCTGAGGCTACTGGCGTGGTCCAGGTTGGTTGGAGCGTCCCCCCGGTGGACTCCAGAGCTTGGCTGCGCTCTGGGCAGGGGAGACGCGTGATAGCGGCAGCGTGTGGCCTAAATGCCTCGCTGTCGCTGGCTGTCCCGAGTACTCGCTCACGAGACTCGTCAGGCCGCCTGTAAACCCGTTGTTACACACACGCACGTACACACACACACACACAACACGCACACACACACACACACACACACACACACACACACACACACACCCCTACCTGCAGGACGGCGTTCTGCCCTCCGCGCGCTCCGCCGCCGACCCGCACCGCCTGAGCGAGGAGCGGCGGCTGTTCTACGTGGGCGTCACTCGCGCCAAGGACCAGCTGTATCTCAGCCGCTGCAAGGTGGGCGGCGCGGGCGGAGCGGCGTAGGGGGCACACCCGAATGCATGAAGGCGTTGAAAAGGCGGCCCAGGGGTGGCGGGGCGTCGGGGATGCCACGGGCAGTGCTCTTGTGTGCTGAGTGCTCAGGGATGACAGGATGGAAGAAAACAGTAGATTTTGAAATCCGGCACGCGCCGGCATCAGCTGTGTTCGCACCTGCTCCAGTTCCCTCATTCAACACGCCCTGCCCCCAACCCTCCCTTTCACAACAGCGGCGGCTCGTGTTTGGACGGGCCGAGGAGCTGCCCCCCTCACCCTTCCTGAGGCCCCTCAAGTTGAAGGAGGAGGTCGTAGAGTGATGATGCGGGGCAACGTTGCGGGGGGTAAAGCGCAGGCATGGCCGCTCACCATAAGGCAGGACTGTCCATTCAAGTTTTCAACGAGGCTGCAATTGTAAATATTGCATATATCTAGTGACTTGACCCGCAGTGTCGCCAAACCCAGTTTGTTCTGGAGATGCACGGAACCTGACTGCAAGCAAAGCAGCCTTGCCACCTATCGTAACTTATTCAAGAAACCTTAAAGTATTTAGGGCGCTGATGCAATTATTTGCGCGGCGCGGCGGGCCAGCGAGCGGCCGGCTCGCGCGTCGCAGCGCCGAATGCACGCGCATCGCTTCGGCGCCTTGGGCGCGAGTAGCTAAGGGACATGGAACTGGGCAGCAGAGACGACAATGGACGTTCATGCGAGCGTTCGCACCAGACCGCGAGCCGCAGTGCTTGCACCAGGGCTTCTCGCAGGTAAATGCCCCTGGTGTGCGTGACACCAGGCGTCAGCCCTGGGCGACCACTTCCCTAGCACTCGACCTAACCCCTGCCCGCGCGCCGTCTTCCCCTCACCCCTCACCAAATCTCCCCAGTTCAACGAGGTGGTCACGGTCATCCAGGCAAGTGGCCAGTGCTTTCAACTGCCTTGCCAGGCCCGGCCGCGCCGGCCGCGCAGCCGTGACGCCGCCCATGCCGTGCCTGCCGCCGTTTTCACCATCGCCCGCCTCCGAGTGCAGTACAAAGTGCCGCTACGGGCCATGGCCATCATTAGTAATGCCCACAACCGCCACCCACCCACCCACCCACCCACGCGCACAAACGGCAGATCCCCGAGGACCCCGCCGAGCCCAGCCACAGGCCGCTGGCCGGCTGCCGCATCCTATTGCTGGACAGCACGGGTGGGTGGGCGGGTGGGTGGGTGCGGGCTGGTGGCGGGCAGGTGGCGGGCAGGTGGGGGGCTGGTAGACGGCTGGTAGCGGGGGTGGTTTGAAGTCCGAACAGGCTTTTGGACTGACGGGGCGCAATGCAACGCCGCTACCCGCGGCTTCGCACCCCGTTGTGCCCCTGACCCCAAAACGCTCCCGCTACGGTACCCATCAGCACCCTGCCTCCCTCCCTGCCTCCCTGCCTGCCTCCTTGCGCGCCCAGGCAACTTGCACTCCGTGTACCACCCCACCCGCCCGTTGACGGGCAGCTACTGGGACGTGCTGGCGGGCCTACCCAGCCTGGTGCCGGCCGGGGGGCCCCTCGGGCTGCTGGGGCTGGTGGGTGCTGGGCGTGTGTGTGCTAGAGCTCTCTAGGGAGGGAATAAACAAAACGAGGAACGTGCTGGGCGTGTGTGTGTGGGGGGGCGGTGTTTATTGCAGAAACCAAAGCGACCATTGCAACCCAAAACCCCAAAGCGTGGGGGCCATTCCAATACCCAAGGCGACCACTGAAACCCAGGGGGGGGCCAGTGGAGCAGCGGCGGCGGGCACTGACCCCGATGCCGTTGCGTAGGGTTGGGTAGGGTCAGAGCTCGGACGCTCGGACGTTCTCGGACGCTCGGACGCTCGGACGTCAGAGCGCGGACGGATTAGGTTATTGCGCCGGCGTGAGGACGTCATATCGCTGTCACGTCCGCTGTCCGCACTTTGGCCGCCGACAAGTTTCATATGCCACCCCACACACGTACCGACAACACACATGGCGTCCGGTGCAGGGCGCGGGCACCATCCCGCGCATCATGGCCGCCCACTACCCAATGCAGCCGGCGGCGGCGGCGGGCGGCGGGCACGTGGTGCACGGCTGGGAGCTGGACCCGGGTACGGGTCGTGTGTGCGGCGTGGCGTGGTGTGGCGTGGTGTGGCGTGGTGTGGCATGGCGTGGCGTGGTGTGGTGTGGTGCGGCATGGTATGGTATGGTGTGGTGTGGCGTGGTGCGGTAGCAAGGGCTGGGACGCGGCGCCCCTGGCTTGGCAGCGACACGACACGACACGACACGACACCTGCGTTGCGGCCTTGAGGTCAACCGCACAACCGCACTGCACGCGCCTGCCTGCAGGTGTGGTGGCGGCGGCGCGCATGCATCTTGGCATGGCGGAGCTGGAGGCGGCCGGGCACCTGGTGCGGTGTGTGTGTGTGTGTGTGTGTGTATGTGTGTGTGTGTGTGTGTGTGTGTGTGTGTGTGTGTGTGTGTGTGTGTGCGTGCGGCCCAGCGCCTGATGGCAGACAGCAGCAAGCAGCACCAGCGCCGGCAATGACCCGACTGACTGACTGACTGACCGGCGCACGCACATGTGGTGCTAAGGTCCGCATTGCCCTGCTTCCTGACTCCTGCGGGCCCGGCCGCCACCACACGCACACAGGTGGTGCACACCGGCGACGCGCTGGCGCCCGAGGCGGCGGTGCCGGGCGGCTTCAGCGGCGTCATTGTGGACCTGTTCGGCGGCGGCAGGCTCCTGCCGCAGCTCACCAAGGTGCGTGGGTGGGTGCGTGGGGGCGTGGGGGCATGGGTGGGGACGTGGGTGCGACCGCAGTGCAAGAAGGTGCTGTAGGGCTTAGCTGGGGGTTGCCCCAATCGTGTTGCACCATCCTGCTCTGTGTCCAAGCCGTGTGGGGCGCCTGATTGGATGCTCAACTATTGCAGCTCCAGTGTTCGTGTAATCATGTGTTCGTGTAGTCATCATGTGGCCGTGTGGCCGTGTGGCCGTGTGTTGGCGGCGGCTGCCCCCTGCAGCGTGAGACGTGGGAGTCCATACGCTGCCGGCTGGCGCCCGCCGCGCCCGGCCAGCCGCCGCCCCGAGTCATTGCGAACCTGGGCCAGAGCCCGCCCACCACCCCGGGCCAGGCGGGGCGGTGGCAGCCCGAGGCCTACACCACCCTGCGCGCCTACGAGGCGCTGGAGGCGGCGTTCGAGGGTGAGGCGTGGGAGTTGGAGTTGCGTGCGTTGATTCGTGCAGACATGCGCACTGGCGGCTTGACGGCAGGCTTGAGAGCCGTGCGCGCGAATGTGTAAGCTGGCCTGCTAAGGACTGCCCTGCCTTGCTAACGGTCCTGCCCTGCCTTGCTAACCATCGCCCCCAATCGCCCGGCTCGCTCCCCTACCCCCTGCTCCCTAACTCGCGCCCATCCCGCAGGCGAGGTATCGCTCATGACGGTGCAGAGCAACACGCTGGCGCTGACGGGGCCGCTCCCATCGCTCACGGAGTGGCCGGGCCGGCTGCCGGCGCCCCTGCGCGAGCAGCTTGTCAAGCTAAACGGCGACGACGGCGGCAGCACCGCCAGCGGCAGCGGTGGTAGCAGCAGTGGTGGCAGCAGCAGCAACAGCGCTGGCGATAGCTGGCGAACTAGGTTGGAGCAGGAGCGGGCGGGGGCGCAGGCGGGGGCTGGAAGTGGGGGTGGGGGGCTGCAGCCTGGGCACAGCAGCACCTGCTGCTGGGCGCGCGACGTGTACCCCCTGCAGCGGACGGAGGTCAATTTGTCGTTGTGGTGAGGAAGTACTCGAGTGGCTTCGCAACCCGTTGAATGACGTCGGGACGACCGTCCACTGGTGAAGCGCACGGGCCAATCAAGCAGAGGCTTGAGCACAGGATGGGGCAGGGTGGAAGGCTGGTCACATGTGATGGGAAGCCCAAGCTGGTAATGCGTCCGTAATACCATAGCATCTTCTATGCCACGCACTTTCGCCAAGCATGGCGTCAAAGTGCGGCGATTGCCAGCCTTACCATGCTAGTGTAGAATGTGGGGATGTCGCGGCTGTTAATGCCGAAATCATGCGGCGTGTGCCGCAACACCAATACTACTTTGACCCCACCGTGCCCCGGCGTTCAAAAGTAAACATATTGGCCTCTGATCTTGGAGGGAGCGGCCTCGGAGTGTACTTAGTTTCAAACGCACGCCGTCAACGTCGCTTGGCGTTCCTAAGCGATCGAAGTAGTCAAGGTGTCATGTCCCGAAACTGCTCACCGTTTTTGCTTTCGATGTGTACCTTATGCAAGATGAAACCAGTCCTGAGAACCCGCGTGCGCTAATACTGTGCCATTGAACGCATTACCGGTTTTGGGGCCTTCTCGCCAAACTCGACACTGCAGCCACACTGTTATTGCGTTTTTATAAACAATCTCAAAGTTTCTGTCTTGTAGCAGTAGACCATGAAATGGCCTTGAAGCGAGTTGGCTGGCAGCTGCACTAAATATGGCGAGTGAGGCTTCGCTCCAAGGCTTGGATGGAATCGTCGTGCAAAATATTGATGCTACCAACATATCAATTGCGACGAGTGACCGGAAGAGCGGGGAAACCAGCGGACCAGGCGCAGCTACGGTTGTCGGGCCCGTGTCTACAGATAATGGTAACACCGTTGATGCTGTTGCAACGCCGTGTCCTGGCGAAGCGTCGGTACCCCGGCTCAGCTCGGCGACACATGAGGGCCACAGCAGAGCCCATAGCAGCGGCGGATGTGCAAAAGAAGGCTTAGAAATAGAACCCAAGGTGAGGCAAGCTTCTGTGGCGGCATGTGATGCAATTCGGCGCTTGCGCCATGTTGCTGCGAGCCATGACAACCTTCTACGATTGACTGCTCGGCCAGTTTGGCTGCCGGTGATGTCATGACTATGTGACGCCCGGTGTTTGAAGTGTCACCTCCAGGCAAACACTAACGCCGCTTCGGTGCCCCCCGACAGGCGGCCGTGGCCTTGGGCGTTGGCCCCGGCCGGCAGCACTCGAGCTCCATCTTCCCCGATCAGGACGCCCCCTTCAGCACCCGGCTCAAGTGCCTTTTCTGCCCCTGGCCCACCTACATATGGATCGCGCTTGGGTGGGTGCTGCGGGAGGGCGCGCACACCGGCTCCAGGCCGATCACGGCTGATGCCGTGGCGTCTAGGGTTTGGCGCTTTCGCAGACGGGCTGCTGCCGTGGTCGCACGACTCTCGTCTTGCGAGCATGCATACATGCGTGCACATCTGTGCCTTCAACCTTCTTGCACGGCGCATCGGGGGGCGACCGCCGTGTGGTGCAAGGGCGTGGCACGGCCATTCTAATAATGGGCATAACTTTAAAGGCAACCCGCTTGCCCCTGTCGCGTATGCATCTTTCCCACGACGCAGCGTGTTCGTGGTGGTCGAGGTGCTGGGCATCGTGGGAGGTGAGCCCACGAACTGAACTGGCCGGGTTACAAGCCAACCCCATCCATGGTTACGGTTATCAACTGCGGCAGCATAAGGAAAAGGCCGCCGTCAACACACCCTGGCGCCGGTGCCCTGCCTGCCACGCCGCACTGCCCTTTGCCCACCGACTCCCATCCCACCCATTCCACGGACCCCCCCCCTCTGACGCTCAACCCCTCCTTCCCCACCCTGCACCCCCTCGCTTTGGTTTCTGGAATGAACTGCCCCGCCCCGCACCCATCCACCCCCGCAACCCCCTGCACACCCCTGCACACACACCCCTGCACCCCCCGCAGCCGTGTACTACACCCGCGGCGTCACCAACGCCACGCGCTCCGCCACCGCCGACCTGGCCCGCAGCAGCGCCCGCTCCATCGAGACGATGCTGGACCACCTGCTAGCGCCCGCCCTGGCGTTGGCCAACATGCCCTACGTGGTGCGCGGGGACGTGGCGGTGCGGCAGGAGGAGGAGTGAGGAGGTGGCGGCTACAGCTGCTGCGTGGCCGGAGCGACCGTGTGCTACTGCAAGAAGCTGCCGCCCGCACCACGTGTGTGCGCCACTCCATGCCTCGGATGCCCCAGCTGACGTCACTAACTCCCCGCCCGCCCGCCCGCCCGCCTGCCCCCGCCCTCCAGAACCCGCACTGGCCCACCATCATGCAAACCTTCCACCAGCACGCGGAGGCAATCTACAAGTGAGTGGGGCCCACGGGCATGGTCGTAACCGCCGGCTATGTAGCCGGCAGAAATGGAGGCAGCGCGGGGCGCTTGGGCGCGGGGCGCGTGCGGGTGGATGAACGGATGGATGAATGGGCACAAGCGGAGGGCACGGACCTTTCCCGTGCGCCTTCGCCGGCCAGTCCCCACCTAACCGCCGCCGCTGACGTCATAACCGCCTCGCCGGGAGCAGGCGCCGAGGCGCGCTTGCCTAGCCGCACTCGGGCCCGTGATCGCCCTTCTTATCACCATGGGCACGGCCGTGTGATGCGTAACTTACAAGTCAACCGCCGCCGCTCCTCCTCCTGCCCTATCACCCACTCCTGCTCCTCCTCCTGCTGCCACCCACGGTCTCTCCCCGGTTCAAATTGACCTTTACCGTCCCATGGATGGCTATCACCCCCCATGCATTGGGTTTGGTTTAGTTTGGGGTGGTAACCACAACCCCCCCTCGCTAGTTTTGTTCCTTGGTTACGAATGGGCCGGTATTTACAACCCCACCCCACCCCACCCCTCGCCTGCTCCCCACCCGCCAGGACCAACCCCTACTACCAAATCGAGCTGTGCCCCGCTGGCGTGGTGGCCAGTATGGCCATGCCCGGCTACACCGCCAACATGACGGTGGAGGAGCGGGACGAGTTCTTCATCGGCTTTGACTTTGGGCTGGACATCCTCAACCCCGCCCGACACCCCACCTGCTGGTGCGAGCTCAAGAGGAGAGAGGGAGGGAGGGAGGGAACGAGGGAGGGAGGGAGCGGCTGCTGCGGCCTGCTGTGCAAGTGCGGAACGACGCTGCTCGGTGGCGGCTGGTGGGGGTGGTGGCTGCTGGTGCTTCTGCTGCTCATCAGCATGGTGCGAACGTAACCGTGGCCGTAACCGCCGCGTAACCTGTTTGTGTAACCGCTGTGCCGTACAGTGACGAGGAGTACGGCAGCATCATGAGCAACGGCTCCGTGCCGCTGCTGGGGCCGTGGTTCGCGCCGGGAGAGCTGGAGGAGGGCGCGTTCGTGGTACGGCACAGCGTGTTCCTGCCCATGCCGCCCGGCGGCAACGTCACCGCGGCCTGGGAGCTGCCGGCCAGTGAGTGCTGCTGGGACGCCTCCGGGGGGCCTCCTGGGGGCCTCCGGAGGGCCTCGGGGCCTGGGGGCCGGAGGCCAGAGGAGGGGAGGAGAAGGACGAAAGGGGCTGGGGGCTATGAGCTGGTGGTGTGCTGGCGGTGCCCGAGGTGCGACACGCCGGAAGATGATGAGGGCGAGGAGGTGCACGATGGGTGTGTGTGGCGGGGGGGGGGGAGTTTATTCCAGAAACCAAAGCGACCGTGCAAAGCGACCATTGCAACCCAAAAGCCCAGAACCCAGAACCATAGAGCGCGGGGGGTCCCGAGGGGCGGGGGGCGGCGGGGAAAGGGGGGACTCGCTGCGTCAACGTGGCCAACACGCAACGCGCGCGTTCGCGACGCTGCCGCCTACCTACCACCACCGCTGCCCTAACCCTAACCCGTGCAACCCACCCTGCCCTCCCCGCGCTGCAGACCACCTGCACCAGTGCGCTCACGACGTCTGCAACACGGCGGACGGCCGTACGTGGTGGGGCTGGAGCAATGTGAGCGAGGCGGGAGCGGCGAGGCGGAAGCGGCGGGGCGCGGGCCGGGCGCTGGCGGCAGGGGACGGCCTCGCGGGGGGGGGGGGGGGGGGACCGGGGCCACGCGGCGGGGCGGCAGGTCGGGTGGGAGGCTTGTGGAGAGCAGGCAGCCCTCGTGCGGTCAGTTATCGAGGTGTCGGGGGGCGGGCGGGCGGGTGCACTTGCCACGTCACGTGCAGTAGCGTGCGTGCAGGGCGGGGGCGGGAAACCAGAGGGGCCTCGCACGGCTGCAGCAGGGTTTTAGGGTTTCCAGCTGATCACACAGCTGGTCACACAGCTGGCCAAATGGCCCGCAAGGCTCCTCCGCTCCGTCCAGCCGCCATGTTCGTGTGGCGTCGCGATCCCCTTGCGATCCCCTTGCCCGTGCCGCCCCTGCCGCCACACCCCTCCACCCGCTCATCGCTCTGGCCCTCTGGCACCCCTGTTTCCGCCGCCCCCCAACTTTCCCCCTTAACTCGTGATGCGTGTAACGCGCCCCCTGCTCAGGCCGTGATCGCCTGGAAGAGCATCAAGCCCGGCCTCAAGCCGCTCAAGGACCGGCCGGAGATGCGCTACACGCTGTCGCCCGACCCGCGAGCCGTGAACCAGTCCTTCCTGGCGCACACCGACCAGGTGCGTGGTGTGTCTGTGTGTGTGTGTGTGTGTGTGCGTGTGTGTGTTAAGATTAAAACACGAGGAACAGAGAAACGCAGACCGTGTATGCAAATGCTTGAACGGCCGCGCGTGCATTCGGTGCGGTGTGTTGTGTGGGTGGGTGGGTGGGTGGGTGGGTGGGGTGCGTGTCTGCTGCGTGTGCAGGGGCACATTGGGAGGGAGAGAGGACGGAGGGGAGTATGTGCCAGCCATCAAACACTTGCCCGAAATGCATCTGCTTCCTGCCCCCTGCCCCCTGCCTCCTGCCCCCTGCCCCCTGCCTCCTGCCTCCTGCCCCCTGCCTCCTGCCTCCTGCCCCCTGCCTCCAGATGCCTGACCCAGACGAGTGCGAGGAAGTGCGCATCAACGTGAACGGTGGGTGGGTGGGTGGGTGGGTGGGTGGGTGGGTGGGTGGGTGGGTGGGTGGGTGGGTGGGTGGGTGGGTGGGCGGGGCGGGTGGGGCGGGTGGGTGGGTGGGGTGGAGTGCTGCTGCTTCGCGCTTCCGCATGGTCATTGTGAGGGTAGAACAGACACGCAAAAGATGTCCTCGACTTGTTGGTCGCATGCCTGAAGGCCCAAGCACCTGATGGCGGCCCCCCGCATGTGCTCTGGTGGTCCAAGGATTGGGCGACAGTGTGCGCGTCAGCGTACTCGTGCCCGTTGGCCTGATTCCGCCTCCGACCGAACCTGTGTGCCCCCCGCACCCCGCCGCCCGCACCTCCACGGCCAGGCTTTTTGTGGTGGACGCTGTGCGTGGAGCCGGTGGACGGCTTCGTGCCCAAGTGGCGGGCGGGGCTGATGGTGGGCATCACCGCGCTGGCGCTGCTGCTAGCAGTGATGGTGGCGCTGGTGCTGCGGAGCCGCGGCCAGGCGGTGGCGAGCCTGCAGAAGCAGATGGTGAGCAGGAGGGGAGGGAGGGAGGGGGGAAGGGGTTACTGGTAAACAGTCCCGGTGAGAAACAAAGTGCGAACACGACTGCGCTGCAGCTGCGCTGCAGGGGGGAGGGAGGGGGGAGGGGGGCGCAGCAGAGGGCTGGGTGGATGGGTTGGCGCTGTGCAGTGAGCTGCGCGGCAGGTCCCGGGAGGGGAGAGGGAACGAGAGGAGGCCGCCACGCAAGGGGGGGGGGAGTCGAATGACGGTACCATGCATGCCAAGCTGGCAACTGCCGCACAGTCGTGTGTGGACCTGGAGGGTCTGTTGTAGGGCTGCTCCGCACGCCGGGAAGGGCCTTGTGGGCTCGCCAGCTGCGCTATGGTTTGCGCCTTGTCCACGGCTTGCGCCTCTGTGGTCCCGCTCTGCTGCCGCCGCCGCCGCCGCCGCCGCTGCCGCCCGCAGGAGCTGAACCGGCAGCTGGCCGTGGCCAAGGAGGAGGCGGAGGAGGGGCGGCGCGTGATCGAGGAGGAGAAGCGCGTCATGGACGTGCTCATGGCGCGGCAGCGCAACCTCATCGAGCTGTTCGGTGAGTGGGTGGGTGGGTGGGTGAGTGGGCGGTGGTGGTGATGGGTGGTTGGTGGGTTGGTTGCCGTGGGCTGGGGAGCTGGGCAGGTCTTCATCACGCCGTGTCTGTGTGTGACGTGTTACGATTGTTTGGCTGGCACCACACAAGCACGTGCGCACATTTACCACACGACGTGTGTGCCGCCCGCAGGTCAGGAGGGCGAGATGACCGCGGGCCGGGGCGCGGACGGCGGCGGCGCCGACACGCCCGTGGAGCAGGCGCGGCTGCGCGTGCAGCTGGGCGGCACCAGCAGCGACAACATGAGCACCCTGTCGCGCGAGAGCACCACCATGGGTGCGCCGGGCGAGCTGGCGGGCGGCCTGGTTGACTGTTTAGATAGTTTGGTGATGTGCGGGTGTGTGTGTGTGTGTTTTTGTGTGTGCTGATGGCTGTGGGGCTGTGGCCTGTGGGGCTTGGGAGGTGGATTTGGAGCACATGCAGGCGTGTTCCCACGGATGTGACGAGTCGGCGAACGACACGTGCAAGAGCCGATATCGCTTCTCCGCGCCTCGCACGGACCCGTACCTGTCACCTTGCAGACCGCATCGAGGCGGTGCGGCGGCAGCTGTCGCTCAAGGCCAGCGGCGGCAGCAAGAAGGGCGCCAGCGCCTCGGCGCACGACGAGATCAAGCTACTGGAGCTACTCGGCGAGGGGTGAGCGAGCAACGCCGGACGAATTTATGTGCCGCCCTGCTAAGGGACCCATTACTGCTGACCAATCCTGGTTAAATTGCTGTGTCGTTGTACTTACTCTTGCGCACTCCCAACTGTGCAGCTCGTTCGGCAAGGTGTACAAGGGCCTGTGGCGAGGCACTGAGGTCGCGGTCAAGGTGCGCCGGCAGTCAGGCATGCACAGGGCAGTCAGGCATGCGCAGGCTAGCTTGATACATCAAGTCAATAGCACTGATAGCGTTTACAACCGAGTCTAAACCTTTTTCTTCGACGTTGCTGCCTGGCCTCCCATATGCCCACATCCCAGACGATGGTCCTGCCCGCAAACATGTCGGGTGCCGAAAAGCGCGAGAAAATGGCGGTCATGGAGGCGGCCATCAGCAGTGCGATGCACCATCCCTGTATCGTGCAGGTGAGGCATGAGATGCTAGGGAAACGCGAGCCATCCCGATGACACGCAACTGCGATTCCAGGATCTTGGCCAGTCTTCAATTGAACAAAACCGTCTGGCTACAACTTGGATGTGAAAGAAAGGGACTCACCGTATGACTTATAACTATGTCCGGCAGACCTACACCTACTTCATCAAAACGGTGCGCGAGGAGGCGTCGGACGTGGACAGCATGTTGAACACCGCCGAAGGCATCCTGGTGGGGAAGGACAGCACCTGCGGCACCAGCCTGCTGGGCGGCTCTAAGGCCTTTGACGACCCCGTCGCCGGCTCCCAGGCGCGCGGCTCCGCCGTCAACACGCAGACGGTGCACGGCTACGAGGTGGGTGCGGCAGCGGCAGCGGTGGGGCGGGAGAGACGCAGCGGGGCGTGGCCGTGTGCAGAGAGGGGACGCGGCGCGCGCACACACACACACACACACACACACACACACACACACACACACACACACACACACACACACACACACACACACACACACACACACACACGCTAGCGCGTGGCGTGGCCCACAGCTGCGATCGTGTGACGCATCATACCGATGAAGTGTTTGCACTTTTGTTGGTGCGTCACAGGTGCGGCTGGTGCTGGAGTTCTGCGACCGCGGCTGCCTGCGTGACGCGCTGGACGGCGACGCCTTCCTCACGCCGGCCGGCGTCAACTGTGAGCGATGCGGGCAAAAGCAGCGGCATTGCCTGCACCTGCTGCTAGAGGCTATATGATGTGTTGTTCGGTTGCTGGCAAGCATGTGTGCATGTGTGCATGCATGGGAAGGGTAATGGGTGTCTTTGAGTGGGCTGGCGGGCACCGCTGCACTCTCAGCACAGCGCTCCGGTCTCGCCTCCTTACATCTCTTCCTTCACACGGCTCCACACACGGCTCCACACACCGCTCCACACGGCTCCACACAGACCGCGGCGTCCTGGACACGGCGGCGGACGTGGCCAAGGCCATGCTGCACCTGCACCTCAACGACGTGCTGCACGGCGACCTCAAGGTAAGGCGCGTTCTGTTGACTGGCGCGCATCGGCAATTGCAAAGTTCCGCGTCGCATTTTTTGCGGCACGTGTTGCGGGTGCGTATCATGCGTGCTCGCTGGCTCCGGTGGGCGGAACCGGGCAGCGGCGGGCTGCACAGCAACTCCTGCCGCCTGCAATATGATTGTGGACATAACCTTAACATGCACATCCGGTGCGGAAGACTTGATCTGTTCCTGACACAAACACCCATATCCACATGACCTCATCCACGCCCGCCTCAGGCTCGCAACGTGATGCTGAAGAACAGCGGCGGCGAGGGGCGCGGCGTGATCTGCAAGGTCGCGGACTTCGGCCTGGCGGTCAAGATGGACACGTGCGACCAGACCCACATGAGCGGCATGTTCCAGGGCACGCTCACGCACATGGCGCCGGGTGGGTGCGGTTGCAGCGCGGGGGCGGCGGGGATGCGGGGATCAGGGCGGGGGGGGGGGCGCCAATGAGGTCATGGCGGCGTTGGGTGAGGTTTGGGACGGTGGGAGAGGAAGTTCAAGGGCGGCGGCAGGGGGGCGGTGGGTGGGAACGGTTGAGCAGGTTTGCGTGCTGCTCCTCGTGTTGGATGTCGGCTGGGTTGACGGCTGCGGCGTCCAGGCGCCTAGGCACCTTGTGTGTCCCTTGCACCCCACCTCATGACAACCTCCCGCGCCTGTCTTTCTGATGGCCCAATGCAAAACAGAGCTGCTCCTGCACGGGCGCATGTCCAAGGCGGCAGACGGTGAGGCGGCGGCAGTGTGGTGCCCCAGGAGGAGCCGGCGCCGCGAACTCGACTAATCGTGGGCTCTTCAGGAACTTCAATCAAATGCTGACTGACTCACTCGCCGCATGCACCTGCCTTGCTGCTGCTGCTGCCCCCCGCTTGCACCTGACACGTACAGTGTACGCGTACGGCATCACACTGTGGGAGATCTTCGTGGGCGGCCACGCCTTCAAGGTGAGGAGGTGGCTGCGGCTGCGGCTGCGGCTGCGGCGGAGCAGCAGAGCCGCAGAGAGGGGGGGGCCGTACTGATGGCGGCGGGGCCTGGGCTGTAGCAGGGGCTCTGCGCACCAGCGCATGGCACCTCCTGTGTAAGCAGAGCTGCTACAGCCCCGGCCGCACGCTGCACAGTCCGTACGTGCCCACGTTCGCCCGTGAAGTCGCTCAGCCGCACCCCTCCTTCCTCCCCGCCTCGTCCCATTCAAGCACCCACACATGGGGCCCACCTGCGTTCAACCCCCACCCCCTCTGGACATCGGCACTTCATTACTGGTTAAGCACACCATCCATGGATGGCTACCCCCACCCCCGCAGGGCATGCCGCGCGCCCTGCTGGGCCACCAGGTGGCGGAGGAGGGCAAGCGGCCCGTGTTCCCGCCCTTCACGCCCGAGCCCTACGCGTGCCTGGCCGCCGACTGCTGGGCGCACGACCCTGAGAAGCGGTGGGTGGGGTGGGGTCGGGTGGGGTGGGGTGGGGAGGGGTGGGGTGGGGTGGGGAGGGGAGGGGTGGGGTGGGGAGGGGTGGGGTGGGGTGGGGTGGGGTGGGGTGGGGTGGGGAGGGGTGGGGTGGGGTGGGGTGGGGAGGGGTGGGGTGGGGTGGGGTGGGGTGGGGTGGGGTGGGTGGAGGGCGGAGGGATGGGCGCAGCGGTCGCGAAGCCGAGGCAGGGCGGCGGCGCGAGCGCGAGGCGGCAGAGGGCGTGGATGCAGACCGCAGCTGGGCCGGGCAGCCGCCACTCGCACCCGCACCCGCACCCCCGACTACGCCTTTTGGTCATCGGTATGTCAACGTGTGTTGCAACGTCTGTTCTACGTCTACCTCGTCCTTGATTAAATATGCATGGCACCCCCATGCACGCCCGCCGTGTGCAACCGCACACCTGCCTGCAGGCCCACGTTTGAGGAGATCCTGGAGCGCCTGGCCGCCATGCGCGCCGAGCAGCCCGGACCCGCAGCCGCGCTGGGCAGCTACGCCATCGGCGCGGTGCCGCGCAGCTCCCCCAACACGCCCGGCCGCCGCTCCGGCTCGGGCATCACGCCCGCGCCGCTGCACAAGCTCAGCGACAACGGCACCCTGGACCCCGCGGCGGCGGCGGCCGTGGCGTCGGTGGCTTCGGTGGCGGGCGGGGGCAGCACGCTTGGCGGCAGCGGCGACGCTGGTCTGGACCTGGGCAGCAGCGGACCAGGCGGCGGCGGCGGCACCGCCATCACGGTGCACAACAACTGGGCCTTCCTACGGGTGTCGCGTGGCCCAAACGTGAGTGGCTTGCTTGAGGGCGGTGGCCCAAGGGATATGAAAGTAGTGGGCGGCAGTTAGGGGCAGGGCGGTCATAATGGGCATTGGGCGGGGCGGCCGGGAAGTCAGGTGTCAGCGAGGCACAGCGCGGGCCTTGCGTGGGCGGCGTTCCGCCAGCTTACGCAGTCAGACATGACGTCCCTAGCACCACCACCTCCACGCAGCACCCACACGAGCGCCCTCTTGCTGCCCTTGCCCTCTCCCCCACCACCGCCACCGCTGACGTCACCGCCCGTACATCCTACACCCTGCCGATGCCGCCCGCCCGCAGCTGGAGGTGATCGAGGAGGGCGAGCGCGAGGGGCAGTCCTCCCGCCTGCTGCCGCAGATGCCGCAGCCGCCGGCCCCGCACCACCACCCGCACAACGCCCAGGCGCCCGGCGGCCTGGGCACCGTGTTGGAGGGCGAGGCCACCGCAGAGTACAGCGGCGTGGACGATGACGGCACGGGCCCCATGCCGCAGACTGTGGCGGCCCCGGCCCCGGCCACGGCCCCGGCGGGCCCGGCGCGGGCGTCCGCCGAGCTGGAGGCGGCGGACAGCAGCAGCACGCTGCCCATCGTGCTCAACGGGCCGCATGGCATGCTAGATGGATCCGGGATCTAATGGATCCGGGATCTGATGGGGCCGGGATCTGATGAGTTTGCCCGCCGCAGCTGTGTGCTGTTGCTGCTTGCGGTGGGTGGGGTGTCTTCGTGCGGGGCGGGCAGGGCGCAAGTGGAGGTCTGAACGAGAGGTAAAGAACGAACATTTTCGCGGGACTGGGAGGGGAGTGGCCCCCACTGTGAGACCTTCATCTGTTTGCAGCGGACGCAGGCACACGGCATTTATTGCATGATCCGGCTACTGCGTGGTGCGGGGCTGGGGTGTCGTGTGAAGTTACTTAGTTGGCGCACAATGCTGTGAACTGCAAATGGCTCATTCGGCCCGTGCATGCAACCGCTGCTGGGGGCGGGTGACCGCCAATCAGCATACCTGTGTGTGTGGTGACTGGTGCATGCATTGCAAGATGCAGCGTAGAAATGCAGCAGGGGGATGGTGGTCATGTTTCGAGTGTTCGTTGATACGTGAACGCCTGTAGGCACACTCCATAGTTGCTGTGATCTTCGGGCTTGGCAACATGGTGTCAGCCTGTCCTCATTGGCGACCCAAACAGTGTGCATTTCCCAATGGTAATAAAATTTATTTACTGTCGGCAACGCATCCTCGCTTAGTTGTCTTTCAGGCATGGCGCTCTGCCCATGGGCAGGGACGTTTTACCCTGAGGAAGAATGCATGCAATGATGCGAAGAAGCGGTTATTGATATAAGGATTGACTATCAACTCGTCACTTCTTGTGCAAGGCTGAAGCAATCCGGTACACCAGGATGAAACCCGAATGGCCACTGGCACTGACTGGCTGTCCACGCGCCGTTCAGAAGGTGTGGTACCTTGATGGTCTTTGCACGCGCCATCGGTCGGGCTTGTTTGGTTCTGCCGGGTTAATCTAAGGACGGCCGCTGCTTGAGGCCGCATGTGCTGGAGATTAATCGTGTCTAAACCGGCTCCGTTGTAGTTCTGTCATGTTGCGGAACGGTGGCGTGCCGTGGTCGCACTTGTAGCCATTCGAGCATGCGCAATAATTGCGTGGTGGTGCCGATGGACACACAGGTCTCAACTTTCGATGTTATGAGTGGGTCTGGGACCCTCTTTGTCGTGACCCGCGCGTTTGCCTCATGCAGCGCGCGGCTCGTGTTTTCTTTTCGGTGGCTCGCAAGAACAACAATGAGTGCCGTCTGGGGCGCATTGGCAGTGCGCCATACACTAGTGGCGCTGTGGCGGGGAGTAAGGGCGTAAGGCTCTCGTAAGGGCGCGGTGTGGGGACCACCTAAGGCTGCTAACACTGCTGATGCTGCTGCTGACGACACTTTTTGCCGACGCACGCACGCACGCACACACGCACGCATCCAGCCACGGACAGGGGTAATCCTGGGAGCTTCGCCCCCCCTCTTCCCCCCCTTCCGCCTGCATTGCTCGTATCAGCTTCCTTTAGCTTGGTTTAGTTTGGGCTGGTAACCACAACCCCCCCCCCCCCCACCCGGGGACGCTTCGCTGGGGGGGGGCTCAGCCCAAAAACGGCCGGGATGATGATTATTTCAGCTGAACGGTGTGGTTATGCGCGGCCTGGGGCTGGGCCAGGGCTGGAGCGCGTCACAATACTCATCGAGGAATGGACTTTATAATAGGCACATAGCAGCACTGTAATGTAAGCCCCTGGAACGCCTGCGCGGCTGTGCCTGAGCAAGGTCGGGGGAATGGGCTGCGTTGCATGCGATTCAATCTGTGCTTTAGTGTGCAGGGTTCCGTCGCTTTCCTAGAGGCCCCGTTCCTGCGTCTCAGTGATGGATTGCAGCATTCCTTGTGTGACCGGCGTCTTCCCTGATGTTCCAAGCAGTCAAACCTGCCTGCCTTTGCGCGCCAGGCACTCACAGCCCCTGCCGATCCCCGCTCAAAGCGGCCGAGCATGTCTCTGCTCTGGTTGGCAGCTCATATCCAATTTGGGGGGCTTTGCTCCTTTCAAACATCAGGGGCTGGTTGTTTGGCGCCATCTTGTGTTTGGGCCCTCGGCGGTTTGCGGGCTTTGAGGCTTTTCCCCAAAGGAAGCCTCAAACGTCCCAGCCCAAGTGAGTCCAATTTCAGACTTGGCCAATTCAGACTTGGCTGTGGGGTTCAATTTCAGACACGGCCAAAACGGCTAATTTTGCTTAGAAACATTCAGATACGACCCCTGTCTGATCCTTACATCCCCTCTGCCTTGCTCCTCGCCTTGTGCCTGCAATCCCCACGCCTTGCCTCTCCACCAGCGCTATCCTGCCCCCGCCCCCTGGCACCCGGCCCCCTTGCATACCCCACGCTCTCCTCCCCGCTCTTTTGCACGGGTATGGTTTGATTGGGCTCGTATCTACACCCCCCGGTCCTCCGGCACCCGCCCCCCCTGCCACCCGGCCCCGCCCCCCTCCAGCTACTGCTGCGGCCGCGGCTCGGGCAGCCGCCGGTAGACGTTGCGGTAGGTGGCGCCGCCGTTGCGCGCCACCTTCTGCCCCTCCTCGCTGCTCAGAGCCAGCAGCCCCGCCGCCACGTCCTTCTCCAGCTCCTCCTCACTGACGCGCTCAAACAGCGGGTGCGCGTCCAGTTTGGACTTCTGCAGTGCGGGGTTCGGCCCGGGTATCGGGCGGGGAGGTGAAGCGGCGACAGACACAGCAGGGCAGGAGGAAGGGGGCGGCTTGTGGGGCCGGGTGGAACCAGCGCGGCGGATTGGGTGCTAGGCACGGGCCCTCCTGTTCCTGCCGCCGCCCCTGCTGCTGCTGCTGCTACCCCTGGTGCCGTGTCTGCTCTGCTACCGCCTTGCTGCTGCTCCAGCCACGCCTTGCTCGTCCACCCGGTCGCCCCCACACAACAATTCCTATCCACCAGCTGTCACCCCCGCTGCAACCGCCCTCGCTCCCACCCTCGCTGCCACCCAAGCGCCGCCCCCACTTACCCCCAAATTTTGGGTTCGGACCGGGACTTATCGGGTTGTGGGAATGTTTACGAGTTTTTTTCTCCTCCTCCTTCTCCCATATTAGGCCACGCTCACCTCCTCGCTCTTATGCATTGGGTTTGGTTTAGTTTGGGCTGGTAACCACAACCCCACCCACTTGCCCCCACTCGCCCCTTCTCTGTGTCCTGACGCCGAGCTCGGGTGGCATTTCCCATCACAGTGGTTGCATTTGCTTAACTCTGCTTCCCTTAGTTTGGTTTAGTTTGTGGGCTGGTAACCAGGCTCCCCCCCAACCGGACCCCACCCGCACCCGCACCCACCATCCACTCGCCCAGCTCGGGCACGTCGCTGATGGTGTACAGCCAGCCGCCGGGCGCCAGCAGGTGCGCGTACTCGGTGACCAGGTGCGTGTTGATGATGCGCCGCCGGTGGTTGGCGGCTTTGAAGTGCGGGTCCTGTGTGTGGGGGGGCCGGAGGGCGGTCGGGGCCGAGGCCGTTGGGGCGGCGCGCGGCGGGGCGGGGCGGGGCGGGGCGGGGCGGGGTGAGACAGGGTGATGAGAGGAAGAGGATATGGGAAGAGGCGTGTGAGCTCGGAGCCACTTCGAGGCACACGCTTCCGAAGCGGCCCTTCAGCGCCGGCGGTGGGCCCATCTAACCAACTTAGCCAAGGCCGTCACACCCTATCTTCCACCCCTTCCCTCCCATCTCCCATCTCCCGTCACACTCTGCCCCCCCCCCCCGCCCTAAACACACGCCCCTCTCCCCCCAAAACACACTTTCTCACCGGGAACAGGAAGAACATCTTCGTGAGCTGCCCCTTCTTAAAGAAGTTGGGCAGGTACTTCATGGCGTTGGTGCGCATCACGCTGGCGTTGCGGTAGGAGCCGGGGCTCTCGCGCCGCAGCGCCGCTGCACGCACACACGCACGCACACTGTTGTAGCGCATATGTTTATGCCGGAATTGACACATCATGGTGTCCAGAATTAAGGCTGTTCTAGCAAGCGACTGGAACTTGGATCGTGACTCGCAATGGGCCACTGCATGGAGTGCGGTGCACCCAGAGCAACTAGAAATGGTCCTAACTGGTCGGTTGCCAGTACTTTTGGTGACTGTGCGCTAGCCCCGCACTAGTCTTGCTTCAGTAGCCGGGTCGGCACCGGCTTAGGACGTACGGCTATATCGCCACTAAGCTGGAGCCGCCACCAGGGGGGGGGGGGGTAGGATCTTCCAAACTATACCCCATGACTCAATATTAAAGAGCTCGATGAGAGCGTTCGGTATCCGCGCTCAGAATTGGAAAAGGGTTTCTGGGTGCGAAGATATGAATGCGGGTTTACAAGAAGGGGACAGTGTGAACACTGTCTCGGGCACATGTGGCCAACCGCCACCCTGCTGGGCTGCCCACCCGACTCACAGCTGCGTAGGCGTGTCGAAGCTAAGCGAGACGCCCGCCAGAGCCACACCAGACACAGCATCACAGTACTCGCGGCTCATGAATGCACCAGTTTGGCGGCAGTACCCACGCAAAACAAGGCGCGACAAGCCAGAGGCCTGCCGGCATCCCCAGTAAACGCAAGCACCACTCATTTTCTCGTCTGCAAAGTCTTGGGGCCATCGTCCAGGAAAGTCTGTACCAACTCAAATCCAAGCCGAGCGGGGAACAAGCCAAACCACCAACACACCACAAAGCCCCACCACGGGCACGTCGCCCGCCACACGCCCTACCAACGAACGAACTCAACCCTCCAAACAGGCCCCGATTGCGTCCGGAGGCGACATGCTCACCAGCAGCCTGGGCGCCCGGGGCAACCGCGCCCGTGCAAACACAAACCATACCCGGGACTACACGACTGGCTGCGCACTGCCTACCGATCCACGGACCGACGTGCTGCGGACGACACCCGGGAACCTAACTATCTGCAGAGCCAGCATAGCCGCAGGCAGAGACGACAGCGGGCCAGGCGCCACGAGAAGAGGCGAGGGCTCATTGGCGTCGGCACCACACCAAGCGAGCGGCCACCAGGGCCGTCCACAACCTGCACACACGTCAAACACAAAGGTAGCAACAAGGAAGAACCCGCCCGGCCAGCTGCGGAGGCCGCGGGCCAGCCGCCATGGAACTTCGAGGCAAAAGTCTCGGCGCGAGCGCCAGTCGGAACCAATTCGAACCAAGTCGAAAGCAACGGAGCCCGTAACAGGCTACAAAAAGTGCGCAACGAAAGCCAAAGTCGCCAACAATAATTGTTGTGCTCCCCCACGAGCCACAGCTCGCGAGGCTAGGGGTGTAGCCCTTGAGGCTTATGTATGTCTTTATGAATGCGGGTTTTGTTATGAGTATGGGCCCCCAAAGTCCGGGGGACCCCCCACCCCCCGAGGGCCGGGCAAGGTTTCGTCACCACCTCCGGAGATTTCGTTCCGTGGCCCCAAACACCTTGCCGTAGCTGCAGAACTACGAAGTAGCACGTAGAAGAGGTACCAGATGCAGCATGGATGCGTGGGTATAGAGGAACCGGTCCATATCTCATGTTTGTGGGTCGACATGCCGACATGTCCGGCACATGTCGCCTAGATGTCACTCGGTACTATTGGTAACGACGCGCACCAACCACCGGGACAGGCTCTGCAAGAGCCTCTAACCTATGTCTGATACCCCAGCCATGTAAGGGAGAGGTTTTGCGGGGTCTGGGACCGTTGCTGGGTGTGGGGCATGTATGGCTGGAGCCAATGGATGCGTCGGTCGCCTCCGCACCCCGTGGGCTGACCAGCCCGCCAACCGTGCCATGCAATAGAGGGTGGTGAAAGGAGCGGACTGCGAACGCGCACCAGAGGTCGCCGTGTTGGCGAGCTTGAACGTCAGCGAAATGTGGAACCGCTCGCACACGTCGTCAGACATCAAACGACCACGGCAAGTCCCGTATTGGTCGATGTTTGAGTGACACAACAAATGCGCGCAACGAAGCGACTGCAAATAGGCAGGTGGCTCCAGTCTCGCTAACAAGAGCAGAGAGCAACTAAGAGGCGGCTCGGCGGACTCTTAGGACGCCAAAATTATGGGGTCAATTCCGGCATCAACATATGCGCTACAACACACACACACACACACACACACACACACACATACTCACAAAGCTCACAATACTCACGCTAGGCGCTGTGACACAGCGAGCTGAAGAGGCCAGGTTCGCTAGACTGGCGGTGTCATTTGCGCGACTCACTTTGGCCTCACTGACCTAGTTTTACTGATCAGTGAATGCCAGTAGGTAGCGACAACACAGGGGGAGCAGGTCGAGCCCGCGCGAATGAGCGAGTCTCCCTTGCGCGCGCCCGGCGAGCAGCCTATGTTCGCTTCTCCTGCCTCGGAGAATCCTAGCACCACCGCGTCGTGTACCTACAAAGCATGGCGACTCCAGCTCGAGAACGAGTGCTCGCTAGATGATTATCGGAACGCCTTCCCGTTCGCGCCCGAGCTCATCGGCGCAGACGCGGAATGGATGGCTCTGTTTGATCGGGTAGAGAATCTCCGCCTCCGTTCAGGAGGGCCTTCTGGGCTGGGCTACATCCAACTGTGGATGTTGGGGATGGAGAAGCTATTGCGTGGCCTGTGGGCAAGCTCGCACGTTCACATCGAGTCTATGGACACGGATGTGTATGACCTGCAGCGGCGGGTGCGCGGCCTGCGCCACGAACACAACGCCCGCGTCCGCGCGGCGCAAACACACAGCTCGCTACTGGACAAGCTGCAGGGCACCGTCCGGCAGCTACAGCAGCAGCTCAACTCATTCGCGGCCGCAACAGTGGCCGTTCTGGAGGCGGAGGCTGGCGGCGGCACGACGGCGCTGCGGGAGCAGTGCCCCCGGGTGGCCCCCAGCGGCCCCTCACCTGCGGCGGCGGCTGCGGGCCCCTTGGCGGCGACGCCGGGCGCGCCCAGCGCCGCCGCTGCCCCTCACGCGGCGCCTGCGGCGGACGCGGCTGCACACTCGCACCCGCACCCGCCGCAGCCGCCCGCGTGCACACAATGGCCGCCGCCGGCGGTGGCGGCCAACAAGATCCTGCTGCGCGGCGCAAGCTGCGCGCAGGCGGAGGCTATGGCGCGTGGCGACTTCTCTGCTCTGGGCCTGGGAGAGGGCCCGCTGGGCATGTATGAACGTCGCTGGCGGGCCAACAGCACAGGTCGTGTTTGGAATGTGGAGGTAGTGGTGACAAGGGATCAGCGGGCAGCCTTCATCCGGGCTGCGGCGCAGATAAAACACACCGCAGGCATGACGGTGGCCCCCTACCTGACGCCGGAGGGGCGGGCTGCCAGGCGCGCGAGACAAGCCCAGTTCAACAGCCTAGTTGAGCAAGGGCTGCAGCCGTACTGGCGGGGCACGGATATCGTGACGGAGGAGGGGGACCGGCGCTGCGTACACACCATGCAGTAATGCATACGGCGGACAACTGCTAGGGGCACGCGCTGTGTAGGTTTGCTAGCTTGGTTGAGACTTGGGCTGGCTGCGAAGGCGCGAACTGACTGTAGTTGCAGGGCTAGGACACTGACGGCTTGGCTTTCGGACCTCTGATTACTTTGTGGCTGCCCGTAGGCGTATTTTGCCCTGTGTTAGGAGAGAAGTGAGCTCAGCTCCGGTGTATTTCACTTTGCAATTGCTTCGGCCACGTGCCTGACTTGGTTAGCGCATGTCCTTTTGCCAGGCGAACAAACAATGCATAGTGGCCACGTGCCGGCTAGTAGTACTGTTGTCAAGACGGGGTGCGGCTCCTAGGGCCAATCCAGAGGATCTTTCCGTCTTCTTTCGCACGTTGCGGCTTGGGAGGCATGGACTACCAGACCAATGCGTGATTCTTTGCGGTGCTGGTGGGCCTCTGCCGCCAGCATCGAACCGGCTTCTCAGATACACGATTACGTGATCCAGAAGACAGCTGTAAACCCGTTGCCACACACACACACACACACACACACACACACACACACACACACACACACAAACACAAACACAACACAAACACAAACACAAACAAACACACAAACACACAAACACACTTACAAACACAAACACACACACACACAGATACACAGATACACGATTACGTGATCCACCCAGATAGCTGTAAACCCGTTGTTACACACACACAATGCCTTGCTGTCGCTGGCTGTCCCGAGTACTCGCTCACGAGACTCGTCAGGCCGCCTGTAAACCCGTTGTTACACACACACACACACACACACACACACACACACACACACACACACACACGCGCGCGCGCGCGCGCATGTAAGCGGAGGTGTGAAAGAAAGCGGAGGTGTGAAAGTAAGCGGAGGTGTGTAAGCAAGCGGGTGAGGGTGCAGTTGCGGCGAGCAGCGGGATTGCAGAGGAAGTGGTGGTGGTGGTGGTGGTTGGCCGCTCTGTTGCGTTCGTGCACCTGGTGGTGGCGTCCCCCATAGGGTGATGACCACTTACCACGGACACGGCTTGGCCCCTAGGCGGCCAGTGCACCTTACCCCGTACCCTCCATGGAGCTCAACCCAACCACGGCCTGACGCGACTGCACCCTCTCTCCCCCAATCACCGCATTGCAATGTCACGGCTCCCACCCACTCGCCTGGTCCACACGCGCACAGCGCAGCAGCGTCCCCCCCATGGTTCGCCGTTAACTCACCCTCCGATTCCCCTCCCCATCCCCCACCCCAGCTGTGTTCCCCCAACCAACGCCCACCCCCACCCCCCAGAAATAACCGCGCACACACCTATCCGCTCCCGCACGTAGGCGGTGACCTTGTCCCGGATCTCCATGCCCAGCATCGGCGTGTCGGGGTAGTGCGTGGCCAGCCTGGCGTGGTAGTTGGTTGTGGTGGTTGTGGTTGTGGTGGTTGTGGTGGTTGTGTTGTTGGATGGGTGGGTGGGTGGGCGGGGGAGCGGGGCGCGGGGGGTAGGAGAGGCGGGTGACAAGGTGGGTGGGTGGGTGGGTGGGTGGGTGGGCGTGTGTGTGCGCGAAGAGAAGGAGATGGCAGGGGAACGGCGCGGCATCCGAAGGCGTCGGTGTCAGCGGTGGCGGCGGGTTTGATGGTGGTGCTTGGCTGAGTGGAGGGGGGCGGCGGCGGTGGTGGTGGTGGTAGTGGTGGTGATGGTGGTGGTGGTGGTGGCGGTGGCGGTGCAAAGGAGATATGGCGAAGTGGGTGGGGGGCATGGGGGCATGCGGGCGCTCCGCTCTTGCGGCTGATGATGATGATGATGACGGCGGTCGTTGGTGGGCACACACTTGAGGCTCACCTCCGCCTTGGCACAGCCGTGTGTGCCTTGACCTCCCTGCCCCAGCACCCCGCTGCACTGCCTCCAACCCCCGCCCCCCCGCCCCCCCCCCCCCCGCACACACGTGCCCACTCACTTGATGAGCAGGCCACCAAAGCCGCAGCCAATGTCCACGAACCGCACCGCCGGCGCCTCCGCCTCCGCCTCCGCCGCCCCTGCCCCCTCCGCGCCTGCCCCTGCCGCCGCCTGCCGCTCGCGCCACTCCGCCATCAGCTCCGGGTAGTGTTCCGTCCTGTGGGCGCGGCCCGCAGCAGCAGGGGGCGGGCGGCATGCAGCACGTGTCAGTGGAGGCGCCAAGAGAGGAGAGCGTCAGGCGCAGCCAAGGAGAGCTCAGCGGTCACGCGCCGCCGGTGTGCGCGGAGGTGCTCCACGACGGCATCGCGGCAGCCAGGCAGCCAGGCAGGCAGCCAGCCAGCCATCGCGGCAGGCAGCCAGCCAGGCATCGCGGCATCGCGGCAGCCAGGCATCGCGGCAGCCAGGCAGCATTATATGACGCTCATCGTGCATGCACGTTGTACGTGACGTGAGGGTGGCGCGCCCATGCGCAGTGCTGCCAGTCGCCCCCATTCCCCCCGCCCCCGCCCCCCAGCAGCAGCACTCGGCGCGTCAGCACGCAAGGCACACTGCTGCTTCATCCTCATCACGCCTCTCCGCCTCCCATGTGTGTGGGGGGGAGGATGTGCGCACCCACCAGTCGTAGTCTTCGGGGCGCGTGGGTACGTCAAAGGACGCATCGTTCAGTGGGTTGCTGTGCGCGCGCGCCCGGTAGAAGCGCTTTCGCGGGTGCGCGACCTCCTGCCAGCAAGGCATAAACATACAACAGCAGCGGCGCAGGGTCACACAAAGGCCCTACGGGGTATGGCACAGCTGTGTGCAGAGGTAAGTCGGGGGCCCTGGCCGCTTGTGTCTGTGCCCAAGAAGGGTTTCTACCCGGCAACCCCAACCCCTTGCAGGCGCCCACCTCCTTTTGTGCCTTAGTCTGGCCCTTCTCCCCCTTGTCGCCCTCCGCGGTGCCGCCCTCCTCGCGCTGACGCTTTGGCGACATATCAGGCGGCGGCTTGCTCGAAATGCGACAGCTGCGCAACTGGTTTCGAGTATTCTTGCTAAGACCGATTAAATAATAGACGCCTGTCAAGTCAAATCACTATGTCAGCAAACAAGGCTTCTGTTGTGACTGTTTACGGCTAGGGTATGCTCGGGTCGTCTTAAGATTATAATATGAATCCACGAAGCTACATATACACACTACAGTTTGTGCATCAAGGAATTCAGTCAGTGCTTTAAGCTGTGCATGGGCGCAGCGATCGCGGCAAGACAGCACAAAGCGACCTGTCTACTGTCTGCGAGTGCATCCAGTTTACTGCAATCAACAAAATGCTAAACGCACGTCTGCAGTCTCGGGCTCGGGCTGGCGCGGCCCGGTGAGTGCTGCAAGCTGCACCTGTGGATGGGTCGCTCGTTTTCCGCAGAGCGCTGTGCCTTGCTGCGGCCCAGCCTGAGTTTCAATATATCATAGTGTTGTTTTATTTATTCATGCTCTGGCCTGCTGAGCGCCTCCGGCCTGGGGACTACTGCCAACACACGCAGGCCGTGTCGCCCCGGAGCGCAGCGCGTGGTGCGGTGCAGCGCCGTGCAGAAGGTGGATGCAACCAAGCTGTAAGTGTGGCGCGCCAGCATCTCTTTCGCTTGAATATGCATTAGAGTGCAAGCTCGGGAGACAACGGCACCGGCATGGGCGGTGCTGCTTGGGTACTGCCCTGCCCGCGTCAGCAAGGCGGAACGCAGCCAGCCACACAGCCGGGTCGCCTGACACACCCGGCCCCTTGCGCCCCTCTCCCCCCCCCCGGCCCCCTGATTGTTATGGGCCCATGGCGCTACAGGGCGGCCGCACGTGAGTGCGTGGACCGGTTCGTCAAGAGCAACAGCGTGGTGGCGCTGGGCTCAGGCGAGATGGTGCGTCGGTACGGCACACGGGGCTGGTGCCGTCGGGAGCCGCGTGTGGACGAGTCGCATGACACTAACTGCGAGGCTTGTGTGCACACGGCATTGGGTTAAGTGTTACTTTGGAGAGAGAGCGCGGACGTGAAGGACAGGCTGAAAGCACTGATTTCCATTCTGGCCGCGGCCTGATAAGCAGCACCACTGCAGCTTGAAGGGTGCGCGCTTGGGCGTGCCATCACTCCCACAGCATTGCAAGCCATTGGTAATGTATCAGCGCACGTCATACGTCATATGCGTGTGTGTTGCACGGTGCATGGGCGCGGCGCACGCAGGTGAACCTGGCCATCGAGGAGGTCGGCCGCCGCCTGGCCATTGGCAGCCTGCAGGTGTGTGCGTGTGTGCGTGTGTGTGTGTGTGTGTTGGTAAACGGAAACGGAGAGGAATCCCCGCAATCGCTCGTGTGTGTGTGTGTGTGTGTGTGTGTGTGTGTGTGTGTGTGTGTGTGTGTGTGTGTGTGTGTGTGTGTGTGTGTGTGGAGGGGGGAAGGGCGGGGCATTGGGCTGGTAGGTGATCGGGGTTGGGTTTGAGGGTGTGGATGGGGTTTATTGCTACCAGCCCAATAAACCCTACATGCCCAATTGGTTTGACGGTGGGTGAGACGCGGCGGCGGGCAGGGAGGTGGAGCCGGTGGCCGCGAGGGCGTCAGGGTCAGCCCACGGGGTCAGCCCACGGGGTCAGCCCGCATGGAGCTGCATGGAGCTGCAGGGGGGCGTCCACGCGTCGCCAGCCAGCCACCGGGGCCTAGCCACCGGGCCGCAGCCACCGGGGCGCAGTCACGTGACCACCAACCCAGTTGCGGCCCTGACCGCCTCGCCCTGCCACTCCTCCTCCGACTCCCTCCCTCCCCCCCCCCCCCCCTCTGCACACGCAGAACGTGGTGGGCGTGCCTGCCTGCGACGTGGCCGCACACGAGGCGGCGTTCCACGGGGTGCCGCTGCTGCCGGAGGCGCGAGCGGGCGAGGTGCGGGGGGGGGGGGCGGCCCTTGGGGTGCGGGGGCGGCCCTTGGGGTGCGGGGGGGGGGGGGTAGCCATCCATGGATGGTGTTTAATCAATAATGAAGTGCCGATGTCCAGAGGTACAGCGGGTACACGCAGCACTGGTCATACCGTTAGCGCCAGCGAGCTGACACTCCGAGGCTGCTGGCTCCAGAAACCAAAAGCGAAACGACCAAGAGAACCCAAACCAACCAGCCCAACCCAGAGCGCGGAGGTGGTATGGCCTTAACCTTTAGGTCTCGGGCGCCCTTGAGCCTTGAATCTTGGGGAGAGCATCTGTGGCTCGGAGGGAACAGCCAACGCAGCACCAAAGGGAGCGCAACCGGCCTCGATTTTTTAAAAAGATGTTCACATGACATGACCCCCTTGAAGCGGCATGCCTCCCACCCACCACGCCTCACAGCAGCTCACAGCAGGTCCCCCACCCGCTTTCCCCCCCCCTGTTCCTGACTACGCCACCATGTCCCACTTCTTAACCGTGAGTGCAAAACCCACCACGTGCCACCAGCAGGCGGTGGTTGCTCTGGCAGAGGCGGACCAGGTTGACGTGGCGGCGCGGGCGGCGCTGCTGGGCTGCTCAGCGGACGCACCGCAGCAGCCGGACGTGAGTGTGTGTGTGTGTGTGGGGGGGGGGGGGGGGTAGTTAATTCCAGAAACCAAAAGCCACGGGGGGGGGGGGGGTAGCCATCCATGGATGGTGTTTAATCAATAATGAAGTGCCGGGGGGGAGGGCGCCGCCAGGGGTGCGGTGCCGCCGCAGCGGTAAATGCCGCAAGATGCGGGCGCCTTACCCCATGGCTCTGCTACGGTACTGAGAGATAGCACCAGCCGGCGGCATGTTCGGCATGCAAGGTCTGCATTGCGAACTACCCGGAGCTTGTCCACTGTGTTGCTTCATTGCTTGGCCCCCGCCCCGCGCGCCCGTGTGTGTCCAAGCACACACGCCCCCTCCTGTCGCCCCGCTCACGGACCTGCGTCACCCTTGTCATTGTCATGGTGGTGGTGGTGGTGGTGGTGGTGGTGGTGGTGGTGGTGGTGGTGGTGGCGGCACAGGTGCCGCGCCTGCTGCGGCTGCTCGGCAAGGCCGGCGCGGGCGCCAAGCTGGTGCTGCTGACGTCGGGGGACCGGGTGGTGAAGCGGCTGGGCGGCTCGCTTCCGGTGTGGATCGGCGCGGAGGGGTGGGAGGAGTGGGCGGAGGAGCTGGACGACATTTTCCTGGGCGATGCCGAGCTGTGGTGCGTGATGGCGGCATGTGTGCATGTGTGGTGGGGGTGGGGGTGGGGGTTGTGATGCGAGGTAGGGGGGGCCAGTGGGGCTGGGAGTTTGGGTAGATGGGTGCTGTCAGCCTAATCAGCAGTGAGTGGGAGGCCAAGCGGGAGGCCATGCGGGAGCCTGGGCGAGAGTGCGGTGGTGTGGGGATACCGTTTTGTTGCCGTGTGAGGGGGCGGATGAGGGCGGGTGTCACGCGGGCGGGCGGCATGCTGGGAAACGGCACGGGCCAGCAATGGAGCAGCTAGCCTGCCAAGTGTCTTGCGTCGTCATGACATGTGGCATGTGTGTACGTTGTGTGGCCGTTCGCACGTCTGGTGCGTGCCGGAGTGCATGCAGGCGGAGATCGGGCAGCGGGCAGCCCGAGAACCCCCGCGGCGGCGACCTGCCGTACATCAGTCCCGACGTGAGTGATAACCAGTGGGGTGGGGGTGGTTAGCAGCGGGCCGCTAGCACACACTGCGGCAGCCCATTGTGGGGGCCCGTCCCACCGGCCCGCGGCCCGCCCGCATGCGGCTCCCCTGGCGACGACCTGCCGTAGACGGCCTCAGAGCCCCTCGTGTCGCAGCGCGCGGTGGCTGCATGAGCGGCCCGGGCTGTGGCGGCGGAGGGTCCTTGGGCCGTGTGCTGCTGCTGAGGGGAGCACCCGTCCTGGGCTGTCAGCTGCTGGCAGCTCGCTCCCTTTTTCCTTGAAAACTTGAGGGGTGTTGGCCCCTCAACCCGTTTCTCAACCTGTCGCCGCCTGTCGCTGCCTGCAGGGAAACACCATTGTCGATGTCCGCTTCTACGAGGGTGAGAAATGCTGGGGGGCGGCAGGGATGAGGGGCTGGGGGACATTGACGGGCGCCAACACCGAGGCTGCTTGCAACACGTTTGACACTTGCGATGGTGGCAGCGCCCTGCAATGCTACCACATGTTGCGATGGTGGCAGCGCCCTGCAATGGTACCACACGTGCGTGCCGCACACTCGCACCACACTGCATCACCACTGGCACCGCAGCCGGTCCGCACTTTCCGCACCTCACAGCGCCGACGTGCCTAATAGCTGTCCCCAACTCCACGTACTACACGCGGCATGACACGGTCCGCGCAGCCAGGGCCCTCTCACGCATCGTCTCATGTTTGCTTTTGTACTGATGCAGGCCTCAAGCTGTTTGGCGAGGATGCGGAGTACGGCAAGATTGCGGACGAGATCGGCGGCATCAGCGGCGTGGTGGGGCACGGTCTGGTGGTGGGCAAGGCGGCGGCGGTAGTGGTGGCACGGCAGGGCCAGCCGGCGCCCGAGGTGGTGGAGTTCTAGCCGGAGAGCTGCTGTGTGAGTGAGAGTGTTAGGTGGTGAGTGTTGTAATGTGGGCCGGCTGGCAAGCGGTAACAAACTGTCTCATCCTCCTCGTCTTTGCGTCGTCCACGAAACGTGGGGGCGCGTTTGGGGCTCCAGCTTGTGGCCACATTAGTTGGCATCCGAGATTCAGAGACTTGGTGAAAGCGTTTTGTGACAGAGGACAGTCTGAAGCGGCGAGCGCTGCCACCTGTTATGAAGTCCCCTAGTGCCAAGAACTGAGCAGGCAATTAAGGGCAGACAGCTGCATTTACATGGCTGCCCGCAATGCGAGCCTGCCGTGTGGCCTGGCAAGCATGCTATCCGACACCCCGCCAGCACCGGAGCTGCAAAGTGCATCATGCCTCCAACTTCCCCCCGTCTCAGGGCGCCCTGCCCCGTCGTCGTGATGCAGCAGTCCGGACAAAATTGCTGGGGATCATCATGCTCAACTGCTCATACACACACACATACGCTCACTCTGCTTATCACCATTCTTAGTCTCCCTGAGCACTGCGTATGCCCGGAACACACACGACTCTCCCACCTCACGAACGGTAGGTCCCGAGTCCTGTAACATGGGGCGCCCCTGGAACCCTCACGGGGCGCCCTGTCACTCGGCACTCCAGGCAACCCTAGCAGCTGACACGCAACGCAGTCGCCCCTTGCCTCCCAGCTCGCAGGACAGCTGCAACTGGAACCCCCCCCCCCCAACACGTACTCCGCTCAACTCACACTACTCCTGACCTAGTCATCGTCTATGTCATCCACAGTACACGGCCCAGCCCGACTACGTCCACCCTACGTCCACATGCTGACCTGCGCCCGCTCTCCAGGGCACACCTCACCGCTGCCACCTACCACAACCGCTGGAAGGAGCCCGGCGGCCCCAATGCATATCCCTCTCGCCGTGCCGGGCGCCAGCCCCGCGGTCCTTAACGCACGGTTGCTCACGTCTGCAACCCCGCGGCGGCGGTGGCGCACTTAGGCGCTGGCGCCGGCGAGCGGCCGCGCCGCGGCGGCGATGGACTTCTGGATGCCGGGCGCGGCGTTGAGGATGGAGTAGGCGCACTGGCGGCCCGACAGCGTGGCGCCCTCCATGGAGTCGATGTAGTCCTGCGGTGGTGCGGTAGGCGCGGTGTGGTGCGGTGCGGTGAGGGTTGGTGTTGGTGGTGTGTGGTTGGGAGACGGGTGCACGCGTGCGTGTGTCAGAGCAGGCGGGCCCTCTGTGCTGGCAGTGCTGGGCGGACACGGGGCGTCAATAGGAGGTGAGGGCGCGCGTGCTGCCACGCCAGCGGGCGCGCGTGCAGACGCCCCGACTCAGCCTCAGCCTCAGCCCCAGGCAGCCTGGCATCGGTCCATGGCCTGTCGGCGGCCCTGGTCGTCCCACCCCGGCGGCGGCGGCTGCGGCGGCTGCGGCGGCTGCGGCTGCGGCTGCGGCGGCTGCGGCGGCGGCGGCTGCGGCGGCGCACCTGCTTGGTGTAGGAGCCGGCCAGGAAGAAGTTGGGGATGGGCGTGACCTGGTCGGGGCGGAACAGGTCCATGCCCGGCGCCTCCTCGTACAGCGACTGCGCGATCTTGACCACGCTGTGCCACGTGCACTTGAGGCCGCGCGCGCTGGGGAACAGCTGCCGGACCTGGGGAGGGAGGTTGGTGGTGGTGGGAAGGGGCGGGGGCGGGGCGGGGGCTACTGATTGGAGCTGCTAGTCAGTGCCTGTCGCAGCAGGCTCCGCAGAGGACGGTACGGCAACGGCACAACAACGCACGATGCCCCGACGACGGCACGGCAGCGGCAGCGGCACGGCATGGCACGGCCCGCACCTGCTTGTCGGTCTCGGCGGCGATGGCCTCGTTGGTCCAGGGCATGTACGGCGCCGCGGGCGTGATGACGCACTGCGACAATGTGCATTGCGGTACAGGGAGTCAAGCGATGCGCGTAGAAATGGAGCCCTCCCACGCAGCCACCTTTGTGCCATGATGGCGGTTCTCTCCCTCCCCTTCCTCCCCAGCTGCAACCCCGCCCCGCTGCAGTCGCCCTCCCGCGCGCCTCCTCAACCGCCACCAACCACTGCTGCCCCCTCCTTGCATGAACTACCCCTCCTTTCCCCTCCTCTGCCGGGCCTCCCGCCTCCCACTGCCGGGCCTCCCACTGCCGGGTCTCCCACTGCCGGCCCCTCCCCCCCTCACACTTCATTAATTTATTAATTTATGATTAAACACCATCCATGGATAGCACCCCCCCGCCTCCCGCCGCACCTGCATGAGCGAGCCCTGCCCCTCCTTGAAGTACTCCACGGGCGACGTGAGCGCCAGGTCGGCGAAGCAGCTGAAGTAGGTGTCGGCGCTGTACAGCAGGTTGTCCAGGCCGGCGGGGGAGCGCAGGTCGCGGACGCGGGGCGAGTCCTGTACCGGGGGGCGGGGGCGCAGGGAGGAAAGCGGTGGGCGAAGGGTGAGGGTGAGGAGGGGGGCTGCGTTTCAGATTATGCGGCCACTCGCAGCGCCGGGCGGCCGCCTCCCGGTTTCATCGTAATGCCGCAGTGCGGAGAGCAGCGCGCTGAAGGCTGGCAGCGACGGTGTGGCGTTGGGACGCATTGCGCCCCGCTCGCCCTGATCCATTCGGACCGGCCCCGGCCCCCAGCCCTATCATCATGGCGCTATGCACAGTAACTCAACGCACCGTCTGCATCTCGGTCACCCAGCCGTCGTAGCGCAGCTGCACGGTGATGACCGGCACGCCCACCAGCTTGTAGATGTTGTCAAACTGCGGGTGGCGGCCGCAGCGGCGGCGGCGGACAGGGCGGACAGGGCGGACAGTTGTGAGCAGTTGGAACACACTTGCGGCAGTGGGGATGAGGCCGTGGCCGTGCCAATCGTGCATTACATGGGGCGGCCGCCCTCCATGCCCAACCCTGTGCCCGCTCCAAGACCCGCTGTATCCACCTGCTCCGGCTGCCCCCACCCCCTCCTCCCCTCCATGCCGCGCCCTCATCCCGCCCCCTCCCGCCCCCACCCGCCCCTCCCTCACCTCCTTGTACTGGCGCCAGGGCGCGGGCAGGAACTTCTTGATGCCGGGCACGTCCAGCGCCGCCACGTAGGCGTCCGCCGTCACCACCTGCTCGCGGCCGGCCGAGCCCACCTTGAGCCCGGTCACGCGCGTCACCTTGCCGTCAGCGCCAGTCTCGTACATCACCTCCCTGCGCCGGGGGGCGGGCGGGGTGGCGGGCGGGGTTGGGAGGGCGCGGGGTGGGTTGGCGAGGCGCAATGCAGGGGGATCAGGGCCGCGTGGCGGGATGCGCAGCGGCGGAGGCGGGTCAGGGGCTGCTGCGGCAGGAGGAGCGGTGGAACGCTCATGTGTGCGCGTGCGGCGGCGGTCACGCAGCACAGCCACAACTGAATGCGCAGGACGCGTGCAAACAGCGGCACATCGCGGCACATCTTGCGCAACACCACATGCATGCATGCATGCATGATGCATGATGCATGATGCATGCGCCCGCCGCGCCCCCCCCCTCCCCCCCGCACTCACTTGCAGCCGGAGCGGGTGTGGATGCGGCCACCCTTGGCCGTGATGTAGTCGGCGATGGGCGCCAGCAGGCGCTCGGCGGGCGAGCCGTTGAGCATGCGCAGCACGGAGGCATCGGTCTTGGTGGCGAAGAACTGGAAGATGGTGAGCATGCAGCGCGCGCTGATGTGGTCGCAGTCCAGGAAGCCCAGCGCGTAGGCTGCGGGGTGGGAGGGAGGGGGGTTGCAAGGATATGTAGCGAAGTGGTGAGCAGGTAGGCAGCAGATGGGAGGGGGTGCCATGCATGTTTAATTAATGACGAGGGAGATGTAGGGGGGCGGCCAGGAGGAGGAGGAGGGCGGCGGGACACGGGGTTGAGGGGTGCTTAGCTGGGAGGCGAGCTGCGTCAGTCCTACCCAGACTGGCCTATCTTGCTCTGCTCCTCCTTCACACGTCTCACAGGCCACACCTACCCATCGAGCCCACCCATTTTCACCCTTTTCCACGGCTTCCCTGCCCCCAACCCAGCCCACCGCCAGCCCCCACCGCCCGCCTCTCCCCTCCCCCTTCCCGCCGCCACCACCACAACCGCAGCTCACCGATGGGGTCCCACATGCGCTTGATGGAGTTCATGGAGCCGCCGTGGCTGGTGAACCACTCGGTGAAGGAGATGCCGTCCAGAGCGCGGATGTCGCGCATGCCGCCCTCCGGGTCGATCAGCGAGCGCACGATGGGTGAGGTGCCCAGCGCCAGGCTGTTGGCCAGCTTGTCGACCGGCTCCAGCTGCGGCGTGGTGAAGAACGCCTTCAGGCCTGTGGTGGTGGTGGCGGTGGCAGTGGCGGTGGTGGTGGGGTAGTTCATTCCAGAAACCAAGGCGACCATGGGGCCGGTGCAGGTGGGGTTGGCGGCGGCAGGTGGGGTAGGCTGCGGGGCCAAGGTCCAGGGGTGCAAGGGGATCGCAAGGTAGCGTCCCCTACCGGTCCTCGCAAGTTTGTCCGCAACCCGTAGAGCAGCGCGGCAGGAGGCACGCGGGCGGCGAGGAGGAGGGACTGCGCCCGGCGCTCGACTCGGCGCCGGGTGCTGGCATGACGCGTGCTGGCACACGCTGCGTTCCCCCGCGGCCCCGCCCGCAACACGCAGCACGTGGCGGGTCCCGAACGCCACCTCCCCATGCGCACAGGGAGCCCGCCCACCCGGCTCCACCATGACCGCAGCTAGCATACCCGCCAGAGCATCCCAACGTGCCCCGGCGCAAGCAGAAGCATCCCAAGGTGCCCCGGCGCAAGAGTGCCCAGGAAACTGTCAGCCGCGGATGCGGGTCAGCGGCTGTGAGCACCGGGGTCTGCCCCGCTGCTGCATCCCTAGCGCTGCAACCTCCGCCTGTGCCCCTGACGCTGGAAGATCCATGTCCTTGTTACTTCGCTGGTGCTCGCCCCACCGTTCCGGTGCTTTGGCAACCCGCGCCGGCTTGGCTGTGCTGTGCTTGGCATATCCGCGCGCCAGGCTGTGGGTTCTGCTTTTCCAGCTGCTGATCCGCAGCGCGCAGCCTGCTTGCCTACCCGGCGCGACACCACACAAGGACGCGCCAGCGGCAGCTCGCTTCGAGCAGCAATACGCTGCTGCCTTTCGCCGCTGCTCCTGCTGCTGCTGCTGCTGCAGGTCCTGCCACCTGATCTGTACCGCCAAGTGCTGACGCCCGCTGCATACGCCTGCGCACGCCCGCGCCTGCCGGCTCGCGGCTGCCGTCCTGGCGCCCTGGCGCACACCCGCCACCGCACGCCTAGCTCGCCCCCGCTTAACGCAGCATCACCACACACACAACGGCGCCCGCGCCCACCCACCCACCCACCCACCCACCCACCCACCCACCCACCCACCCACCGTGCAGGGGCGCGCCGACCTTCATCTCGTTGATGTAGAAGCGGAAATCCAGCTCGCGCACATCGCCGTTGTTGTTGCAGAAGGTGTGCGTGTGCTCCTGCAGTCATCCGCAGTTCCGCATCCGAGTGAGGGTTACGCAGGCGCTCCTGCACCGTCCCCCCCCCCCCCAAACATGTGCTGCTCGCTGTCTCCGCCTCACATCTCCGGCTAGTCGTTTAGCAGGCTGCTGCTGCTGCTGCTGCTGCTGCTGCTGCACTGCTGGCACTGTTGGTTGCAAAACCACTTATCTACGCCCTCCTACCGCACCCGACCCGCCCTGCTCTGCCACAAAACTCCAGCACCCACAGCACACACGCACAGTGGCAGCCGGACCGTTTCCCACCATCCACTTTGCCACGTCACGGCGCCCTAGCCACACAGCCCCACCCCGAAGCCTCCCTTCACACAGCCGCCCCTCAAAGCCCCGTCCCGCCCCACCTCAGCGCCCCGTCCCGCCCCACCTCACCCCCCGGCCCTCCCCCCCGGCCCTCAGCCCCGCCCCACCGCACCTTGAGCAGCAGGTTCTCCAGCACGCCGCACTTGGCCATGAGGCGGAACAGGTTGAAGTAGCAGCCGAAGAACACGTGCAGGCCCATCTGACAGCGGGGTGGGGTGGCGGCCGGAGCGATAAGCATGGGGGTAAACTACCGTATGCGCACGTGTCATTGGAACTCGTCTAGGAGCGGGGCCAATGGCGCCTGCCCTTCGCGCCTTCCCATCCTGGGGCTGCGACGGGGAGGCCACACCGACCACCCCGGCGCCCTACCGCCACCGTAGCGGGTGCAAAAGCTTGCGCCTGGCGCCATCGCGCTCGTCGCCCAGCGCGCACACTCGCAGTCGCAGCGTCCCGGACGCTTGCTTGTCCCGGCCAGGGTCAGCCAGCAACCCGCTGTCCCGCCCCCGATCCCCCCCTCCGCGCCCCTCGCACCTCGATGTGGTTGCCGTCCTTGTCCACGAACGACGCCACCTTGCCGCCAATCCACTGGCGGCCCTCGTAGATGTCCACCTCATACCTGTGTGGTTGGGGGAGGGGACATGGGGTATGGGGTCAGGGGTAGGTACCGGCAGGAGGGGTCGTTATTTGGGCTTGGCCCCGCAGGGGCGCAACGAGGGATTGGGATGAGTGTCCCGGTGAGAAGGGCGCACAGGCTGCAGTGGGAGGCTCTGACACCCAGCCGCTCGCCGTCCTAATGCCCCTGCCGCAAGCGCCGCTCGCCTCGACCAGTGCGCGGCAGAGGATAGACCCATGCGGCCAGAGGCGTGACCTTTCAGCTGGCGGCAGCCGGTGCCCTTGACCTTCGCTGGTCACCGCTCATCAACATTAGCCCCGCCAAGTCATGGCGGTGAGCTGTACACCTCAACACGCGCGCCCCGCAAAGCTCACCTGACGGATAGGTGACAGGTATGCATCGCCCCCAACATCCCACGCCCCGCGACGCCACACCACGCTCACCCCTGGTCCAGCAGCTCCACGGCAGTGGACAGACCCGCCAGGCCGCCGCCCACAATAGCCACCTTCAGCTTCGGGGCGCCCTGCGCAACAGTAACGGGCGGGTGGAGGCGAAGTTGACCACGGCATGTGAGCTCCAGCCGTGCCGAGCAGACCAAACCCATATTGACCGTCAGGTGCAGCTTGCAAACGTTCCGACCTTTGATAAGAGGGCACTAGCCCGGGCCCACGGGAACGCGAAACGAAAGGGCTGTCTCGTGCAAAAATTCATGCCTTGCGCAGCGAACCCAGCCGGGGTAAACCACGCCCATCGGGCTTCCAGACCCGCGAATTATGATAAAGTTGCCATCATATCTGTTATGGACATCAGGGCGCGCCGTGTACGCACCGGAGCGGGCGGCTTGGGCTCATCAGGGAACAGCGACCGCAGAGGCACGTCCTTCAGACCCACAGCGTTCACGTCGGAGGCCTGAGCCTTCTTCACAGGAGCAGCAGCAACGGCCAGCGCCTTGACTGCGGGGGTCAGAGGCAGGGTGCAAAAGGGTTGAGGAACGAGTGGACGGGTTGCCATGCTTGCTTGCGCGGTGCAAGCTTACCGGCGCGACGGCTGGAGCGCACGCCACTAGACTTGATCGGGCAAGCCTGCGCATTCTTTGTGGCGCAGCGCTGCGCCTGCTTCTGAAGGCACTGCATGGTGTTCGCGGGCTACCAAAAAGAGGTCCAGCTATTGCTCTAGCTACACACAACGTAAGTTTAGCCTTCACCTGACGCTAACAGTGTTGGGGATTTGCTTTGGAAGGCTTCAAACAGACTTTCCATTCGGCATGGGTGGTCGCGAACTGCAAGTTTTCGCCTGTCTTGAAAGCTATATTGTTATCTTGAGCGCATATCGAATACATTGCATTTACTCCTGTGCCGTGCCTGCGACCTAGAACACCAAGGGCTGCCCAATATTTTCTTTTCAATTTACTGCGCTGCCTACGTAAAACACTCTAGCGACATTGACAATTTGGTTATAGCTGTTCACTGACCCCAACCAGCAGACACGGCGTGGCCCTTTGCCGCCGGCGCCGCTAGCGAACCAGTTTGCCTCGCCCCGGCTGCGGGAACTCGACGGCTTCCTTGCAACAGCAGCTATATATACATGTCACAATCAGGCGACCGCTCGGCGCCGCCGGCGACAACGTCGGCAAAGAAGACTGTTGGCGACATCAAGCTGCAAGGCTGGAAGCAGTCCCAAGTAAGTGGTACTTGGCAGTGGCGTTGACGCGCAAATACAGTGTGTCGGCGTGTGGCTGGACAAATTGCGGTCGGCGGGCCAACGGCGGGAAGACGGTGTCACGGCACGGGGCCGGCGGCACCTGTGGCGGCACCGACAGGTGTCGGCAGCGGCTCATCCGCGCCAAAGTTGCATGTCGCTTTCAGCCGTCACGATTCAAGGCTACGGATGTGTTACGCGTACCTAGGCAATGAACACGGTTGGCTGCTCCTAGGAGCTTAGCGGTCACCGCGGTCAGCCCCAAGACACAGAGGGGCAGCACAGCGCGCCGCAGAATAGGCCTGTCTGGGTGCGGAAGTCATCACCGCGAACACCTCCGCTTTACTACAGAGCAGCAAACCCGCCTTCCGCCAGCACCTACCCTCTCCACACCTGCATCCTCGCGGAAAGCGGCCCTTACAGCCCCACAACATGTCATCTGCGCACTCCCGCCAACCCGCCCGCCTCCTCCTCGCGCCCTTTCTCCCCACCCACCAGCTCCGCAAGGCGGTGGCGTCGCTACTCAAGTATGTGGCCACCCAGGCGGAGAAGTCCAGCTCGCTGTTTGCTGACGTGGATGAGGAGGTCATCTTCCTGCAGCTGGCGCTGAAGAAGATGCCGCAGCAGCCGCGCAAGGACAAGCCAGTGTCGCTGCCGCTGCCGCACCCGCTGTACGGCGCGGAGGGCCAGCAGATCTGCCTGTTCGTGAAAGACTCGGCGGAGGGGCAGGAGGGCAAGGAGATCAAGAAGAAGCTGGCGACGCTGGAGAAGAACGGCGGCGTGGCCAAGGTGGGCCTGGCGGGGGGGGGGAGGCGGCTGGCGTATTGGGTTGTGGGGACGGTGCGGTCGTGATAGGCGCAGATGCGGTGTTGCTGGTGTATTGCGGCAGAGGCTGGCTGGAGGATTGGCGGAATCGGTATGCGGGTGGCGCACATGCCGGGGGTGGAAGGGGGGCAATGGCGCTAGCTCGCTACCAGCACATGCCGCCCGCCACGCAGCGTGTGCTGGTGGTAGTTGTGCCCCCCGCACTGCACTGCACTGCACTGCACGCCCTGATGCGAATGGTGCAGGGCCTGCTAGCGCCACGTCTCGTATCGCGCAACTGATGCACCGGCTCCCAATCCTGTCCGCTCGCGCCCCGTCCCGCATCACCACCACCGCCACCACTACCGTCGCTACCAGGTGATCGGCACCGGCAAGCTGCGCACCAAGTTCGAGTCACACGAGTCTAAGCGCAAGCTGTGCGCCAGCTACGACCTGTTCCTTGCCGACGACCGCATCCTGCCCTCGCTGCCCAAGCTCATCGGCAAGAGCTTCTTCAAGAAGAAGCGCCAGCCCATCCCCGTCGACCTGCGCCGCGGCAACTGGGCGGCAGAGATCAAGAAGGCGCTAGCCTGCACCTACCTGTACAAGGGCAGCGGCACCAGCATCAACATCCGCGTGGCGCGCTCCGGATTCGAGCCGGCGGAGGTGGAGGCCAACGTGGTGGCGGCGCTGGCGGCGGCGGCGGAGCACATACCCAAGAAGTGGGCCAACATCCAGGGCGTGTTCCTCAAAACGGCGGACTCGGTGGCGCTGCCCATCTTCCAGACGCTGCCGGACGCGCCGGCAAAGATTGCGGGCGGGTCAGCGGCGGCGGGGACGGCGGTGGCGGCGTCGTGATGGGCACTGGGTGGGGCTACATGGGTTGGTTATGGACGGCAGGGTTTGCTGGGCCTTTCGGGGGTGTGGGATGGAATGCAGGGGGAAAGGGACTCCGTTGCAGAGTGGATGTGAGTTTGCACAGCCGGCCTGTGAGTTTGGGGCTGGAAACTGTTAGAAAGCTCTGCTGGACAGGGTGTGTAGCTGCTTTCAGTGCTTGGCAGCGTGTACTTGCACTTTGCAGGGACATCTCGCTGCCAATAGTTGCGCACGCCGCAAGGTTAATCTTAGACAATTATTTTTACGCGTCGCACTGCTGCACCTGGTTGGCTTGCGGCTGTGACAGGAGTTAAGGAATGCTTCACGCTTGTTTGGAGGATTGTGATTTTTTTGGCGAGTGTTAGGATGCCGCAGGCAGGGTCAGCACCTGCTACATAGGTAGAACGTGCGCTTTGTAATATCAACCAGAGGAAATTTAACGGTGGCTCACATGCACCACTTGTGCTCTGCACCATGGGAATGCCGTGCCGCAGCTCCACCAGGGGCGGGGGCCAGCGAGCGGGCGGGGTACGGTCACACACACATGCACACACCGATCGTCATCGCCACAGAGCCCTCTCTGCGGGCTAAGTATTGCTGGACTTAACTGCTTATTCCTTGCATACAACAACCATGTAGAGCATTTCACGCGACGAACTGTGCGTTTGACTTTCGTGACTTCCACTTGCGACGCGGCGTGTGACCTCTGTAATAAGGATGCGCGGTGCATCATATGCACTTCACCTTCAACAAAACTCAACTTAACGTCAGGTTAGACGCGACTCCTTGAACGGCCTTTCAATTTTGCAGCTTCCTCGGCAAACGCCTTGCGCAGCTTGCACAAGCTCAGATGCACGCAGTGAAAGTAGATGATACACTCAACCGTTATTTGCCCTCGGGTGCGGCCCTGAAGTCAACGCCGCAGCGAAACGGCCATGAAGTTGCGAAGCGTCCTGGCGCTTGTTCTCGTGCTATGCATAAGTCGACACGGGGTGGTCGCGCAGCAATCGTCACCACCCCCACCTCCGCTAGCTTCGTCAAAGGCGAATGAGAGCGACGACCTTGCGGCCTACACGCGCGGCCTTCTCGTCCAGAACCTCACGGTGCTGGGCCAGGTCCTGCGCATCCCCACGTCCCTGTTCAGGAACCACCGATGCCAGGTAGCTACTGTAGGGCATGTGTGTGTATCCGGGGGCGGGCAGCGTTGACTCTGCCTCGCTTGAAACACCACGGGGGCAGAGTCACAGGCTTCGTCAGGATGCCCGGTACCGCCTGCCTTTCGGTTTCCCCAACCACGGCAGGTCGTGTACCTGGGGAACCCGGACTGGGCCACTCTGGAGCTGGAGGCGCAGCTGGTCAGCGCGACCACCTCGGCCTCGGCGGCCGTGTGTCCGCCAGGCGGGCCGCAGTTGCAGGCCTTTGCGGCCTACGTTGATGGTTACCGGGTGCCGGCGGAGGCGAAGAGCGGCGTCACGTTGTCCTACAACGCCGCGCCCTGGGCTGCGGTGGTGTCCAGTCAGAGCCGCGGGGGCGGTGGCACTGCTGGCAGCCCGCCGCCCCCCGCGTTGTCGGGCGGCGGCGTGGCTGGCCGGCTGCGGCGGAGGCTGTTCTCGTTCAGCCTGAGCAACATCACGAACCCTACGCTGCGGAACGCCTGGTGAGGCGCCAGCCGCACAGTGCCATGCATCGTGCTGAGACACCCTCAGGACACATAAGTGGCAGGGGTGTTACCGACTTGGGCGTCTTATTAGAGGTACCAGGCAAGGCAGGTCTTCACACACAGACCGTGCCTTGGCCGACGAAGAAGGAAGCCACTGTGTGCTCCGCCCCTGCGCACCTCCTCACACACGCCGCAGGCTGAGCTTCCAGTCGGCGTATGACAACGCGCGCTCCCAGGCGCTGGCCACGCAGGAGCTGCTCACGCGGGGGCGGGCGGCGGCTCCGGGCCCGGACGGCCCGCTGGCCAAGCCAGTGCTGGCCGCCAGCCGCAAGGGCGCGTCCGTGGCGACGGTAAGCGGCTACAGCCACGGCGCCATGGCGGACCTGGACGATGCCATTGAGGTGGTGAGGGCAGCCGGCAGCAGCAGCAGCAGTGGCAGCGGTGTCAGCGGTGTCAGCGGTGTCAGCGCCAGTGCCGGCAGCGGAGACGGCACGAGCGGTGGTAGCTCGGGTGAGTGTGAAATGCGGATACGGGGCGGCGTGTTTGTCTACTTCTCCAGTGCTTGCAGAGTGTGAAAACTAAGTCTGTGACAGATAACTGCATAATAAGAGGTGGGTGCGCGTGTCACAGGCGCGAGCGGTGTACCCTTGACGCGATATCGCATCATGTCGGACCGCGCCCGCGTGTACCGCGCGCCAGAGGACGACTGCCTCAGCCTCGTGACCCGCAAGGGCCGCCCGCTCAGCACAGTCGCGGCCAGCAGCGGCGCCGCCAGCAGCGGCGCTCCCATCGCCGGCACCGTCCTGGGCCAAGCCAGCGCGAACGCGACGACCACGTTCACGCAGGACAGCTGCTTCGTGACCCAGGTGGCTGTCTACATATACAACCCATGTGCACCGCTGGACCCTGCCAACATCAGCGCCAGCGCCACTGCCAGCACTGGCAGCTCGAGCACCACCACAACCAACAGTGGCAGCAGTAGCAATGCTGTGCCGGCCGGCCTGAGCGGCGGCGCGCAGCGGCTGTCGGGGATGGTGGATGCGGCCCTGGCGCAATCGGCACCGGAGGTGAACGCCACGGACGCGGGCGGCGGCTATGTGGTGGTGGTGGTGCGCTACTGGCCCTACAGCAGCTGTATCCGGCGCGGGGCAGACACGCTGGCGGACGTCTCGCTGCAGGTGCGCGGCGGCTGGTCGGTGGAAACTAGGGTTGGGCCTGCTGCAATGATGCTTGGGGCGTCCGGGCCCACGGTCCGGGTTTGCTCTGGCCGGACGAACATGTAGGCGCTATGCTCGCTCACGACTGCGTTTTGCTGGCTGCTGCGTTGCGGCTGTTGGGGTTTGGCACGCCACGTTGTGACGCCGCCCAGGTCATGGTGTTTGCGGCGCTGGCGTTCGGCTGGCTGCTGCTGTTCCTGCTGCTGCCCTCGCTCTACCGCCTGTTCCTGGAGTTCCCCATCCGCCTGCTCATGCACGGCATCCGGTGGGAGGGTGGGGCGGGCTGGCGGGCTAGCTGGCGGGCAGGTGGGGCGGGCTGGCAGGCAGGCTAGCTGGCGTGCTGGCGGGCAGGTTAGGCTCACGGGCGGAGTGCATGGATGGAGCTTTTTTCAGGGTTCTCTGCCCTAGGCTAGACCTTCGATAGCCCGCTCGATCCATCCGCCCACCTGCCCGCCTGCCCGCGATGCGCAGCAAGCTGCTGGGGCGCAACGACAAGCTCAAGCCGCTGAAGCCGGGGCTGCACAGCCACAAGACGCACCGCGGCTTCGCGCTGCCGCCGGCGCTGGCGGTGGTGGTGGGGCCGGTGCTGGCGCTGCGCAAGCGGCTGCTGTACGCGGTGGCCACCGTGCACTACTCGGACGGCCAGAGCCGCTGGCTGCAGGTGGGTGGGAACTAGGGAAGGTCTAGAGGGAGGGGCTGGCGGTTGCGGGCCGGCCGGGCCGCGCCATAACATCTGACATTCAGCCCCAGACCATAGAACCCTTACACCGTTATCTCACCATCGGGCTCATGACAACACCAGCAACGCCAATCCCCGTTGCACCGGCCGCTTTCTCCGCGCTATCTATACCTCCATACGCACTGTGCCGCACCACACCACACCACACCACACCACACCCAGGTGTGCGTCATCAGCAACGTGGCTCTGTCCATCGGCATCGCTGTCTACTCGCCGCGCCTGGCGCCGCCGCTGGAGCACTTCGTGCCGCCGCTGGCGCTGGCCATCAGCCGCAACGCCGATGCGGTGGCGGCGCTGCAGTACTTTGTGGACGTGAGTGGCGGCGGCTGTGGGACGGAAAGTGGGAGGGGCCTGTGCAGGAGGAGGAGGAGGAGGTGGCGGGCCAGGGCTGCGCCCTCGGGGTTTACACCACAGCGTGACGCGAACCCAGCTGAGCTGCCCTGCTGCAGTGGCGCGTGGCAGCCGATTGCGGATGCCTCCCTGCCTGTCTGCGTCCAGCCGCTGCCCCTCCTCGCCCCTTCCCATTTCCTTATCCTTCCTGCGCGCCATGTTCACGCGTGTGCTACCGCCCGTTCTGCCGCCGTTCTGTGTCCTGCGCCCACCGCCTGTGCTGCCCCGCCCCTCCCCGGCCCCCCCCACCAGATCGTGGCGTTCTCCTCCTTCATGGGCACGCTGGGCTACTTGTCCATGCTGGCCAACTACAACTCCCCCGTCAACGAGTGAGAGAGCGCCGCCGCGTGGCGGCGGGAGCCCCGGGGGCTCCGACGGCCGTGATATGCGGGACTGGGCTGCTGCTTTTGCGGCTGTTCGGATCCAGCGTTGAGGGAGGGGGCGGTAACGCCGCGTGATCTGTCAGAGCCCCAACCCTGCCATCACGAAATACTCCTGCACCCGAACGCCACGCCCTCAACTGCACATCCCTCATCCAACCGCCCTAGCCCCCCGCGCAGTCGATTTCTCGACGCAAATGGTTAACCATCTAACCCCTAACCCCCCTATCTCCCAACCCTCCGCCCCTGCCAGGTACTACCGGCCGCAGTGCATCATCTCCGCCTTCTTCATGCTGCTGGCGGACGTGCTGATGCTGCTGCAGCTGGTCAGCCTGCTGTCGCAGTGGGACTACCTGCAGCCCAGCCCGTTCCCCTACCTGCCGCTGGTGGTGTTCCAGTGCATCAACCTGGCCGCCGCGAACGTGCTGCAGGTGCGAGGCACGCGTAGAATACTCAAGGTAGCATCATAGCGTGTATATAATTTGTAAAATATGCATGTCAACATAATAGCTGGGCGGGCTATAATTACTTACTGCAAACTTATTTTGCATACGCTATACCTTTATTATCACCCCCGTGGGTCGGAAACAGAATGGCCACGCCGCTCCCGCGCCGCTCGCTCCGCACTATATTGCGTGCGTGGGCGGTTGCGTGCGCGGCCGTTGCGTGCACGGGCTTTTGCGTGCGGGGGTGTTGCGGGCGGGCGTGCCTTGCACGGCCCATGTGCACTGGTGAGGGCGTGCAGGCGGTGGTGGCGGGAAACCGGTGACGGCGGTGGCGTAAGCTGTTGCTGCTTGTGCGCTGTGTTGGACCCCGCCACCTGCGTGCTGTCGACTGGTATCCCGGCCGGCTTTGCGCGCACACGCCCCCCCCGTCAATAATTAAACATGCATGGCACACCTCGCCCACACACAGGGCATCATCTTCAGCAAGCGCCATGATCAGCACAACATGTCCATCTACGCAGCCTACCAGGAGGCGCGCCGCAACCGCAAGCAGGCGCTCGCGGACGCGCGCGCCGAGAAGCGGGCGGCTTTCAAAGCCGAGCGGCTGCAGGCCAAAAACAAGGCGGCGGCGGGCCGAAGGCGCAGCGAGGGCGAGGGCGGCGAGGGTTGGGATGGCAGCGCCGGCACCGGCAGTGACAGCGCGGCAGATGACCGGGACGTCTGGATGGTGGTGGGACCTGGGGCGGGGGCAGCTGGCGCCTCCGTGCCGAGGCCCAGCGAGGACGTCAACGCGGGGGTTGTGGATTTCCGGCGGCACCGCAACCGTGAGTCGCGGCCCTCGGATGGCGCCCTGGCCGCCCGGGGCGCAGTCGCCGCCGCGGCAGCGGCGGCTGCTGCAGGAGCGGCGAGGTCAGATGCGCAGCCGCCCAGCTCGGACCCTGAAGAGGAGGAGGAGGCGGCGCTCCTGGCGGCTCGCGCCAACAGCAGGCGCCGGCATGCGGCCGACGCCGCTGCGCAGGCGGAGCTGTCTGTGTCGCCCAGCGGCGACCGCCACGCCGGCGGGCGCCACGGCACCCAGGCGACTCGGTCGAGCAGCCGCCGACGGGGCAATACTGCGGCCGGTGGCGGTGGAGGCACGCGGCGGGGCGGGGCAGATGACTACGGCGCGGGAGAGGGGCTCGACGACGAGGCTGAGTGCCACGGTGGCGACGCGGACTGGGGCACGTCGCCGCTGCGGCGGCACACCTCCGGCGGGGTGGCAGGTGGCCGTGGCAGGAGCGGCGGTGCTGGGGCTGGGGCTGGGGCTGGGGCAGCAGCCGGCAGTGAGGAGGAGAAGGAGGAGCACGACCCGGCGGCGCTGCACTCACGGCCGCGGCGGCGGCTGCTTGGCGGGGACGGGCCCGGGCCCTTGGGCGAGGGCCGGGAGTGGCGGCGCAGCCACGAGGCGCTCAGCGAGGATGACGACGCCGACGAGCATCTGCTGGGCGCCGGCGCAGCCGTGAAGCGCGGCACGGACGGCAGCAGCGGCAGCGGCGTGGCGCTGCTACCCAAGGCCAGCAGCGGCCGCAAGTCGCGGCGAGCCAACGACCACCCGTCGAATGCACACCCCCAGTCCCACCAGCTGCAGCCGTCAGGCGCCTCCGCTGGTCTTGACCGGAAACGCGCCAACGGGCGGCCGGCCGGCGGCGCCGCACCTCCTGACGCCGCAGGGAGGCCGCCTGCGTACCCGCACTCCCATGCGCAGCCACACGCTCGGGGGGCCGCGCACTCGGCAGCAGCGGCGGACGCGGCGGCGCTGAAGCACTCGGGCAGCGGCGGCGGGTGGGACCACGTGCCTAGGGCAGGCTCGGGGCGACGGCTGCTGGGCGGCAGCAGCTTCGGGGAGGACAGCAGCGGCCACCGTAGCCTGTTCGGCAAGTTGGCTCAGGAGGCGGCGGCCGCCACAGCCGCCACCGGCCCCTTGGCCGTGGGCAAGAACGCGGGCGCGGCTTCATTGCACGGTAGCGAGGAGCAGGAGGTGGCGCAGCACCAGCACCACAAGCGGCCGCTGAAGCACGCCAGTACCTACAGTGGCGGCGCGTTGCAGGGGCGAGAGGGCTACGGCGGCGCCAACGGACACGGCGGCGGCAAGGCAAGCGCAGCGCGGGACGCGCGCGCCCGGTCTGCGCCGGGGCACAAGGCAAATTCGGGGCTCAGCGCCGCCGGCAGCTTGACGCGGGACCGGAGCACCGGCAAGAGCGGTGCCGGCAAGGGCGGCGCGCAGTGGGGCTGGATGGGCGCAAATCTGAGCGACAGCAGCGACAGCGACCGCAGCGGCAGTGGCGGCAGCGGGCGGGGATCACACGCAGGCGGTGTGAAGGGCATCCTGACCTGGCCGCTGCGGCAGGCGCGGAAGGTGTGGTGCGCAGTGCGCGAGGCACACGGTTTCAGGTGCGGCGGGAATATGTGTGGGGGGGAGGGGAGTAGTTCATTCCAGAAACCAGAAGGGGGGAGCCATCCATGGATGGTGTTTAAACAACAACTAAGTGCCGATGTCCAGCGGAACAGCGGGTACATTACCGGTGGGTCCAGTGCCGTGTTCGCCGAGGCTGCGTTCCCGTTTGATGGCGAGTATATCAATCGGTATGTATGTCGAGTGAAAGGTAGCGCGCCCCTAAGCGGGCGGCTGGAAGAAAGCAAAAAAGGCGGCGTGACGGCGAGACGTGCGGTGCGAGAGACGCGCTACAGTTTGCTGAACGCCTTGCACCCAGACGTACCTGCGGAGCGGCGTGACAGTGCCACGCCGCCGGGAAACCCGAAGACGCGCCATGTGTGAGGGTGGAAGACAAAATTAGGGAGGGACCGCTAAGACGAGGGCGGCAATGCAAACAGAGAGAGGTCGCATGCGTGTGCACCTAGAAATAAAAGACACAAACATGCACGCGACCAAGATAGCGGACGGCATGGGAGCAACTTAGTACCCACATAAGGCCATGTGGTTTGTGTGGTATGTTTACGAGTCTCGCCTTGAAAGCGCGTGACGACATCCTTCGGCCGGCCCGCTGCCGGCCTTACATACCCCTTGCCTATTGCCCCTGGCTCCTGGGCCCCCCTGCCCCCCAACACGTCTTCTTCGACTACTTCAACCTATCGGGTATTTTGTTGTATCGCCTTGCCTGCATTGCTCGACTCCGCTTCCTTTAGCTTGGTTTAGTTCGGGCTGGTAACCACAACCCCCCCCCTGCCCCCCCCCTGCCTCCTCGGCCTCCTGCAGGTACCCCGCCTGGCTGCTGGCCGCGCTGCTGGTGTCGGGCTACATGGTGGTGTTCCAGTACGGCCGCGCGCTGCAGTGGAGCGACACGCTGGGCACCTGCTTCGAGGACCCGGGCGCCTGCCTCAGCGGCACACTGGGCCGGTGCGTGCGTGCCTGGCTGGTGGCTGCTACGTCGCCGCTGCGGCTTTTGACTGCTTGCTTGCTCCTGCTGCTTCGTAGCCTTGACGGGCCTCGGAATCTTCTTTCTTCCTTTCTGTCACGCAAGCACCCTGTCCCCGCCGCCCTCGTAGCTACGTGCGCTTCGCCAGCGCCGCCTTCGGCCGCTCCGCGCAGCAGCGGCTGCTGGACTCGCTCAACTCGCTGCTGGCCACGCAGCCGGCGCTGACCGACTTGCTGGAGGGCGCCCTCGGTGGCAACAGCACCAGCAGCAACTTCAGCCTGCCGCTGTTCGCTGGCGGCAACGGCAGCAGCGGCGGCAGCGCCGACGGCGGTTTCTCCGGCCTGCTGGTGGGTGTGCGGCCGTGTGAGCGCGGCCCCACTGCTGCTGCTTGCACACGCGCTGGCGACCTTGTGGGCTCTCGTTGCACTGCTGCAGGTGCATATGTACGGCACCGTTATGAATGTTATGAGCCTGTACGGCGCCCTGCCTCACGCCACCGCGCTGTGTCCCGCAGGCCAACCTGACCGGGCTCATTCCCGGCCTCAGCACCGACGCCACGGACGCGCTCACGACCTCCCTGAATTTCACCGAGGTGGTGTCAGCGGCGCTTAACCAGACGCTGGGCGGCAACAGCGGCGGTGGCGGTGGCAGCATCAACGGCACCCTGGGCGGCAACGTCACCAGCGGCAGCAACAGCAGCACAGGGGGCTCAAATTCCACGGCCCTGGCTGCGCTTCTGACGCCTTGTAAGTCGGCGTTCTGGGCCGCCTGACTCGCGCTGACCTTGAAAGCACGCCGCACCTTCCGTCCGCATTGCAACCTGCCCAACCTGGCCTCATGATTGCGCCTCTCGCCCACGTCCATGCCCAAGCGTTGTTCTCGCTCAGACCAGCACCCTCCGCGCCCGCCGCCCTTGCCGCCTCGTTAACCACGCCCCCTCAAACTGCAGCCTTCTCCGCGGCACTGGAGGCGCAGCTGGCCCTGGCGCTGGAGAACCGGCTGCGCGGCCTAGCGGGCCGGCTCAACGGCTCGGTGGCGGCCGCCGCCGCCTCCAACACCTCCTCCGACCAGACGGCGGCGCTGCGGGCGGGGGCGCTCAGCGCGCTCAGCACCACGCTGGGTACGCTGTACGACACCGTGAACAGCACGGCACGGTTCGTGGGGCGCACCATGGAGGTCAGCCAGGAGGTGAGGAGCCGGCACAGGAGGAGCCGGGTGGGCTGGGTAGAGGAGTTAGGGCTGGGTGGGCTGGGTAGAGGAGTTAGGGCTGGGTGGGCTGGGTAGAGGAGTTAGGGCTGGGTGGGCTGGGTAGAGGAGATAGGGCTGGGTGGGCTGGGTAGAGGAGTTGGGCTGGGTGGGCTGGGTAGGTGGGTTGGAGTGAGGGGGGGGGGGGGTTACTGGTAAACAGTCCCGGTGAGAAACAAACTGCGAGGAAGGTGACTGCGCTGCAGCTGGGGTACGCGGGGGGGGGGGGGGTTGGAGTGGGTAGGTGGGCGGAGCGCGGCGGAGGAAGGAAGTGGGATGTTGGGCCGGCTGCGTGGACCGCCACCCAGGACATGCATATGGCACACCTGGGCCTCCAGCCGTGGCCTCCAGCCTACTGCCGCGCAGTAGCGCCTCAACGCTTCTTACAAGCACTAGCGCCTCAATGCCTCCCACCACCGCCACCACTGCCACCACCACCCGGCTGGTCTTCACAACCTCCTACCCGCCCACCCACCTGCCCTCTCCCTCTCCCTCTTCCTCTCCTCCCCCGCCCACCCCTGTGCTCAGATCGTGGTGTGGCGCACCGGCCTGGTGAACCGCTTCCGCTGGAGCAGCGTGCTGGGCTTCACGCTGGGTCTGATGTTGGGGCTCTCCACGTTGGTGCAGACCGCCGCCTCCTTCCAGCGCGCCGTGCGCAACGCCACCACGCTGCGCGTCATGCGCCGCCTGTTCGGCTGCGTGGGCGTGGGCGCGGACGGCGCCGCCGCGGGCGGCACCGCGGGCATGGGGCTGGGCGGCGGCAGCCTGAGCAGGCGGGGGCAGGGGCAGGGGCACGGAGGAGGAGGACGCGGCGCGGGCGTGGCGTCGCTGGTGAGCGTGGAGGACTCGCTGCTGGCCAACCGCGCCATGAAGACCAGCGTGAGCCTGGTGGTGTTCTTCTTCGGCGTGCTCATGTCCACCGCCGTCATCCAGCTGTATATGGTGGGTGGGAGGGCCGGGAGGGAGGGGCGGGAGGGAGGAGCGGGAGGGACAGGGATGCGGGCGCGGGCGCGGGGGTGGAATTGTTGTGGGACCGGACTGCTGCCTGCATCTCTCTCCCTCCCTCTCTCCCTTCCCCGCACCCGCTACCCGGCACCTGCGGTCCTGTCAACCCGCGCCCGCACCACTCCCTCCCTCCCTCCCTCCCGCCACCCACCCACCCCCACCACACGCACCCGCCCGCTGCAGGTGGGCGTGCTGCTGAGCACGCTGCTGGCGGTGCTGTTCCACCCCTGGACCTGGGACTACCTGGTGCCCAACTACTGGCTGTACGGCGTGGCGGTGGCGGCGGTCTTCGTGCTCAACAAGGTGGGCGGCGCGGCCACCTCGCTCCGCCCGTCGTCCATCCCACCTGCAATGGTTTGCTGCTTGCAAAGTCGGGCCCTCCAAAACTTCATCCCCCGGGGCCCCCCGCCCCCTCCGCGAAGGCCACACCACCTCCGCGCTCTGGGTTGGGCTGGCTGGTTCGGGTTCGCTTGGTCGTTTCGCTTCTGGTTTCTGGAATGAACTGCCCCCCGGCCCCCGCCGGCCTGGCCCCCTCCCCCTGCAGTACGTGCTGATCGGCTACCTGGGCGACGCCTTCCTGTCCAACGGCGACCACATCTACCGCCCCGCCGCCTGGCTGGCCTTCACCTTCATCATGTCCATCACCAACCTGGTCATCGGCCTGCTGCTGGCCGTGTACCGCATCGTGCTGCTGCTGCTCACCACCGTGGTGGCGCTGGGCAAGCTGGAGGTGGGTGACTGGTGGCTGGCGGCGGCACTGGGTGGCTGGCGGCGGCACTGGGTGGCTGGCGGCGGCACTGGGTGGCTGGCGGCGGCACTGGGTGGCTGACGGCGGCGGTGCTGCCGTCGGGGGAGCTGCTCTTTCTGCCTGGGCTGCAGTAGTGGTGGTTGGTGGTTAGCTACCCGTCCAGACTGGGGAGGGGGCTGCAGTGGGGCTGGCCATGCCTCTGGCGACCCGACCGTGCACCCGCGCCGTGCACGCCACCTGAGGCACACCTTCAACAGGCGCCGCTACCACCACCCAAGCCACCTGCTGCTGCCTCCTGCTGCTGACTGCCGTTCACCTGCTACTGCCGACTGCTACTGCTGCTGACTGCCGTCCACCTGCTACCGCCGGTTGCTGCTGCTGCTGCTACTGCCGGTGCAGGTGACCATCTTCACCTTCGCCACCTACCTGGACCTGCCACACAACAGCTTCCTTGCGGGGCTGCACATGCACGTGAGAGGGGGATGGGAGGTTGGCGCGCCCGGTCTGATACGGTAGTGCGGGGAAGTTCGTGGGCCCTGTCATCACAAACCACAACATGTATGCTCGCCCCCCGCTTTCCCCCTTGCTCGGGTTTGGAATGAACTACCCCTCCCCCCACGTGATGAAGGCCGAATGCCGCCTTGCGTGCGATGCAGGAATCCATGTCACGCTTCCACGACCCCATCTACCTGCCGGGGCCTCGCGGCCGCGCGCACCGCCGCTGGCGCAAGCTGCGTGACACGGTGAGCCGCCACCGCCACCGCCTCCACCGCAGCAGCGGCACAGGAGGAGGAAGAGCGGCAGCCGACGGTCGGGCCGCCCCTTGCTCTATCCAGCAACTCCTTCCCCTCCTCCTCGCAGCCACCGCATTTTCCACACATCCAACCTCTCCTCGCCTTCCTGCCCTCCTTCCTCACTCCCACCTCCTGCCACCTCCTCACCACTCCACGTCTACCTCGTCATTAAATTAAATGCATGGCACACACACACCCCCAGGTCCGCAAGCTGACCCCCTTGTGATCTCTAACACACCCCCAGGTCCGCAAGCTGGGCCCGGAGCAGCTGCGGCTGCTGGCCACGCTGGGCCGGCCCAAGGAGGTGCAGGCCGTGCTGGACCACGTGGTCATCGACATGCAGGCCGCGCGGCAGCTGGCCACCGCCAGCCACCGACCACCCACCACCGCCGACGGCGCCGCGCCGCTGCCGGCAGGCGAAACCGCGCGGCCCTCCATGGACGTACACGGCTGGGCTGCTGCCGCTGCTGCTGCCGGCGGCGGCAGCCTGGCGGCCGGCAGCCGGGCGCTGGCGTCGGGCAGCCGGCCGCTTGCCACTGGCTCCAAGCCGATAGCGCCGAGCCGCTTCAGCCGGCCGACGGCGGGTGCCGCTGCCGGCGTTGCGACGCCGTTTGGAGGGGCGGCGGCGCACGCCGCCGCCGCGGTGGCCGAGGATGGCGGGGACAGCTCGCAGCCTCAGGACGGCGGGGGCAGCCATACGCGCAGGCGGGCAGCGCTGGGGCCGCATGGCAGCCGTGACGGCAGCCTGCGCCGCGGGGCGGTCGAGCGCACGTCCGGCCCGGGCGCCGCGGCAGCCATACACGCCAACGCGGCCGCCCACTTCGGCCACGGAGGTGCCCAGCAGGCGCTGCACGCCGAGGAGCGCGTGAGCGCCAGCGGCGGCGGCGCCCGTGCGCGGAACGCCGCGGCGGGGGCGCACCGGGGGCAGCGCGAGGATGACCGGCAGGAGGGGGACAGCGGCAGCGCCAGCGACGTCGCGCCGGCGCGCCGGCGCCAAGCAGCGGCTGCGCATGCACCAGCAGCACCAGCAGCAGCAGCAGCGGCAGGCGTGCGACGTGAGCGTGGCCACGCGCACGCGGGCGCTGCGCACGAGCGTGCGGGGCGCCTGGCGGCGCACCATGCGGCGGACGAGGCGGATGAGGCGGAGCAGGAGGAGGAGGAGCCCGAGCCGGCGGTGGATGAGGCGGCGGCTGCCCGACGGGCACGTCACGCTCGCGAGACCAAGCGGCGGGGCCACCGCCGCAGCCGTCACCGGGAGGAGGAGGAGCAGCCGCTGACGGCGCCAGGGCCGGAGGGAGAGGGGGAGGAGCAGGGAGAGGAGGATGAAGCTCCAGAGCCGGTCCCGGCGGGGGTGCGCAGCCCGCGGCACCGGCGCGGGGCAGGGCGCTTTGCCGGGCCCAGCGCGGCGCCCGCACGGTCGCCAGCTTCGGGGCGGGGCCGGCGCCTGTTGTATGATGATGCCGATGATTGAACTGAGCAAGACATGACGGCGCTGTGGCCGTGTTCGCGCTAGCCTCTCGGACGCATTCTTGGACAGACGCCTAACCTTGACGAGCGTGGTGCACTGGACATGTTCCAGTTGACCCATGCGCTTGACTGGTCGGTTTGACCATTGCTGGGACTGTCCTGATATTTGTTATTTATGTGTCCCCAATGAACGATTTATACTGCATAGTGATGCATTCGTCCTGTGCACAAGTATGGTTGTGGAGAAGACGAAAGGTGAACGATGGCACGTTGCCTGGAGTCAATAAGCAACCATTACCAAGCGCCCGCGGAACGCTGAAGTTGTGCGACTTGCATTGCAATATCAGTGGGCCCTGCCGTACAGGTGTTTTTGGGGGTCAGGAGGTGTGGAGGCTGCCGGCGTGGCATCAACGGCTGAGTGCAAGGCTGGTACAGGGGGTTATTGTCTTGGGGGGATGTGAACCGCACACTCTGCATTTCATCATGAGTGAGACCCTGCAAGGGTAGGGAGCTTGTGGCAAGCGCGGGTGGTTCGCGGCATGCAAGTAAGTGCGAGAGTGTCAAAGGGGGTCGAAAGCTGGATTGAGGGCGACACGATCTTGAAATTGTCAACCTGACCCCAAGTCTACTACAATTACTCAGGTATCGATGCTGAGGAATAGTAACATCTAGACGCGCTCAGAATATGGCACGGGCGCGGCGAAATGCACCGACCAGACCGGCCGGCGTGCAAAGCGAGCGCTCTCGCGCAGCGGAAAATAATCACGATGATGACTTCACCATGGACCCAGCGGACTGGGACCTAGATTTCTTCCGCCGGGCACTGGGTTTCCTCCAGCGCTTTTCTGAGCCCGCGCCATGCCGTTCTTTGGCTTCAGATTACTCAAACATTCTGCGAATCACACTCGCTTCAGCCCATGTGCTCGCTTCCTCACCTGCGCGTAACGACCAGTCGCCGGGCGATGGCGCACCCACGAGTCCCGCCCCAGACGAGTGCAAGGACCTCGCACATGCGCGTCTGTGTGAAGCTTTGTATATACTAGCATTATGCGTGGATATTACGGAGGAGGCGATGGGTAGTCCGAGCGCGTCGGCGCTGCGCCACCGCCTAGTGCTTGCCGTGGTCCGCAGCGGGGTTCTGTCGCAGCTGGCGCGTGTGCTGACGGCATGCCCGGCGGGCGCCCGCCAGGCCTGGGACTCCCGCTTGAACGACTGGTGTGAGCTGAGCGGCCATGTTGCCGACCTGGTGAGCAGCTTGGCCTGCTTCGCCAAGGAGGTGCGTTCGTCGGCCCACACGGAGGCCTTGTGCCGGACGTTCAATTGTTAGGAGGCTAGCACACCACGTAGGAATCCGGCTTCGGGGCGAGCTAGGGGCTGCAGTAGCTGCAGCGGGGGCAGGGGCAGAGGGGGCTGCCGCTGTGCGCTGTCTATGAACCCAAACGGGCTGACACGGAGCTCCTGAGGTGGCACCTTGGCACACACTGTGACGCAGCCCGCAACACCCTGCCCTTGCAGCAGGTTGAAGCAAGCAGCGGCGGCGGGAAGGCCAGTGGCAGCGGGGGCGGCGCCGGCGCCGGCGCCACAGGCAACCATGCGAACGGCCCCGGCGGGAGCAGCGCTGTGTCGCTTGCGGCAGAGCTGCTGGCGGCGCTGCAGCGCAGCTCAGTGCTGGAGCACATATCGCGAGCGGTGCTGCAGCTGACGGCGCAGCACCAGGCAGTGCAGAGACACAAGGTGCGCAACGGCTCAGCGCAGCAGCAGGCGGGCTCAGCGCAGCAGCAGGCGGGCTCGGGCGCGGCGGCCGCGGCCGCGGCCATGGCAGCAGTGGGGCCCGCGGCAGAGGAGGACGAGGCTGCGGCCGAGCGCAGCGCGGCACTGGCTGTGATGGCAGCCTTTGACGCGGAGGAAGCGGCAGCTAGTATGGTGAGCAGGCTGTTGGACACGTGGAACGGCGTAATGGTGGACTACCGGGTACTGATGCAGCAGCTGTATGGTGGCGGCGGCGGCTCGCCGCAGGCGGGGGACCTCCAACTGGCGCAGGCGCTGCGGGTGGGCCCCGCCACGCATTACCTGATGGCGGCGGCGGTGGCGGCGGCGGTGGCGGCGGCGGAGGTGAACACTGCTGCCTCGCTGCGCCGCGTGTGCGCCGCGGACCCCTCCTTCGTCCCCAGCAGCAGCACCACCAGCGGCGGCAGCGGCGGCGGAGGGCCTGCAGCCGCTGGTACGGCGGCGCAGGCGGCTGGCACGGCGACGGGCGCGGCGGCTGGCAAAGGGGTCCAGGCGCCGCCCGAGGCCCCAGCAGCAGCAAGCGGCTCGCAGCAGGCGCTTCTGTTGGCGGCAGCAGGGCGGGTGCAGCTGCATGGGCTGCCACCGGGGCTGCTGCCGCCTCCGCTGGTCAGTCTGTACGAGCCCGGAAACTACGAAGCAAATGCAGGCAGGTGGCGCGTGTTGCAGTTTGAGGATGTCGAAGGTCGCTACACGGTGTGCCAGCCGCGCGGCCGACCCCACACAGGCTCTTGCCGCATCGCCGCCTCGTGCCCCGGCGGGCGGCCGCCCGATGTGCTCAGCGCTGGTCGTAAATACAATAATGTCTCGTGTTGCCTGCCTGCCTGCCTGCCTGCCTGCTTGCTTGCCTGCCTGCCCGCAGGGCGATCTCCGGCGGCTGCCTCGGAGGTGGCAGTGCTCAACGCCGAGTGCGTGTTGAACGTCATCACCTGGTGGCACATAGGGTGGGCGGCGGACGGGCGGCTGTGGAGGCCCCCACTCGGGCGGCGGGCACTGACGGCTCTGGCATTGCAGGCTGCGGAGGCGGGGCTGCAGCGCTGGCGCAGCTATCAAGACCTCTACCCACCGCTAAACCCTCCCGCTTCGGCGCCTGCTGAAGTGCAGGCCCGTGGGGCATCGGGCGCTGGCGGCGGTGCCGGCAGCAGCACCGGGGCAGCCATCGGGGCGCCTGGCGCGGCGAAGGAGGCGAAGCGCCAGCCCGCCAAGCCGCTGACTCAGAAGCAGTTGCGGCAGCAGGCGGCGGCGGCAGCAACCTCGGCGAAGCAGCAGGCGGCAGCGGCGGCTAAGCAGGCAGCGGCGGCGGCTGCAGAGGCCAAGCGCGAGCGTCAGCGGCAGGAGGTGGCGAAGGCTGTCGCAACAGCGCGGCGTGAGTCCCGTTTGAGGGCGTGGCTGCCGGGCGGCTTCGCACCTGAGATGCGCTTCCGGCTGGTGCTTGGCAGCTTCGAATTTGTGTGCTCCACACATTCCCTTGAAGTTTGTGAAGACCCTGCCCCTTTGAGGCGCATGGCGCAAGGGGAGCAGCAGCGGTACCTTGAGCTGCTGCGGCGGCAGGAGGTGGCGGCCGAGTCTGAGGCAGCGGCGGCGGCGGCGGCGGCGGCGGCCGGTGGCGCGGCGACGTCGTCGGCCTCGTCCACGGCTGCCTCTGCGGTCGCAGTGGCGGCCCCGCAGCAGGTAGCGGAAGGCGCCGCCGCCTGGGCGCCACCGGCCCCGGCAACGGCAACGGTAACAGCAACGGCAACAGGCTCAGCCACGCTGCGCGCCCGGCCAGCTGAGGTTGCGCTGCCGGAAAGGTGCTGGCACGTGGTGGTGGGGGCCATACGAGCTCTGGCCGGCGACGCGGAGCGGCACATGTGGCCGGCGGGCACCACGGCGGGCCACGTGCAAGAACTGTTGCAGCAGGGTGAGCAATGAAAGCAAGCGTCCGTCCCCGTGAGCTGCCTGCCAGCATTCCACCACAGTTTGTATCGCGCGCTGCCGGCCGCCGCGCACTGCGGCCTGCCTTCCAGGGTAACGATGACGTGTTCACATGATCGGTGCGGTTACGGTTGCGGTGCGGTTGCGGTTACGGTTGCATTTCCTGCTCGCTCGCTCGCAGTGCTGTCTGGCGCCGAGGAGGACAGCCGGGCGGCGCTCGCGGCGCGCCTGCTCGTGGTGGAGGCCGAGGCCGCCAACCCGCCTGCTGCCGCGAGCCACAGCAGTAAGGACACCGGAGGCGGCGATAAAGGCGGCGGCAGCAGCAGCAGCAGCAGCAGCAGCGGCAGCAGCAGCAGCCAGCAGCCTCAGCGCCTGCTGCCTTCCTGCACCGAGGCCGCCGCCGCGACAGCTACTACTGCTGCTGCTGCTGCCTCAGGAATCGCATCAGCCGCCGGTGGTAACGACACGTCGTCTGCGCCTGATGCCCTGAAGCCCGCGGCGGCGCACCAGCAGCAGCCGCAGGCGCAAGCGCCGGTGCCGCCGCAGCAGCGCCCGAGTCATGATGGTGATGATGATGAGCAGTGGTTGAGCGGTGCGGCCGCCGCCCTAGTCGCCGCCAAGCGCGCCGGCCTGTACCGCGGCCTGAGCCTTGGGCTGCTGCCGTCGCTGGAGGCGCTGCTGCGCGGCATCGCGCGCGAGTGCGCCGCGGTGGAGGACTGGGGCGACGCCGCGTCGCTGCAAGCCATCAGCCTGGTCAACGCCGTGCTGGCACACCTGCTTGACCTGGACGCGGTGGAGCACATGGTGTTGGAGGCGGCGCCCCGACGGCAGGCGGCGGCCTTTATAGTCAGCGCCGCCAAGGCATCCTGCGCTGCCACGCGCGCCGTCATCAACACCTTTTGGGGTGAGGTCCGCCGCGCCTGCCAGCCGGGCAAGGGCAAGGCGTACGTGAAGAGCAGCGCGCCGGCGCGCCTCGGCCCGTGCGCGGAGCTGAACGTCCCGCTGCGGCTGCTGGGCACGCTGCGCGCCGCCGGCACCCTCTGCGGCGGCAGCAGCGGCAGCGGCAGTGGCAACCAAGCCGCGGCTGCGGGCATGGAGGAGGAGCAGCAGGAGCAGCAGCAGCAGCAGCAGCAGCGGTGGCGGCGGCGGCCGGGACGTGCGGAGCTGGTGTCGCTGCTGGCGGCGACCTGGCTGCCGGCCCTGGCTGGCAACGTGCGCGCGGCGCTTGAGCTGAAGGCGGGTGCGGACCCGCTCACGGCAGAGCGGACTGCGCCTATGCTCGCGGCGTTGGTGCTGCCGCACCTGCGGTGGGTGCCGGCGCTGGCGATGACGATGGCTGAAGCAGGGCGCCGTGGCGAATGGCAAACGGCGTTGGAGTGGCACTTGCTGCTTGTCACGGACGCGCCGCTGCTGATTGCGGTGATTAGCACGGCCCACGGCGTGCTGCCGCCGGGTAGCGAGGAGGAGGGGGTTGTGGTCACGGCCGCACAGGCGCTGTGGGCGGTGCACCCCACCTGCATGAGCACCTGCCCGCAGCAGACGGCGCTCACTGGGAGTCTGGCCCTGGTGGGGCCGGGGCCACTGGCTGCCCCGTGGGCGCCTGCGGAGGAGGCGGCCGCGGGCCGCACGGCGGTGCTGGCGGCTCTGCGTGCCGGTCACGGCTGGGAGCCGCCCCCGGAGTCCCCGGAGAGCGAGGACGGCAGCAGCGGCTCCGGCGGCGCTGCCGCTGCCCCCTACTGGGAGGCGCCCCCGGCCGAGCACCTGGACCTTCTGCTGGCGCCCAGCATGGCGCGGTCGCGGCTGGGGCTGTGTGAGCGCGCCGGTTGTCGGAACCTGCGGGGCGACAGCGAGTCGGGAGTGGCGCGGCCACACGGCGCGAGGGGAATGTGGGTCTGCAGCCAGGCGTGTGCAGCCGAGCAGGAATGCTTCTTGGCAGCGGTAGATAAGTATTGCAAGATGTAAAGGTTGTTAGCAGCTGATGGGACACGTCAGTCGGACATGAGGGTACCGTGCGGGTATGCCGCGCGAACACCCGTAGCGCATGCGCGCGGTCAGACACGATGTACACATGTCCCGGCACTGATACCCATCGTGTCATCGTGTGTTAGTTCTCTATGTTTAGGAGCAAGGGCGGGGGGGGCAAAGGCCACGTGGCTATGGAAGGCGCGGCGCAGCTGATGGAACAGGGCATGGGGCAAAAGCGCAAGGTCCCAGTAGTGTCCCAAGCCCCCCACATATCCGCAGTTACAGGCAAGCAGGTGGTTGGGCGCATAGGCAAGAGAAACGCGCTGCAACTGTACCGGCGCCAGTAGCTGGCTGGAGGTTGCTGGAACGTTCTGCTGGCAGCCTGGCACGCATTCCGCACGGCGGCACGGCGCCCAAAAGCGGCGCCGGAGCGCAGGTTGAGACCTGCTGATGTCCAATTTGAGGTCTTTGCCTGCAAGCATTGAAACGTTGCGGCTAGCGAAATGGTTGGATATACCTGGACTCTGTGGTGGCGTTCTTGCGCTTGATAGCTGGACGCAGCTGCGCGCATGGCGCGCGGTGCCTGCATTAGCCGCTTGACTGTAACACCACTCAGTGTTCGTTCCACCCTGTGCCGGACTGCCGGACTGCCAAATCCCTGCCCTCTCCTGTTACCGCCAGGGGCACCCTGTGCGCGTGGCGCACACCAGCTACAACGTCAGGAATTTGCTCGAATGCTCGGCATGGATGCAGCAAGCCCGACAGGGGGCGCAACATACAAAACAACAACTCTCACAGTAGTGTGGTCCGCGCCGCCGCCATGCCCTCTGTCTGCGGCCCTGAGAGAAGGTTCACAACTTCACGCAACGCCGCGGCCACCGGCAAGCGATGCAACCCCCTGGCAAACCCCACACGGGAACTACGCCTGCGAACGCTCGGCTCTCAACGTAAGCGCCGCAAGCAACAACCGCGTCCACAACATGGCGTAATGCACAAATCTTCACACGCGTGCATCAAGGTGGTTCTGGAGCGCACCCCACACACAGCGTGCGCATGCACAACGGATTTGGGGGCAGCATCCACGGCCAGCCAGGCAGCCCTCAGACAGCAGCCCGCCACCCTCAGCAAGCGGCGTCACGCAAAGCAGATTCCCCCGCGAAAGCACCCACCCACCCGGACCCACCCACCCACCGACCGCGGCCCCTCTCGAGCTCGCGCACGCCGGCCGTTGTTTCACCCGCCAGCCCCCACCACGCGCCACCACGGCTGCCCCAAGGCAGCCAGGCCGTCACTCAACAGCCCTGCTGCCCTGCTGCCACCAAGGCGGCGGGTTTCCCACCGCATCCACACCACACCACACCACATCCACACCCGGCCCGCCCACCCGCCCGCCGGCCTGTGCGGCCCCCAACCTGTGCACAACTGCATCCGCCGGCCCGCACGCACCGCCGCCTGCACCTCTCAGCCCGCCTTGGCACCCCCCACCAAGCCTGCCCGCCCGCCAGTACATTGCGGTGTGTGTGGGGGGGTTCCATGCATGTTATATTTTTGAGGGGGGAGATGTAGACAGGCGTCGCGACACAGAAGGCGTACCGATGACCAGAAGGTGTAGTCGGCTCCGGCGGACGACGGCGACCCCCGTTTGAATAGGTTTCTGCCTGGGGCGGTGGTTTGTACATACCAGCCCAGGGGCTCATACTACTGTCGTACATCAGCTGAGCACCTTGGCCGCCACCAGGCTCACGCCGTCCACCATCCAGCATCCCTCGAAGGGGCCGGCGGCGGGTCCCTGCTTGGACAGCTCCCAAAGGTACACCATCTCCACCGTGTTGTCCATGCCTGCGTGTGTGTGTGTGTGTGTGTGTGTGTTAGAGATCACAAGGGAGAGAACAGCAGACATAGGACAATGCGTGCGGTGCGATAACGGACGGTCGCGAGTTACCTTGCATACTTTACCAACGCCGACCGACCTGCCGAGCCGACCATACTTACCCGAATAAACCTGTTACACCCATCTACCTAACCTTGGGCGGGGATTGGTGTCCACACGCTCCCAAGGGTGCAGCCCGATGCGAGTGGCCTACAACGGTCCCGGTTACGCCTAGTCCCGAATTCCCGCCCGCTGACTGTAGCGGAACTCACCTACAAGCAGGGGGAGAGCCAGCGGAGCACAGGCGTAACAGGGCATGTGTGTGTGTGTGTACGTGTGTGTGTGTGTATGTCGTGCAGGGTTCATGTTGATGTCGTATTTGTATCATGCTTGCATCATGTTCGTGGTGTGGCGAGTGGCGTGTCCGTGGTGGTGACGGGTTCAGGGGATTGCAAGGATGTGTAACGCGAGATGGGCGAGGCGGGGAGGGGGGAGAACGTGGCGATCACCGGTGATGACCATCAAGAGGGAGATCGCATACGTGGCTGCCCGGCGGCGCCTGCCCTCCCCCTCCCCTTCCCTCACCGCGCAGCTGCTTTCTGGACGGGAATGGATTACCCCCCTACCCCCCTGACCCTCCCCCTCACCCTCAATTCTCTCCCTCCCTCCCTGCCTCCCTCACTCACCTGTGTTGTCGCTGACCACCTTGGCCACCTCGCTGTAGGAGGTGGGCCCCAGCATCTTGCGCCGGTAGGGCGCGGCGGTGCGGTGGCGCAGCAGCGGCCGGTACATGGGGTTCCTGGCTTGGGGGCAACCCCGAGTGTGTGCATCTTAGGAAACACGAGGAAAAGGGAGTGTGCGTGCGTGTGTGTTTTGGCGGGAGGGAGGCGTGCGCTTGTCCGCGCACGAGAGGGGGACTCCAATCATCAAGTGCCCAAGCCCGGCAGCAGTCCGGGAGGGGCGGGTTGGGTACGTGGGTGTAACGAGCATGCACTTTTGGACCTATGGTTCTTACAGTGGGGCTATCCACACGTGCATGCGATGCATTGGGTGCTTTGGGTTCATTGGGTGCGGCAGCTCGGCAGCAGCGGGGCTAGCGGGGCTAGCGGGGCTAGCGGGGCTAGCGGGGCTTTGGCCATGGTCCAAACGCCATGGGGGGCTACGCCACCAATCCCCACGCCACGCCACGCCACCCACTGCACCACCACTCCAGCCACTCCAGCCACCCCCCTCTTGGTCGTTTTGCTTCTGGTTTCTGGAATGAACTACCACCCCCCCACACACACACACCCAAGCCCAGCCGCCCCACTCACTGGAGCATGGTCGCGAAGCGCTCCAGTGGGCCTGTGGCGGCCTGGTTGCCGGGGGAGGCGAAGGCGAACACCGTGGCGGGGTCGTTCGCCCTGATGGCGAGAGGCGGGTGGGTGGGTGGGTGGGGGGGCAGCAAGGAGGTACAGCGGATGGGGAGCTTAGGGGGGGGGTGCCATGCATGTATGATTAATGTCGAGGGAGATGTAGACAGGGGGGGCCGGGGGGTTGCAAGGGCAGCCCAGAGCCGGAGGGGTCACCCAAAAGCACGTGATGGCGTGTCATGAAAGTGCGCACGTCTCAGTGTGTGTGGGTGCAGCCGCAAGGCCTGTTCGCGGCAACGCAAGCAGCTAACTTACGCCAACTGACCAGCCGTGCCATGACCGCGGCACTTGCCAGCTGCCAACTGCCAACTGTTGACGGCATAACCAACCAACCAACCAACCGCTGCGTGCCCCCCCCCCCCCCAAACACCCACACCCACTTGAGCGCCGCCAGCTGCGCCGCCACCACCGCCTCAGGCGGCACGCAGGGGTGCGGCCCGCGCGGGTGCTCGCCGCCGTCATCTTCCTCCTGTCCTCCCGCCGCCGCCGCCGCCGCCGCCGCCGTGCCCCCCGCCAGCCCCCGCACGTGCAGGCGGTGGTGCTGCAGCGCCGCGGGGTCGGCCTCCCCCGTCACTGACACCACCTGTGGGGTGGGGTGTGGGTAACAGGAGGAGCAGGAGGGAGAGGGGAAGGGCGCGGGTGTGGGTTGGACGCCGACGGGGAACTCATGACCCACACTCTGCGGACCCCCTGCCCCAGTCCCCCACACTGTGTGCCCCCCCTCCTCCGCGCTCTATGGTTCTGGGTTCTGGGTTTTTGGGTTGCAATGGTCGCTTTGGTTTCTGGAATGAACTACCCACCCTTCAGTCCCCCACCCACCCACCCACCCACCCACCCACCTGCCACACATAGTCGATCCGCGCTGAGCGGTAGTGCGGCGACAGCATCTCCTGCGGCGGCGGCGGCAGCAGCGGGGTGTGAAGGCGTGGGGAAGGAGGCGGGGAAGGCCACTAGGTGGACAGCGCAGTCGTGATGACAGTGACAGGGCGCGCTGCCTTAGCGACGTCGCTGCAACACCAGCTTCGCAGCCTGGGGCGAGACAGGGCTGCGCCTGCGCCTGCCCCTGCGCACATCCCTCTTCCCCACCCAAAGCCGCCGCCGCACCCACCCGGCACTCCAGCACAAACGTGAGCACGGCCCGCTCTCCGCCTCCTCCGCCTGCCGCTGCCGCTCCTGCTGCTGCCCCCGCCACCTCCTGCTCCTCCTGCCCCTGCTCCTGCTCCTGCTCCAGTTCCTCCTGCGCCCTCTCCGCGACGGCGTAGCGCAGCACGCAGCGGTCGGGCGCGGTGCGGAAGCCGCTGAGCCGCGTCACGGCGCCGGGCGGCGAGAAGAACAGGTGGCGTTCGGCGTAGGAGTCGAAGGTGAAGCCCTTGATCTCAAAGCCGTACTCCACCACGTCGCGGAACGTCAGCGGCCGGTCCGACCTGGGTGGGTTGGGTTCGGTTGTTGGTTGGTTGGGCACTTGGTCGGTTTGTTGGTTTGTTGGTTGGTTGGTGGGTGGGGCGGGGCGGGTAGTTCATTCCAGGAACCAACCACCGGCGGGGCGCGCGGTGTGGGTGTGTGTGGAGGAGGGAGGTACGGAGGTTTGAAGGGAGGGAGAGAGGAATGGCGGGGCTATGCCCAGTGGTGCGTCGGTGGCGGGGGCGGGGGGTGGGGCACTCACGCCGCGCCCTCACAGGTGCGCGCTTCCCCAAACACCTGGCTCCCTCCCCACATACTCCAGCAAGCACAACAAACAGCTACACAGTAGCCCATTAGGTCGATGTGCCCCTCGAACCACGCAATCAACACCACCCCATGCCCCCCGCCGCATTCCCTCACCCACACCCACACCCACACCCACACCCACACCCACACCCGCATCCACACCCACACCCACACCCACACCCACACCCACACCCACACCCACACCCAATCTCACTCGGCCGCGCTGCGCAGCTCGTCCGCGCCGTCCACCACCGAGTCAGGGAAGTAGCGCAGCAGCAGCTGGTCATGGTGGTCGTGTTGGTCTTCGTCGTCGTCCTGGTCCTGCTGGAGCTGATGCCGGCGGCGGGCCAGGTCCCAGATGGTCTCCAGCGTCGCCACCGCCGCCTCCAGAGAGAGGGGGTCGTGCTGGATGGCGGAGGAGGGGTCTTGGGCCGCGGCCTCGGAGCTCCTGCTACTGCTACTGCTGCTACTGCCGCTGCTGCTGCTGCTGCTGCTGCTGCTGCTGGCGCCGTCAGAGGAGGGGGGAGTGGATTCGCCGGGGGCCGGCGAGGCACCGGCAGCGCAGCGCTGCAAATTACCATACGCAGCAAAAACAACGGTGGTGGCGGCACTCAGACCTGGATCTCCTTCATCGCCTTCTTCTTCAGCCGATATGCCTTGACCCGCACAGCGTGGCAGTCATTGCACAAAGTACCCACGCGTGCCCATCCACACTGCAAACGTGTTCCCACAGCCCCCGCTAAGAATACCGAACGTCACATCACCATTCCTCCTAACGCGCGTTGACAATCAGCAACTCACCATCGGCGCCCGGGCTGGGTGCTGGGCCGCCCATGCCTGTGGTGATAACAGCCCGGCCAGGGGTGACGCCACAGCCGCAGGGCGACACGTCGCTGCATGATGAGGAGCCGGGCATGCTGCTGTGCCAGAGCCACATGTTGAGCTAGCAGCGCCCGCGAGTCGAGCCGCGCTGGCGCTAGGCGTCGCGCCCAGAAGGGCTTGCATCGCTAGTGCCAAGCTCTAGCGAAATTATTCTGACAAAAACAAAGTTTTCAGTGCGTCTAATGCTTGGTTATGTGCCTATCAAGTATGCATAGTTTGCTGCGCCTCTGTCCGAGTGAGCGTCGGGACCTTAGGGTTTGCTCGGTTTATTGCAAGACGCCACGTTAAGAATGAGCTAAGGGCCAACTTTGTGGTGCATGACTATGTGACTCCCACATATACATGCACCACAAAGTTGCACAGCAGAGCGTCTTGCTTGCAGGGGCGATACGGGGCGATCTACACCTCACACCGTCTGCGGTTGTGTTCCCGCATGATATCTTCTTGCTCTTCATCTATTGGATGTTCGTCTGAATGGGTCCGGTGACACAGGCCGGGTGGTGGACAGGAGGGCGGGAACCCAGCGGGGGTATGGGGGCGGAAGGGGGCGGACGGGCGGGTGTGTCGAGTGCGGGGGACGGGCAGGCCGCAATGTTGCGCCTTTCCCCCAATACAGACCAGAAACTTTGAACGAAGCACTATGCGCACATTTATAACTGGCATCGCATATAAGATACGCTACCAAGCCACATTTATGCAACGGCCAACTTGCGTTCTCGCTCGGAGCATTGCAGACTCACCAAATACTGCAATAAATTGACTTAAATATTACTGCAGAGTAGCTCAAGGACGCGATCTGCGTGCCATGGCGACGGCTGTTGACTGGTGTAGCCTTGCTTGAGGTCGAGACGCGCGCGCACACCTGGAAACACATCTAGGACATGCGACAACACTCGCACCAGCACCGGGCAGGCAGCCGTTTCCGGCCCGTGCACGCGGTATGGCTCGTCATCGCCCTCGCGTGCGCGGCGCTGCTCGCGCTGAATGCCGGGAGCCGCCGCAGCGGCCATCACTCCCGCCTGCTCACACAGCTAGAACACTTTGAGCACTCAGCGGAGCGGCTGCTGATGCACTCGGGCGCAAGCGCTGCCGCTCCGCCTCCGCCAGCGCCCCCGGCCGAGGTGGACCTGGCGCTGCGCTCGCGAACGCGCTTCGCCGAGCAGCTGGGTCTCCTGGTGACGGACAGCGCGGCGCAGTCGCCCTTCCCGGAGCCGCCCAACGGCAGCAGCGCGCGGCGGGTGCTGCAGAGCGCCGTGTGGCGGCCGCAGCTGCTGCGGCACTGCACGGAGGGTGAGGCGGCGGAGGAGGAGGAGGAGAGCGGCGGCGTGGGGCGTGGGGCGTGGGGCGTGGGGCGTGGGGCCAGGAGGCGGCAGCGGGAGGGAGGCGGCAGGGACCCTGGGGGAGCCCTGTGAAACGGGAGGCGTGGGCGCGAGATGGGGCGGGGGCACACAGAGTGTGCAACACAGGCGACACCAGGGTGAGCAGCAGCACAGGGCGGCGTGCGGCGTGTCGTGTGGGGCTCCTACAGGCGGGGACCAGCACCTGGTGCAGCTGGCTGTGTGTGTGTGTGTGTGTGTGTGTGTGTGCGTGGAGGAGGAGGAGGAGGAGGAGGAGGAGGAGGAGGAGGAGGAGCTGTGCACTCAACACACAGCCTTTCCTTGTGCTTTCCTAACACACACATACGGTCCCGGGGCCATCAAAGCGGGCTGCCCGGTGCCGAGCGGCCCCTGGAGGACTGCGCCTGTGCTGCGCCCGCCCGCCCACCCACCCACCCTCTCTTGGTTCTCTTGGTCGTTTCGCTTTTGGTTTCTGGAATGAACTACCCACCCTCTCACCCACCGGCCAACCACAACCAACCCAACCAACCGCCAATCACACCCAACCAACCACACCCCACCAACCAACCACACTGCACCAACCAACCAACCAACCACACCACACCAAACAACCGCAGACACGCCCCCCTACTACGCGCCCTGCCTGCGCCGCTACCTGCCCAGCCTGCTCTACGGCGAGGAGGTGGTGTACCCCGACTTCGAGGTGACCAGGGGGGGACCAGGGGGCGGTGGGGTGGGGGTGTTTGTGTGTTGGTAAACGGAAACGGAGAGGAATCCCCGCAATCGCTCGCAGTTACTGACGGATACGCACCGAATACTTCTTGGACTGTACCGCGTAGCCCCGGTAGTCATACTTACCCGCAGAAATAGCCTGGAACCCGTCGGGCGTTCGCGAAGCAAACCGACCCCGACATGCACCCATATGCTTGTGACATGCGCCTAAAAACGTTTACCCAGCACGCCTAATTCCCTGATTCCCGCCCGCTGTCCGTAGTCTCACCTACAGGCGGCAGAGGAAGCATAGGCAAAGGGCGGCAGCGCGAAAGTGTCACGGGCATGGCAAAGAAAAAGAGGCGGCAATGCTAACGGCGTGCAGCAAGCAAGCTAACTAGACACGCAGCCCGCCCAATCCCAACCCAGGAAACGGCTCTCCTCCCTAGTGGAGGAGAGGACGAGGCAGGGCAGGCGGCGCGCTTAAGACAACTCGGCGGAATGGGGCGCAGTGGCGGGCGCGGTTGCAGAGCTGCGGAACGTGCCAAAACCCCACGCAAAACCCCCGTAATCCCCGGTGGCTGGACTGAACCCGAGAAACTGCAGTGACCCCGCTGACCCCGGCTGTGTGTGAGTGAGGTATGCTCTGGGCTGGCGGGGGCTGGCCCCCCGCTCCCCGCTCCACGGCAGCACCGAGACTAGGGATGCGCGCGGCCGCAGTGGCCGCGTCGGTATGCACACGCACGCAACACAAGTACCCCCCTGAATGCTAACGCCACATGGCGGTGGCCCAGAGCTCCACAGGCGGTGGTCCGCGCCAGCGTTTAGGGGCGCATGACGGCACTCGGGCGCCGGCGGGGTAGGGCGACGGCGTGCGGGTTGGTAGGCCGGGTGACGAAGAAGCGGTGGGTGAGCTCCGCCAGCGTGCCAGGTGGCGGTGGTGGCGGGGTCGGGCCGTGGTTGGCGGCGGCTTGGGGCGCGCCGGTAGCGGTGTGGGCGGTGGCGGGCAGCCGCAGGGGCAATGCGGCCGCGGTCGTCGTTGGTATAGTGATATAGTCGGTGCCGCGCCGACGTTAGCTCCGTGACGGTAGAATACGCCAGTACAGCTTGTGTTTGTGTGTGTGTGTGTGTGTGTGTGTGTGTGTGTGTGTGTGTGTGTGTGTGTGTGTGTGTTTGGGGGCGGGAGGAGGCTGGGAGGGAGGTCAGGCAGGACATCGATGCGAGGGGCACAGACACGGCGGCAGGCGGCGATTTCCACCGCACAACCACTTGCTATGCCCTGACTTCTGCCACCCCACCCCAACCGCCACCCTCCCCTCCCCTCCCCACCCCAATCGCCACCCCACCCCCAACCAAAAGGCCTCGCTGCCCGGCTTCTTCAACGCCACCGACGCGGCGGCCTGGCTGCGGACCAACTACGGCGCCGACATCGTGGGACAGACCGGCGCCAACCGCAAGGTCATCTACGACGCGCGGCAGGTGGGGGGCGGCGGCCGGTGGTGGTGGTGGTGGTGGTGGTGGTGGTGGTGGTGGTGGTGGTGGTGGTGGTGGTGGTGGTTTTGGGAGAGGGGTAGTTCATTGCAGAGACCAACGCGACCATTGCAACCCAAAAACCCAGAACCCAGAACCAGAATGCGCGGAGGAGAGGGATATACTCGTGTTCTTGCCGATAATCTTCAGTCTTGTTCATCTGGTCGTCGGGGGTGGGGGTATGGGGTTATGGTTACCAGCCCTAAGGGGGTTAGCCATCCCCCATGTGTGTGTGGGGGGCGGCGCTGCGTGGCGTGGCGTGGCGTGGTAGAGGGGTAGGTGGTGCGAGGTGTGCAGGGCGGGGTGGGGCTGGCTTGGGGGGTGGGGGGGGGGGGTGGGAGGCAAGGGACACCCAAGGGGGAGGCTGCTCGAATCTGGTGGCCCCCATGCTCTGCCCGGCCCGCAACTCCTTTCCACGCCTTTCATTTGCATTGGATTTGTCTGGCCTGGGTATCTGCAATCCCCCCCCGCTGTTCCACTTCGCTACATATCCTTGCAACCCCCTTGCTACACCTCATTCGCCACACATCCTTGTAACCCCCCCGTCATGGAACCCCCCTGGTAACCACAACCCCCCCCACACACCCACCCACCCACCCACACCCACACCCACACCCACACCCACACCCACACCCACACCCACACCCACACCCACACCCACACCCACACCCACACCCACACCCACACCTTTGTGTGTGGTTTGGGTTCTCTTGGTCGTTTCGCTTTTGGTTTCTGGAATGAACTACCCACACTCACACCCACACCCACACCACACTCCCCCACACGCCACGCACACACACCCGCAGGGCCGGCTGGTGTTCAGCGGCTATCGCGGTCAGAACCTGGTGTTCGCCAACGTGCGCTACGCCGACGGCGGCTTCCCGCCCAGCTGGAACGGCGACTCCACACACTGCCTCGGCCACATGGTCAACTTCGACCTGTTCAAGCAGCAGCTACAGCCAGACGAGGTCGGGCCGGCGGCTGTAGCAGCAGGCCGCGGGAACGGCAGCAGCAGCAGTGGCAGTGGCAGTGGCAGCGGCGGCAGTAGCAGTAGTGGTGGCGCTGGAGGCGGCAGCGGCGGCGGCGGCGGCGACATTGGCAGCAGCAATGGAGAGGACGGGTTCGGCGCGGCTGGAGCCGCCGGGGCGGACCCGTCGTCGTCGGACTACAACGGCATTGCGGCGCAAAACGCGGCGGCGGCGGCGGCGGGTTTGCGGCGGCGCGGCGACGGCAGCGCGGCAGGGGCCGTGGGCGTGCCCGGCGGCTTCAGTGACAGCGGCACACCGGGGGCGGGGGTGTGGGTGGAGGACGCGGCTGTGTACGTCACCCCAGACAGTGACAGGTGCGCTGGGGCTGTGGGGGTTTCGGGGACAGGATCAGTGAGTTGGTGTGTGGGACCTGCAACAAGCACCAAGCACCACACGCCACCAGCCCCTGCACAGCGTGTCGCCTCTCGTGCTCCTCATACCCCATTCATGGCGCCGCCGCCGCCGCGCTGCCGTACCATCCTCCACATACACGCCACACGCCACACTGCCGCCGCCGCCACCCTCGCTTCCTCCACTACCCTACTAACGAACGCGTCATGCATGGAACCCAACCCCGCCCTACCCCCGCCTACCGGTACCTCTCTCCTCCACCGCCTCTCCTCCACCACCTCCCCTTCTCCATCCCTCCTCCACCGCCATGCGCCATGCGCCGTGGGCCACGTCACCGTGTGCCGCTGTGCCGTGCTGTGCCGTGCTGTGCTGCACGCATTCACGCACTCACGCACCCTGAACGCTGCGCCCACACTGCAGGTACCAGCACTTTCTGGATCACACGGTCAAGGTGCTCATGCAGAGTCAGCACCTGGTCACCAACAACACCCTCATCATACCGGGTGGGTGGGTGGGTGGGTGGGTGCGGACGGGATGGTGGGCGGGGTGGTGTGGTGTGGTGTGGTGGCGGGGTGTGGTTTGGGGTGGCGGGGTGGTTTCTTCCAGAACCCACAGCGACCATTGCAGTTGGGGGGTGCGGGCACTGGGGTGCGGGGTGCGGGCGGGTGCGGAGGGAGGGCGCAGCGAGGAGTTCGGGTTGGTTTGGGGTACGGGGCTGTTGGCGTGCGTTGTTGGGGGATAGTGCGTGCAGTCTGTCTGCGGGGATACAGGGCAAAGTTGCGCCACCGACCGCAAGCACGCCCCTCCCACACCTTGCACAACAATGCACGAATGCCTGACGCCTGCCCGCACTGGGCTGCCCCTTACGCCACCCCCGGCCCCCACCCCCGGCCCCGGCCCCCCCACCTTCTACGGTCTACGTCTTCTCTGATGCATGCAACCCCCGGGCACCCCCCCCTGCCACCACCCCTGTCACCACCCCCACATTCCCGCACCTGCCCCTACAGCGCAGTCGTGTTCGCATTTTGTTTCTCACCGGGACTGTTTACCACTTTACCACTAACCCCCGACATTCCCGCTCCACCCCCGGCCCCCACCCCCGGCCCCCACCCCCCACATTCCCGCGCCTGCCCCTGCAGGCGGCGGGCTGCGCAGCAAGCAGCACATCGTGCAGGAGATGTGGGGCTGGATGGACCACATACGCAAGGGCCGCCAGGTGCTGCGCAACGGCGCCACCGTGCGCGCGCGGCGGCTGCTCACCGCCTGCCGCGTGCCGTACGTGCACCCCTACCTGTTCCTGAGGCTGCAGGTGCGGGGGTGGGGGGGGGTTGTTGGGTTCAGTAGTCTTGGACTCCGTGGTACAGCGGGGGGCCGGGGATTGGGGTGGGCGCGGGTGGGATTGGGAGGGGTGGGGCCAGGGGCAGGCGGGGGCAGCGGTGGTGGGCGAGGTGCAAGCGGGTGGGGGGATAATTCTGAGGATGGATGGGGGTTCCATGTGTGTTAAATTAATGAAGGAGGAGATGTAGACAGACGATGCGACACAGAAGGCGTACCGATGACCAGACGGTGTAGTCGGCTCCGGCGGACGAAGGCGACCCCCATTTCAATGGTTTTGCTGCCTAAAAAGTTAGGGGGGGGCCGGGGCAGGCGGAACGGGGAGGGGGTAGGCATACATGCAGACGGTGTTGATCTGATTTGGGAAGTGCCGATGTCGCTCCTCACTGGCACGCAGAGGAAGGGATGCGCGGGGGAAGGGTGAAAGAGGGAGCAGGTGTGGCAGCCGGGTCGGGTGGTGCCATTCTCTCATTCACACACCCGTCACCGTCATGTCCACCATTACCACCTCCTCTCTCTCTCTCTCTCTCGCCGCCTCGCCCCCTACCGGTCATCGGTACGCCTTCTTTGTCGCAACGTATGTCTACATCTCCCCCATTAAACATGCATAGCACCCCCTCCCACTTCGCCATATCTCCTTGCACCGCCACCACCACTACCACCACCACTCACCACCACCACCACCACCACCCGCAACCACCACCACCACCACCACCACCACCACCCCCGTAACCACCACCACTCACCACCACCACCACCACCCCCGTAACCACCACCACTCACCACCACCACCACCACCCCCGTAACCACCACCACCACCACCGCCACCACCGCCACCACCACCACCGCCACACAGGAGTCGGTCCTGGGTCCGGGCGCGCCGGTGGTGCCCCTGGAGCAGCGCAAGGTGGTCCTGTGGTACAGCAGGTGGGGGGAGGGGTGGGGGGGGGGGCCGGGTGGGGGGGGGGCCGGGTGGGTAGGGACTAGGAAGGTGGGAGGAGGGCAGTGCATGCAAAGGCCACCACCAGTGCATTCACATGCCAACACCAATGCGGACGCGAGATGCCAAATCCCAGAGCCATAGGGCGCGGAGGAGATATGAGGATGTGAAGCGGCATGAGCTGTCCTTCCGTGGCCACATAGGAGGGAGGGGCAGCTGGCTGGGGTGGGGATGCGTGGGGAACACGCGAGGGGCCACGTGCTTTCCGCGCCCCCGGTGGCGCTCCTGCATGGGCGGGTGCGGCAATGGGAGCCGGGAATCCGGTGGTGGGGGGCGGGCAGCATGGGGGGCTGCACGTGCTCCACTCCGCCGCCCTACAGGCTGGGTTCTCGGGGAGCGGGGCCGCTGCCTCGCCTGGTGCCCCACCCGGCGGGTGGGTGGGTGGGTGGGTGGGGGGGTTAAGTGCCAGAGATGCGCGGTGGCGTGTGCTCGAAGCCGCCACGCCACGTCACACACCGGCACACGGACGGACGCACACGGGACCACACATGCCACGCGTTTGCTCCCCTTGCGTTTCCCACGGGGTGCGGCGTAAGTAACCCGTACACTCAAAACTAGCTTGACGTCGTCGGATGGCAATGTCCAACCTCCCCTCGCTCTCTGCCCCGCCCTCCACGATCCAACCAACCAACGGACCATCTCCTCAACCATCTACCCGACCAACCAATCAACCAACCAACCAACCGCGCGCACGCAGGTCGGGCGACGACCCCACGCGTGGCAACAGCGGGCGCTCCATTGTGAACGAGGAGGAGGTGCAGGCGGCCATTCGGCGGCTGCTGGCGGAGCGGGGGCGCGGCGAGCGGCTCGAGGTGAGGGGTTTGGGCGTGTCATGTGTGTGTGGGGCGGGGGTCTATATACTAGCCCAAATAAATCATATCCCCCAGGGAAAAGGGACGGGTTGCATGTATGGTCAGTGTCAGGTGATGGGTTTTAGGCGTTAACAAGGTGGTGGGGGAGAGATTGGCTGGGTCATGCTGGGCGTTGTTGTTGTGGCGTGTGTGCAGGACAGTGCCGGTGCCGGTGAGGGAGTGACGAACAAGCGGGGAACGCGGCGCTCCCACCACCCCCACCGCCACCACCACCACCACCACCACCGCCACAACCACAACCACAACCACAACCACCATACCACCGCCACCACCACCACCACCACCACCACCACCGGCCGCCGCCCCCACCCCCACCACCACCCCCACCGCCCCCACCGCCCCCACCAGGTCCACCCAGCCGCCCAGACCGCCGTGCTGCGCGAGGCGGGCGGCGACCCCAAGGCCTACGCGCGGTGGATCAACCAGAACGTGGCGGGTGAGGCGGTTGGCGGTTGGGGAGGGGCAGGGGAGTGGGGGATCAGGAGGTTGGGGGGCCGCGGAGGTTGCGATGCTGGTGGCGGCAGCGTGGGGAACATGCGAGGTCGGCGGTCGTGGCTGCAATGCACTTGCACACTGTCGTCGTCGTCGTCGCTTCTCCGCTTCCCCTGTCAAATTATAAACACATGGAAAACATGACCTCAGACCCATGCCAACCCGCACACGCAAAGAACCCCCACCAGCCTCCACCACCAACCCCCTCCCTCCGTATACTCGGATCACCTGAGCAACTACTTTCTTAGGCAGCAAACCTATTAAAACGGGGGTCGCCGTCGTCCGCCGGAGCCGACTACACCTTCTGGTCATCGGTACGCCTTCTGTGTCGCATCATCTGTCTACATCTCCTTCTTCATTAATTTAACATGCATGGAACCCCCCCTCCTGTGTACCTGGCTACGCATTATCTTCCGTTCTCATAATGCGTGTAACCCGCCTGACCCTCCCAACCCCCCAACCCCCACCCACCAACCCGCCCCACCCCTCGCAACGTCGCAACGTCTGTCTGCATCTCCCTCTTCCTAAAATTAAACATGCATGGCACCCCTACCCACTCCCCCCAAAAAAACAAAGCCATGATCGGGCCGCACGGCGGCGGGCTGTGCAACATCAAGTGGCTGGCGGGAGGGGCGCTGGTGCTGGAGTTCATGCCGCGTGACTGGCTCAACGTGCACTTCTTCGAGGAGAGCACCGGGCACGGCCTCAACTACTGGCTGGACGTGCGGGTGAGGGAGGGAGGGACCGGGGGGGGGCGGGGTGAGCGGAGCCTGAGGGGGGCAGGGGTGGGGCCTTGGGGGCAGCGGGGGGGGGAGGATGGGCAGGGGGGCCGTGAGGGTGGGTGGGGGGGGGGGTAGCCATCCATCGGGGGGGGGACTGAGGGGGGCTTGGGGGCCTGAGGGCAGCGGGGTGCTGGGGGGGGGGCTGGTACATTCCAATACCCAACTAGGGGGTCTGGGACCGTGTGTCGCGCCAATCTTCAGTGCTCCCGCACTCACTCACACTCACTTCTTCATTCCCTCACTCATCACACTTCCTACCTCCCTCACACTCATCACACTCACACCCAACAGGACCCGGTGGACTACGACCGCAACATGCACGTGGAGCCGGCGCGGGTGCTGGCGCTGCTGCGGCAGGAGCTGGGCAAGGTGTGTGTGGGTGTGGGGGGGGGTACGGAGGTAGGCGGGCGTGGCGGGAGGGCGGAGGTAGGCGGGGAGTGTGTGGCGGGCAGGGGGGGCGGGCGGGCGGGCGGGAGGCCGGGGGGGGGGCGTGTTGGTGGAAGGGGGAGGGAGAGGGGGCCAGCGGCCGGGCTAGCCAAGCACGCACCTGCGGTATTAGCTCCGGCGCTGCTCCACGCACATCCCCCTCCATCCCCCTGTCCGCCACTCCTCTCATCCGACCGGGCGCTCCTCTCTCCCGCTCCTGTTCCCATCGGTTTACGCTGGTCGTCTTAGATCAACGTGAATAGTCGCTCGCGTTTTTCTGAGCCTCTACACGACTTGACCTCTACTTCACACACGGATCACCTTGGTGAATGACATATTAGGCAGCTCAAACTACTCGGAACGGGGATCGTCGTCTTCACGCGGAGCCGACTACGCCTTCTGGTCATCGGTTTGCCAACGTGTGTCGCAATGTCTTTTCTACACCTCCCTCGTCATTAATGGAACATGCATGGCACCCCCACCCGCATCCCACCCACGTCCCACCCACCCGCCCACCTACCCACCAGTACAACACAAAACACCCTGCCCTCGCAGCCCCCCTCCCGCGGCCCGCTGCTGCGCCTGCGCTACGACTGGCCCACCGCCATGCGCGACAGCCTGCCGCTGGACCCCGCCTACGCCGCGGCGCAGGCCGCCGCCGCGCCCGCCGGCGGCGGCCCCCTGTTCGAAGACCTGCAGCCGCGCTGCTGCAGCACCGGGCCCGTGGGCAACGACGCCGGCAGCCCGGGGCTCACCATCCTGGACGTACCGCCGGCGGAGCAGGAGGCCGCGGCGGCGGCGGAGCAGGAGGCCGCGGCGGCGGAAGCCGAGGCGGCGGGGGAGAAGCCTGTGCAGGCGGTGGGGCAGGTGGTGGAGGCGGCCGGCGGCCAGGAGGGGACGGCGGCGGCGGGGGCGGGGGCGGGGGCGGCGGCGGGGGCGGCGGCGGGGGCGGCGGAGCGGGCGGCCACCATGACGGACCTGGAGGAGGCCCACGCCATCGGCAGTAGCAGGGAGTTGGTGGCTGTAGCACAGAAGAAGAAGCAGGAAGAGGGGACAGTAGCGGATGCGGGGGCAGTAGCGGCAGAGAAAGCACGTGCTCAGGAGGAGGATCCAGCGGTGGCGATGCTAGGGGGGAAGCCGCAGGAGAAGGTGGTGATTGTGCCGCAAGGGCCCCGCAAGGCGCGGCGCCGGCGGCAGGGCACGGCGGCGGCGGCGGGCGCGGAGGCCGCCCGGCGGATGGCGGCGGAGGGCGCGGCGGCCGTGGCGGGCGGCACGGCAGGAGGAGGCCCAGGAGTCGCGAGGGCGGAAGGTTCCGCGCAGGCGCTAGGGGAACAGCAGCCGCTGACAACAGCACGGGATGGCGCGGCGCGGTAGACCAGATGGTGATCAGTGCTGTTAGGGACGGGTTACAGGACACGACAGTTTACGTAAACACCTAGCGCTACGCAGTACCACGGCTTGCCCCTTTGGGGAGAGGGGGCGAGGGGGCGAGCTAAGGAGGTCGCAAAGAAGTGCGCGTATGCGACCCGACGTCGACGGCCTCGTGATCATAGGCTGTACGCGTTTGTATTGAACTGCTTCGCACGTGCAATCCATACATACATCGATCACGCAAGTTCGCTGACGATCATGTCGATCGCTTCCTGGGCTTCATAGAGACAGGTTCTTTCTTGATATTCTTAACAAGATTATCACATTCGAGGTCATGTTGATCGAAGCAGAAGCGCTCTTCCGGTCCAAGGCAGTCGCTCATCGATAGCAACACTTCTCACGTAACCCTTGTGCACCGTCCATACATGGTTTCGGTGATAATATATATGGGCGACGCCTGAGGCTGCCCAATTGGGGAAGAAACGTTTGTGAAAAACTGTAAAAACCGAGGGACCCCCCCTGCACCGATCGAGGTGACCGCAAGGGCTTTCGCCCCTCCCCCTTCAGGGGAAGGGGCAAGCCAACCCAGGTGTTGCAGGTGCCGGTGCGACGGTGGTTGGCTGGTTGCGGAGTGCACGGATTTGTTACGGACATACGCTAGTTTGCGAATGCGAATTGTGTTTTGCCAGCTGTTTGCCGAAGATAGAGATGCCACTCCAACAAGTAGTAGACGAACACCACGTTCTGATGACATGTACTGTGTACGACCAGCTGAGGACAGACAGTGGCCTCGACTTTAGCAAGGGCATGCAGGAAGTGATGCGGAATGCGGACCCGGCTAGGCTTGCTGCGCTGCTCGACACCATTACGGACATGCTCTAAATTGCAAAACGAAAACGTAAGCACCATATGTGTGTGCAGGTTGTGGACGGCCCTGGTGGCCGCTCGCTTGGTGTGGTGCCGACGCCATTGAGCCCTCGCCTCTTCTCGTGGCGCCTGGCCCGCTGTCGTCTCTGCCTGCGGCTATGCTGGCTCTGCAGATAGTTAGGTTCCCGGGTGTCGTCCGCAGCACGTCGGTCCGTGGATCGGTAGGCAGTGCGCAGCCAGTCGTGTAGTCCCGGGTATGGTTTGTGTTTGCACGGGCGCGGTTGCCCCGGGCGCCCAGGCTGCTGGTGAGCATGTCGCCTCCGGACGCAATCGGGGCCTGTTTGGAGGGTTGAGTTCGTTCGTTGGTAGGGCGTGTGGCGGGCGACGTGCCCGTGGTGGGGCTTTGTGGTGTGTTGGTGGTTTGGCTTGTTCCCCGCTCGGCTTGGGTTTGAGTTGGTACAGACTTTCCTGGACGATGGCCTCCTGGCCGAGACTTTGCAGACGAGAAAATGAGTGGTGCTTGCGTTTACTGGGGCTGCCGGCAGGCCTCTGGCTTGTCGCGCCTTGTTTTGCGTGGGTACTGCCGCCAACATGGTGCATTCATGAGCCGCGAGTACTGTGATGCTGTGTCTGGTGTGGCTCTGGCGGGCGTCTCGCTTAGCTTCGACACGCCTACGCAGCTGTGAGTCGGGTGGGCAGCCCAGCAGGGTGGCGGTTGGCCACATGTGCCCGAGACAGTGTTCACACTGTCCCCTTCTTGTAAACCCGCATTCATATGGGAACTTAGGAGCAGGAATGTGCCCCTTGCGAGGGCCGGCCAAGAGAGATTATCAACCAAGTTAGTTAGGCGTTATAAGGGTCACCCCGGCCCGGGCCTTCGGTTTTCACGAGGCAGGAAGGCACGAGAACTGCGCACCACCTTGTAACCACACACACACTACTTGGCTGTGCACAACGGTGCCTATCCCACGCGCGATTAGGCATGACCAGCCAGCGACAACCTGGACGGGCTCTGGCGCAGCTGTTACCTAATATGGGGCGCCGGCAGGCGGGGGCTCACACAGGACGTGCCCCAACAACGTGTAACGTGCCGACGGGGTGGCTGTCACCCGACACGGGCGCGTGGGGCAGGGCAGGGGCACGCTGCTGCGCTGGCTGGCTGGCTGGCTGGCTGGCCGGCTGGCTGGCTGGCTGGCTTGCTGGCTTGCTGGGTGGCCGGCCGATGCCTGCGGCGCCATGCTGCTGACGTGGCGGTGCAGGATCTGGTCTGAGGCGTCGCAGTCGGGCAGCGCGAGGCCGTGACCGTCCTGCGCTTCCTGCAGAAGCAGCAGGGGGTGGGTGGGTGGGTGGGAGGCTACTATACCGGGCTGCCGTACACCCTGGGCCGTACGCCGGTCGTGTGGCATCGAGGACGTGGACACCCTGCCTGGGTGCTGCAGCGCTAAGACTACTGGTACGGGCCGCGAAGCGTCGCAACACGGCGGCCTCTGCCGGGCACTCGCAGCTGCTTGTCAAGGTCTTTGAGACGCAACAAGAACAACACGGCCCCGAAGAGGAAGGCTGCTACAGTAGGACTGTAGAAGATGCGGCTTGTAGTCTCGTCAGCGCCTGAGGACGGGCACGTGGCGGCGCTGCGATGGCTGCTGCTTGAGAGGAACGACGGCGTCATGACGGCGGGAAGACACCACCGGCTTTGCGGCTGGCACCACCTGGCCGTTGCCCAGGCGGCGGGCGCGGCGACGCTGTGGTGCTGAGCCCCGGCCATTGGTCCACAGCCGGACCGGGACGCAGTTGCACTGCACGATTGACGTGCGCGGCATACCGCATATGCACCTACCCCGGAGCTGCGGGGGTGCGGCCCGTGTCTCTGGCTCTGCCGCTGCACAAGCAGGTGCTGCGCCTTGCTGCGGTTGGCTTGATTGGCGGAGGGCGAGGACGGGCGGAGCGGACGGGCGGAGCTCGGGCTTGGTTGGTGGCGTGGAGCTCATCCAGTCGCGGAAGGCGGCGTACGGTGCGTGGCGGGGCGCAATGGTGCTAGCTACAGGTGGACAGGCGGCGGCGGTCGAGGCTGCACTTACAGGCAGTTTGTTGGAGTGGCGGCAATTTGAGCGCTCCACCTGTCCAATGCGTCTTAAGGCAGTCGCTCATCGATAGCAGCAGCGCTCATGTAACCCTTGTGCATAGTCCATGCATGGAGCATATGTTTTTTAGTACGAATGACTCCTGAGACAGCGCCATCCCGGGAATGACACGAATTGCAACGTTATGAGCAAAGTTGAGACTCCGAAACGGGTCCCCTACGAGCTGATCGAGGTGACCACAAGGGCTTTTGCCCCATCCCCCTTCGGGGAAACTTCGGGGGAAGGGGCAAGCCAACCCTCCCCCGCTGCTGGGGAAGTCCGGGTGCCTGCGCGCACACCTGGCCCTCACTGCGCGCGGGGCTGCTCATCGCATTGCTGTCGGCAGTCTCGGCACTGGGCGGGCGAGGACAGGCTGACAGGTGAAGTCGGGCATGGGGCAAGGAAGGCGAGAGGCAGAGAGTTGGGGCATGCTTGGGATACAGGTGAGCGCATGCGCGGCGTGGTGGACTGGCGGTCATTTAGAGGTGAGCGTCACACAAGTGCGGAGCCAGACTGCTTCCCATGCGTTGTCTCCAAGCCTGTTCCCAAGGCATGTTCCAAGACACGCCATGTTGTACGACTGCGCGGCACCTAACGCACCTTGTGCTGCTAGCGCCCGTCCTTGGGCTTATGGTTAAATGCTGATGCTAACAAATTGCACAGACAACGTCGTGGGGGAGTGTGTGCGTGTGTTGAAGGGGGGCCCGGCTGTGTTGACCGGGGCGGGGGGGCCGGCGGGGGCCGGGGGTGGGTGGGGGGTGGGGGGTGGGCACTCCCTAACGTGGCGCGGTTCGTCCAGTCGTCATTTGTGCCCACAGCCCCCGGGATTCTGCAACCTGCTTATTTGCATGTCAACAACAGCACTAACGATTCTTGAACTTCAGCCATTCTAACGTTTTAAGCCACGACTTCTTCACATTCATTTCTGCATTTATTATCGAGACTGGCCCTGAACCAGGACCCTCCTGCCTGCTAGAACCTGCTTGCGTAAACTTCATCACGCAAAATGCGAAGGAGGCCCAGGAGGACCGGGGGCTCAGAAACCTCAATTTTTTCACGGTAGCTGGTTATGCGGTCCCTGTAATTTGAAGTCACCCAAAGCATATAGGGACGACTAGATGGGCAATGGGGCGTCCAGCGGTGGAGCGGGCCCTGCGAATGCTGGCCCGCCAGGTCGCGGGGGTCAGCCCCACTCGACCGCGGAGCGCCTTATACAGCAGCACGGGCTTGGTGCCAAGGCCGGGCCATCGGAGCTAACGCCCAGAGTAAGCGGCTTCGCATGGAAGGCGAGGGACCAGCCTGACACCGCGGCCTGCGGTTGGACCTAGAAGGAGCTGGCGATTGTGCATATGAATTTTAGTTTCCATATAGGACCTATGCCGCGCGCCACTCACGCTCTGCCTCTGTGCGCTCGCAATCGATTCACGTTTCTTTTGGACCATCGACACCACAGGGCAGCGGGAGCATTGACGACCCAAAGCCGGCCGGGAAACATGCGACGATAGCAGTGGCGGACCCTCGGGTAAGCGGCCCGACTTGCCAGGACAGGGCCGCCTCGAAAGGAGGGGGGGGGCGTGGCGCGGCCCTCCGCTGGCTCGCTACGGAAGAGCCAGGCGCCAGTGTGGGTGCATTCGCAAGGGGCCCGCACACGTTTGGGAGCTCGTGTCGCACGGCTTGGGCTGCCTGCGCACCGGACGGGGCCAGGCAACTATCACCGCACACCCGTTACGCCTGCCAGTCTGCCTACGCCACCCGCCGCGTCCTCCAATCGCTGCCGCGGGCTTTTTCCGTTGCTCGCCCCCTGTTCCCGATACCACCTCTCCCTCCTCCTCCGCCTCCCTCCCCGCACCCCTGCCTACCACCGCGCATGCACGCACGCACGGTCTTTAATCTGTTTGTTAACTCCTTGGGCTTTCTAACACACACACAGACGGTCATGTACAAGGGCGCAAAGGGCGGGCTGGTGGACAAGCTGAAGCACGTAGCCGTGGCCGGCACCACCTCCAAGCAGGGCTCGCCCAACCAGTCGGCGGCCGGCTCGCGCGCGGGCTCGCGTGCGCCCAGCCGCGCCGGCAGCGAGAAGAGCATGGGCGCGCACAGCCACGCCGGCAGCCACATGAGCCTTGCGCAGCGCATCGCGCAGGCGCGGCGCGACGAGTTTGACGTGGACAGCGACGACGAAGACCTGGAAGGCTTCATCTACGAGGACGAGTCCACCTCCGAAGACGAGCGGGAGGACTACGTCAACGCCTTCAGCCGCAAAAAGAAGCTGCCCAAGGCCAACGACTACTCGGACTATGAGGGCGCGGGCGTGCGCGCGCTCACGGCGGGGAGAAAGGTGCGCGCGGGGGCGGCGGGGGCCTGTACGGGTGGGGGGAGGTGATGGGTCCAAGGCTTGGGGCGCGTCAGCCGGTGAACGGGGGGCATGCGGGTTGAGGGCCGGGCAGTCTTCGGCTTCCCAACCACAGCGGCTTGCCCGTTCCGAACCCCCACCCTACGGCATTCTGCCGCCCATCCCTTGCCCCAACCGCGGCAGGCGCCCAAGAGCGCGGCCATGAAGCGGCACGAGCCCAAGCGGCGCTCAGACTCGGACGAGGACGAGGAAGGCGAGGAGGAGGACTATGACCCGGAGGAGGCGAAGATCCGGCTGCTGCGGCAGAAGAAGCGCGCTGAGGAGCGAGCCAGGACGGCGGTGCGGGCGGCGCAAGCGGCAGCGGCCATGTCGCAGGCGGCAACAGGTGCGAGGGGAGCCATGGAGGGCCATGGAGGGAAGCGGGGTCAGGCCGCGGCTTTGGCGGATGATTGGCAGAGGTCATGCAACAGGCTGTAGCGCACAGAGGAGTAGTTGGTCTGACTCTTGTCTGACTTGTTGTGCGCCTGCTTGCTTCGTGCCTCCGCAGGCGGCAAGCGGTTAGACGACGGGTCCGGCCCCAGTGGGCGCGGCGGCATCGCGCCCAAGCCGCCCAGCGAGCCGCCCGTGCGCGGTAGCAGCGGCAACATCCGGCGCGGGCAGGCCGGCGCGGCGGGCGGCAGCGGCGGCGGCGCGCCGCCGGGCGCGGGCCGCGTGCCGCCGGTGCAGCAGACCGTCAACTACGGTGCCTCCGCCGCGTCGCAGTACTGGCAGGAGAAGCGCGACAAGGACAACATGCACGACGATGGCGGCGGCGACCAGCCGGAGATGTCGCGGCTTGAGCAGCTGCTGGCCATGCAGAAGAAGAAGGCGGAGCGGGAGGAGCGGCAGAAGGCGGCGGAGGCGGCGGCGGCGGCGCGGTCACGGGCCAAGTCCGCGAAGAAGGCGGGCGGCGGCGGCATCCGTTGGAACGACGGGGACGAGGACGGGGATGGTGATGATGAGGAGGCGGAGGCGGCGTCGCCCAAGCGGAAGGTGCAGGGGGCGGACACGGACGGGAGCGGCGGCGGGGGCGGCGGCGTGCGGTCCTCACCGGCGAGTCAGGAGCGGCTCAGCTTGAATGGGCCGGCCGCGGGCGGAGCCGCCAGCGGGCCAAGCCGGTCACAGCCGGGGCCATCCCAGGCGCCGCGGGAGTTGCAGCCCGGGGGGCAGCGGGACGACCACTCCGATGAGTTGATGCGCCTGGAGCCGCCGCCGCCGGCGCGCGCCGGTCAGGCTGGCCGCGACGGCAGCCAGCCCGCGCCCTCGCCGCCGCCGGGGCAAGCGCCAAATGCGCCTGGCCGGCGGATAGGCGGCGGCAGCGGCTCCGGCGCCGACCCCAACGTCGCCGCTGGCGGCAGTGGCTACAACTCTGGCGGCGGCGGCGGCGGCACCGGCTCCGCCATGGCACAGCAGCAACCGCCGCCGCCGCACCACGCGGAGCCCAACAAGAAGGCGACCACCGACGTCACCGACTTTGACGTGGACGACCTGCTGTCCAGCTTCGAGCCGCCGGGGGCAGGCGGCGGCGGCGGCAAGCACGGCTCGCCGCAGCAGTGGGCGGGCAGCCGGCCGGCGGACCCGCCGCCCAACCCGCAGGAGTACGTGGCGGGCGTGCTGCACGGCCCGCCCGAGCCGCGGCGCAGCATCCGCATGATGAGCGACTTCGTGACGGTGCCGCGCAACGGCACCACCGCCGCCGTGTCCACCGGCTCCGCGGACGGCGCCGGCGGCGGCGGCGGCCGCCGCCACGACGAGGACGTGGTGGACCTGGCCACGCGCATGCTGTCGCTGCCGGTGGCGGCGCCGCGGCCCAGCGGCGGCCCGACCGGCGCGCCCGTGCACAGCGCGCCGGCGGGGCCGGGCGGCGCGCTGTCCACGCCGCCGGCGTCCATCGCCGCCAGCCGCTTCAGCCGCATGGGCGTGTCCGGCACGGCGACCTACTGCTCCGACGGCGGCCTCAGCTCCAGCGTGGGCAACACGCCCACCTGGAGCGGGCCGGGCGGGGGCGGGGGCGGTGCGGGCGGCGGCGCGCTGGTGCCCACGTACGGCGCATCCCCCGGCACCTCGCCCCTGCGCCCGTCGCGGCTGGCGCGGCAGCCGTCCAGCGACGGCAGCGCGCCGCCGGGGCTCGGCGGTGGCGGCGGCGGCGCCCTGCGCCTGGGCTCGCCTCGCGTCTCCTTGAACGGCGTGGACAGCGGCAGCGCAGCGGCGCTGCCGGGCATCCGGTCGTACAGCCCCGCGCGGCTGAGCAACGCCGGCGGCGGCACGCGCGGCTCGGAGGGCAGCTCGCCCAGCGTGCTCAACAGCGGCGGGAGCAGCATCCTCAACAGCGTCGTGTCGGACCCGCCCTACGGGCGCGGCAGCGTGGGCGGCATGGGCGTGGGCGCGGGCGCCGCAGGGCTGAGCCGCTTCGGCGCCGCCACGCACTCGTCGCTGCAGCAGGAGGCGGCGCGCAGCAGCATGCCCAACCTGCCCGCCGACCGCGGCACGACCGGCTACGACAGCGACGGCGCGCTGAACAAGCCGCGCGGGAGCTGGAACGGCGCCGGCGGGCTGCTGGGGGCGGGCCGCAGCGTCGGCGGCACGGGCAGCGGTATGCGGGTGTCGGGCATGGGCGGCTCGCCGGTGCCGGCGGGCGGTGGGATGGGGATGGCCACTGGCGCCCCGCGGACACGCTTTGCGGCAATGAATGCCGTGGGCGCATAATAAGTGACATGCATAGCTGCGCGTGCATGCGGGGCAGTGTGCGTGTGCTCCCATGGAGTTGCATGCAATCACTGAACACATTTGACGTTGCGCTTCCGGCACTTGTCGGAGTCAACCCGCCGAAAGGGCGGGCAGGTAGCACGCTGCTATTTGCAGTCGCGGCGCTGGGTATTGTATCTGGATAGCGGATACCGAGCGCGCTGCCAGGTGTATTCTTGACCTTGCTTTGCGGAGGGCGTCTCTCGTTTGGCGTTGGCGGGCGTGTGTTGGTCATGGTTGGTTGGCATGCGGCACCGCCGGGTAGGATGGGAGCTGTTGGCGGCTCCCGGGCTGCCGGGCTGTGACCGGTGGGAGGCGATCGATTTACTCAGGGCCAAGCCATGGAGGCGCATGGTACCCCGCCGTGCGTTGCCTTACTTGGCTCACAAACCCTGTATACCTTGTAGGATTAAATGGAATATTGACGCAATTTCGTTTGCTAACACTTCGCATTCGCATTTTAGCGCATGTCCGTAACAGTTCGGCGGCTTGTGTGTCCTCTGCAGCAAGAAGTACACAAGGCCGAATGCGTACGATAACGCATTGTGTTGCATGACGTGATGTGCGCGGGACATTGCAGGTCTGCGCTGCGGCCATAGTGACGTGTGTGCATGGCATGCTGTGCCGTGGCAAGGTGCACACCAGGGTGCACACGTACCGTATGTAAGATAGCCAGCCATCGCAATTTGCAGGCGTCGCGGCATTCGTGGCCTGTACAGCCCAGGGTGGGGAGCGGGGGCCTTCTCAACTCGATGGGACATGGCACGGGGCAAGGTAGCCCGGCCTGGGATGGTCAGTGGCGTCTTTCTTGAATCCCGATTCCGGCCACTGAACACCCTGTATGAAGCCAGCATCGAGATGGCGAGCGAAGTACACTAACTGGCCAGTTGGCTCCGATGTTAGTATCTGACCATGCATAACCTCAAGCTGGCGAAGGCCATCTGAGCTGCCTGCCACGGGCTGAAGCAGCCGGGAATGGCGCGCAGGTCAGGCCTGCGTTCGGGTGCGACACACCCTGTCACGGCACGCGTGCCAACAGCGACAAGCACCAGGTCACCAACGCTGCCCTCGATGCGCCCACCGCTACTTTCAGTGACATTCTAGTTAGATAATATTACGACTGCCAAGCCACGACTTTAGGTAAAAGCTGTTGACTTGGAGGCCTTTCAACGCGACGTTGCGTGACACTCCGGTTTCATTATACGGATACGGAGTTCTCAATAATGCAGAAGCTTTGAATTGTATTGGCTGCAGCGGGAGCCTGGTTGCAGGCGACACACAAGCAGAATGTTACCTGAACGACGCCCACCGTAATTTTGTCACCCTTAGCTGATATAAGGCTGTGAAAGAATGTTTAATGTCGGTCAGGTACGCGAGTTGACAACCTGCCGACCTCGTCGAAGCGCCCTCCTTGCGCCGTGCGCGCGATAACAGACAGCGCCTCACCGCAATCCCTTGCAACAGGACGGTAGAAAGCCGGCAGGTGGCATGTTGCCGCGGATGTCATGTGAGTGTCGAGCGACGATGGCTGGGACTGCAAGGGTTCTGTGCATGTCCACACGCGGCCACCGGTGTGCAGCTCAAGCTCTACTCGGGACCAAACTGCCAGGGCTAAGTCAGGATTGACGTGGGGACAGGGGAGGGGAATGTGGACCCCTGCTGCTGCACTGGGCGCTGGGCGCTGGGCGCTGCCAGGTCCGTGCCGGCTGCTTTGACCCGGCGCGTTCGCGCCCTGGGTCCGCGCCTGGCGCACCCTCTCGCGCCATCGACCCAGCACACACCCCTCCCGTCCATAATGTGGGACAATAACAACAACTGCAACAACAGTGACGGACTCGGGCGGCGCGGGCGGCCACCATGGCGCGCCGGGCGGCGGGCGGGCGCAGCGGCACAGCGTGGCGCAGGGGGCCGGCGGCGGCGGCGGCGGCGTGCTGGGGCACGGGGGCGGCGGCGCGCGGCCCAGCTACATGCCCAAGTACTCGGGCGAGCAGCAGGGCGGCACGGATGCCGTCAACCAGGTACGTGCGTGCGGCCGTGATGAGAGCACAGGTGTGTATGGGCACGACTGCTGCAAACTGACTTGCTTTATGAGCTCATTGAGGATTGTCTCACGGGATTGTCTGTGTGTTTTAGTAAACGGAAACGGAGAGGGTTGTCTGTGTGTGTGTGTGTGTATGTGTGTGTGTGTGTGTGTGCGTGTGTGAGTGACTATCCATGCGGACGGTGTGGGTCAATAAAAAGATGAAGGGCCGATTTCCGGTGGCACCGCGGGAACACGCTCTCAGTCCATGCACGTGGGGCACGCCTCCACGCACATGGGTGCATCGCATGCGCACACACATAGGAGCCAGGGCCCCGTCGAATGCCACGAACGCGGGATTAGCGCGTCGGCGGCTTAGCTGAGCTGCGGTCCCTCATTGCGCCCAGCACCCGCCCACCCACCGTCCTGCAGGACATTCTGCGCCGCGTTAAGGCCAAGTTCGACAGCGCCGACATGGACGGCAGTGGGCAGCTGCAGCCGCAGGAGTTCATCAACGCCTTCCTGGGTGCGCGCTTTTTTTGGGGGGGGCGGGGAGGGGAGGGGGTAGTTCATTCCAGAAACCAAAGCGACCACTGCAACCCAAAAAACCCAGAACCCAGAACCATTACACGTATTGTGAGTTAGGAAGGGAATGGGGGTCTGGGTACAATCCAATCGACCGCGTGCGTATTTGCTAGGCCACGTATCAGCCTGTAAACGCCTGTATAAGGAGTGGGTGGACGGAGGGCAGGGCAGGGCTGGGCTGTCCCATGTCGAACGTCCGCTCCCCCCCACCCCGCGCCGCTCTCCTCAGGCATCCTGCAAACCGAGGACGGAGGCGACGCGGAGGCTCTTGCCAAGCTGTTCATGCGCATCGACGCAAACAGGTGTGCGGGCCGGGCGGGTGGGCGGGCGGTATGCTCTACAGGGCACTGTTTTTTTGGGGGGGGGGGTCCATGCATTTCGATTAGGCTAAGTAGAGGTAAACAGGTAGGCACGGTACAGCAGGTCTTGGCATGGCAGTTTTGGGGGGGGGGCGGCTTCCGGTCGGGGTTATGTGTGGACGGCTGGGCGGCTGGGCGTGTGTGCTTATCGCCATAGCGCACGCGGCCACGCCTCTGCCTGCTGCCCGGCTCCTACAGCTGCTGCCAGCCCCCTCGCTCCCCACCTCCCTTTCCCATGTGAACTGAACACGCCCAACCGCACCCAACCGCACCCAACCGCACGCACGCAGTGACGGCACGGTGGACTGGGACGAGTTCAGCACCTACATGCTTCTGGAGAGCCAGGGCAGCGCCCGCGTGAGGGAGTTCGAGAGCACCGTCACCATGCAGGTGTGCGGCTGCTGGGGATGGGGATGGGGATGGGGATGGGGATGGGGATGGGGATGGGCTAGCTTTGTTGGGCCAGGCAGGGCCGAGCGTGAGCGACAGAGGCAGGGGGGGAGGTAGGGACGGCAGACACTCGTCGGTGTGAACACACTCAGCGGGGAAGACTGTTGGTGAGAGCAGCATGTAGGTGCGGGGGCTGTGGGGGCGAAGCGGCGTGCGGAAGGGCGTCGCCCTGGGCCCTGTAGTAAACTGCTGCCTGCCTGCCTGCCTGCCTGCCTGCCTGCCTGCCTGCCTGCCTGCCTGCCTGCCTGCCTGCCTGCCTGCCTGCTGCCCCGACGCCCGGCGGCCTGTGACGCCGCACGCCGCACGCCTCGCCACCCCTCTCGCCGCCCGCAGCAACCTGACATGTCCATGCTATCGGAGCACACGGGCCACCGCGACGCCATGACCCACATCACCTCCATGCGGCTGGCCAACGGCGTGGACCGATACGCCACCTGCGGCAGGTGCGGGGGAGGGGAGGGGAGGGGGGGGGGATAGGGGCTGGGATGGGGCCAGGAGGGCGGCGGCACGGTGCGTGTACGGCACGTGCGGCTTGGAAGTGGTCATGCCAACCGAGCACATCACTCCCTGGAGCGCACCGCTACGAACGCCAACGTCACCCCGCCAACGCCGCCGCGCCACCCCGCTCTCCCTCTCTCCCTCCCTCGCACGCGCCCGCGCCCGCGCACTCAGGGACGGCACGGTGCGGCTGTGGAACGCCAAGGACCTCAAGCACGTCAAGACCATCACGCTGCCGCCCAGCCGCCCCTCCGGCCCCGACCGCGACGCGGGCGGCAGCAGCGGCGAGCGGCTCATGTCTGCCACCCGCCGGCAGCCCAAGGGCCACGGCGGCCTCTGGGCTACCTGCTCGGCCTTCATGCCGCTGACTCAGAAGCTGGCGATCGGGTCGTTCAGCCGCTCCATCCGCATCTATGACCTGGCCAGCTACGAGCTGTCGGGGCAGGTGGGTGGGTGGGTGGGGGCACGTGGGCACGTGGGCCTGCGCGCTCCGGAGCTACGACACACATCCTTGTCCAGCCTTAATCATGCGCCCACCCAACTTCATCTGCACCCGCCGGCCACCTGCCATTTGTCTGACCCGCAGATCCCCCAGATCGACTACGTGCCCCTGTCTCTGGACGTGTGGGTGCCGCCGCGCGCCAAGGACACGGAGCTGCTGGTGGTGGGCGACGGCGGCGGCTGGGTGCGCCTGTTCGAGGTGGGTGGTGGTGGCGGTGGTGGTCATGGTGGCGGTGGTGGTCACATAACAGTTACACACGTTAGTGGCGATGCCACTGGTGGCTAGGGCTACCAAGCCCTAACGTAGGGCAAGCGCGCTTTGCGCGCTCCCCCTCTAGGCACGCTCGGTGGTGGTGGTGGTGGTGATCGTGGGGAGCGCGTTAGCTCATTTTCAATTCCCTATTGGGGGGGGGCGGGGCTGGGGGTTGGGGCAGGAAAGGGCAGAGGCAGCAGAGGTTGTGCAAGGCGGTGAAAGGGGCCAAGGCGTGGTCCGCGGCCACACACGTGCCGTGGCATGTGTTCCAGGGGCTGCAGCTGTGCTTTGGGCTGCCAGGATAAGATTGTTGCATTGTGGAATTTTACGATCCGCAGGTGCGCTTCAACACCCCGGGCACGGAGGCGGCGGCGGCGGCCGTGAGTAGCGGGGCGACCGCTAGCGGCGGGGCTGGCGGCGGTGGGCCGGACAAGGGCGCCGGCGGCGGCGGCGGGAGCGGGCTGGAGCGCATGACGGAGCGCTCCAAGTGGCGCTACCACCACCACAACGACTGGGTGATGTGTGTCAAGTGAGTTGATGTGTTCACGAAAACAAGCAAACAGGGAGAAGCCCTCCCATAACGCCGCGTTTCTTACCAACACATTATCGTCTACAGAGATGATGTATGCGTGCCGTGTGTTTGGGTGGGGTAGTTCATTCCAGAAACCAAAGCGACCATTGCAACCCAAAATCCCAAATTCCAGAACCAATGAGCACGGAGGAGAGGGATATACTCGTGTTCTTGGTCGTCTTCGGTCTTGCTCATCTGGTCGTCGTTGGCATCTTGGGTCATCGGTCCCGAAGGAGTAATCCTGTTCGGCGTTCTCGCGTCACCCAGGCTCGCCGCGCACACAGGCCCAGCCCAACCCAGCCCAATGCACAGACCACACGTGATACCCACCTGTGACTGGGGGTATCGGCTTTGGGGAGTGGGCAGAGTTAAAGTATCCATTGGTGCCCGCATGTGTATTACCAGCCGCCTGACCACCCTGCCTGCCTCTTCTCTATCTCAGCTTTTCCCCTCCACCGGCCCCTCCTGCTACCCCCTGCGCCCAATGATTCTGGGTTTGGGTTATGGACTACCCCTTTCATTCCCACCGCCTCCTAACCCCTCCCAGCCCCCCTTACTAACCCCTTCCTAAACCGCGCCCTCTTCCTTATTTGGTGAAACCCCACCCAAGGGTGGCTACCCCCCCAAAAAACCTCCCCCCTGCCCACGCCCCCTGCCCACGCCCTCTGCTCACGCCCTCTGCTCACGCCCTCTGCTCACGCCCCCTGCCCGCCCTGCCCGCCCTGCCCCCCCCCTGCAGGTACGTGTCGGACATGAACTGCGTGCTGGCCGCCAGCCTGGACAAGACCGTGTCCATCACCGACGCCGAGGAGCGCGTGCCGCTCAAGAAGCTGGAGGGGCACCACACCAAGGTGGGTGGGTGGGTGATTGAAGGGGGTGAGGGAGGGAGGGAGATGTCCACCCCTCAAACCCCCAACCCCAAACCCAAACCCCACACTCTTTTCACCCACACCCATACTTTCTACCTCTCTCACTCCACCACCACCCCCCGGGCATGCCTTCTGTGTCGCAACGTCTGTCTACATCTCCCTCGTCATTAATTAAACATGCATGGCACCCCCCCCTTGATTTGATAAACACCATCCGATGGATGGCTACCCCCCCCCGAACCCCCAGGGCGTTAACTCGGTGGACTGGTCGTCGCTGTATAAGTTCGTGGTGACGGGCAGCCTGGACCGGCGCGTGATCATGTGGAACCCCTTCAGCCAGAAGCCGCTGGCGGTGCTGTCGGGCCACAACGCCGCGGTGACGGGCGTGGTGGTCAACGACCGCGACAACCAGATCATCTCGCTGTCCACCGACCACGTCGTCAAGGTGTGCGGCGATGGGGGGACGGGGGGGGAGGGGCTGTGGAGGAAGGGTGTGTGTAAGTGTGTGTGTGTGTGGAAAGGGGCTCCAGAAACCAAAGCGACCATTTGGGGGGGAGGGGTACCAGCCCAAACACAACTAAACCCAATGCATAAGAGCGAGGAGGTGAGCGTGGCCTAATATGGGAGAAGGAGGGGGTAATCCCAGCCGGAAGGGATGCTCGGCGGTATGGGGGGAGAGCTCTAGGGGCGTCTAGTGGGTGAGGACGTGGGGTGTTGTGAATACCAGCCCATTCTAAACCAAGAAGGGTGCGGGGGGCGATGTCCGAATTTGGGGGGGTTGCGGGGTGCGGGGCGGAGGCGGCTGGACTCAGCGCCCGCAGCGCTACCGGTGCGGCATGTGGGCTGGTCACGTGACCAGGGGACTGCGGGGAGTGCACCCAGCTGCACGGGGGCAGCTCCCGACACACGTCTGCACCTCTCCCGCCTCCGCCACCGCCGACCTGCCTGCCTGCCTGCCTGCCTGCCTGCCGATCTGCCTGCCTGCCTGCCCTGGCCTGCCGGGCCTGGCTTCTCTCGATGCTGCCACGCTCCCCCTCTCTTCCCCTTCCCTCTCCGCCCTCTCACCCCGTGTAATCTGGTGTTGTTGTTGACTTAACTCTACTCCACTCCGTCTCCGCCTGTGTGTGTGTGTGTGTGTGTGTGTGTGTGTGTGTGTGTGTGTGTGTGTGTGTGTGTGTGTGTGTGTGTGTCAGATTTGGGACATCCGCAACCACAAGTGCATTCAGTCGCTGCCGGACCGCGAGCTGCTCAACATGCCGCAGGTGCGGGCGTGCGGGCGGGCGGGTGTGTGCGGGCGTGTGCGTGCGAGTGTGCTGGTGTTAGAGATCACAAGGGGAAAAACACGCAAAGCAAAGACCGTGTATGCAATGCGTGTGTGTGTGTGTGTGTGCGTGTATGTGTGTGTGGGGGGGGAGCGTTGTGGATATGATTAGGGGGAGAGCCGGAGAAGGGTAGTTTATGCCAGAAACCAAAGCGACCATTGCAACCCAATGGCAGGGGGTGAGGGGAATCGCTGCGAATGGAGGGGCCAGTGGGACAACCGGGGGGCTGTGGTAGGTGATGCCGCGCCCGCATGCGCTCTCCTGCTCAGCAGCTTTGCCCTGCCATCCCGTCACCAACACAATCCTAGCGGTGGTGGACGGGATGCTGCTCTGCGCGCTTCCGCAAGCTATGGAGCTGGAGCTGGAGGAGTGACCGGGATCAGCCTTCTCGAGTAGAAGAATCGCCATAGCAATGAGCCGCGGACATAGCGGCTGAATCTAGGGACCAGCAGGGTTGGGAAGGTTTGGGAGGGTCAAGGGGAGTGTGCGCTGGGGTTTCGGGTCAACGGAGCTGAGGGTGGGTTGGGTGCCGGAGCACCCCGGGCGTTTCTCGGCCAAGACCGGCCTGGTAGTCTGACGCGTTTGTGGCTGCCCTTTGGCATAGTCTGCCCTGGCGTCGAGTGCTGGTTAGGTTGTTGTCGAGGCTGTGAAAGGCTGCGGGGTCGCTGGACTCAGCCCCGTAGCCACCTGTCGCTGTGCTGTTGCGTGCGGTGTGTCGTCTGTCCAGTGCTCGTGTTGCTGCGGTGCTGGCCCTCCAGCCTAGAGCTTTGTGAGCCCTGCGTTGTAGTACCAGCAGTAACCCTTCTGAGGCTACTGGCGTGGTCCAGGTTGGTTGGAGCGTCCCCCCGGTGGACTCCAGAGCTTGGCTGCGCTCTGGGCAGGGGAGACGCGTGATAGCGGCAGCGTGTGGCCTAAATGCCTCGCTGTCGCTGGCTGTCCCGAGTACTCGATCACGAGACTCGTCAGGCCGCCTGTAAACCCGTTGTTACAATCCACACAACACACACACACACACACACACGTTTCCGTTTACCAACACACACACACACACACACACAAACACACACACACGCACGCACAGTGCCGACCCTTCCTTTCCTTGTGCTTTCCTAACACACACAAACGCGCTCCCCCGCTCCCCCAAGGCCCATCTCTAATCCTACGACTTCCATTCACCATTGTCGCCTCTCTATCCCTCACCACCCCGGCCCCCCCACCCCCCCGCCCCGCCCCCCCAGATGACGGAGGACGCGGTGACGCCCGCGCTGTACGACAGCGAGCGGCGGCAGCTGGTCACGGGCTACACGCGGCCCAAGGTGTGGAAGATGACCAGCGCGGGCGCGGGCGCCACGCAGGCGCACTCCGCCTCCGTCACGCGCGTCATGTACAACGCCAACTTCGCGGAAGCCATCAGCGCCGACCACGCCGGGACCATCAGCGTGTGGTGAGGGCGGCGGCGGCTGGGTGGTGGGGATGAGGGTGGTGGGGTGGCGGGGTGGTGGGGTGGCGGGGTGGCGGGGGTGGTGGCTGGGTGACGGGTACTGGGTAGCGGGGTCGTGGGTGGGCGGCCTTGATAGACTGGGGACGGTTACCGACGCGCCCGTTGTGCGTCCGTTGTGCGTGCGTGTGCGTGTGCGTGTGTGTGCGTCCGTTGTAGCGGTTGGGAGCGTCCCGGTGGGTGCAGAGCGTGTGCCCACGTGCCTCACCACACGTGCGCCCGGGTCCTGGCCTACCGCCATGAGCACCCCCACCCCCACCACCCCCACCACTGCTTCTTGAGCGCCCCTGCACACACACCCGGCACACCACATCCACATCCACATCCACACTCACGCTGCGCCCACACGGCCCCCTGCCCGCAACACACACGTGCCGCCCATGGACCCGCCCTACCTGCCTGCTCCCTAACACACACACACACACACACACACACACACACACACACAAGTCTTTCATAGTTCTCTCCCTTGTGATCTCTAACACACACATACAAAAACACCCTGCCCTGCCCGCACACACACCACCCCGCCTGCCAACCGCCCCAACCGCCTGCACTAACCGCCTGCCCCACCAACCGCACACTGTACATCACCACCACCACCACCACCACCAGGCACGTGCCCACCGGCAAACTGCGCTACCGCTTCCTGCGCTGCCATGGCGACAAGCGCATCACGGCGCTGGCCTTCGACGCCGCCAAGCGCCGCCTAATCAGCGGCGCTGAGGACGGAGACTGCAAGGTGGGGAGGGGGGGTCAGGCTGCCTGACAGGCGGTTGGCAGTGGTTGGCAGCGGTTGGCAGCGGTTGGCGGCGGTTAGCGGCGGTTAGCGGGCTTGGGGTCATGGGCCGGGGGTCATTGCAAAGTGCGATGTGCAGGCCTTGATGCACTGAATGCAACTTGGCTCCCCTGCTGGTACCGGGATTGTGTGACCCCGCCAACCCGCCGCCGCGCCCCCTATTCGCAATGGCTGACTTTGGGTTCCTTGCTACGAAATTGGGCTGGTATTTACTACCCCCCCTGGACATCGGCACTTCATTAATTAAACACCATCCATGGATGGCTACTCTCCCCCCATGCATTGGGTTTGGTTTAGTTTGGGCTGGTAACCACAACCCCCCCCCCCCCGCCATCCCACCCAACCCGCGGCAGATCTGGAACTTCTCCAGCGGCGCCTGCCTGAGCCACCTGCAGAGCCGCGCGCGGGCCGAGGTGACGGCGCTGGTGCCGCTGCGCGGCCCGCTGACGCGCTACGTGCTGGCGGCGGGCTGGGACCGGCGCATCACCTTCTTCGAGGACAACGCCGCCAAGACCGTGGGGCCCAGCCGAGCGCTGGCGGGGCACAAGGTGCGGGGGGGGGCAGGGGGGTTACTGGTGAACAGTCCCGGTGAGAAACAAAATGCGAACACGACTGCGCTGAGCTGGGAAACGCAGCCGCCTGTGCGAGCTACTGAATATCACCGTATTTGGCCGGGCGGGCTTGGACAATGGAGCGGCAGGTTGACGACGGAGTCCAGAGCCATGTCAGCCAGGGGGCAGGGGGGGGGGAGGCTGGAAATTCTGCGAAGCCAAGCTGGTAAAACGAACCGATTCGAGCTCGCGGAGCACTGGCAGTGGCAGGAGGGGGTGCGGGGGGTGGTTTAGGGGCAGGGGCAGGGTGAAGGGGGCGGGGCAGAGGCGGAGGGGAAGAAAGCGATGGGGTGGGGTGGGGGCGTGGGGTGGGGGGGCGGTGACTTGCAATCCACTTCATGTACTGGAGTGAGGGGCCTGCACTGTCTCTGGCGACAGCGCCAGGGCTTGAGCGTCTCTAACTCGCCACCACCACGCTACTACTGCTAGCTGACCTGATCCGGTTGCTGTCCTTGCTGCGCATCTCCCTCCCACCACCGCTACCCCACACGCGTCCTTGGTACCCTCCCGCCCCACCCTTATCACTCCCACCGCCCTACCACATCACCCTGTTTGGGTGTTTGGGGTTCCTGCAATGGTCACTTTGGTTTCTGAATTGAACTACCAACCCCTACCACCCAACCACCCCACCACCCCCCACCATCCCCCCACCACCCAACCACCCAACCACCCAACCACCACCCCCCAGGCCGACATCCTGGCCATGGTGGCGCTGGAGGGCAGCTCCACGGTGGTGACCGCCTCGGACGACGGCGAGGTGGGTGGGAGGGAGGGAGGCGGGAGGTGGGGGTGAGGCGGGAGGGAGATGATGGCGGGCGGGGGCCAACCTCGTGTGTGGGCAGCTGCGGCAGCCACACACGCCTGCCACGGTGTGTGTGTGTGTGTGTGTGTGTGTTAGAGATCACAAGGAGATGTGTGTGTGTGTGTGTGTGTGTGTGTGTGTGTTAGAGATCACAAGGAGATGTGTGTGTGTGTGTGTGTGTGTGTTAGAGATCACAAGGAGATGTGTGTGTGTGTGTGTGTGTGTGTGTGTTAGAGATCACAAGGAGATGTGTGTGTGTGTGTGTGTTAGAGATCACAAGGAGATGTGTGTGTGTGTGTGTGTGTATGTGTTAGAGATCACAAGGGAGAGAACAGCAGACATGTGTGTGTGTGTGTGTGTCGCGGGGAGGGACCGCGGTGTGGGACCGGGGGAGGCTTGTTCAGATGTGGAGCGGGCGGAGTGGAGCGGAGCGTTGCAAGCGGGCGAAGGCACCCTGTCATGCTTCCGGGCCATAGTGCCAAACCTTTCACATGCTTCACACTCTCACGCTGTCGCCTCCTGTACCGGGTCCGCCTCCTTGTCCTCCTCCTCCTCCTCCTCCTCCTCCTCCTCCTCCTCCTCCTATCCCGCCGCAGGTGTGGGTGTGGAACATGGACTCCTGCGCGCCCAAGCGGCGCATGGTGGCGCCCGGCACAGCCGCCCGCCCCGCCAACGAGCGCGCAGTGGAGGCGCTGGCCTTCCTCTCCGCCTCCGCCGCCGCCGGGGTCGCAGGCGGCGGCGGGCCCGGCGGAGCCGCCGCCGCCGCAGGCGGCGGCGGCGGCAACAGCCGCCTTCGCAGCGTGCTGGTTGCTGTGGGCGCTGACCGGTGGCTGCGGCTGTGGGACGTGCTGGACGGCGCGCTGCTGGCGGAGCGGTTCACGGGGCACCGGCAGGGCGAGACGGTGCAGGCGCTGGCGCTGGACGGCAACAACCGCCGCATCGCCACTGGCGACAGCGGCGGCATGATCAAGGTGGGGTGGGTGGGTGAAGGAGGGAGGGAGGAGCCTGTAGATTCGCCCTCTGCCCCTGCCTGTGGTGGCGGTGTCTGGGGGTAGTTCATTCTAGAAACCAGAAATGGGAGTGGTGCTGCTGCTGCAAGTGCAGAGTATGTTCGGTCGGGTGGGGTGGGAAATATGTGCTGTGCAACCTCACGCGTCCAGAGTCGGCACAGATTTGGAACACCTGCAAGCGCACCGCATGTTTCTGTCCCGGCGCGACCCGTGTTTGCCCCATTCCATGGTGGCGCGTGCCGAACACACACACACACACACACACACACACACGCGCGCACACACATACACAGGTGTGGGACATGTCGCGTTACCCGGGCGGGTCGCTGAGCCACGCCGCCGCCGCCGCCACCATCCGCGAGGCGGCGCTGTGGCGCGGCCACAAGTCGCACGTGACCTCGCTGGACTGGGTGGACCCGGGGGCGGGCGCTGGCATCGGCGGCGGGCGGCTGGGCGGGCGGCTGTTCCTGGCCAGCAGCAGCGCGGACTGCACCATCAGCCTGTGGAGCGAGGAGGGCGTGCGGGTGGGCACGTTCGGGCAGACCACGTGGAGCCTGATGGACCCGGGCAGCTGGGCGGCCCGCGAGGTGGAGCAGCTGGACGTAAGTGTGTGTGTGTGTGTGTGTGTGTGTGTGTGTGTGCTGGAGGGGGGGGCGGCTGGGGGGGTTGTGGTTATTCCAGAAACCAAAGTGACCAGGGCGGGGCGAGGGTGGGGGGCGGGGGCCGGAGGGTGGGGGGCCGGAGGGTGGGGGCGGGGGCCGTACATGGAGGGGCTGAGGGATTGGTGGTGGTGCTGCTGCAAGTGGTGGTGGTGGAGGGTGCGGCTGGTGGTGGTGGGATAGGACAGTGGGGGTTGGGTGGGTGGCAGCGGGAGGCGGGGGTGCACCGCATTCATCCATTCCGCCAACCCATCCATCCACCTCCTCCTCCCGCCCCCATCCCTGGGCTGTGAGTTCGCATGGGTCAGCCTGGTAAACGGAATGACGTAACCTCCGCCGCTGCACACATCAACCACTCACTCGACCAAACACACGACCCCACACGCGGTCTGCACCTCCCCTAACACACACACACACACACACACACACACACACGTTTCCGTTTACCAACACACACACACACACACACACACACACAGTCCCTCTCCTTGTGATCTCCTTGTGATCTCTAACACACAGTGTCGACCCTTTCCCTTGTGCTTTTCTAACACACACACATACGCAGGAGCGCGACAGCTGGATCATGGAGGCCTCACGCACCATACCGCGCACCGACCCCTCTGCGCCCCTCACCGGCAACGGCACCTACAGCGCCGGCTCGCCCTCGCCCGAGCCGCCCTCGGACGCCCAGACCTACGGCACGCCGGCGGGCACCTTTGGCGGCGCCGCCGCCAGCAGCGCCGCCAGCGCCTCCGGCGGCGGCGCCGCCGGCAGCCGCTCCTTCGGCCGGCCGGGCAGCGTGCTGGGGGCAGCCGCAACTGCAACCGCAGCCGCTGGCGCTGCCACTCGCAGCGGCGGCGCGAGCGCGCGCGGGCCGCTCAGCCCGCGGGTGGGCGGCGCCGCCGGCGGCGGCGTGACTGCGGGAGGGGCGGCGCCGCGGCAGCGGCCCGACAGCGCGACCAGTGAGATCGCGCTGGTGTGCGACGCCAGCAATGCGCTGCGGGCGCAGACGCGCAGCTCCGTGCGGCGGCTCATGTCGATGTCGCGCGGCGGCGGCCTCAGCATCTCACGCAAGGGCTCCGGGTCGGACTTGCCGCTGGCAGGCGACGATGGCAGCGGCGGCGGCGGCGACGGCGGCGGGCTGCGGCCGTCCACGGCCGCGCTGGCGGGCGCGCCGGATCGGCCCATGTCAGGGGTGCGGCGGCCGGGTGCGCTGACGGCGGGGGGGGCGGACGGGTTGCATGGGGAGTACCTTTCAGGCGAGGGCGAGGAGGAGGAGGGGGAGGAGGAGGAGGAGGAGGAGGAGCAGCTGAGCAGCAGCGAGACCAGCGGCGACCACGCCAGTGACACCGAGGTGCCGGTGGCGCTGTGGCTGGCGGACTTCAACGCGGCCCGGCAGAACAAGCTGTTCGGCGCGGGCGCGGCGGCGGTGGGCGCGGCCGGCGGCGGCGGCGGCAGTGGCGGCGGCGGCGGGCGGGAAGGCGGCGGCGGCGGCCCCAGCAAGTACAACACCAGCAATTGGGTGTCTGGCTACCGCAACCTCAAGGTGCGGGTGCACGGGTGGGGGCAGGGGGAAAGGGGTGCTTTGGGGGGGGGGTTCAGGGGTGCTGCTGGCTGGCTGGCAGGGTATGTTGAGTCCGCGCAAGGGGCAGGATACCGCACTCGGGACGACGCAGGATGCAGTGGGGGTATAGGACGTCCCCACAAACGCGCCCACGCACTGGCTCAACCAAACCGCTTTCCTCCAGTAGCTCACCTAGCTCGCTCGTCCCCCTCCCTACTCTTTTCTCGATACCGGTATCCCGACCTTCTCGCTCACTCTCTACCTGCCTCCTTTATACCCATTTGCCTCGCTCCAACACCCAACCACGACACACTCATACACACATACAGATCAGCGAGATGTCGGCGCTTCAAGAGCGGCCCGCCACCTCCTACATGGCCAGCCGGCACGGCGTGGCCACCGCGGCGGGCGTGCTCACGCGCTCACCGGACGGCGGCTCGCCGACCCGCCGGCCCGGCACCTCGGCGTCCGCCTCGCCGGGGGCCGGCGGGCGGCTGCGAAAGTAGTCGTGGCAGGGTTGCTGATGTGTGCTTGTGCATTTATATGGGTGGGTGGTAGGTAGCTGCTGAGCGGCTTAATTGGGCTGGCTGGCTGGGTGGCGCGGCGTGGCGTGGCCGTTGGACATGACCTGGTGTGCGACAGCTGGAGCCGGCCTACACTGCTACAGGCAGGCGGATGTGCACCTCACTGCACCTCAGGTGTCGCAGCTGGCCTATGTAAGATGTTTTGCTCTGCATTTATACTATCTGGTACTTCCCATCATAGCGTGGCTGACCAGAGTTGCCTAGCGGTCCAACCTGGTAAGCCATATCATACGCGCGGCTTCCGGAGTCGCCTGTCTCCGAGCGGGGAACCGTGCGGGGCCAATCTGCGGCATGCACTCGTGTCAGGACCCAATCTGGACCCAGTCGCACCGGTAAGCGAACCATAGAATTTATCATCAGCCTAGCAGCTAATATCGTGGAGCAGCTAACGTCCCTCTGTGGAACCTGCACGCATTCCGTTCAGCGAAAGTCCCGCTGACGGGCGCATTGCTATTAAGGCGTACTTGTGATTGGAGAGTATAATAAATGGCCTCCAATAAGCTCGGCGGGCAAGCGTTTAGGTGCGCTCGCGGTGCGCGGGAATGTCGTCAGCTGTGCCGAGACTTTCTTCGGCCCTCTCTTACGGCGAGACGGCTCTGCTTGCATGCCAACCCATGCTCCTGTGACTCTGGGGAAAAGAGAAGAGGCTGCGGTCACGGCATCGTGTAGCAGTTGGTGTGCCTGTGAACGCTTGCCCGTCCTGCTTGCGCCCTCGCTGCCTCCACCCGTCTCAGCAGTCAGCCCGCCCCAGACGACGACTGGGCTGTGTCGGACAAGTTCTGTTGCGAGCGTGTGTGCGTGACCGACAAGCTGGTGGGCAAGGTCGGCGGCCCTGCAAAGGTGCGCGTGCGTGCGTTTGACCGTGCGTGCGTGCGTGCGTGCGTGCGTGCGAGTTTGAGACCGTGCGTGCGCAGCGCGGTGCCCCGCATGGGCCGTGCCTGCTAGGTACGCTGTCGTGCGCGCCATGGGTCGTACGGTACGTTGCGCGGACTGGTGATTGGTTGGACGGTCAAATGCTTTATACATGCCAGCTGGCACGCAACGTGCGACCTCCGCACAGCAGCTCGCTCAAAGGTACGCCGCAACCCTGCTGCTCACCCGTAGTGCTGTATACATGGCCGCCGACCGCCGCTCATGCGCAGGACGCGACCAAGGGCAACTGCGTGACTGTGTGCGGCGTGTCGGGTGAGTCATCCTGATGGTGGGGCGTGAGCAATGGGAGTACCGTATGGTGGTTCCATCCAGGATCCACAGCAAAATTGCGTGGCATGAGACGGCGCGCAGCGGCAGAGGCGGCATACGGTAGTTTCCGTTGCTGCGTGCTTCCGTACCTGTGTTTACGAACATGCTGCGCCGGAAAGCCCTGACGCCCGTGATGGATGCCTGCGGAGTTAGCCTCCAGCTTCTCAGGGCGCCGCGGCCCCGGCCTGTGGCGCCTAAGCCCGCTGCTGGCACACCGCTGACCAGGGGCACCTCTGCCGCTGACCCAACCTCCGCTGCAGCTCCCACCTCTCTCCCTGCCTGTCCGTGTCCATGCCGCTGCAGCGCAAGACGCCTGCACGGATGCCTGCGCCCGCGCCGTGTGCGTGTCCGCCTCCCACGTGCCCGCCTGGAACGACGCCTGCATCCGCCGTTGCAACGCCGAGTGCCTGCGGACCAAGCAGCAGCAAGGCGCCGCCGCGCCCGTGCCGCCCACGCAGCAGCAGCAGTAGCAGCAGCAGTAGCAGTGGCGGTAGCCGTGGCTACATACAGCTGTAGCAACAGCAGCGGGAGCGGCAGCAGCAGGAGCGAGCGGCAGCAGGGCAGGGGCAGGCCGCAGGAGCCCACTGCCCAGGCGAGGGCGGGAGTGTTGGCGCAGTCAGATCTGCAGGATGGCCGGACATTGGGTGGTGATGTGGTGGCGGTGGCACATACCGAATACGGGGGGTGGGGCGGGGGTGTAAAGCCGCGCGTGCGACCGGCGTGTGCGACCAGCTGAGTGGCGCACAGCTGGCTGAGGCGTGGGCTGAGCCAGCAACGCCTGGTGGTACCGGAGGTGCTGAAATTCAATGACAGGGACCCATGGTGCGGCGGACGCATCGGCGTGTGCCGTACTGCAGGTTGAGCTCCTAGAGTGCGGAGTGTGGGAGAGGGCGAGGCGGGGCGGGGGCGCGCGTGAAAGTGCTGGAGGGGTTGCAGTGCGGCAGGCGCGCTGGAGCTGCACGCCGGCAGGGAACTTTAGTTGCATGGGCCACGCCGCCGGCGGAGGCCGTGGCGCTGCTGTCTCCGACCGGGTAAAGTGCGAGTGCGGCGGCGGCTGGGATTGTGCGCTTGGGGTGGGCAGGGGTGGGTGTGACGAGCTCCTGGGCGACAGCGAGGTGGGCGTGCAGCTGAGGGTGGTGTGCCGTGGCTGCCGTCAGCCCCGGTACTGCAGCGAGCGGTGCGCCAGCAATCACCGGGAGGCTTACAGTTTCCGGGGCTTGCCAGTGCTCTGGTGATGCGGGTGGAGTGCGATGGTTGGAGTTCTTGTTGGTGGAGGTATGATACAGAGTAGCACGATCCCCAGGTTCAAGGTTGTGTTTGGCCGGCTCGGCACGTTGGCAGCCAGGCGTGCTGCATTACTTACTCTATTTTTATGGTATGTACACGCAAGTATTTCTTTCAACACAATGCCACGTGCCACGGCGCCCGCAAGCACGCCGCGGGCCACGCATGTAAGCTCGTTCCGACAAATCGTTGTAGACGGCATCAAAAAGGCAGGCTCCGTGACTAACTTGGACGACGCCGCGACGTGGTCGCCGGCCGACTTTGGCATCGTTGGTGCGCCGGTCAGGCCGCTGGCGAGTTTGGGAGCTGTGAGCAGCGCGCCTGGCTCGAAGGACATACTACTTGAAGTATGGGGCAGCAAGAACAGGGACATCAAAGTCTTCTTCGTGCGGGTCTTCCTGGCGTGCCTGCGCGCCTTGTCGGCCCCCAGCCCAGCTCGCAGGTCGCAGCTGCTGGCGCTTGCCGCCGACACCGCAACGACGCTGCACCTGCTGCTGAGTTTTGCGGAGCAGCTGATTATAGGTGACAATAACGACGACGGCAGCTGCAGTGCCACGGAGGAGGAGGACGAGGACGAGGAGCTCCTCAGCGAGCGCGAGTGGGAGGTGACCGTCACCTCTCGGCTGGTGGCGCTGGCGCTGGTGCGCGGCGGGGCGCTGGAGCTGTGGTCGCGGGCGCTGCAGGAGCGCGGGGGGCTGCTGCTGCTGCCGAAGCTGAAGGCGGGCGCGCACGAGCAGGAGCAGGAACAGCAGGCGGCAGCAGGAGGAACATCAGCGGACGGGGAGGATGCGTCTCCGCTGCTGTGCAAGGCCATGCTCCTCCTGATACACCACATGTTCGAGTGCGCCAGCGCTTGCGAGCGGGTGAGGTAGAAAAAAGGAGGGATGTAGGCGCCCTGCAAGGCCTGCCTGCATGCGTGTGAAGCACCCACCTCGCTCGACGGCTCATGGCCGCCCGTTACAAGACGTTCGGCCGGCGGGCCGGGGGTCGGTCGGTCGGTCGGTCAGTACTGCACGATTGGAGCGGGGCATTTATAGAGCCCCACTACCGTGTGCGTGTGCAATTTTACTGCAGTTACTCAAGGCGTGTAAGCAAAATGACGCAGAAGTCGAGGACTCTTCCGCTTCTGCTTCTCTAGCAACTCAGTTGGCGTCCGAGGGTGTGCCGCTGAGCCCCGACGGCCGCGGCCGCCACGCCGCCCTGGCGGTGGAGCTGCTGGCGGCGGTGCGGCGCAGTGGCGTGCTGGAGCACATGTCGCGGGCGGTGCTGCAGCTGGCGGCGGATGAGTGGGAGCGGCGGCGAAATGCGGATAAGCAGCGGGGGCCGGGCGCAGCCGCCGGGCCGTCCCAGCCGCAGCAACGGCGGAGCCCGGAGCGGGCGGCCGCAGCCCCAGCAGGCGCGGGGAAGCTGGTGCCGCTGCTGCCGGACGGCATGAGCCTGCAGGACGCCAGGAATGCATGGCCCAACCTCATAGCCGATTGGTGGCTGTTATTCCTGCAAGACCACCGCATGCACGCTCTCACTGTGTATGGCGCCGGCGCCTTCCGCGTGACGGGCCACCCGGACGAGCGGCGCTGCCTGGCGGAGGCGCTGGCCACCGCGGAGGGGCCCGCCACGCAGTACCTTTTGGCGGCGCATGCGACCGCGCAGGTGGCGGCGGCGGAGGTGGCGGCGGCGGCGGTGACGGCGCCTGGTTTCACAGCAGCTCCAGCAGCTCCAGCTGCTGCACCTGCTACAGCTGCGTTTCCCTTGACTCATACGCCGCCGCCGCCGCCGCCCCACCAGGACCAGCAGCATCAGCAGCTGCTGTACGGCCTGACTAGGGAGCTGCTACCTTGGCCGCTGCTGGAGGAGGTGGAAGAGAGCGAGGACGAGGAAGCGGAGGACGACGTGCGCGGCGACGGGGGCGGCGGCAGGGGCAGAGGCGGCGGCTCTGTCCGGGGTGGGTGTCGCCATCTGAATCAGCTCCAACACGGAATCACGTGTATCAATAACAATGATTCTGCCTGCTAACGTCCCCTTGCGCGCACCTCAAGTCAGGGAGCCGACCCTCCTACCGATTGCTGTCCTTGGCTCCACCACAGGACTTGCGGGCGGTTACGTGGCCCTGGCTGCTGGTTGCGTTCACGTTGCGCTGCACGCATGGTGGTGGCAGCTGCAGCAGTCGACATACGACACAGGCGGCGGCGCGCCGGAGGGTCAGCAGCAGTCACAGCCGCAAGTGCCGCCGCCGCAGCTGCTCAGCAACCGCGCCAGGGCGGTGCTGGCGCTGCGGGCGGCGCGGGCGGCGCTGCAGCGCTGGCACGGGTATCTGGAGTTGCAGCAGCTGCTGCCGCAACCTGTGATGCCCGGGGGAAATGGCATCAGCAACAGTGCGGCGGCAGCCGCGGATGCCGCCATCGGCCCTGGCGCGGCGGGCGAGGGCGCTCCGTCACCGGGTGCAGCTGCGCCGCCACCCAAGCCTGCCAAGCCGCTGACACAGAAGCAGCTGCGGCAGCGTGCGGCCACAGCCGCCAAGCAGCAGCAGGCAGCGGCTGCCAAGCAGGCAGCAGCAGCAGCTGCTGCTGCAGAGCAGCGGCGCGAGGAGAGGAAACGGGAGGCGGCGGCGGCGATTGCGGCGGCGCGGCGGGTGCAGGCGCTGAGGGCATACCGGCAGGGCGGCTGGCAGCAGGCGGCGTGCGGCCCTGTGGCTATGTGCGGCCTGAGCTACTGTCATGACGTCCACTTTGACCGGCTGTGCAGGGCAGCCCTGAGGGAGCCGGAGCGCACGGCAGCTGCGGTGGCTGCAGCGCTGTCAGCGGAGCAGACAGCATACGAGAGATCAAGAGCAGCAGCAACAGCAGCAGGCGCCGAGAGCAGCGGCAGCGGCAGCGGCAGCAGCAGCGGCAGCGGCAGCGGCAGCGGCAGCAGTATCGGTGTGGTAATGTCAGAGGAGTGGTGGCGGCTGGCGCTGCAGTGTGTGCAGCTGCTGGCGGCGGACGCGCGCCGGCTGCTGTGGTCGCCGGAGCGCTCGATAGCGGCCGCGGAGGCTGCGGCCCCATTCCTGATGGAGGACGGCGGCGGCCAGCGGCGTAATGACCAGGGGCGGAGGCTGCAGGGCTGCGGGGACACCGAGCGATTCCTGGGGGCTGCAGGTGCGCGCGCCAGGGTGTGCCAGGGTGTGCCAGGGTGCGGCGTGTTTGTACGTCGGGCGCTGTCCTAGGTGTATGTCTGGTGCGCTCCTTGGATGCCCACCGTCCTGCTCCTCTCGCCCCGGTGGTGTTGGCGGCGTCATCACTGACGTTGGTGTTGGCGTGATGTGCACCACGTGCTCGCCATGCCCGCGAACGATGGTACGTGACGTGTACCTGTGCTGTCGCGCAGTGCTGGCTGGAGCTGGAGCAGGAGCTGGAGCGGGCGGCGGCGACGACAGGTGCCCACTGCGCGTGAAGGACCTCACCGCCGCCGGTGCTGTGCCCGCCGTGTTGCCCGCGGCCGAGGAGCTCGAGCAGGGCCCACAGCCGCAGGGCCCACAGCCGCAGGGCCCACAGCCGCAGCAGCCGCCGGGACGGCACGTCGCGGCCGCCGCCCTGACTGCCGCCAAGCGCGCCGGCCTGTACCGCGGCCTGAGCCTGGGGCTGCTGCCGGCGCTGGAGGCGCTGCTGCGCGCGGCCGCCCGCACGCAGCCGCACACAGACGTCGTGGTTGCTCGCGGCCTGACGCCGCAGCCGCCGCCGGTGTTCGGTGTGCTGCGCTGCCTGCTGGACTGGCGCGGTATGGAGCACGTGCTGCTGGAGGCGGCGCCGCCGCGACAGGCGGCCGCCTACATGGTGACCGCCTCCAAGGCGAGCATCTCCATTGTGGGGGCGGTTTGCAAGGAGGAGCGCCTGCAAGGCGGCGTCGGCACCGGCGCCGGCGTCGGCGGGGCTGCGGCGGCGGCGGTGCAGCAGCAGCTGGCGCTGCTCGCCTTGGACGCGGTCGGGGCTCAGACGCCGCCAATTGAGGTTGTGGACAGCCTGCTGCGAGAGGCCGGCGGCAGCAGCGGCAGTAGCAGCAGCAACAGCGAGGGCAGTAGCGGCAGCAACCAGGAGCAGGCGCCGCAGCAGCAGCCGCAGCAGCAGCAGCAGCAGCAGGCGGGGCGGGTGGAGCTGGTGTCTCTGCTGCTCGCCACGCGGCTGAGCACCGCCTCCAGCAGCGCTTCGGCAGCTTTCAAACAGTGGTCACATGACCGCTGCGAGACGGAGGAGGCGGCTCAGCGCAGCATGGACATCGCTTCCTCGCTGTTGGAGTGGGTGCCGGCGCTGGTGCTGGCGCACACGCTGGCGCTCGAGCGAGGGGACGCACGGGCGGCGGGCGAGTGGAAGGCGTTTGTCGTGGTGGAGCTTAACATTGACGTGATGCTCATGTGCTGCTGCTACGACTACTTCGACGTTGACACGCTCGGCAAACGGCGGGAGCGGCTCGTGATGAGCGGAGCCCTGTGCGTGGCAGCCGCCTTCCCCGATGTCATGCAGGGAAGCGTAGGGCGACAGCTGCGGGACATTCTTAGAGGCCGCCTGTCGAAGCCATCTTGCGAGCGCCTGGAGGGCGTGTGGGAGGAGGGCGAGGCGGGGGCGGCGGCGCGCGTGGAGGTGCTGGAGGGGTTGCGGTCTGCCGCTGGCGCAGCACGCGGCAGGGAGCCGCAGGCAGCCGAGGCGGCATGGGCCACGCCGCCGGCGGAGGCCGTGGCGCTGCTGCTGACCCCGGCTGAAGTGCGACGGCGGCTGGGGCTGTGCGCTTGGGGTGGGTGTGCCGAGTTCCTTGGCGACAGCGAGGCGGGCGTGCAGCTGAGGGCGGTGTGCCGTGGCTGCCGTCAGCCCCGGTACTGCAGCGAGCGGTGCGCCAGCGAGCACCGGGCGGCTTACAGTTTCCGGGGCTTCACAGCGTGCTAGCGAAGGGGCTGCACTGAACGAACGCGGTGAAAGCAGTATCGGGCACATGGCGTGTGTGGACCATGGTTTGACACGGTGCCGGGCAGGCCTTCCCGTGTCCGTGATGGCTGCGATCGATGGGACATGACCAGGGCCGAAACAATGGGGTCCTGCGCTGCGTGGATGGCTTCATGTTTAGGAGCGGCCCTACAAGAGCGAGTGCTTGATGGAAGGGGGCAGGCCACCATGACACTCTGTATGGCTTATAAGCACGTGCAACGGGGTGCGGATGCAGGCGCCGCGCTTGTACGCCATTTTGGATTGCGGAATGGAAAGGTCGGGGTCAGGGGAGGGGTTTGGTGACTCGGACCGCGTGCCGGCAAGGATCCGTGTCGCGAGATGGGCCGGTCGTGTTCTTGCCTTCGCCTTGGTAGCTCCCGAAACTTGAAGACTTACACATTCTCGTCAAAGGAGTGGCAAAGATGCAGTCTCTAGCGTGTCCGCAGCAGCTTTTTGCGCGGGGGCAGTTCGCCCGCGCCCGCGCGTGCTTCCAGGCAGTCAAGGTATGCCTCAAACGCGTGCAGATGCAGCCAATTATAAAAAGGCACAAGAAGATCTGCTGATCTTAGGCTCCGGCGTTGACGCGAACGAATGCTGCTTGCGCAGGTCTCCGTCTCGCGCCGGTACGCGGAGTCGCGGCTATGGGTGCATGCTTAATGCAATCTTGTATGTAATTGGCTAATGAATCTACCGTTTGCAGGCCAGTGGTGACCTATGCCACTGCAGCTGTCCAGGAGGCTCCCGCGACCGCTTCTGCGCCCGCGAAGGGCAAGCAGGTATGTAAAAGAATTTGGGAAACTACTCTTGGTTTGGGTCTGGCAGATACTGGTCGCGCGAGCGACCACGATGCAACATCGCCTAAAGGCGCTCTCGCGCTGGGCTGTGAGGGCCTAGGGTAATCGTTTACCGCACCTTTGCCAACACAGGTGCGCGTGCGCTTCGCGCCCTCGCCCACCGGCAACCTGCACGTCGGTGGTGCGCGCACGGCCCTCTTCAACTGGCTGTACGCGCGCCAGACGGGCGGCAAGTTCATCCTGCGGTGAGCTGGCTCGCGGGGGGAGGTGGGCTCGCGCAACGAATTGGCTGCGTTGTAACAAGGTAGCGAGACGAAGGGACCCGGCTGTAGGCCCCACAGGGTGAAGGGGCAGGGCGCCTGGCACACGGCTCAAAACCATGACGCAAACAACGGGCACGGGCTCATCCACGCTTCCCGCCGTTCCGCGGCCACGACTCAGCCGCGCACCCCACCCACCCACCTGCTCAACATCTTTCTTCCGCACCGCCTCTCTCCACGCCCCTCCCACCCGTATAACCCTTCACACCCTCCTCGCTCTCTCCTGACCTGCTCCCCCCCCCCCCAAAATAGTGTTGAGGACACGGACACGGCCCGCTCCACACGCGCCAGCGAGGAGGCCATGGTCCGCGACCTCAAGTGGCTGGGCCTGGACTGGGACGAGGGTGCGTGGCTGGTTGGCTGGCTGGCTGGCTGGCTGGCTGGCGGGCTGGCGGGCGGGCGGGCTGCGTGACTGCGTCTGCAGAGGAAAGGGCGTGCTAGGGGCTAGGCGGTAGAAGCAAGGTGGCAGGCAGGGGCGGCAGGCAGGGCGGCAGGGCTGCGGTAGAGGCGATGAGTGCAGTGAGGAGGCAATGGAAGGCAGGCAGGTGGGCGGGGAAGGGGGGTGAAGGCAGGCAGGTGGGCAAGGGCCATGCAAGGCGTCATGGGTGCATGCGAACGGCAGGGCGGGTCAGGTGCGCGGTGGGGAGTTCCAGGGCTACGGCCTTGGGGCCTAGGGGCACGTGTGGAGGGCAATGAGGAGAAGGGCATTGTGAGGCGGGCCCTCGGCTGCTTGGACGGCAGCGGCGCGCTGGCTGGCTGGCTGGCTGGCTGGCTGGCTGGCTGGCTGGCTGGCTGGCTGGCTGGCTGGCTGGCTGGCTGGCTGGCTGGCTGGCTGGCTGGCTGGCTGGCTGGCTGGCTGGCTGGCTCACCGAAGCCCCGGAGGTCACTGCGCTGGCCGCCCCGACCTCTAACGCTAAACCCGCCTCCTGCCCTCGGCCCTGCCCTGCAGGCCCGGACGTGGGCGGCCCGCACGGCCCCTACCGCCAGAGCGAGCGCACGTCCATCTACAAGGAGATGGCGGACAAGCTGGTGGCGGAGGGCAAGGCCTACCCCTGCTTCTGCACCGACGAGGAGCTGGAGGCGTGAGTGGCAACATGATGATGCCGCGTGTGGCGTGTCGTGTTTCGTGTCGTGTCATGTCGTGTGTGGAGCGGAGCGGAAAGGAACGGAGAGGAGCTGGAGCTGAAGGGGGAGCGGCGGCTGGGGGTGGGGGTAGGGTGGGTGGGTGGGGAAGCAGCTGGGGGAAGCCGGTGGCACGGGGTGCAGGCGGCGGATGTGCAGGCCCCGCCCCGCTGGGGTGGAGGCCGCTGAGGGGCGTTGGGGCCAGTGGCTTGGGCTGCGGCGGGTGGGGGCGGGGCGAGTATGCCGCCGGGCAGGTGGGTGGTGGTAGCAGCAGCTGGGACTTGGGGGCCTCACAGGGAGCAGCTGGGACTTGGGGGCCTCCAGGGTGGCACCCATGGGGGCCTGCAGCTCCGCCGGCGGCGCCACTTTCTGGGGCCCGTGCAACATTTGCATTCCACCACGAAACACATCGAAGTGCCGCATTCACCGCGCCCCTCTACCTGTTCTACCACTTCGCCACGTATCTTTGCAACTCCCCTCATTTCATTCCGCTCCGCTCCACACCGCTCCACTCCTCTCCACCTTGCAGCATGAAGAAGGACGCTGAGGAGAAGAAGCTGCCGCCCATCTACCGGTGAGCGTGGCAGGAGGGGAGGCCAGGGGAGGGGAGGGAAGGGGAGGGGAGGAAAGGGGAGGGGAGGGAGGAAAGGGAAAGGGATGGAGGGAGTGAGAGGCGGCGGGACGCGGGAGCGGGCGGCGAGGGCAGGTAGAGGGCCGGCCGTGCCTCGGCAGGCACACACACGCACGTGCCCGCCTCCCCATGGCAGCTCCCTGTAACTGACTGCGGCGGCTGCCCGGCCTCACGCTGGCGGGCGGCCCGCACCCACCTGTGGCACGTGCCCCCTCGTGCCATGTTGTTGAAGCCCGCCCCTTCGCCTCACACGCCTTCCCTCCCCCCCTTGCACATGCACATGCACATGCGCACCCGCAGCGGCAAGTGGTCCACCGCCAGCGCCGCCGAGGTGGAGGCGGCCAAGGCGGCGGGCCTGCCCTACTGCTACCGCTTCCGTGTGCCGCCGGTAGGAGCTGTAGGGGCTGTAGGGGCTGTGGGGGCTTGGCCTGGAGCTGTGGGAGCTGTGGGAGCTGTAGGGGCTGTGGGAGCTGTGGGAGCTGTAGGGGCTGTGGGAGCTGTGGGAGCTGTGGGAGCTGTAGGGGCTGTGGGAGCTGTGGGAGCTGTGGGAGCTGTGGGAGCTGTAGGGGCTGTGGGAGCTGTGGGAGCTGTGGGAGCTGTGGGAGCTGTAGGGGCTGTGGGAGCTGTGGGAGCTGTGGGAGCTGTAGGGGCTGTGGGAGCTGTGGGAGCTGTGGGAGCTGTGGGAGCTGTAGGGGCTGTGGGAGCTGTGGGAGCTGTGGGAGCTGTGGGAGCTGTAGGGGCTGTGGGAGCTGTGGGAGCTGTGGGAGCTGTAGGGGCTGTGGGAGCTGTGGGGGCTTGGCCTGGAGCTGTGGGAGCTGTGGGAGCTGTGGGAGCTGTGGGAGCTGTGGGAGCTGTGGGAGCTGTGGGAGCTGTGGGAGCTGTGGGAGCTGTAGGGGCTGTGGGAGCTGTGGGAGCTGTGGGAGCTGTAGGGGCTGTGGGAGCTGTGGGAGCTGTGGGAGCTGTAGGGGCTGTGGGAGCTGTGGGAGCTGTGGGAGCTGTGGGAGCTGTAGGGGCTGTGGGAGCTGTGGGAGCTGTGGGAGCTGTAGGGGCTGTGGGAGCTGTGGGAGCTGTGGGAGCTGTAGGGGCTGTGGGAGCTGTGGGAGCTGTGGGCGATGCATAGGGGGGTAGCCATCCATCGGCCGGGAGGGCACGCCGTGCGGGCAGGGCGACAGAAGAGGGCAGGCAGCAGGCTGGGATAGTAACTTGCGGCCGGAGGGATAGCGAGCAGTTGATATCCGGAACCTACCCTCTTCGCAGTCCTTTGAGGCTGCGCAACCGCCCATGCACCGCCCATGCGCCGCTACCGCCACCGCCCCCCCCCTCACACACACATCACAGAACCAGGAGGTCAAGATCCACGACCTCATCCGCGGCGAGGTGGCCTGGAACACCGACACGCTGGGCGACTTTGTGCTGCTGCGCTCCAACGGCATGCCCGTCTACAACTTCTGTGTGGCGGTGGACGACTCGCTCATGGGCATCACCCACGTGCTGCGGTGAGAGGGGAGGGGGAGGGGGAGGGGGAGGGGGAGGGGGAGGGGGAGGGGGAGGGGAGGGGAGGGGAGGCAGGGCGCGCATAGAAGTGGAGAGACCGCAAGGTGACTCGTTTCCTTACCAGTTCACCTTGCCCCCTACCCCCCCCCTTCTGCACCCCCCACGCCCCACCCCAACCCCCACACCCCCCTTCTGGTTTCTGGAATGAACTACCCACACACACACCCAGCGCCGAGGAGCACCTGCCCAACACGCTGCGCCAGATGCTCATCTACCAGGCCCTGGGCTTCCCCACGCCCACCTTTGGCCACATGTCGCTCATCCTGGCGCCCGACAAGTCCAAGCTGTCCAAGCGGTGAGTCGGAGCAGTGGGGCCCCATGGGGGCCCGGGGGGCGGGGAGGCGGGCGGGGGGCGGGGTCAGCGGCCGGCGGAGGCGATGGGCGTGGCGGCGGTGACCGTGGGCGGCGGAGCTGATTGTGGGAGGCGGAGATGGTGGGGATGAGGGTGGATAGCTCATCCTAGAAACCAAAGAGAAGGGGGTTGGGGTTGGGGTAGTTATTTCAGAACCCCAAAGCCAACCAACCACGGGTAACGTACCGCTGTGGGGGACTGGGGGCTGGAGTACGCGGCCACGTCGCGGCCACATCACGGCTACAGCTGCCCAGTTGGCGTGCTTGGCGTTGCGCTCTGCCAAACCCTTTCAGCGCTCCCCCACCGACTTCCCGCCCCGCTGCTCGTAATATCCCCTACCCACCCACCCACCCCACCCCACCCCACCCCACCCGCCCACCCCGCGAGCAGCCACGGCGCCACCAGTGTGGGCGAGTTCCGCACGCAGGGCTACCTGGCGCCCGCCATGATCAACTTCCTGTCGCTGCTGGGCTGGAACGACGGCACCGAGCAGGTGCGGGCGGGTCCGGGGGCGGGGGCTTCGGGGGTTTCCGGGGGGTTCGGGGGTTCGGGGGTTCGGGGGGCGGTTTCCGAAGGGGGTTTTAGGGTTGGAGGCGAAAGGGGGCAAGGGGTTGAGTGTCCGGCTGTGGCAATGGAAGCGCTTGGGGGCTTGGTGGGCTGCGACTGGAGAAGGGGTCGAGTTCTTGTGTCCCCCCTCGCCCCGCCCGCCTCTTCCTCCCGTCTGTCTGTCTGCTAGCCTTCGTGTGACCCGCCTGATACACCGCCTCGCTAACCCATTCCTGCACGCCCTGCGCTCCCCTCCCTGCACCCCTTTCCACCCTCCACAGGAGATTTTCAGTGTGGAGGAGCTGACCTCCAAGTTCAGCCTGGACCGCATCACCAAGTCCGCGGCCGTGTTCGATAAGGTGGGGGAAAGGGCGGGGGGCGGGGGCCTGGGGGCGGCGGGGCGCGGGGCGGGGGCGGGTCTGGATGTGGTGCGGGGGGCGGTGGAAGGCTCGGGCCGTGAGGGGCGGGCAGGAGCGGAGCTGCGGATTGAGGCGTCGGGCGAGCATGTGCGACGGAACGTGGCGCAGCGGGAGGCATGGCCATAGTCTGGCGCCGTGTGGTGGTTGCGTACGGCATGCGCGTGCATCTACCGCTCTATCTGTCCACCGCCCACCTCTGGCCCATGTGCCCCCTCTCTGAATGCCCCTGCACCCGACTCTCCCCTACCTGGAACCCCCACCTCACAGCGCCCCCCACAGCCCCGCTTCTACCACTTGGCCATGTATCCTTGCACCCCGCCCCTGTCGCTCGCTAGTTTGGTTTTGGTTTAGAATGGGCTGGTGGTATTTACAACCCCCACCCCTCCTGTGTCGGAACGTCTGTCTACATCTCCCTCATCATTGATTATACATGCATGGCACCCACCTACCCACCCTCCGCTACATATCCTTGCAACCCACCCACCCACCCCACCCACCCACCCCGCCCCTGCACAGGTCAAGCTGGGCTGGATGAACGGGCAGCACCTCAAGCAGCTGCCCGAGGAGGAGGCGGCGGCCATGGCGGGCGCGCACCTGGTGTCCTGCGGCCTGCTGGCCAGCGCCGACAGCGCCTTCGCCAAGGCCGCCGTCAAGCTGGTCAGCAAGAGCATGGTGAGCGAGCGAGCGAGCGAGCGGGCGAGGGGCTGGGCTGGCCTGAGGTTAAGATGAGGAGAAATGGGGGCGTGGAAGGCCGGGGGGTTGGGAAGGCGTGGTGAGCGGGAAGGCGTGGTGAGCGCGGGGCGGATGCAGGGAGGGGTGCGGGTGGGTGGCGAGGGGGCAAGGCGGGGGGAGCTTCACAGGCAGTACGGCACAGCCCCACACGCACATACAATTTGTACCGTAAATCACACGCGTAAATCATCAGCATAGGGCCGGGACCTCCCCGCTTTAGCTTCACACGCGGCCGCCATCACCATCGCCCCTCACCCACCCACCCAACAACCGCACACCCTACCGCGCAGGAGCTGGTGACCGACGCGGAGCCCGAGGTGCGCAAGCTGCTGGCCTACCCGCTGGCGGAGACGCTGGCCGCCCCCGAGGCCAAGGCCGTGCTGGACGACGGCTTCGCCGAGGTGGCGGGCGCGGTGCTGGCGGCGCACGAGAGCGGCGAGCTGGCGGCGGCGCTGGCCAAGGGGCACGAGGGCTACAAGGTGCGTGCGTGTGTGCGTGTGCGTGCTGGGCGGCGGGGGCGGCGGGGCGCGGGGGCGGCGGCGGGGCGCGGGGGAGGGAGGGGGTTGTTGCAGGTGCGAACACGCTAGTCGAGGGGGTAGGGGAGTGGTCAGGCGTGGAACGCACGCCCTCTCTATGGCCCCGCTGACACCCCATACACACAGACACACACACACTCTCTCTCTCTCTCACGCACGTACACACGCACGCACTGACACGCACGCAACGCAGACCTGGATCAACGGCGTGGGCAAGGCCCAGAAGCGCAAGGGCAAGAAGCTGTTCATGCCCGCGCGCATCGCCTTCACCGGCCGCATGGCGGGCCCCGACGTGGGTGACCAGCTGGAGGTGCTGGGCGCGCTGACCAACCCCGCCGACGTGGCGGAGGCGGGCGCCTACGTGCCGCTGGCCGACCGTATGGCCGCGCTCAAGGCCTGGCTGGAGGCGCACAAGCAGTAGGCGGCAGTAGCGGACAGTGGGGGGCGGCAGTGGATGGCTAGGCGGCCACACAGTGATGAGGAGTGGCTGTTGGGCCAGCCAGTGGTGTGTGGGTGTGCGTGTGTGGGTGTGTGTGTGGGTGTGTGTGTGTGGGGGGGGGGTGTTCAATCCAGAACCCAAGCAAACCAACCGGGGGTCGGACGACTGGTTGAATTGGAATGTTTTCTTGCGTGGCGATCAGAGCATGGGATCTAGCTCAAGGCGCAAGAGCACTGGAGCATGACTCCGCATGAGTGGTGGTGGTGGCAATCTGCGTGTGTCTACCTGCGATGTGTGTGCGGGGCGAGTGGACAGGTGCAGCGTGTGGAAGACTTTGATGTTTGGGAGGGGGGGACATGGAGGTAGGAGGTAGGGGGCAGCGCGTGGAGCGGGAGGGGAGGGCGGGGGGCAGGCAGCCGGGCAGCAAGTGTGGCTGTGTGGGGCAGGGCATGCGTGTGCGGCGCTGCGGACATGAGCATTGCAGTACGGTTTGTGTGCAGCTGGTGCTACTGGTCTTACTGGGACGTGACTGACGGCGGGGCGGGATGAGCTTGCTGCGGATGGCGTCACATACTCACATCTTGTGGCGGGAAACAGGTGGCGTGGTGGAGCACACGTGTGGTGCGCGGCGTGCGTCCCCGTCACACTAAAACACGCCTAAAACAGTTGGCATTATCCGTTTGCAACGCAGTTTATGTTCAGCGGGCGGGGCCTAACAAAGCGCCCATGCTCAACAGTCAACATCACACCCCTTGCTCTGTAGGGACTCAGCCCATTTTGCCAGCTGTTCCAAAGCTGTCATGCATTGTTGCAGCAGCAGGGAGTCGTCATATAGGTGCCAGAAGCGACAAAGCCCAGGGGTGCGGGGTGGCCAACTCGACCGTTGCCGGCCAGGCGTGCGCTTTTGCCAGGCCTTGCTTTTGAAACGCGGGTACGAATGGCCCGTTGCCATGGGCATCGCGACCTCTTCCGACTCGGTCTTAGTGAAAGAGACACCGGCCCACACTTCAATGAATATATGAACATGTTGAAATGCCTCAGACATCACTTGCACGCTCGCCAGGCCTCCAAGCCGAGATTCCAATTTGCGTCGGCAAGCATGTTTTCGACGTCCTCCTTTTAGTCGCCCAGCGCGCCAGGGTGGTGCTATTAGAATTTGCTTACAGGTCTATTTTTTAGAAATCGGCGCGACGCCTGGTTGCAAGGGGGTTTTGGACCCAATCCGGGTCGGTTGGGGCCGGCAACGGTCGAGTTGGCCACCCCTGGCCACCCCGCACCCTTGGCAAAGCCCGTCGCCCCGAGGGCGGCGCTTCAAATCCTCGTTGCGCGTGGTGGTTTGTGCCTAAAATCCACCAGTAAGTTGTGTGACGATGTGTTAGCGGGCTGTTTTGACAGCGGCGCCCCGGGCAATTCCCTGCGCAACCGTCACACGAACCCCATGCCAGCGCGCCGTCACGACCCGACCAGTTGCGAAACACCATCATTGGGTTTTTAAAGGTGCATTGGATACGATAACATTATTGGTAGATAACACGCTTCAGTATCGCCCTCTTGGTTTATTACACCACCAGCCTCCGTTTCCTCGGCGCTAGTGTGGTAGGAACACTGTGATTGTATATAAAAATATAGAGCTTGCTTCAGTTCTTAAGACGCTTCTCCCTATACGAGATTTCGCGCGCTCCGCGAGATTTCACCTGGCGCTCGGCGCCGACCCAACCGAGGATGCCGCCGATGCATACTTTGACTTATACTGCCCCATGAGGGTGGGGATGCGGCGAGAATGCTCGCAAGGAAAACGGATAGCCAGGTTGCATGGCTCCTTGGCCTTTTGATCATTCTGGGTTCGATTTCAGTATCAGCTGCACGCACTGACAGCCTGGAAGACAGTAGCATCGCTTGCCCTGCGGAGCAGCTCGCGACCGCTCTCAGACCAAGGTTTGTGTGGCGCCACTCCGCGCAAGTGTGTATACTGAAATAAGCGACAAGTGTTCCCCTGTCACGCGGAAAGGAGCTGAGCTCCTATAATCTCGTGCGCGCTCCTGCTTTCACGTGATGTGTCGTCCTTTCACCTTGTTGGCAGCCTTGTTGGTGCCCTCACATCGTCATTAAGCCTGTATTGGTGGCTATGAAATTGGCAAAGTTGAAGTCCAGTACATCATGCAGCACTAGTACAGGTTAGTTTCACGGGCCGCCTGACGCGGCCTGTCCTCCTATCAGAAGCTGACCCGAGCGAGCTCCCCGCTCCCCCTCCCCGCTCTACTGACCCAGGCTCGCAGGTCTAGCGAACCTGTCGGACGCCGCGGGGGTGCGGGATGCGGTGGCTGCGGCCCTCGCAGACTGCGCCAGTGGCGCGGCGTCGCAGGTGCGAGAGGGTGCGAGCTCCGGTCACAGACTGCAGGTTGCGGGTTGCGCCGGCTGCTTGTGCCAGTGATGAGCGATGCGGCACATCGCCCTCATCCACCTCCGCCTCACAGCTATTAGACACAGCCCTGTCTACACCTAATGCCTTCTGAATGCCTTCTGAATGGCCTACTTCACCGCGCTCAGCTCGTCTACTCGCACCTCACTTCTGTACCTTTCCTACCACTTCGCCACATACCCTAGCACCCCCTCCCGCCACGCATCTGCTCCGTGTCGACTGTGGACGCAGGCACGTGCAGCTGCGGCCGCCGCCGCCGGTGTGCGCTGGCTGCAGCTGCCCAGCTGGGCCAACGGGCTGCTGGTGACGTGGCTGCGCCGGGCAGTGGCTGGCGCCTCCGCCTCAACCTCGCCGCACCTGGCAGCGTACCTCACGGTGGGTTCAAGGGTGGGTGGGTAGGTGGGAGGTGCATGGACGGGTGGGGGAAAGGGGCAAACAGGGGGCCAAAGGCGGCGGCAAGTAAACCCGTCATGCCATCCGGCGGTAGTGGTGGTGGTAGGGGCGTTGGAGGGACATCAGGGGCGCATCTTGTTAACACCGTATATCCCACACTGGCAAGCAACGGTACCGGTCAATGCTGCCTTTCTCAGCGTCCGCATTTTCCCATCCGGTCGGCTGCCTCTGGGTGCTGAGATAACGTCAAGTCTTTCCCCACCCAAACCCAAACCCACCCTCCATGTCAATCTTCATTCCCGCGCCCCAACCTACCGTGCCCCTCCCCCTTCTTCTTCTAACTCCAATGCATGTTATCCCCCCCCCCCCGCTGTACCTCTGGACATCGGCACTTCATTATTGATTAAACACCATCCATGGATGGCTACCCCACCCACCCACACACACACGCTGATGCACAAGTCTCTTATAGACCTCTGCCTTGTGATCTCTAACACACACATACACACACACGCTGACACGCAGGACCGGCTGCTCACACAGCTGCCGCCCGCCTCCGCGCTGCCCTCCGCCGGCAGCCTGCACGCCCTCACGCACCGCCAGGCCGCCGCCGCTTGGGGGTCCAACTACAGCGTGATCACCTACGATGTCAGCAGCGTGTCGCTGGCGGCATACCTGGAGCCGCGGGTGCGTGCCGCGTCGGTGGGGCGTGCGGCGAATGTGTGTGTGTGTGTGTGTGTGTTATTTCATTCCAATTCTCAGTTCAACCTAGGGGCTGGGGGAAGCGGGGGCCGCACATGTGCGCTTGGATGCGGCTGTGTGGGCGTGTGTGTGTATGCAGCGTTGCAGGTGCGGCCCCTGTTCCACGCACCTACCGGACTGCCTGTCGCTTCATCTTCCTTCAGCCCTGCCGCCGCTGCCCTGTCCCCTTCCCGGCCCTCGGCCTCCTCCCCTCCCCCCGTTGTCTACGCCGTCTTGGCCGCCTTCCTGATCACCATGCCGGGAACCACCACCTCCACCTCCACCTCCCCAGGCCGTCTTGGGCCTGGAGGCCGCCTCAGAGTACGGCGGCACGGAGATGGGCTTTGGCCACGAACCCGAGAACTCCTGCGCCCAGCAGGCCGCCGCCGCCTCCTCCTCAGTCGCCCCCTCGGCCGCCGTCACCGGGCCGCTGCACCCGCGCACCTACCTGCTGCTAGTGTACCGAGCCGATGCGCTGGTGGCGCTGCAGCAGCAGCAGCAGCAGCAATCGCGGGAGCCGGCGGCGGCAGGGGCGGCGGCGGCAGTAGCTCCCACAGCCGCCACGCCGCCGGAGGATTGGGAGGCGCTGGTGCAGCTTCTGGAGGCACACAGCCAGGCTGTAGCAGCTGCAGCTGCAGCTACTGCCAGCAGCAACAGCAGCAGCAGTAGCAACAACAGTGCTACTGCCGCGGCGCAGCTCCCTCGCTACGGGCTATGCATTACCACGGACGCGGCGTGCGGGCGGCTGGGGGACGTGTGGGCGGCTGTAGCAGCCAGTGTGCTGCAGACGCGAGGCACGTGGCAGGGGTATGGTTACAATCTGGCGGCGCCGCCGCCCGCCGCCGTGCCGCTGACCAACGGCACCGGCTGGCGGTACGCGGCGGAGGTGGTCCGGCGGCTGCTGCGGTACAACGCACCGCAACAAGGAATGGCGGGCGGAGCGGACGGCGGCGACGTCGCCCCTTGCTGGGTGGGTAGCAGGGCGTGTGTGTGTGTGTGTGTGTGTGTGTGTGTGTGTGTGTGTTAGAAAAGCACAAGGAGGAAGGGTCGACACCGTGCGTGCAGCATGCATAGGCAACGGCGCGCCATCGATCGTCATTCGCTGCGCGTGTTACCTGTGTGTGTGTGTGTGTGTGTGTGTGTGCGTGTGCATGTGTGTGTGTGTGTGTTAGTAAACGGAAACGGAGAGGAATCCCCAGGGCGTGTGTGTGTGAGTATGTGTGTGTGTGTCAGTGTGTGTTAGAAAAGCACAAGGGAAAGGGTCGACACTGTGCGTGCGTCATGCGACAAGCAAACAGTGCGCCGCGTTCGGATTACCTGTCAGTGTGTGTGTGTGTGTGCGCGCGTGCGCGTGTTGCGGTTAGGGCTTGAGTGCGCAGCGGTAGGCGGGTGGCTGCTTGATGCAAATCAACAACAACAAGCCCTGGGTGGAGTCCTTTGCTGCCATGCCGCATTCCTCTCACTCCTGTGCGCCCGCCACCATGCGGCGTGCCACAGGGTCTGAGCCCCTGGTTTGCCGCGGGCGACTGCCTGCTGACGCTGGAGTGGGACGCCGCGCTGCCGGAGCTCCGCCACGCAGCCGCCAGCCGCCGGCCCGGCGTGGCGGTGCGCGTGGCGCCGCTGCCGGGCAGCCGCGTTGTCGCCGACCGCCGCGCCGCCGACGTTGTGGCCGCCACCGCGACCGCCAGTGGCGCCAGCGGCGGCGGCGGCGGTGGCGGCGGGCAGTCGACTGTGGCGGCGGCGGCGGCGGCGCACGGCGTCGGTTGGCCGTTGGTCAACTGCAGCGTGCCGCTGTGCGGCGTGTCCGCCCGCCACGACCTGCTGTACCTGCAGTTGGACACCGTGGTGCCGCCGTCGCTGCTGGTCGAGCCGCCGCTCGCCACCTCGAGCGGCGCCTCACAGGCAGCAGCAGCAGCAGCAGCAGCAGCAGCCGCAGCGAACACCAGCAGCAGCAGCAGCAGCAGCAGCAGCAGCAGCACCGGCATTGTGCAGGCGGCATTCGCGTCACGGCAGGCGGCTTACGTGAGCCGCCTGGCGACGCGCACTGCGGCGGCCGCCGCCGCCGCCGCCAGCAAGACCGGCGCCGATGCGCAACGAAACACCACAACCGCAACGCCGCGCGCCTCGCTCAACCGGGTGCCGTACAGCGCTGCGTACGACTTGGAGGTTGCTTTCCGTTACTTGGATCCGAGCCTTAGCCCGGGCGCGCTTGCTGACGTGGCGGCGCTGCAGCGCGGCGTGCTGACGTCGCTGGCGGGCTGGCGGGGGCTGCGGCAGGGCTTCACGGACTCGCTGCGGCGGCGGCTGGGTTTCGTGCCGCACGCCGAGGGCGACGTCCAGAACTGCAGCGGCTACGCCTGGACCGACTGGGTGGGTTGGTGGGTGGGTGGGTTGGCGCGTGGGGGCGCTGTGTGTGGGGGCGCTGTGTGGGGCATATGGATGCCCGCCTGGGGGAGGGCCAGCCTGCGTGCATTATGCATTTGCTGTGTGAGCCTGCTGCGTGCCCCGGCTGTGCTGCCGGCACTTGCCACCTGCGGCTGACGAGCTGCGCAATGACGTACTTGACGCCGCCGCCGCCGTTGCAGTGGACAGCGCTGCCGCCCATCACCAGCGATGGCCGTGTGGTGCCGCCGCCCGCCGGCAGCAGCCAGCCGCAGCTGCAACTGCCAGCCCAACTGCCCGGCCTATCCGAGCTGGCGGCGGCGTTGGGGCTGGCCGCTGCCGGTGGCGAGGGGCCAGGCGAGGCGGACAACGGCACGGCGGCGGCCGCCTCGTACGTGCGGGCTCTGTGGCACGCCATCCACAGCCCCAACGCCGCGCCGGACGTGCAATGGCCGCTGGTGGTGAGTGCGTTTGCCGGTGTGCGGTTGTACGTTGCGTTTTGAGTGCCGGGGCCGGGGGCGGGGCAGGCTCGACGCAAGGGCAGGGCGTGATGGGCTGATGCCGGCCAGTAGCTCCCTCCGGTGTGTGCCTCCCGAAACCACTAAGGCCGCAGGTTGCCTGGCCGCACCCGAGTAACGCGAGGCCTGGTTGCTTAAGGCCTTGCTCGGAATACGTGTCCGGCATACCATACCTGGCCCCCACATTCTCCACCGTCACCACCGCCTTCACCCGCCCTGCAGCCCAACTGGTTCAAGTACGCGCTGGGCCAGGCGGCCCTGCTGCTACTGCCGCCGCAAGTGAGCTCCAGCACCAGCACCAGCAGTAGCAGCAGCAGCAGCGCCACACGCCGGCGCGGCCTGGCGGACGCTGCAAACGCAACGGGCGCCGGGACCGACCCAGGCTCAGACGACCAGGCGGCAGTCGACGCGGCAGTGGCGTTGCTGACGCGGCTGCTCACCGACGCCAACACGGCCTTCGGCCAGGGCACCATCCGCGCCACGTACGCGGCATCCATTTCCGCGCCCGCCTGGTCCGCGCCCGCCGCCGCCGCCGGCGGCGGCAGCGGCGGCGGCGGCGCCGTCGTGGTCAGCGCCGTGGCAGCCGTGGTGGCGGCGGCGCTGGTGGCGGCGGTGGCGGTACTGCTCAGGTACTCCAAGCGGCGGCGGGCGCGCAACCGTGACCTGCTGGGGCGACTGCTGGCGCCGCGGCCGGGGCCGGACACGACGCTGCTGATTAGCGACGTGCAGTCCAGCACCACGCTGTGGGAGGTGCGTGTGGGGATTTTCTTGTACTGCAGTTGTACGGCAGGAGCGAGCGGGTCGAGGCTATAGTGGTTTTGCACGTGCGTGCCGCGCCCATGCGATGCAACTGTCTGTTCGTACCGTGTGCCTGCCCGCGCCCGGCTAAGTGCATCTGCCTGCGCCTGTGACGGTATGCGCGCGCGCGCGCGCGTGCGTGTGTGTTTGCCTCTTGCGCAGGAGCTGAGCCCGGACGTGATGGACAAGGCGTTGGCGCTGCACCACGCCACCGTGCGGCGGCTGGCGGCGCGGCACGACGGGTGGGTGGGTCGGGGATGGGTTGCATGGGGGGGGGGGTAGCCATCCATGGATGGTGGGGGTGCAATTGAAGTGCTGGAGAGGCGGCTGTGGAGCACAGAAGGCACAGGGCGCCGGAGAGAGGGTGGCGCGAGCTTTGGGGAGCTGCCGGGCTCGAGCAGGGACCAGGGCGAACAGTGAGAGTGGCGGCCTGGGCGGCTGGGCTGCTGGGGGCTGGCGGCCGGAGACGTGGAGGCCCTCGGGCGGCGGGTGACGGCGCCATAATACCAGCGCCGCGGGTGCGGACCTGGGAAGAGACGGGCTTCGCTATCAAACCCGCAGCATCCTCATAATCTCACGAGGTACAAAAACACTGCCCCTTATGCTGTCGTTGTTGTTCCCTTGCAGCTACGAGAGTTGCACCGAAGGCGACAGCTTCATCCTGTGTTTCGCCGACCCCGCCTCTGCCCTCGCTTTTGCCACAGCATGCCAGGTGCGTGGGGGAAGTGCTGGTATCCTGGAGATCAATTTGATGCGGCGTTCCGCCGCGCATGCTTCTTCCTTGAGAGCAAACGCTCAAGTGTTCTTTCACCCAGCAATACAAGAAATCTAGCGCGCTTATCCCGCTGGCGCTCGTGTTGGTAACTGCGAGTATCCCGGCTCTCGTCCGCGAGTGGACCCGTGCCCCGGCGCCCGGTGCCCGCGTGTTGAAAGTGTCTGTGCGATCAGCACTCATGTACCCTAACCTACGGAGGGAAGTCAATGGACCCACGCCGGGTCAGCGCTTTTCCCTACTCCCGTATCGCAACAGTGTGCCCGGTACCCGGTACCTGCCCTGGCCCGCAGGTCGCGCTGCTGCGTTGCGACTGGCCGCGGCCGCTGCTGGAGCACCCCGAGGCCGCGCCCGTGCTGGCGCTGGTGGCGCCGGCCGGTGGCGGTGGCGGGCTGCAGCAGCAGTCAGCGGCAGCAGCAGGCACGGCCGCGCAGCAGTACCAGCAGCAGTACCAGCAGCAGTACAGCTGCAGCCCCTACCCGACGGCCTCCGGGTACGCCCCCACCCGCTCGGCCCTCGTGCGAGCCGCCTCCCAGCGCGCCGCCACCTTTGACGGGTTCCGCGGCGGCGGCGCCAGGGTGCGCCCAGCCAGCCTGGACTTGTGCGCACGTGGCGGTGGCGGCGGCCTGCGACTCAACCTCGCGGCCTTGGGCGGCGGCGGTTCCCTGGGCGGCGGCGGCGGCGGCGGCGGCACGGTCACGCTCAACAGCGCTGGCGGCGGCAGTGGCCACGGCGGCGGCAGCGGCGGCGGCGGCAATGCCTATCCAGGCATGCTGCTGGGCCTCCTGAGCGGCGGCCCCAGCAATGGATTCAACCTATCGGTCCCGACAACCCCGGTTGCGGTCGCGTCGCTGGGCTCAGGCAGTGCACCCGCCGCCGCCGCACCCGCACCCGCCGCCGCCGCCGCCGCCACCGCCGCCGCCGCCGCCGCCGCCGCCGCCAGCAGCGGCTTACCGCTACAGTCCCAGGGCGGTTTGGACGTTGCGGCCGGCAGCGGCGGCGGCGCGGCGGCAGCGGCGGCCCCGCGCGCTGCTGCGCTGGCGTCATCCCGGCCGCCGCTCAGGGGCGGCGGGGGCGACGCTATGGGCAACGGAGGTGACCCGCCGATGGGCGGCGGCCGCGGTATTGACGATGCGCCGCCGCCGCCGCCTTTGTATGGCGAAACATCAACGATGCCCTCGCCCTTCACTAGCCCGCTGCTGCTGCCTGCAGCTTCCAGGCTCAACACACGGGCCGCACACAGCAGCCCGGACTCGGCGGCGGGCGGTGCACCGGGGGCGAGGGGTCCCAGCGCCCCCGCAGGCGCCGCAGGTCTGGCAGGCGCCGTGCCCCGCGCCACCGCGTGCGTGGCCTGCCCGGGTGGCGGTGGCAGCGGCGGCAGCGGCAGCGGTGGCGGCGGGCCTGACGGCGGCGGTTGTCATGTCTGCGTCACTACCGGCGGCGGCGGCGGCGGCGGCGGCCACCGGCACCTGCCCGGCAGCTCGCGCCTGCGCGCGGCCACCACATCGCCCTCCCTGCCGTCAGCAGCAGCAGCAGCAGCAGGAGCTACAGCCGCTACAGCCGCTACAGCCTCAGGGCGGGCACCTGCGGAGCTCCAGCAGCAGCTGTTGTGCGGGGCCGGGGCCGGGGCCGGGGCCGGGGCCGGGGCCGGGGCCGGGGCCGGGGCCACGCCTGCGCCATGTGCGGTCGGCGCGGTTGCTGCTGCTCCCACAGACCTCTGGAGCGGCGGGCATGTGGGACAGGAGATGCAGTTGGAGTTGGAGGAAGCAGGCGGCCGCAGCGGTGACGGCGGCGGCGGCGGCGGGCCGCTTGCGGCGCCGTGTGGGCCCAGCCAGGCACCATACCTGGCTGCAGGTAACGAAGAAGAAGAATATGGCAATGGTGGTGGTGGCAGTGGAGGTGGTGGTGGCCACAGCGCAGTTGATAACGCCCCTGGCAACACCGCGGCTGCTGCTGAGGGTGTCGCCGGCATCGGGCCCTGGGCGGCGACCCTCACGTGGCTAGCCGGCGGCTCCGCCAGGAGCGGCGGCGAGGGCCTGGGCGGCAGCGGCGGCGGCGGCGGCGGTGGCGGCGGCGGCGGTGCATTTGTGGGCTCGCGCGTCCGCCGCTTTTTCACCACTCGGTCCCATTCGCTGTCGCAGCAGCCCCTCACCAACAACAGCGGGAGCGGGGCTCTCCCCGGCGGCGGCGCCGCCGGCCTTCTGCCGTCGGCGTCGCAAAAGGAACAACCCGACGGCAGCGCAGGCGGGGCCGGGGGCGCACACAGCGCCTTGCCACCGGAGGTGGTGGTGGCTGGTAGGGCCGGCTCGGAGAGTGTCACCGGGGGGGTGCGCCGCCAGCCCGCCACGACGCGCCCTGGCGCGGACGGGAAGTCCTCCGCTGCTGCGATTGCCGTGGATGGTGCGATGGCAGGCGGGGCTGACCCGCAGCAGGATCCACAGCAACAGCAACAGGGGCGCGAGGGGAGCCCAGGCCCCGGCGCGGCGGCGGCGGCCGCGGCCGCGGCAGCCCTGGCTGGGGAGCGTGACGCGGTGTGCAGCTTCGGTGACGCCCTGGCGGCGGCGTTTGTGCCGCTGCTGTCGGCGGCTGCATCGTGGGGGGCGGTCGCAGGCGCTGCCGGAGCCGGAGCCAGAGCCGGAGCGGGGCCTGCTGCGGCCGATGGTGATGAGGAGGGCGTGCAAATCCCAGGCAGCGGCGGGCAGGGCGGCTGCGGCGGCGACGCCGAGGCGCAGCAGCAGCAGCAGCAGCAGCAGCAGCAGCAGCAGCAGCAGCTGGCCGGCGGCTGGGGTTACGGTGACTGGCAGGCAGAGTGGCGGGCGCAGGGCTGCGGACTGGTGAGTGGTGACGAATGAGGCCTCTGTGTTCCGAGGCAGTCTTGGGATGGGTTTGTCAAAGTGACACTAGATGCTGTGCCCCGCGCATCTGCCCCAGGGGCGATCTTGGCGGCTGCCGCCCGGCCTGCCCAGGACCCTGCCCAAACCTCTTGCTCCAGCCCTTGTTTGTCCACCTCCATGCGTGCCACTGCCACTTGCCACTGCCACTGCCACTGCCACTGCCACTGCCACTGCCACTGCCACTGCCACTGCCACTGCCACTGCCACTGCCACTGCCACTGCCACTGCCACTGCCACTGCCACTTGCCACTTGCCACTGCCACTGCCACTGCCACTGCCACTGCCAACTGCCAACTGCCAACTGCCAACTGCCAACTGCCGCTGCCGCTGCCGCTGCCGCTGCCGCTGCCGCTGCCACTGCCAACTGCCACTGCCACTGCCAACTGCCACTGCCACCTGCCACCTGCCACCTGCCACTGCCACTGCCACTGCCACTGCCACTGCCACTGCCACACTGCCACTGCCACTGCCACTGCCACTGCCACTGCCACTGCCACTGCAGTCGGTAATGCTGCCCGACGGGCGCTGCGGCCTGGTGGCCTTCCGCGGGCTGCGTGTGCGCATGGGGCTGCACAGCGGGCTGGACGGGCAGGTGCCCGGCGCCATGGCCTTCAACCGGGTGGGCGCCGCCTACAAGTACAGCGGCCCCTTCGCCGACATGGCGCGCCACGTGTCGGACGCCGCCTCGGGCGGCCTCATCACCCTGTCCGCCGCCGCGTTCCAGGTGGGGTTGGGGTTGGGGTTGGGGTTGGGGTGGGGGTGGGGGTGGGGGTGGGGGTGGGGGCGGGCGGGCGGGCGGGTGGCTGGCTCACGGGGGATTATCGTCAGTCGGCTGCTGCCTGGCAACCAGGGCTGGACGGGTGCCACATGAGCCGTGCTGTGCTGATTAGCCACCCGACTCCTTGGCGCAACCGCCCATCCCTCCGCTCCCTCTCTCTCCTTCCCTTCCTGGCACTGCACGACTGCAGCGACTGCACCACTCAGGGGATGATGATGTGGGCGCCAACAGCGGCAGCGGCGGCACCGGAGCCGGCAGCGCGGCAGGCGGCGGCGGCGGCGGCGGTGCCAGTGGCAAGGCTCTGCGCGCGATGCGGGCCGCCGCCGCCGCCGCCGGCGCGGGGCGTGGTGGGCGCCGCGGCGGCCCAGGCGCGGGCGGCGGCGCCGTCAGTCGCAGCCTGGTGGTGTATGCCGGACACTACGACCTGGTGCCGCCCGAGTCGGTGCACAGGAAGGCGCCCGCCACCGGCATTCACCACACGGAGGCGTCGGAGGCAGAGGCGGAGGCCGAGGCGGAGAACGAGGCGGCGGAGGAGGTTGACAATGCAGCTGCGACGGCGCATGGAGGAGGCAGTCATGACGGGCTTCTCGGCGGCAGCGTGGCACTCGCGCCGCCTGCGCCGACTTCGCGCCTGCTTCCGTCTCGAAGCACGGATCGCACCGTTCCCACCCTGGCCGCACCCGGCACCCGATTCGCTCAGCCGTCATGCGAGCAGCATGAGGGGGCAGTGGCATCAGCTGCCGCTGCGGCCGCGGCCGCGGCCGCGGCTGCTGCTGCCGCAGCAGTCGCGGCCGCCGCCACCAACATGACCGCAGGCGCCTGCACGGCCGCCGGCTTTTCCCACACCACCGCCAACACACACCTGGGTGGGTCGCACCATAGCGGCCTGTGGGACAGGAGCGGCACCACCGCCGTAGCCGGTGGCGGCGGCGCCTTCAGTGCCCTGTTCCTCAGCAGCACGGTTCTGCCTGACGACGGCGGCGGCGCAGTCAGCGGCTGCGGTACGCCTCATGACCTGACGACAGCGGGCCCCATTGCCTACCGGGCAGCGGTGCAGCCAATCCGCGGCCCCGCTGGTCTGCTGCTGCTGCCGCCGCCACCGTCGGCTGTGGCGCAGTGGGCGCGTTCGGCGGCGGCGAGGCCTGTGGCGGAGGCTCGGCTGGGAGAGGGGGAGGGCGACCTGGATTTCGCGGCGGAGGCGCTGAGGCAGGGCCCCACCGGCGGCTCAGGCGGTCACCCGGGCATCATCCGCGCCGGCGGTCAGTCGCCGGGGCGGGTCGTGGCGGTGCTGCCGTCTTCGGACCTGGCCGGTGCCGGTGCCGGTGCCGGCGGCGAGGAGGTCAGCGCTGGCGACCAGCAGGGCGCGGCGGCGGCGGCGGCGGCCCCGCAGCAGCAGCGCCGTGCGGCTCGCGCCGCGCCCACCGCCCGCCCGTCCCGCCTGCACCAGATCCGCGCGGCGGCCGCGGCGGAGGTGGCGGCGGCGGCGGTTGCCGCGGCCTTCCAGGAGGAGGAGGCTGAGGCGGCGGAGGCGGCCGCCGGCTCATCCTCGAGCAAGCTCAGTCGTAAGCTTCTTAAGGCGATGGGCTATACGCAGCAGCAGGCTGGGGGCGCGGGCGGTTACGCGGCAGCTGCAGCGGCGGCAGCGGCGGCGCGGGAGAGCCGCGGAGGCAGCAGCCTCCGGTCCACGGCTCGCAGCAGCGACATGCGCGACCGAGACATGCTGGGCTTGATGGCTGCCGGCAGCGATGACAGGAGCTACGGGGTGAGGAGGGGCCTCACGGCGACAACGATGATGCACGGCTCCCGCGACGTGAGCGCGAGCACCAGCGGCAACCCTACGGCGCCAGGACAGAGCGGCGGCGGCGGCAGCGGTGCCGCTGGCGGCGCCGTCAGCGCCACAGCAAGCTACCTCATCCCTCCGCACGGCGAAGGCGTGGGCAAGGAAGGTCATACGGCAAGCTACGGAGAAGACGAGGGGGAGGAGGAGGCGGAGGAGAGCTATGGCCCGGGTGGCAACGGGTACCCCGGCGCTGGCAACGGCAGCAGCTGGCAAGCAATGAAACGCTACGGACGCACGTCGCGCTTCGGCGGAACGCAGCAGGGCGGCAGCAGTCACGCGCGCGCAGCGACGGCTGGCCAGCTGAGCCTTGCCCTGCCCGCTGTTGCTGCCCCACCGGCTGGCAACGCGTCTGCACAGCAGACACACCCGTTGCCGTCGAACCCCCACCAGCACGACCACCAGCACCACCACCAGCAGCAGCAGCAGCAGCAGCAGCAGGCCAGTGGCCCGCTATCAGCGTTGTTGTCCTCATGGGCTGGCAGCCGCCGCCGCAGCGGCGAGGGCATTAATTCCGCAGCCGCTGCCTCAGGAGGTGTCGAGCCAAGCGCAACCGCAACGCATGTGGTGCCGGCCGCGGCCGCGGCAGCGGCGGCGGGGCCGGTGGTCGCGGCATCTGGCGCCCTCTTCAGCGGCTTCCTACGCAGTGGCGCGCTAGGGAGCTTCGTCCGGGCCAGCCTGGGGTTGGGGGCCGGCTCCGGCTCCGGCGGCGCCGCCGCCGCCGTCAGCAGCGGCGGCGGCAACGGCGACCACGGCCGCGACCGCCACCACGACCACGCTGCCGCCGTCGCCGCCGCCGCCGCTGCTGCTGCCGCCGTTGCGGGCGTGTTCTCCTCCTCCTCCTCCTCCATGTCCGACCTGCCGGCCGGCCTCATCACGACCGGGGCCGCTGACGACGCTGACGAGCTCATGAGCAGGAGCAGTGCTGCTGGTAATGGCATTGGCAGCAGCAGCAGCGGCCATGCGGACGATGTAATCGGTGCCGCCGTGTTTGGGCGCGTGTCCCGTGCGCCACGGGGGCCTGGCGGCGCCGTACCGCGCGCAGGCTCCCCCCCGCCGCCGTACCCTTGGATGCAGCCCACCACCGCCGCCGCCGCCGCGACCACTGGCGGCAGTGGCAGCGGCAGCGGCAGCGGCCCCGCCGGCAGCGGCGCCGCACCGGGCTGCACAGCTGGCCGGGCGCCGCGGCGGCTCGCCCCGGGCGGGTCCTCTGCACACCCGCTTGAAAAGCAAGGGGAGCAGCAGTCACGTCGCATGCAGGCATCGTCACAGCCGGTTCCGGCGCCGCACAAGAGGAGGAACACGGGCCGCCGGCAAGCGGAGGAGGAGGGGGAGGAGCTGTGGGCCGCGGCCTACGGTGGAGGTGGAAGCGGAGGCGGAGGTGGAGGCCTGGCGGGTGGGGGCAGCGCCGCCCTCTCAGAGGGCCCGGCGGCGCTGTATGTGGCGGTGCCGGCGGCGCTGGCGTGCCGGCTGGTGCTGGCGCCGCCGCTGCAGCGGGGCGGGCCGCCGCTGCAGCTGGGCACCCTGGCCGCGCCCATTGGCGTCATCACGGTGAGTGGGAGGAGATGGAGGGGGTGGCCACGGCGGCGGACTGGTCCTTGCGGGGGAGGGGGGTGTTCATGCGCCGGTGTGTAAAACGCCACGGTGGGACTCAGAGCAGACGGAGAGGTGTCGCTACCAAACCGACAGCTTTTGCGTAGCGAGATGCAAAACCCAACTACCGTAATAACTGCCCCACGTGCACGGCGGAGATGCCCCCTACCGCCTCGTGATTGTGCGTCAGCGCCACCTTCTGGCCCTGTGCATGCTCCTCCCTGCTTGCGCCCTGCCGACCCCCCCCCACCATTACCGCCACCCCCACCACCACCCGGGCGGCGGCAGGTGGCGTTCGTAAAGGTGGTGGGCGCCAGCGCGCTGCTGGCGGAGCTGCCGGAAGCTGCGGGCGCGGGGCTGGAGGCCTTCCAGTGCCTGGCGGGCGGGGCGCTGCTGGGCGGCGCGGGCGGCTACCTGGTGGAGGGCGGCGACGGGCTGGTGCTGGCGGCGTTTGGCAGCGCGGCGGCGGCGGTGGGCTGGGCGCTGGAGTGCGTGGAGCGCGTGGCGGAGCTGGTGAGCAGTTTGTTTGTGTGGCCGTGTGCGGGCGCCAAACAGGGGTAGGTTGGGGCACTTGGCATTGCAGCTGAGCGCATGGGGGTCGTACTAGCACGTGCGCGCGGCCTGCGGCTCGGCCGAGCCTTGGCTGCCCCCCCCCCCCCGCCCTCAACGTAAAAAATGCATGGAGCCCCCGCCCTCACCGGGTTCTCCACGTTCTGCGGCCCCCACAGGACCTGGATGAGGAGCTGCTGCAGCACGAACTGTGCGCGGTGGGTGGGTGGGTGGGTGGATGGGTGGGTGGGTGGGTGGGTGGGTGGCTGGCTGGGTGGGTGGGTGGGTGGGCGGGCGGGTGGGTGGGTGGGTGGGTGGGTGGGTGGGTGGGTGGGTGGGCGGGTGACTGTGCGGCACCGGCACCTAGGCGCTAGGTGTTAGGGCACGTGCATGCACGTTGGCGTGGACGGCTGTGCTGTGCCTGCGGGGCACGTGGCCGCGGTCGTCATGTGGCCGCTGTCGTCATGTGGCCGCTGTCGTCAGCCATCAGCCGCGCCGCCAGCCGCGGTGTGGTGCTGGGGATCACTGGATGGTGCCAGTCGAGGCGGTGTGCGCCCCCACGACAAAAAAACATGAAAGGCACTCATGCAGCGGTCATCTCCACATGAGCTTAATTGTAATATGTGTGTGTGTGTGTTTGGGTGTTTGCAACAGGAGGAGTTGCTGGCTGGTGATGCGGCTGGAGACGTCCGCACCCTGATGTCCACGTTTGAGCACCCGGGTGGCGTGGAGGAGCACGGCGGCCGCGGCGGCGCCCGCGTCAAACAGCAGCAGCAGCAGCAGCAGCAGCAGCAGCGGTGGCGGCGCGGCATCAAGCGGACAAAGAAGGGCCATGAGGAGGGGGAGGCGGAGGGGGACGACAGCCCGGCGGCCCCGTCCCCGGCTGGTGCCGCAGCGCCGCCTGGTGATACGCAGCGAGCCCAGCTGTTGCGGGGACAGAGCACGGTGCTGCAGCGGCGGGGGCTCAGGATCAAGGTATGTGTTAGAAATCACAAGGGGAAAACAAGCAAAGCAAAGACCGTGTATGCAATGCGATCAAGACAAAGCAGCGTCGCGTCCGGTTTACCTGGAATTACCTGAGCCGCCGACCTGCTTGTGTGTGTGTGTGTGTGTGTGTGTGTGTGTGTGTGTGTGTGTGTGTGTGTGTGTGTGTGTGTGTGTGTGTGTGTGTGTGTGTGTAACAACGGGTTTACAGCTGTCTGGGTGGATCACGTAATCGTGTATCGTGTGTGTGTGTGTGTGTGTGTGTGTGCGTGCTGCCGTGCGTGTTGCTCCGGGCGCTCCATCTTGCTCCGCCCTGCCTGCTGCTGCTGCTGCTGCTGCTGCTGCGTGCGCATGTATGGCACTGCTGACATGACTCATGTTCACTCCTGTCTTCAAGGCATGTGCACGACGCCCCCACCACGTCCACCGTCATCCTCACCGCAGCTTCCATCATCCACACCCCCATTCTCACCTCCGCCCCTTGCTTCCTCCCTCCTCCCTCCTCCTCCTCCGCCGCCGCGGCCGCTGCCCCTACCCACACGCCACACCGGCCTCGTCCGCAGGTGGGTCTGGACCGCGGCCCCGTCAGCCACACACTGGTGGAGGCGTCGGGGCGGCTGAGCTACCGCGGCCGCGTCATGAACAGGTGGGGGCGAGGGCGAGGGCGTGTAAGGGTGTGTGCATACAGGTGAGGGCAAGCATGCGCAGGAGGAGTGGTGGTGCGTGTACGCGCTTGGAGCAAAGTGGAGTTTGGTGGCATTTGGCAGGGGGCTTCATGCCAGGCTGCTGCCGGTGATGGTGTTACATTCATTATGATGCCCATTACTGGTCTTTCTGTGGCGTCGCTGTGATCCCCTCGTAATGATCATGTTAAACGCAGGGCGGCGCGTATTGCCGGCATTGCAGCTGCGGGCCAGGTGCTGTGCAGCGGCGGCGTGTGGGAGTGCGTGGAGGCGGCCCAGCAGCAGCAGCAGCAGCAGCAGGTGGAGGTGGAAATGGAGGCAGCCCAGCAGCAGAATGCTGGTGGTACTGCTGGTGGTACTGCTGGCACACGTTGTGGTGGCGGCGGCGGCGGCAGGGGCGGGCGCGTGCTGGGCGTGAGCCTGGGCCTGATGGGCCTCAAGGGTGTGTCGCAGGCGGTGCAGGTGGTGCGCTGCGTGCGGCAGCCGCCGGCCGCAGCCGCCTCCGCGTTCCAGGAAGACGAGCAGGAGGTGCAGGAGGAGGAAGGCAGCGGCCTGCCGGGGGGGCGGGGGCGGGGGCGGGGGCATCCACGCCCTGGGGACGGCAGCAGTGGCGTGCAGATGTGGCACGTGCCGACACGGACACAGCAGGGGGGGACTAAGGAGGGTGGAGGGTATGCTGGGCCTGGGGCTTGAACTTCGTCGCTAAGCGGTTGCCATGGAATACGTATATATACGCAAGACATCAAGCTGTTGGGGGCCTCGAAAAGAGGAACGGCACATGCCGCGCAAGGACCGGTTTGCTGGATACGCCGCCAAACCGCCCGGGCTTTCAGGTTCTGTGGGCAGCTGTGCCGGTTTTTATTATTGGAATGTTGAATCGAAATAGTGGGTTGGAGTACTGTGTCATTCACAGAGATATGGATATGAAGCAGCTTATAATGGAAATTGCCTTACCATGTCGATAGAAAATGCACGACCGCACCTGCTGGTATCTGGTACCTGGGAGCGGGGATTGCTGTGCCGCGCGCTGTGTGGCAAGATTACGGAAGTACAATGGTCATGGGTGAGAGATAGGTCAAGTGAAATTATCTTATGATTCATGGTGGTGGTGGGGAATGCGCCAATTGATGAGCACGTTGTATGAGAGTATGATATGCGTCCATGATATGATGATGGTGATCATGAAGTATTTATGGATGCAGACACTGGAACGGATTGCATAACACGGAAACGCACAACTATTTGGGCGCGCTGATGTGTATTGCACCAAGACTTCCATCGTGGACTGTTGTCAATCCAGGACAGGCTTCCTCTTGAGGCGGATGAGATGTGTTCCGGCGAGAATGTGAATGAGCGGGTGACATGAATTGCTTCTCGCGCTGCGCCGCATAGCATTTGCGTTGTGCAGGGCGGGGCATCCTAGTGTTGGGGGAGAGGGAATGCTTGACTCAATTTCAGTTTGAGTTCGGAAGCGGGCTGGTTGGGGTTTTGGGGTGCTGAGGACGAGCTGGCTCCCGGGCTGTGGATGCCCTTGCAAGCAACAGACAGCATGGGCCCTGCCGGAAATTGTGGTGAGAGACGAGCGTACATGGGTATTTACGGTGGTACGCGTCATGGCACAGGGGATGCAACGTAAGCGTAAGCGTAAGAACACACGGCGCGCGCGGCAATTTGTTGGCACACGCACGCATATGAACGGGGGAAGTGCTTTCAGATGATGGATGACGCGCATGTGTGTACAAGAGGTTGTAGTTTTGCGCTTTGTGACATTAGTCCAACAGTGCCGTGGTTCCAGAGGGCGCAACTGGGCCTGGGCCCCATGCCGGCGCAGGAGCAGGCGCTTGAGTGGTCGAGCCGGGTGTTGCTGGTGGAGCACGGAGGAGGGTAGCTAGCTAGGGAGGCGGGACTACAAATATGGTAGGCAGGGGAAGCTCCCACACCGAAATAGCCAGGGGCGCCCCTGGCGCCCCTGGGAATAGCGCAGTAAGCTTGGCATGAACATCGATGTGGATGGGGGTCTGCGCACGTTCCAGCTCTTCAGGCCGGCTGCCAGTCAGCCCACAGCAGTAGCCTTTTAGCGCCACACATCTCAGCAGCAGGCCAGCATTTGCAGCTCCTCCTCCTCCCAGTGACCCCTCAGGAACACGCAGCAGTCCTCGCCGCCGCAGTACCGCCCGGCCGCACCACACACCTGGCACGCCACCGGCAGCTCTTGGCCCGCCTCGCTGTCGCCTACCAGGTTCGGACAGCCCCGGTTGGCGCACAGCCCCAGCCGCCGCCGCACCTCGCTAGGGGTGAGCAGCAGAGCCACGTCCTCCACCGCTGCAGCAGCCGCTGCAACTGCTGCTGGAGACTCAGGAGCGCTGCCGTTACCACCGCCGCCTGCCCTGAGCTCCGCAAGCACCGCGGCACGCGCCGCCGTCGCCGCCTCACCCGTGGCCCAGAGCTGCTCCAGTCGGCCGAGCCCTCCCTGCCAGCAGCCAGTCCGCTTGAGCAAGCCCTGACAGATGCGACCAGAGTTGCGCTCGACAGCGTCGTTGGTAATAAGCGCGGCCCACAGCGCCTCAGCCGCTCGCAACACGCACGCCTTCTCTATGCTGCTAAGCTCCCGGGTAGTCGCAACGAAGTTGATGGACTGAAACGGCATGAGGTCGTACAAGATGAAGCTCGCCATCTCCTTGGCCGCCTGCGCGTCCCCTCGCTCCAAAGCATGTGTGTGAGCCAGCACCAGCGCCGGCACCCACTCCAGCACACTCAGCGCCAGCGGCATCACCGCGGCACCCACCGCGCCGCCGCTGCCGCTGTTGCTATTGAGGGCTATGGCCCAATTGTCGGCCGCGGTGGCCAGCCAAGTGGATGCCAGCAGTGACACCAGCTCCACCCGGTGAGGCTCTGACGCCGCTGGCTCGCTGGTGCCGCCGCTGTCGCCAGCAGCCGCGCAACCGCGGTCACGACCACAACCAGTGCTGCCCGCCCGCATCGACCGCAGCACGCTGAGGGGTACGCGCTGCTTGCTCACATACGCCGCCCCCGCCGCCGCTATGTCGTGTGCGCTCCTGCCACCTGCCGCCCCCACCTGCTTGCCTGCTGATGCCATCATTGCGCGCGTAAGCTTGGCGGCGCTGACTATAAAGGCCGCCGCCTGCCGCCGCGGCGCCGCCTCCAGCACCATGTGCTCCACCCTGCTCCACTCCACGAAGGCACTGGGCGCATCCAGGACTGCGGCCCCCCCCTGGACCCCGCCAGAGAAGAGCACTGCCGTCCGAGGGACCGTGCCAGGGCCTCCAGCGCCGGCAGCAGCCCCAGGCTCAGGCCGCCGTAGCACAGGCTGGCGCACTGGGCGGCGACTAGGGCCATGACGGCGTCAGCGGGCAGCGGGCGGGGCGGCGTCGGCACACCCTGACGCCGACACGGCAGCGGGTCCCTGCTGCTTTAGCTTGGGGGCCTGCTGCGGGCGGCTGCCCGCGGCGATTAAAGCTGCGGCTGCGCTTGCTGCGCGTGGCGGCGCCTGCGGCGGCGGCGGCTGCCCGGGGTGGGGTTGCTGGGGCCAGTAGTTGTAGAGGCTGTGAAGGAGCTGGGCGGCCTTCTCCTCGGCTGGGCCGTTGCCGCCGGCGCCCTGCAGCGCTACGGGCCATCAAGGGGCGGATGGAAGGGTTTGCAACTATTCATGATTAGTTGGTTACGGTACTCAGTAAAAACACATACGGTATGGTGGTCGGCGGGGGCACATGGAACTAACCGCATACTGCATGTCTGTATTCAAGGCAGGTAGCACATGACAGCTCGACACGCACGGTGATACAGGCAGGTCACAGCTTACCGGTCAGCAACGCCGTAGGCAACGCGACACTGCCGGCCCACAGGCATTCCGTGTCCATCGCCACAAACCAAACAAACTCAAGGAAGCCCCGCCGTCATAACCCGTTCCTGCCCCAGCCCCAGGGCTTCCCGCATGCGGGCCTGCTCGGCCGCGGCGGCCTCCGCGAGGCGCTGCGAGTCCCTGGCCGTGGCCTCACACCGCTGGCGGCTGTTGACGGTGTGCGCATACCACAGGCTCTGGAATGCCAGGCCTGAGCAAGCCCTCTGTGCTATCCCACCCTGCCGGTACGCCTTCAGTCGCGCCTCCCGCCGTGCGGCCGCCACTGCCTCCGCCACCTCCCGCCGCTTCTCCTCTCGGCGCTGCTTTGCTGTCGCCGCCGCCTGCTTGCTTGCCTGCTTGCTTGCTGCCTGCTGCTGCTTTGCGGCCGCCGCTGCATGCTGCCGCAGCTGCTTTTGAGTCAGCGGCTTGGCGGTTCTGGCTGCCGAGCCTGAAGGCCCCACCGAGCCACCTCCTCTTCCATCGATGCTGCTCCTGCTCACCCCACCCGCCTTGCTCGCCGCTGCATTCACGCTGGCAGCAGACGTCGTCGGCGGTGTGGCCCCGCGCCCGGGTCCGGGCTGTGGCTGTGGCTGTGGCTGCAGCTGCAGGTACCCGCGCCAGCGCTGCAGCGCCACGTGTGCCGCCCGCACCGCTAGCTCCCACCAGGCTCGGTCACTCAGCGGCTGCGCCTGCGGCTGCTCCTGCTGCTGCTCCTGCTGTGGGCTATCCTGTTGTTGTGCGCCTGCGGCACGCTTCACGCCTGTGTGACCGAGCCTAGAATGCATTTGTTACAACAGGGACCACTGACGTGGATCGGGAGCTTCTGCTCTGACCTGAGGGGTGCGCCTGCGGCAACGCCCTCATTCTACCATAGAGCCTAGAGCTGCCTAGAGCTGCCGTTGCTGCTGTCAGTGCCGCCGCCGTTGGCGTGAATGATGTCCAATGCAGCCAGCCGCGGATGGTGTGTATCACATACCGCACGTCCAGGACCACACAGCCCGGCACGCTCGCCGTGCCTGTCCACACAGGTGAAGCACGTGTGAAGGTGGATGGGTTGCGCCGAAGGCCACTGAGTCCTCGACTCGATTACAGCTGCGGAGCCAAATAGGGGGACCGCCGCAACGTAGCTGGAAGCGAAGGTGCCAACGCACATGACCACCGCTACTGCCCGCCGTACCTCTGTGCAAGCAGGGATTGGACCCGCCCCTGAACTCACCGCCCCATATGCTCTCATCCGCCTTCCTTTCTCAACAGCGGCAGCGGCAGCTGCTGCTGCACCGCCGCCGCTTCCATGCCAGCGGCTGCTAAACTGCCGCCACCGCTGCTGCTGCTGCTGCTGCTGCTGCTGGGGGCAGACGACGCAGCAGGGTCCGCGGCGCGCAGGTGACGGCGGCGAAGCGCGGCGGCCTCGTGCGCCTCATGCGCCCCCTCCGCCGCCGCCACCTGCGCGACCACGTGCGCCGCCTGCAGGAATTGCATGGCGGGGCCCAGCCCCGCCACGTCAGCAGCAGCAGCAGCAGCAGCAGCTCCTGGTCAGGACTCAGCGGCGGCGGCGGGGGCACCGCCTCATGCTCATCGGGTGCTGCCGCAGCTGCGCGGTCTGCGTTTGCGACAGCCGCTGCGGCTGCTGGCTGCTGGCCGCACCGGCTGCTGGTGCGCTTCCTGCGTAGGCGGGTGGATGGGTGCACACACACACACGGCTGCATTGTTACAATGGGCCCCGCTTTATCGTCATTCAACACTTCTCGACACTTGCCACAGCGTATCGCAGTGACGCTAGTGCATGTAGGCGGCTTAAGCGGCGAGACTGGCTCCCTCACGCCCGCCCGCCCGCCCGCACCGCGGCTCGCATGCTGCATGCATCACGCATCCACGCACGCACGCACGCACTCACGTGTCACCTGTTCGGCCGTCGTTGCAGTGAAGTACAGGCTAGCCATCAGCGTGCCGCAGGCGCTGAGCAGGCGGCCCCAGGGCGGCCAGCTGCTGAAGGCTGTGGGGCCGCGGGCGAACGCCCGCGCGCACAGCTCCAGGGCCCCAGCACGGATCCGCGCCAGGGCCACGCGCCGTGCAGCTGCTACCAACGCGCGTGGGGACTCACGGCATGCCGCGTTGAAGGGCAATGCCACGCGGAGCAGCACCTCCAGTTTGCGGGCAGCGCCGGACGCGCAGGTCAGGCCTTGTGGGCAAAAGGCGTCGCGCCTGGAGCACGGCTGACCAGGTGCTTTGTCCTCCACGTCCTCCACCACATCACCACACTGAGTAAGCTCAGCTGCTGCCATGAACGTGAGCGCCGCGAGTAAGCTCCGCAGTAGCCGGTTCGGGTTGCCAAAGTCAAGGGCGCCAGCCTTGCCGGCGACCAAGGTTTGTGCTGGCGACCAAGGAAAGATATGATTCCCATGCACGCATTGGCCAGTTCTCAGCGTCGACGCCTGCGCTGTCCAATATATAGCCATGTCTGCAAGGAAAAGTTTGGTCATCAGCATATCCTCGGTGCGCCCCGCCATGTTTGAGGGGAGCTGTAGAATAAGCGGGGACAGGAGCTATGGACTAAGCGGTGAATGTACCGGCGCAGAACTATGACACTCGACATCGATGGGCTCATACCGTGCCCCTCCCCCCTGCCCACGGTCGAGTTGGCCACCCCGCACCCCTGCTGTCGCCCGGCCATTGTCTTGCTGCACGCCGCTCGCATTAACTGAACCCTCGAACTAGCGCTCATCCGTGGACGCCTGCCTGCAGGTGCGATGTCTCCCGCTTTCGCGTGCTGCGTGGCAGCGACATACAACCACGATGTCCCTCATCGGGGGAAGCGGCGGGAGCGATGTCAACAAACTTGCAGCGTCTCGGCGCCTGACAGCCACAAAGACTCTTCTTGCAAGCGCTCTGCACCAGAACCAGAACTGCGTCAAGGCTCCACACCGCTCGAAAGCCCCCGAGATTCCGTCGTCTCGCGTCCTTGCCTTCCGCTATCCGGATATGATGTGAATAAATCCTCTGTCAACCATCATTTACGCAGCGTGGGCCACGCTAGACACCGATGGACGTGAACCCGGCGCAGCGCGAGCAGCTGCGTACCGTCCTTCAAGCGCGCGGAGCTGACCTGACGCGCATCGGAGATGCTGTTCTGGACACGCTGTGGATCAACGGCTACTGCAATGAGCGTGCTCTGCAGGTGGGGTCCGGCAAAGCGGCAATTATAGTGGCCCGTGTTGGGGCCTGGTGTCCTTGTATGCCGATAGACATGACAACATTACTTATCAGCCTTCGCATTCGCACCCTCCTGCACAGGAGGCCAGTTGGAGAGGCCTCACAAAAATTGGGCTGCAGCCTAGCCTTGTTGACCACATCCTAGCACTGCAAGGTGCGGAAACCTGTATAGACGTCCATTTAATGCAAGGGTTGGGGGCTTTCCACCACGATGTGTCGACTTCCCCGGCGTGGGGGCCTGAGCAGCTCAAACATTCTGGGGGCTTCATTATGTACGCTTTTGAGCTAGCAAGCACACTGCGGCCCTTGTCTCATCTCGCCGCGACGCAAGCATGCATTTTGGCTTGAACGTAAAACATGGACGATCGCGTTGACGTCGTGGCGGAGTAGAGCGCAGCTGATGCTCAACAGCCTGCTCTCTGCCCCGAGGGCAGGGATGACTTGCACGTAATGTCGTGGGAGCAGCGGCCACCCTGATTATCTGGTCTCTTTGCGTTGCTTGCTGCAGCCCCCGCCGCGCGGAGTGATGTTTCGCAGCCGCCAATCACAATGGCAGTGCTGAAGGAGGCGCTGGAGTTGCAGGCGGCCACGTTGAAGCAGGCGCTGGAGGGGCAGGCAGCCACGATGCAGCAGGCGCTGGAGGCCACGACGAAGCAGGCGCTGGAGGGGCAGGCGGCCACGACGAAGCAGGCGCTGGAGGCCACGTTCAAGGTGGCGCTGTCCGACAACCGGGCGGCCTGGCGTTTCCCAGTCTCAACAGTTGACTGGGACGAGGTGCAGCGGAGCTGGGCGAAGGTAAGCCAGGGCCCACGAACCAAGTGGTGGTATTCTTGCCCACAACGCATTGCCGCGGCAATGGGTGTTGCCATGCGTGTGCTTCTTTAGAGCGTAGCGTGGTGACTTCCATGCGGATGGTAGTGAACATACTATTCACGCTAGTGTGTACCGGTCTAGTTCATGCATGTGGCGCTGACGGGCCCATCCTGACCAGCTCCCTCCTGCGAACTTGGCCTAACTGCTTTGCAGTACCTGGACGAGGTGCCTCGCAGCAAGAAGACGTCCTGACTAGCTGGGATTGTTGTGTTTGTGATCATCGTCTGTTTGTGCGCTACGTTTCTCGGATGGCTGGGCGGAGTGGTGCCTGTGGCGCTGGCTGTGTTGGCGCTGCTGGGCGCGCGGTACTGGCGCAGCGCCGCCGCCATCACCCGACGGATGTGGGCGGCGGTGTGGGGTGGCCTGTCAGCGGTTGTGTGGGCTGGTGCTGAGGTGGCGCGCACGACGTTCTGGTCGGCGTGCCGCATGGCGGTCGTGCGCTGTGCGCAATTTGCAGTGCGGGCGCTGCTATGGCTCGTGTTGTGGGTTCCGCTGACCACCGTCATTGGCACTGTGGCCGCGCTTGGCGACAGCTGGCCGCTGGCTGCAACGTTTGTCATCCTTCTGGCGGTGGTGGTGAAGGCGGTCTGGCACGGCGGGCTGCCTCCAGCGGACACGAGCGCCAACTTGACGTGGCTAATGGTCGACTTTAGGGTCGCTATGTGCATGTCGCTCTTGTCCTGGCGCTTCCTGGTGGCAGCCCAGAAGTGTGGAGCGTTCCTGCTGGCGCTGTGGCTCAAGTGCGAGCAGTGGCAAGGGCTGGTCGCCGCTGTTTGCTGGGGCCTTGATGTCGGACCGCATCCGATTGAAGATGGCGACACTGCTGAGGCCCAGGCGCTGACGGCGGGGGCGGCTGCTAGTCAATCCGCATGACATATTGACATATGTGCTTTGTGTGTTGCATGTTTAGCTTCTTTACTGCAGACAACTTCAGTGCGGATGACTAAACAAGACGCTGAATTCCAGGACGACAGATATATTCATAACCATGATGTATGGGCGCGGCTTGCTGTCTGCGCATGCATAAATGTACCAATATCAGTGAGACCAGGGTGAGACGGCGGGTTGGTCAAGCCCTGACTGCCAGGCGTACTTTGTGTGTTCGTCGTGTGGTTTGCCAGGCCGCTGCTGTCGACTGCCGTCGGTTGCGACCTGCATGCATAGCTATGAGGTTGCTTTGTAAGATTACTATTTTGCTCGTGGAGCGGTCTGCATATGTGTAACCAGCACTCATATGTGTGTGTGGTTGGATGTGGGAGGTACGGTTGATGCCATCAACGCCATGTCCTGTAACCGTGCCATGCTGAATGATGGAGCTTGGTCCCAATCACGTTACCGCACACCCAAGCATATGTAGTGAGAAACCGGGGTGGGAACAGCCGGTCAGTAGCTCTTGTTGTTACAGGGATTGAAAGTACGCATTCCTTCTCCTGCAACGAGACTTAACGAGCCGCACACCTCGTTTCTCGTAGCATTGTTTCTCACGTCACCGCGCACACGTCCAGCATAGGCACTCCAACCAGCTACTGACGTCGGTACAGTCACAGCGCGTTTCTCCTGCTTCTGACCCCTATGCCTTGCTTGCTTATATTTATGGATATGTGGGGGGCTTCGGACACTACCGGGAACTCGCCTTCTTGCCCCTTGCCTATTCCATGAGCATAGGCACTCCACGTTGTCCACGAAGCTCGCCATCTCCATGGCCGCCTGCGCGTCCCCTCGCTCCATAGCCAGTGTGTGAGCCAGCACCAGCGCCGGCACCCACTCCAGCACACTCAGCGCCAGCGGCATCACCGCGGCACCCACCGCGCCGCCGCTGCCGCTGTTGCTATTGAGGGCTATGGCCCAATTGTCGGCCGCGGTGGCCAGCCAAGTGGATGCCAGCAGTGACACCAGCTCCACCCGGCGAGGCTCTACCACCGCTGGCTCGCTGGTGCTGCCGCTGTCGCCAGCAGCCGCGCAACCGCGGTCGTTACCGCAACCGGCCAACCGCTGCTGCCGCCCGTACCGCCCGCAGCACGCCCAGGGGTACGCACTGCTCGCCGACGTACGCCACCCGCGCGTAGGCCGCTATGTCGTGTGCGCGCCTGCCACCTGCCGCCCCCACCTGCTTGCCTGCTGATGTCATCACTGCGCGCGTAAGCTTGGCGGCACTGACTATAAAGGCCGCCGCCTGCCGTCGGGGCGCAGCTTCCAGCACCATGTGCTCCACTCTGCTCCACTCCATGAAGGCGCTGGGCGCATCCAGGACTGCGGCCCCCCCCTGGACCCCGCCAGAGAAGAGCACTGCCGTCCGAGGGACCGTGCCAGGGCCTCCAGCGCCGGCAGCAGCCCCAAGCACAGGCCGCCGTAGCACAGGCTGGCGCACTGGGCGGCGACTAGGGCCGTGACGGCGTCAGCGGGCAGCGGGCGGGGCGGCGTCGGCACACCCTGACGCCGACACGGCAGCGGGTCCCTGCTGCTTTAGCTTGGGGGCCTGCTGCGGGCGGCTGCCCGCGGCGATTAAAGCTGCGGCTGCGCTTGCTGCGCGTGGCGGCGCCTGCGGCGGCGGCGGCTGCCCGGGGTGGGGTTGCTGGGGCCAGTAGTTGTAGAGGCTGTGAAGGAGCTGGGCGGCCTTCTCCTCGGCTGGGCCGTTGCCGCCGGCGCCCTGCAGCGCTACGGGCCATCAAGGGGCGGATGGAAGGGTTTGCAACTATTCATGATTAGTTGGTTACGGTACTCAGTAAAAACACATACGGTATGGTGGTCGGCGGGGGCACATGGAACTAACCGCATACTGCATGTCTGTATTCAAGGCAGGTAGCACATGACAGCTCGACACGCACGGTGATACAGGCAGGTCACAGCTTACCGGTCAGCAACGCCGTAGGCAACGCGACACTGCCGGCCCACAGGCATTCCGTGTCCATCGCCACAAACCAAACAAACTCAAGGAAGCCCCGCCGTCATAACCCGTTCCTGCCCCAGCCCCAGGGCTTCCCGCATGCGGGCCTGCTCGGCCGCGGCGGCCTCCGCGAGGCGCTGCGAGTCCCTGGCCGTGGCCTCACACCGCTGGCGGCTGTTGACGGTGTGCGCATACCACAGGCTCTGGAATGCCAGGCCTGAGCAAGCCCTCTGTGCTATCCCACCCTACCGGTACGCCTTCAGTCGCGCCTCCCGCCGTGCGGCCGCCACTGCCTCCGCCACCTCCCGCCGCTTCTCCTCTCGGCGCTGCTTTGCTGTCGCCGCCGCCTGCTTGCTTGCCTGCTTGCTTGCTGCCTGCTGCTGCTTTGCGGCCGCCGCTGCCTGCTGCCGCAGCTGCTTTTGAGTCAGCGGCTTGGCGGTTCTGGCTGCCGAGCCTGAACGCCCCACCGAGCCACCTCCTCTTCCATCGATGCTGCTCCCGCTCACCCCACCCCCTTTGCTTGCCGCTGCATTCACGCTTGCAGTAGACGTCGTCGGCGGTGTGGCCCCGCGCCCGGGCCCGGGCTGTGGCTGCTGCTGCTGCTGCAGCTGCAGGTACCCGCGCCAGCGCTGCAGCGCCACGTGCGCCGCCCGCAGCGCTAGTGCCCGCCGGGCGCGGTCACTCAGCAGCTGCGCCTGCGGCTGCTCCTGCTGCTGCTCCTGCTGCTGCTCCTGCTGCGGGCTATCCTGTTGTTGTGCGCCTGCGGCACGCTTCACGCCTGTGTGACCGAGCCTAGAGCTGCCGTTGCTGCTGTCAGTGCCGCCGCCGTTGGCGTGAATGATGTCCAATGCAGCCAGCCACGGATGGTGTGTATCACATGCCGCACGTCCAGGACCACACAGCCCGGCACGCTCGCCGTGCCTGTCCACACAGGTGAAGCACGTGTGAAGGTGGATGGGTTGCGCCGAAGGCCACTGAGTCCTCGACTCGATTACAGCTGCGGAGCCAAATAGGGGGACCGCCGCAACGTAGCTGGAAGTGAAGGTGCCAACGCACATGACCACCGCTACTGCCCGCCGTACCTCTGTGCAAGCAGGGATGGGACCCGCCCCTGAACTCACCGCCCCATATGCTCTCATCCGCCTTCCTTTCTCAACAGCGGCAGCGGCAGCGGCAGCTGCTGCTGCACCGCCGCCGCTTCCATGCCAGCGGCTGCTAAACTGCCGCCACCGCTGCTGCTGCTGCTGCTGCTGCTGCTGGGGGCAGACGACGCAGCAGGGTCCGCGGCGCGCAGGTGACGGCGGCGAAGCGCGGCGGCCTCGTGCGCCTCATGCGCCCCCTCCGCCGCCGCCACCTGCGCGACCACGTGCGCCGCCTGCAGGAATTGCATGGCGGGGCCCAGCCCCGCCACGTCAGCAGCAGCAGCAGCAGCAGCAGCAGCAGCAGCTCCTGGTCAGGACTCAGCGGCGGCGGCGGGGGCACCGCCTCATGCTCATCGGGTGCTGCCGCAGCTGCGCGGTCTGCGTTTGCGACAGCCGCTGCGGCTGCTGGCTGCTGGCCGCACCGGCTGCTGGTGCGCTTCCTGCGTAGGCGGGTGGATGGGTGCACACACACACACGGCTGCTTGTTTTCCCCTTGTGATCTCTAACACACGGCTGCATTGTTACAATGGGCCCCGCTTTATCGTCATTCAACACTTCTCGACACTTGCCACAGCGTATCGCAGTGACGCTAGTGCATGTAGGCGGCTTAAGCGGCGAGACTGGCTCCCTCACGCCCGCCCGCCCGCCCGCACCGCGGCTCGCATGCTGCATGCATCACGCATCCACGCACGCACGCACGCACTCACGTGTCACCTGTTCGGCCGTCGTTGCAGTGAAGTACAGGCTAGCCATCAGCGTGCCGCAGGCGCTGAGCAGGCGGCCCCAGGGCGGCCAGCTGCTGAAGGCTGTGGGGCCGCGGGCGAACGCCCGCGCGCACAGCTCCAGGGCCCCAGCACGGATCCGCGCCAGGGCCACGCGCCGTGCAGCTGCTACCAACGCGCGTGGGGACTCACGGCATGCCGCGTTGAAGGGCAATGCCACGCGGAGCAGCACCTCCAGTTTGCGGGCAGCGCCGGACGCGCAGGTCAGGCCTTTTGGGCCAAGGCGTCGCGCCTGGAGCATGGCTGACCAGGTGCTTTGTCCTCCACGTCCTCCACCACGTCACCACACTGAGTAAGCTCAGCTGCTGCCATGAACGTGAGCGCCGCGAGTAAGCTCCGCAGTAGCCGGTTCGGGTTGCCAAAGTCAAGGGCGCCAGCCTTGCCGGCGACCAAGGTTTGTGCTGGCGACCAAGGAAAGATACGATTCCCATGCACGCATTGGCCAGTTCTCAGCGTCGACGCCTGCGCTGTCCAACACAGCCATGTGTGCAAGGAAAAGTTTGGTCATCAGCCTATCCTCGGTGCGCCCTGCCATGTTTGAGAGAAGCTATGGACTAAGCGGTGAATGTACCGGCGCAGAACTATGACACTCGACATTGATGGGCTCATACCGTGCCCCTCCCCCCTGCCCACGGTCGAGTTGGCCACCCCGCACCCCTGCTGTCGCCCGGCCATTGTCTTGCTGCACACCGCTCGCATTAACTGAACCCTCGAACTAGCGCTCATCCGTGGACGCTGGACGCCTGCCTGCAGGTGCGATGTCTCCCGCTTTCGCGTGCTGCATGGCTCCAGGAACCGCGGCCAGCAACCTACGTCGGTACAGTTACAGCAGGGGGGGGGGGGTAGGATCTGCAAAATTGTACCCCATTACCTCATTATTGAAGAGCTCGACGAGAGCGTTCGATATCCGCGCTCAGAATTTGAAAAGGTTCTTTGGGTGCAAAGATATGGGCCCCCAAAGTTGGGGGGACCCCCCACCCCCCCTGGGCCTGGCAAGGTTTCGTCACCACCTTCGGAGATTTCGTTCCGTGGCCCCAAACGCCTTGCCGTAGCTGCAGAACTACGAGGTAGCACGTAGAAACGATACTAGATGCAGTATGGATGCGTGGGTATAGAGGAACCGGTCCGTATCTCACGTTTGTGGGTCGACATGCCGACATGTCCGCGGACTCCGACTGCGGGAGGGTTTGCTGCAGCTTCAGACGGCCCTTGTGTGCTTGCACGCTCGGGTTGTCCCCTCTGTAACACCGCAATCTTAATGTGGCTCCTCCCGCCGCCCTGAGTGCCTTCTGTTCTTCTGTTGCTTTGTGCGCTGCAGGTGTGTACGGCTGTGGGTGCTGGGCAGGCGGCTTGCCTTGGGCCCCCTCTACGCGCGCGTCGTGTGATGAGGCAGGGCCGCAGGGGCTCGGGCACGGGCTCGGGTGGGTGTCGCAAGTGGCAGCCGCGGCGGCAAGCGTGCGTGTGTGATCGAATTCTGTGAAGGCCTGTGGTACGGAGGGACGGGCCAGCGTGCGTGGTGATGGTGGGTCCGGAGTTCCGGACGGCGGCGCCCGAGACGCACCTCCTCGATGTGGCTCCTCCCGCCGCCTTGAGTGCCTCGTCGATGATGCAAGGGAACAGGTTTCCGCAATTGTCCCGTAAGCAAGTTAGCCCTCCCGTCCCCACACATAAACAGCAGACATATACAAGAGGGGCACAGGCTGGTAAATGCGCGCTGTAACCAGGGGGGGGTAGGAACAATAATTCCATACCCCATGCCACAAAACCTCCCGGAGGGGGGGGTTTGGGGGATGGGGGGTCCCCCCCCTGTCGTACACCCCTTTAAACCCCTCCATTTTCGTCCAAACTAGTGCCAATCAACTCCTTTCACCAGCCTCTATTGCATGGCGCGGTTGGCAGACCGGTCAGCCCAAGGGGTGCGGAGGCGACCGACGCATCCATGGCTCCAGCCATCCATCCCCCACACCCAGCAACGGTCCCAGACCCCGCAAAACCTCTCCCTTACATGGCTGGTGTATCAGACATAGGTTAGGTGCTCTGTAAGAGCCTTTCACGATGGCCGGTGCGCGTCGTTACCAATAGTACCGAGTGACATCTAGGCGACATGTGCGAGTCCCAGCCAAGCCATGGCCCGCCAGATCCCCACCGTTTGCATCGTGGCCACAGTCCAGGCACGACAGGGGTGAACCCCAAACAGCAACAGACCCAGTAGGGTGGCGCAAAGTACACACACCAGCCAAGGCGCAAGCGTCTAGGCACCCGTGCGAAATTACCAAACAGCACCCCATCGCCCAACCCCACGCCCTTTTAAGGGGACGGAGGCGGGGATTCAAAGTCGTAAGGCAACACCAGGAGCATACTATCATCATGTGCACGAGCGAGGAAAGGGTGGCCAGGCGAAACCGTGTCCCAGCCCTCGGCACACCGCCATCACCACCCACGAATGTCCCTCATCCGGGGAAGCGGGCGCAATGCCAACAAACTTGCAGCGTCTCGGCGCCTGACAGCCACAAAGACTCTTCTTGCAAGCGCCCTGCACCAGAACCAGAACTGCGTCAAGGCTCCACACCGCTCGAAAGCCCCCGAGATTCCGTCGTCTCGCGTCCTTGCCTTCCGCTCTCCGGATACGATGTGAATAAATCCTCTGTCAACCATCATTTACGCAGCGTGGGCCACGCTAGACACCGATGGACGTGAACCCGGCGCAGCGCGAGCAGCTGCGTACCGTCCTTCAAGCGCGCGGAGCTGACCTGACGCGCATCGGAGATGCTGTTCTGGACACGCTGTGGATCAGCGGCTACTGCAACGAGCGTGCTCTGCAGGTAGGGTCCGGCAAAGCGGCAATTATAGTGGCCCGTGTTGGGGCCTGGTGTCCTTGTATGCCGATAAACATGACAACATTACTTATCAGCCTTCGCATTCGCACCCTCCTGCACAGGAGGCCAGTTGGAGAGGCCTCACAAAAATTGGGCTGCAGCCTAGCCTTGTTGACCACATCCTAGCACTGCAAGGTGCGGAAACCTGTAAAGACGTCCATTTAATGCAAAGGTTGGGAGCTTTCCACCACGATGTGTCTGCGTCTGCCTGTCTCCTTGACTTCCCCGGCGTGGGGGCCTGAGCAGCTCAAACATTCTGGGGGCTTCATTATGTACGCGTTTGAGCTAGCAAGCACACTGCGGCCCTTGTCTCATCTCGCCGCGACGCCCGCATGCATTTTGGCTTGAATGTAAAACATGGACGATCGCGTTGACGTCGTGGCGGAGTAGAGCGCAGCTGATGCTCAATAGCCTGCTCGTCGCCCCGACAACAGGGATGACTTGCACGTGATGTCGTGGGAGCAGCGGCCACCCTGAATATCTGGTCTCTTTGCGTTGCTTGCTGCAGCCCCCGCCGCGCGGAGTGATGTTCCGCAGCCGCCAATCACAATGGCAGTGCTGAAGGAGGCGCTGGAGTTGCAGGCGGCCACGACGAAGCAGGCGCTGGAGTTGCAGGCGGCCACGATGCAGCAGGCGCTGGAGGGCCAGGCAGCCACGATGCAGCAGGCACTGGAGGCCACGACGAAGCAGGCGCTGGAGGGGCAGGCAGCCACGATGCAGCAGGTACTGGAGGCCACGACGAAGCAGGCGCTGGAGGGGCAGGCAGCCACGATGCAGCAGGCGCTGGAGGCCACGACGAAGCAGGCGCTGGAGGCCACGTTGAAGGTGGCGCTGGAGGGGCAAGCAGCCACGATGCAGCGGGCACTGGAGGCCACGACGAAGCAGGCGCTGGAGGGGCAGGCAGCCACGATGCAGCAGGCGCTGGAGGCCACGACGAAGCAGGCGCTGGAGGGGCAGGCAGCCACGACGAAGCAGGCGCTGGAGGCCACGTTGAAGGTGGCGCTGTCCGACAACCGGGCGGCCTGGCGTTTCCCAGTCTCAACAGTTGACTGGGACGAGGTGCAGCGGAGCTGGGCGAAGGTAAGCCAGGGCCCACGAACCAAGTGGTGGTATTCTTGCCCACAACGCATTGCCGCGGCAACGGGTGTTGCCATGCGTGTGCTTCTTTAGAGCGTAGCGTGGTGACTTCCATGCGGATGGTAGTGAACATACTATTCACGCTAGTGTGTACCGGTCTAGTTCATGCATGTGGCGCTGACGGGCCCATCCTGACCAGCTCCCTCCTGCGAACTTGGCCTAACTGCTTTGCAGTACCTGGACGAGGTGCCTCGCAGCAAGAAGACGTCCTGACTAGCTGGGATTGTTGTGTTTGTGATCATCGTCTGTTTGTGCGCTACGTTTCTCGGATGGCTGGGCGGAGTGGTGCCTGTGGCGCTGGCTGTGTTGGCGCTGCTGGGCGCGCGGTACTGGCGCAGCGCCGCCGCCATCACCCGACGGATGTGGGCGGCGGTGTGGGGTGGCCTGTCAGCGGTTGTGTGGGCTGGTGCTGAGGTGGCGCGCACGACGTTCTGGTCGGCGTGCCGCATGGCGGTCGTGCGCTGTGCGCAATTTGCAGTGCGGGCGCTGCTATGGCTCGTGTTGTGGGTTCCGCTGACCACCGTCATTGGCACTGTGGCCGCGCTTGGCGACAGCTGGCCGCTGGCTGCAACGTTTGTCATCCTTCTGGCGGTGGTGGTGAAGGCGGTCTGGCACGGCGGGCTGCCTCCAGCGGACACGAGCGCCAACTTGACGTGGCTAATGGTCGACTTTAGGGTCGCTATGTGCATGTCGCTCTTGTCCTGGCGCTTCCTGGTGGCAGCCCAGAAGTGTGGAGCGTTCCTGCTGGCGCTGTGGCTCAAGTGCGAGCAGTGGCAAGGGCTGGTCGCCGCTGTTTGCTGGGGCCTTGATGTCGGACCGCATCCGATTGAAGATGGCGACACTGCTGAGGCCCAGGCGCTGACGGCGGGGGCGGCTGCTAGTCAATCCGCATGACATATTGACATGTGCTTTGTGTGTTGCATGTTTAGCTTCTTTACTGCAGACAACTTCAGTGCGGATGACTAAACAAGACGCTGAATTCCAGGACGACAGACATATTCATAACCATGATGTATGGGCGCGGCTTGCTGTCTGCGCATGCATGAATGTACCAATATCAGTGAAACCAGGGTGAGACGGCGGGTTGGTCAAGCCCTGACTGCCAGGCGTATTTTTTAGGACACTTTGTGTGTTCGTCGTGTGGTTTGCCAGGCCGCTGCTGTCAACTGCCGTCGGTTGCGACCTGCACGCATAGCTATGAGGTTGCTTTGTAAGATTACTATTTTGCTCGTAGAGAGGTCTGTATATGTGTGTGTGGTTTGGGTGTGGTACAGTTGATGCCATCAACGCCATGTCCTGTAACCGTGCCATGCTGAATGATGGAGCTTGGTCCCAATCACGTTACCGCACACCCAAGCATATGTAGTGAGAAACCGGGGTGGGAACAGCCGGTCAGTAGCTCTTGTTGTTACAGGGATTGGAAGTGTGTATTCCTGCTCCTGCAACTAGACTAAACATGCTCCTGCAACGAGACTAAACGAGCGGCACGCCTCGTTTCCCGTAGCATTGTTTCTCACGTCACCGCGCACACGTCCAGCAGAAGCACTCCACGTCGTCCATGAAGCTCGCCCACTCCTGACTCCTTGGCCGCCTGCGCACCCCCTCGCTCCATAGCCAGTGTGTGAGCCAGCACCAGCGCCGGCACCCACTCCAGCACACTCAGCGCCAGCGGCATCACCGCGGCACCCACCGCGCCGCCGCTGCCGCTGTTGCTATTGAGGGCTATGGCCCAATTGTCGGCCGCGGTGGCCAGCCAAGTGGATGCCAGCAGTGACACCAGCTCCACCCGGTGAGGCTCTACCACCGCTGGCTCGCTGGTGCTGCCGCTGTCGCCAGCAGCCGCGCAACCGCGGTCGTTACCGCAACCGGCCAACAGCTGCTGCCGCCCGTACCGCCCGCAGCACGCCCAGGGGTACGCACTGCTCGCCGACGCACGCCACCCGCGCGTAGGCAGCTAGGTCGTGTGCAAACGTCACCTCTTGCCTTGCGCTCCGTAAGCACATCTCGGTGTCATGTCACCTTGTTCACATCGCGGCTCACACTTTTGTTTCCTTTCTCACTCCGTCACGGCGTCACATGCCCACTCGCCTGCCGTGAAGGTGACTGCTGCTGCACACGCATACGTCTCTGCCCCACTCCCCTATCTACGCCTCTCTTGACATGCCCACGCTAGTCACTCTGCCTACGTCCTCTGTATCCCTCACAACACGACCCCAACCCTGCAGAACACAACCCCAAACTGCCGCCCATCACTGCGCTGACGCGGACCCTGCCGCCGCCGCCGCCACGGCCTCCACGGCTCCAGCGGGCGCCTCATCCCCAGTGATGTGGTGCACCCAGCGCTCCAGGACCTGGCGGGCGGGCGGGCGGGCGGGCGGGCGGGGTTGCAGTGCACCAGACGACGACCATGAAGCGGCTCCAGGCGCGGACTAGGTGGACGCACAGGATCCAAGCGCACGCCCCGCAGCGGCAACCACCCACCCAGGCGACCCAGCCGCAAGTGACCACGCGCCCCCACCCCCACCCCCACTGTGTGCCTATCGCTACGCGCCCGTCCACACGGCCTTGAAGGCAAGCGGCCAACCCACATGCGCCACATGCAACCGCCGGCTGAAATCCACTCCAACCCGACCCAAGCACGCACCCACAAGCGCCCACCCACGCCCACGCGCCCTCTCACCTGCTCGGAGCCGTACCAGGGCCCGAAAAACGGCAGCTTCTCGCCCAGCGGGGAGTGGAACACGCCGTCCAGGTCCACCTGGGGGTAGGTGGTAGGGGAGGGGGGGAGGCGGAAGGGAGGAGGGCAGGGGGTGGCCGGTGGAGTGCATGTGAAGGGGAGGGCTATTGTTTCCAGCCCAATAAACCATAACCATGACCATGGAGGGGGGGTGTTGTAAGGATGCATACGGTAGTGAAGTGGGGGGGGACCTACTCCAGTTTACAGCATACTCGGCAGCTGAACCAAACAGGTGGCTTGGCGGGGATGCGCTGCAGGATACGTTGCTGCGGCCGAGAATGCCCGGCAGGGTGTCCCCTCGCAGCCACAAAGCCCACAACCTCCCATGCAGCATGGTGCCGCCCTCGCTCCTTGCGGGACCAGTCCCCCACTCAATTGCTGCGCACTCCCTCTTCCCCTCCCCTTCACCACGTCCGCCACTACCCCCACTCCACCCCACCCCATCCCACTCCAACCCCACCTGCAGCGCTCCCTCCAGGTGCGCGGCGGGCTGCGGCACGATGAAGTCGCCCCACACCTCGGGGCTGCCGCACACCTGCTGGTAGCCCGCGCCCGCGAACTTGGCCAGCAGGCCGCGGAGGCCGCCGCCCGGAGCGCCCTTGCCGCCCCCGCTGCTGCTGCTGCTGCTGCTGCTGCTGCTGCTGCTGCTACCGGGGCCCGCCAGCGGCACGCCACGCACGAACTTGCCGCAGATGGTCACATAGGTCAACTGTTGGTGGTGGTGGTGGGGGGGGGGGGTTGTGGTTACCAGCCCAAACTAAACCAAAGGGGGGCAGGCGTGGGATTGGGGATGGGGATGGGGATGGTCTATCCATAAGGGCAGCCCAGGTGAGGAGGGGGTGACAGGGACGAGGTGAGGGCTCATGGCTAACTAATGAACCGGAACAGACTCCCTTCTACCCTTCCAACCCCCCGTCGGTGCAGAGGCAGTCACCTAAGACGGCTGCCCTTCGGCCTCCCCTCCCCTCCCCTGTCCTCCCCTGTCCTCTGCCCTCTCCCCTCTGCCCTCCCCTCTGCCCCCTCCCCCCCATGCATTGGGTTTGGTTTAGTTTGGGCTGGTAACCACAACCCCCCCCCCACTGCCCCTCACCTCGCTGTGGAAGGCGCCCGGGCAGGCGTCGTTTACGTAGTTGAGGATGCCGCGCGTCTGGTCCACCACCCCCGCCGCGCCGGCCGGCGGCGGGCAGTGCGGGCTGCCCAGGCTCACGAAGCGGTCCACGCCCGCCGTGCCCCAGTCCAGCAGGTACACGCGCCCCAGCCAGCCGCCCGCCTGTGAGGAAGGGGGCCACACGCATGGCAGTTAGGAGGAGAAGGCGTAGCCAGGGGGGCTTGGGCGGGTGGTTGTGGTTGTGTGATTGTGGTTATGGTTGAAAGGAGGTGGGTGGGGTGCGTGTGTGGTGGTGGGCTGGTAGGGAGGCGGTGTGGGGTGAGATTGCATGGCATTGGTTGTTCAGCTGTGGTGACCAAGGGGTGGGGAGTTGCAAGGATATATGACGAAGTGGTAGGACAGGAACTGCAGTCCAGCAGACGGAATCACTACCGAATGGGCGGCCGTCCGGGCGGCCGCGTTCCAGCTCGTCGTTGCGCCGGTGCTGGCCATTCCCAGTTTTGGCGACCAAGGGGGGTGGGGAGGGGTGTCCGGGTATGGTACTCGGCCTGCCGTGCTCTTGGGCTGGCCGCACGCATGCGGGTGCCGTCGTGGCGCCTGGCTGGGCAGGTGGCTGGGCAGGTGGCTGGGCAGGTGGCTGGGCAGGTGGCTGGGCAGGTGGCTGGGCAGGTGGCTGGGCAGGTGGCTGGGCAGGTGGCTGGGCAGGTGGCTGGGCAGGTGGCTGGGCAGGTGGCTGGGCAGGTGGCTGGGCAGGTGGCTGGGCAGGTGGCTGGGCTACGACCACCTGCGGCGGCCTAGCAGCCTGTACCCACCGAGTGTGTGAGCATGGTGATGGGCGCACCCGGCGCCTCTTGCTCCAGCCGCCGCTTCAGTCGCTGCATGGCGCCGTCCACGTAGTCCAGGTACCTGCAGGTGTGTGTGTGTGGGGGGGGGGGGCGTGTGTGTATGTGTGTGTGTGTGTGTGTGTGTGTGTGTGTGTGTGTTGGTAAACGGAAACGGAGAGGAATCCCCGCAATCGCTCGCAGTTACTGACGGATACGCACCGAATACTTCTTGGACGGTACCGCGTAGCCCCGGTAGTCATACTTACCCGCAGAAATAGCCTGGAACCCGTGTGTGTGTGTGTGTGTGTGTGTGTGTGTGTGTGTGTTTGTGGTGGGGGGACCGGGGGAATGGAGGGTGTGCAGGCGCTGAGGCGTGTGTGTGTGAGGAACATGCGGCAGCGCGGGGATGCGGGGCACGCAACAGGCTCACACAAGAGGCCGAGGGTTGCAGCAGAGATTCCGGAGGTGCCACGCGGTCCCCTGCCCCCCCTGGTCTGGAATGGGCTGGTACTTACAACCCCCCTCCACCCCTCGTCTCGCTTCTGGTTTCCGGAATGAACTACCACCTCGCGTTGTCCACGCCAACCCCGCCGCGATCGCACGCACAGCGCATCCCAGCCCCCAGCCCCCAGCCCCCCCGGGCCCCCACGCACCAGTTCACTGCCGGCCGCGGCTTGAGGGTGCCCCGCCACCAGTTGATGTCGGTCAGCGCCGCCGCGTTGCGGCCCCAGTCTGGCCGCGTCACCTGCAGCAGCAGCGAGCAGCAGCATCAGCATCAGCATCAGCATCAGCATCAGCATCAGCAGCAGCAGCCGGTGGCAGCAGCAGCCCGGCAACGTGACATGGGGCACCCAGGAGCCATGGGTGGGTAGGTGGGCCCAAAGGCTGCTGCTGATACGGTTCTCCCCTGGTCGTTTCGCTTTTGGTTTCTGGAATGAACTACCCCCCCCCCCCCCACACACAACTCACCCCCCACACCACAGACACTGCGGCCTCTTTCACACTCGGCCACCAGCACGCCCGCCCCACGAGGCAAACACCCCATGAGCAGCACAGCCGCATCCACAACCTGCCAGCCACCACCCCACGCGCTCCCTTTTCCCCCCTCCACTGCCCGCACAGGTGCGGCTGCGGCCCTCCTGACCTCCCTCCCTCCTTTCCGCCCTCCCTACCGCCCTGCTGCCTATCCTCCCGCCCCCCAACCGGCACACGCACCTGCGCCACCTCCACCGCCAGCCCCCGCGCCTCCAGCTGCGCCGCCAGGGGGCCGTAGTCGCCCGCGTTGTTGCCCAGGCCCGGCAGCAGCAGCACGCCGCGGCGGGGGCTGCTGGGCGGGGCGCGGGGCCGGGCGCGGGGCCGGGCGAGGGAGCGAGAAAGGTGGGTGTTGGCGCAGGGAGCCGCTGGCGGCAGGCAACAGCTCACCCAACTCGGGGTGCAAGTCGAGCGGACGACAACCCTCCTAGGACCTGTGGTCACCCACATCGATTCATGAGCTTCGGCCACGCACCTGGGCTTAGAGCCATCCACTGACGCGCTGGCTCGGGCCATAACGCCTGCGATGCAAAGGGTGTTAGGTGTTTTCCCGTTTTATCAACGCGCTTATCGCGAGCAGCCTCAGTGGTAAAATAGAAGATGAAATTGATTCTCAAAGACAGGAAAGCGCTTACAGCGACGGCCAGCGCGCGCAACCCCCGCGCGCCCGCCTCCTGGAAGCCGCTGTTGCCACTGTAGTTGCTGCATTCTCTACAAGTTGAATAATATAAGAGAAGGCTTGCGTAAACGGCTTTCCGAGTAATGCCCTGAGTTGTATGGAACGATGGGCAATCAGAAGGTTGCAGTGCTCCAAAGCTACTAGGAATAACCCAACAGTAGCGAGCTCTGCAACACCGTGAAACCATATATGAGGCGGTATTACATGGAGCCCTAACAGACACGATCCCTGGCCTGCATAGGTGCGCGCAGAATACCCCACGGAATACCCTGCCTGTTGCCAGCAGCTTCTCGGTCCGCCATCTCCTGCACCTATCTAGTCCCGCACACTGCATGTCGCTATTGACCTCCATCTGTAAACCTTCTTTTACCAGCAGGTGCTTGGCGCCAGGGCTGAACTACAAGCCATTACAATTTTCCCACCTATCCCACACACCAATTTTTTTTGACCTCGAATTCCCGGTGCCAGACGCCAGACACAACACGCCCAACACCTGCTTCTATCCTTGCACAACGGCTGCGCCTCCTGCGATCGACCCCAGTCTGCATCAAACCACTCCCCGCCTCAACGCCGCGCGGCCCACAAGTTGGTGGCGCCGGGGGCGCCGCTGCTGGCGCTAGGGGTGCCAAAGCCACTGCTGCCGCCACCAGCACTCGGGCTGCTGAAGGCCCCGAAGCCGCCGCCACTGGCAGCCGCGCCGCCAAACCCACCCGCCGCCGGCTGCTGCGCCGCGGCGCTGAAGGCGCCAAAGCCACCGGTGCCCTGGCTGGCAAATGCAGCGAACCCGCCGCCCCCGGTCGCCGGCGGGGCGGGAGCAGCGGGGGTGGCGGCGCCGCCAAACGCGCCGAAGCCGCTTGCGCCTGCCGCGCCCGCTGCCGCGGCCGCCTGCTGCGCGAAGCCAGTGAAGGGGTTGGAGGGCGCAGCGGCACCACCACCACCTGCGGGAAGGAGGGCGCGCCACATAGCGAGGCACGTTATGTCGGTCCATGTTTACGTTCGTAGGGCCCGGCGCACCTGGCGACACAGTCGCATGCATGGCATGTGGTTGTGCAGCAAGCAATTGCAGCACGACACGCTGCCAACACAGTGACTCACCAAAGCCAGAGGACTGCCCAAAGCCGGGAGAGCTGCCGAACGGTGCGGCGGGCGCGGCTGGCAGCACCGGCGCCGGCGAGCCGAAGGCTGATGGCGCGCCGAACGCACTAGAGCCAAAAGTCGACCCGCCAGCCGCTGGCGGTGTGGGCGCAGCAGCGCTGAGCGCGCCGCCGAAGGGGGAAGCGGCGCCACCACCAAGCGCGGACGGAGCGCCGAAGGGCACGGCGGCCGCCGGCGCTGCTGGCGCGGCGGGGCTGCCGAAGGCAGGGGCGGCGCCGAAGGAGGAGAACACGCCCTGCTGCACGGCGGGCATGGCGGCATGCGACTGTATGCCGCCGGCCGTGCCGAACGGGCCGGTGCCGGTGCCGGCGCCGCCGAAGGCTGCGGGCGCAGCCGGAGCGGCGGGGCTGGCAGCGGCGGCGGCGGCGGCGGCGGGCGCGCCGAAGCTGCCGAAGATGGAGCCGCCGGTGGCCGGCGCAGCGGGCGCAGCCGGAGAGGCGCTGAACGCGCCGAAGCCTGTTGCGCCCGCGTTTGAGGCGGTGGCGGCGGCTGCGCTGGCGAAGGAGCCGAACGGTGACGAGCTGGTGGCGCTGGTGGCGGGCGCTGTGGGCGCACTGCTCCCGAGAGCACCTGAGGCGGTGGCGGCCGGCATGGACACAGCGGGCGCAAAGGGAACGGGTCAGGAAGGGTGCTTAAATATTCAGTCATGGATCGGAACGCCTGACGGAGATTATCGATGGCAACATCCCGTTCCCTTCAGCGCTACTCACCAAAGCTGCCGAACGGCGACGCTGCAGCACCCGTGCTGGCGGCGCCAGCAGTGCCAGCACCCGAAGAAGCGGCGGCGCTGCTGCCCAGACCGAACCCGCTGAACAAGCCCGCCGCCGCCGCGCCTGCGTTCGAGCTGCCGGCCGCCGCTGCAGAGCTGGCGGCGGCCGCAGCAGGCGCTCCAAACAAGCTGCCAGTGCCGAAGGCGCTGGTCGTGTTGGTCGCTGGGGCGGTGGCGGGCGCGGCCGACGCAGCATCCGTGGCGGGCGCGGCCGCTGCTGTTCCCCCGCCGCCCACTACTTTCTGTTGCAACTGCGCCGCCTGCGCGAACAGGGACAGCGACGGTACTGGGGGTTGCCCGCCCCCGGACGCCGCGGCCGCCGGCTTGGCGGTGGCTGCGGTCGAGTCAGCGCCAGCGGCGGCGCTGCTGGCGGGCGCCGAGGCGGCCGCTGAGCTAGAGGCGGCCGCACTGGTTGCGGCTGACGTTGCCGCAGCGCCGAACAGGCCACCGCCACCGCTAGTGCCAGATGCGGCGCCGAAGCTGCCAAAGAGGCCGCCGCCTCCGCCAGCAGCAGGAGCTGCGGAGCTGCCAGACGCGGCGGCGGAGCTAGCTGCAGCCGGCGCAGGCGAGCCGAAGCTGAGCGCGCCGAAGTTCAGGGCGCCGCCACCGCTGCCCGCTGCCGGTGCCGTGGAGCCAAACAAAGAGGTGCCCCCAGCAGCCGCGGACGACGCTCCGAACAGGGACGGTGTAGAAGCCGCAGCTCCTGCTCCGGCTCCGGCCCCGAAGCCAAAGCCAAAGCCGCTGGACCCAGTGGTGCTGGGGGCCGCCACCGCCGCGGAGGACGCGGCCGCGCTGCCCCCAGCTGCGGCGCCCGCGGTGGCCGAGCTTGGCGCCGCCGCTGCACCGGTGCCGCTGGTGGTCGCGGCGGCGGCGGCAGCTGCTGCCTGCTTCTGCTGGTCCAGCCTGGCCTGGGCGGCGGCGGCTGCCCGCATGGCCTCGGCGCTGGGCACCGGCGGCTGCGCGGCGGCGGGCGGCTTGGCGGCGGCGGCGGGCGGCTTGCTGGTGGCAGTGCTGCCGGCGCTGGAGCCCGAGTCGGTGGGGCGGGCGCCGGGCGGGACCTGTGGGCGACGGAAGGCGGGGGGGGGGGCGTGTAGGTGCGCGTGTGCGCGTGGCAGCCCAGCAGTTGAACGACGGCAGTGCAGCAGCAGGTATGTGCAAAACAGGGCCTGAACGCCCTGCGTCCTGTGCACACCTGTCCGCCCGCCGTGACCTTCAGGTGCAGCTGCGCCGCCTGAGCGAACAGCGCCATGGAGGGCACCGGCGGCTGCCCGCCCGCAGCAGCCGCAGCGGGGGGCTTGGCGGCGGCCGCAGGCGCAGCGGCTGCTGCTGCTGCAGGCTTGCTGCCGGTGACTTGCGCCATCAGCTTATTCGCCGCTTGCAGCTGTCGTGCCATGGAGGGGGGGGGGCATGCATGTTAAATTAATGAAGAAGGAGATGTAGACAGACGATGCGACACAGAAGGCGTATCGATGACCATGGAGGGGGGCAGGTGCAGAGGGGTGGAGACGTGCCATGCAGGGTGGACGGTTTGCAATAGAATTGCAACCACGAATGGTGGAGACCGAGGGCGTGAGTCCAAGGCTTGAGTGGGAGGCAACAAGGCGCCAGGCGGTGCCATATCCCATGTCGGCCTTGCACAAGGAGCACAACGACATGAGCAAAGCGACAGGGCTATGGGAGGGCTTGGGTGCAATGCTCACACCACCTGCACGCACCTGGGCCATGGATGGCACCGGCGGCTGGCCGCCCGCCGCCGCCGCCGCCGTCTTGGGCTTGGTTCCCGCCGGCGCCGCAGCAGCAGCCGGGGCCGGGGCCGAAGCGGCGGGCTTCGCGTTCAGCGACGGCGTGGGCGGCGCCGCGCCCGCGGGCGGGGCGGTGGTGCCGAAGCCGCCACTGCTGAAGTTGAAGGCGGGCGGGGCGGCGGCTGCCTTGGTCGGCTCCAGGCTGCAGTGGGGGGCAGGGGGTCCACCAGGGAGGGGCCATGGGGGTCAACACCTGGTGGCCGTGCTGCGTGCTGCTCACACAAAGCCATTACGCCCACGCCAGCACGGCGCGACGATCAGCACCTTGAGCCCTGTCTCCCGAGCGGCCCCAGACGCTGAACGTACACGTGCCCCTGCAGCCGGCGCACTCACTTGATCATGTGGGTGGGCTTGACCTGCGCACGCGGCGGCGATGCCGGCTCCGCAACCGCGGGCCCAGGCAGCGCGCTGCCCGCAGCCACCGCCGCGTCCAGCAGCTGCAGCAGGCCCGCGCCCGGCGCCGGCGAGGCCGCGGCGGGCGGCGGGCGGGCGGCGCTGGTCACCCGCACCTTGCCGCCGGGCCGGGCCAGCGCCTGCAGCCGCGGCAGCACGGCGTCAACGGCGGCCAGGTGAGGCGACGCCGGCGGCGGCTGCGGCGGGCTGGGCGGCGTGGCGCCGGCACCCAGCAGGGGCGAGCGCCGGCGGCCCTCCGACCTGGGCGTGTGCCACGTCAGCATGTGGCCGTTAACACCGTTGGCCGCCCCGTTGGAAGCGCCGCCATCGCCGCCGGCGGGAGCGCCCTTGCCGGGCGGCGTGGCCCCGGCGCCATCGGCGCCGTCAGTCAGTGCGAGCGGCCTGCTGCCCGCACTGCCGCTGATGCCGGCTGCGCCGCCACCGCTCTTGCACCAGTCGGTCAGGGCCGCTATGGGGCCGTTGGGGTCCTGTGATGGGCGGTGGGTCAAGCGGGAAGAAAGGAGGGTAAGGAAGGTGGGTGATGCACAGCAGACAGGGACAGGCGGAGGCGCAGTTTTCGCTGCCTGGTGGAGTGCGGGGAGAGCTCTAGCCAGCTGCCATCACCACACCTACAGCTGCCCACAGCTGCCATGGTTGTCGCGGACCCACAGCTGCCTCTCAGCTGACTACCGGTGCCCCCCGTTGCTCTCTTTCTTCCCCTCACACTCTCACCCGCAGTGCGCCCACCGGCAGCGCGCCCGCCTCCTCCATGCGGCCCGCCAGCACCAGGATGCGGCCGGCGGCGGTGGACAGCGCCGAGCCTGTGGGCGTGTGTGTGTGTGGGGGGGGGAAGGGGTTCCATGCATTTAATTTAATGAGGGGTGCGGCAAGCGGTGGTGGTGTCCCAGTCCGTGCCAGCGCAGTGGAGCTATTTATTGTGCATGTTGTTCCACGCCAACCCTGGGCAGCCTCCTGCCCGCTCGCTCGCCTGCCCGCCCCCTCGCATGTGCGCACGCACGCGCTCGCGGACCCATGCACTGCACCCACCCACCCGAGGATGCCAGCGTGTTGTACAGCACACCGGTGGACAGCCGCACGGAGCCGGGCTTGCCGCCTGCAGGCACCGGGGGGCGGGGGGTGAGGATGCGGGGACGTGGGGATGGTGGGATGCAGCGAGCACACAAACACGCATGAGGAGAGTGCGCATGTGGTCGCGCGCCACAAATGACCCATGGCAACTGCCGGAGGGCCTGCATGACCTGGTTGACATTCCCACTAGTGGCCCTGCGGCCCGCCTGCCCGCCGGCGGCCCTGCGGCCCGCCCGGCCGCCCGCCGCCCCCTCGGCCCCACGCCGTCCCGGACGCACCTGCGCCCCCGCCGGGGCCGTCCCAGGAGTCCAGCACGTCCTCCAGCTCGCCCAGGCAGCTGCCCAGGGCCTGGCGCAGCAGGACCGGAGGAGGGAGGGGGAGAGAGGGAGGGGGAGAGAGGGAGGGGGAGAAAGCAACGGCCCGAGGTGGCGATGCGAGGGATATGAGGGATGTGAGGTCATGGGCGAACGACAAGCACCTGACTGACATGGGCTATAGGCTGCCAGCACTGCGCCCATCGGGCGCAGGGCCCCAGCAGCACTTGCAAGCCGCGACACAATGCCGGTAGGTAGGTGGGTGCGTGCCCACTGGGAGCTCGCCCAACACACCCGACACGCACCTCCAGGCGCGTGTTCACGTCCTTGCGCAGGCCCTCCAGCGCTGGCTCAAGCGGCAGCGCCTCCTCCAGCGCCGCCAGCCGCCCGCGGCCCAGGCCGCCGGCCCCGCCGCCCAGCCCCACAAGGCCGCCGCCGTCCAGCCCGCCGCCGAACAGCTGCAGCCCGTCCAACCGCGCCTCCAGCGCCGCCAGCCCATCCACCAGCGCCGCCACCCGCTGCGAGTTACCAAGCGCCGGCAAGGCGGGTTTGGTGTTCAGGATACGCCCAGGCGACGGGGTGTGCAACTGAATGCGCACCACCCCACCCACACCCGACAGCACCACTCCCAGCCTCCAGCGCCCACCTTGTTGGCTCGCTCGTAGTTGGCCCTCAGCGCCGCCGCCCGCCGCGCCACGCCCGCCACGCCCGCCGCCACGGCCTTGTAGCCGCCCGGCGGCGCCTCGGGGCCGCAGGCGTCAGGGCAGCCCGCCGCCACGTCCGCCATCACCGCCGCCAGCTTGGCGGCGGAGCGGCGCACCGCGTGCAGCTCGCGCAGGAAGGACGCCTCCGCCGCGGCGCCCTGGGCGCGACACCAACAGCGACAGCGACACATGGCCACACGGCAACGACAGAGTCATGCGGGGTCCTGCAGCGGCGCTTCATGCTAGCCAGGCTGCCGGGGCCAGAAATGCCGGGCCGCTGGGAGAACGTAAACGTGTCAGCACGCGCTCCACTGCACGGCCCACGGCTAGCAACAATACGCGCGCAAGCCTTCCCGCCCGCCCGCCCGCCCGCCCGCCCACCCTTCCCACCTCCTTGGACTCCGCTGCTAGCTTGGGCTGCGGCGGCGGCACATCCGGGCTGGGCGGCCGCGGCGGCGGCACGAACGGCTGCCGAGGCGCCGCCGGCGCCGCAGGCGGCGACGGCGCAGCCTTCTTAGCCACAGGCGCCGCGAGCGTCACCGCGGCTGCCACGGGCTTGGCTGCCGCAGCAGCGGGCGCCGCTGCCGCAGGAGCTGCAGGTGCCGCTGCCGCTGCAGGTGCTGCTGCGGCGGCCTTCTTGGCCTTGGGTGGCACCTCCACGTAGCCTGAGGGCGGCGTAGCAGTGGGAGTCAGTTTGCGGGCGTCGTCAATAGTTGTGTCTGGCCAAGCAGCCCAAGTCCGCAGTAACAGATGCAAGCAACAAGCTACCCAGCAGAAACTCTGACGCATCGCCCCCTGCATGCACGCCCCTGGCGTGCCAAGCACAAGGGGAGGCATTGCTCACCCGGCGGCAACGCCGACAGCGGCACCGGCACGGGCGGGCTGTCCTTGTAGTAGCCGGTGATGCCGGCGCGGGTGGTGAACGCAAAGCCGGGCTTAGGCCCGGTGAAGGAGGAGGCGGGGATGAGCGAGTCTGGGCGGAGAGGTGGGTGGGGTTGGGCGGGTGGTCGGGGGGGGGGGCGGCATTGCAGCGGCGGCGGCAATCGGAAGAGAGGGAGGCCTGGGTGTAAGCAGGGTAGAGGACCATCAACAACCCGGCGGTCGTGTACAGCACCCGGTCGTGACCCTCTACGCCTACCACAACACACGTTGTGGCACGCCACGGGACCGACAGAGTGAGACGCAGCGCTGCACTGCCCCCACCTGATGCAACGGGCATGGAGAAGGCAGTCGGGGAGGGCGCGAACAGGCCACCTGGCTGGGCGCCCAGCTGGGTGGGGGCCGCGGCGCCGAACAGGGAGGACGAGCTGCCGGCCGCCGCCGCGCTGCTGCTGCTGCTGCCGGCCGCTCCAAAATTAAGCGCACCAAACCCGAAGCCCGCGCTCGTCGCAGCAGCGGAAGACGCGCCGCCCGCTGCCGGTCCGCTCGACGCCGCGCCAAAAAGGCCGGTAGCTGCTGCCGGCGCGGCAGGAGCAGCGGCGCCAAACAGGCCCGCGCCCGTGCCCGTGCCCGCGCCGGCCGGCGCTAGACCGAAGCCAAAGCCGCCGCCGCTGCTGGGCGTGGACGCGGTAGCAGCTGCGGAGCTGGGAGCCCCAGCCGCTGCGGAGCCGAAGTTGAAGCCGCCACCCGTGCCAGCTGCAGCGGCACCAGGGGCCTGATGCGCACCAAAAAGGCCGCCAGACGCAGGGAAGGAGAGGCCGCTGGGGGCCGCAGGTGCCGCCCGGGGCGCTGCTGGCGCGGCTGCGGGCGGCGCCTCTCCGGTGATGCCTGCAGGCCCAGTCAGACGCGGCGCGGGCCCAAGGTCAGAGGAGCCAAGAGGTCCGCCCCTGCGGGCTGCCCTGCCTGTCTTAATGCCTTAAGCGTGCATGGATCAGCATGATACCCTAAAGCTAACACAAAAAAGTGAAAACAAAGCGCTGCGCTCACCCGGCGATGTCACCTCCTCGCCGCTCTCCGAGTCGCTGGCCACGCCCGCCGCCGCCGCCGCGTGCCGCCGATCGCGTGCCGACGCATCCTCCTCCTCCTCCCCGAGCTGCGGCAGCAAGGACAGTCCACATCGCAGAGAGGCGTCAGAACTCACGGCAGCGAGCAATGTGCAAGTCAGTGATACGTATACACTTGACGCATGCACGAGCATACGTAGGACAGCGCAAGCAGCGCGCGGCAAGACCCACATCGTCCTCGTCGTCGTCGTCGTCGGGCAGGGCAGCCCGTGCGGCCGCCTCGGTCTGGTCTGCGGTGGTGGCAGCCCGTGCCGCAGCCGCCGCTGATCCAGCGGCCACCGAGGCCCAGGCGGGCGGCGCCGGCGGCAGCGGCAGCACGCCCTCCGGGCCCGGACGCACCGGCGCCGACAGCTCCTCGTGACCAAACCCGTACACACGCAGCGCGCCGTCAGACGTCACCACCAGCAGCACAGGCGGGGGCGTCAGCGGCGGCTTCTCCGCATTCAGCGGGTTGGGGATGGGCTCCAGAGGCACGGTCGTGTCAAGCGCCAGGCCCAGCACATAGTTGTTGTCGCCCTCGCGGCCGTTTGGAAGCCGGATGCCCAGCTTGTCCTCCGTGATCGCAACCACCTGCGCCGCGCCGCCAGATCCAAACTCGCCCTCACACACGCGCAGCAGTTGAACATGGTCGTCCGACGCCTTGCGGTGCGCGCGCACAATGGCGCCCCAGCCCGCCAGACACGCGCTGTGAAGGTAGGGACCCGACAGACACGGTGTGCAGTCGCCCTCCACATAGCCCGGCGGCGCGGTCAGCAGTTCCACGCCAGACGGGGCGCCGCCGCTGCCCACAGACCAGCCACGCAGCTGCAGCAGGCAGCACAGCTCGTCGTCGCCCTCCGCCGCGCCGTCGTCAGCCACAGGCGTAGCGCCCAGCACAAGCGCGTCAGGCAGCACCCATGCCACGCTCTCAAACACGGCGCCGGGCTCGCCAGGGTGCTCCAGCGGCACACCCGCCACCTCGCGCACAGACAGGTCGCCGCAGCCAACAGACACCAGCGCCAGCCGCCGGCCGGTGCTGTAGGCGAACACGGCGCCGGCATCTGACGGGCACCAGTCCACAGCATACACGCCCGAAGGTGCCACCACCACCGCTGCGCCGGCGTCGCCATAGCGGCCCAGCACCAGCGCGCGCTCGCCCGTGACGGCCACGAAAGCGCCCGGCAGCGCGCCACCCTTGCTCCACGCAAACGACCGCACACTGCCCAGCTCCAAGCTCCAGTGGGCGCCTGCACCAGCCGCAGCACCTGACATGCTGGCGAGCGGGAAGAAGCTGACGCGGCCCTCGCCGCCCTGCACCGCCGCCAGCACGGCCTGGTCCGCGGACAGGCACACCGCCGTGACGCCGCGCAGCCCGGCGTGCCAGGCGCACACGTCGGCGGGCTGGGGCGGCGTGTACTTGTCGGTGGCAACCGCCTTGCTCAGCAGCGCGGGCAGGTCGCGAGTGCGGAGGCCGTAAAGGCCTGTCGTGCGAGGAAAGCAGAATGTAGGGGAGGGTGAGAACGTAGGGTGTGGGTGAAGGGAGGCTTAGGGCACGACCGCGTGGCACGACCGTGTGCGACTCGCTCCCGGCGCTCTGCAAGCTGAGCTGAGTCGCATACCATATCCCTCGCCACCCACCTTGCAGGTCGCTGTAGAACACCAGACCGTGCTTGCTGCTGGCCGCGACCATCCCGGTGGCGCCCGGCAAGCTATCACCCAAGTCAGCCGGCGCCGCGTCCGGGCCGCAGAAATCGATGCCGCCATAGTACTTGAAGAAGAACCCCACGTCCTCCGCCTCCTCCAGCTCGCCAGCGGCAGGCGGGACGTCAGGGCCCGGCGCCCGTTTGGAGGTCGCCGCGGGCGCAGCTGGTGCCGGTGCCGGTGCCGGTGCCGGTGCCGGTGCCGGTGCCGGTGCCGGTGCCAGTGCCGGTGCCGGTGCCGGTGCCGGTGCCGGTGCTGGTGCCAGTGCCGGTGCCGGTGCCGGTGCCGGTGCCGGTGCCGGTGCTGGTGCCGGTGCTGGTGCTGGTGCCGGTGCCGGTGCGGGCGCAGCCGGTGCGGGTGCAGGGGCTTGCACGGGAGCGGGGGCAGCCGCTGGCGCCGGTGCCGGTGCGGGAGGGGCGGCCGCAGGTGCAGGAGCTGGGGCATGCGCAGGAGCTCCAAACCCAAAGCCGAAGGATGCGGGCTTGGTCGCCGCCGGTGTGGGTGCCGCCGAGGGGACACCGGAGCTCGCAAAGGAGAAGGCGGGTGCCGAGCTTGCGGGGGCGGTACTGGCACCGAACAGTGCGGCGGCCGAGGCCACGGCTGCGCTGAAGGGCGCCGCCCCGCTGGCGTTGCTACCGGGGGCAGCTGTGCCAAACACACTGCTGGTGGCGCTGCCGCTGCTACCGGGGGCGGCCCCAAAGATGCCGCCACCACCAGTCGCGGGCGCAGCGGGAGCCACCGCGCCGAAGAGGCCGCCTGTCGCAGCGCCCGAGCTGCTGCCGCCGAACAGCGAGCCGCCGGTAGCGGGTGCGCCAAACAGGCCACCGCTGGGAGCTGCAGACGTGGTCGTGGTGCTGCTGCTGCTGCCAAAGAGGCTAAGACCAGCCGCCGGGGCTCCAAAGCCCGACGCGGCAGGCGCGGCGGGCGCGCCAAAGAGCCCACCCGACGGCGCACTGGCCGACGTTGTAGTGGTCGTATTGGTGGTCGTGCTGCTGCTGCTGCTGCTGCTGCTCCCGCTGAAGCCGGAGGTGGCGCCGAAGAGGCCACCACCGCCGCCAGCAATGGCAGCGGGCGCTGGCGCCGCACTAGCGTTGCTTGAGGTAGGGGCTGCGCCCGACGAGGCGGCTGGTGCGGTGGCGCCGAAACCGAACCCGAAGCCGCCAGCGCCGCTGGTGCCGCTGGTTGCAGCTGGAGCGGCAGCAGCTGGAGCCGCGGGCGCGCCTGTGGTCACGGAGCCGGTGGTGCCGAAGCCGAAGGAGAAGCCGCCGCCGGAGGCCGCGGGTGCAGCGCTGCTGCTGCTGCTGGCGGTGGCGGTGGTGGTGGTGGGAGCTGGGGCCGGGGCTGGGGCCGGGGCCGGGGACACAAGTGCTGCAGCCGCGGCCGGCGGCTTGGGGTCGCCCATACCGAAGCCGAAGCCACCAGCCGGGATGGCTGGCGGCTTGGGCGCGCCGAAGAGACCCCCGCCTGCCCCCAACGCCGGAGCTGCGGGTGCAGACCCGGCGGGGGCCGCGCCGAACAAAGATGACCCGAAGCCCGTGGACGGCGCGCCGAAGCTGAACCCGCCGCCGCCACCAGCCGCGCTGCTGCCAAAGAGGCCCGCGCCGCCGCCGCTGCTGCTGCTGCTGGCCGCGGTGGCCGCTGCAGGCGCCCCGAAGGCGGGGAAGCTCATGCCGCCAGGCGCTGCCGGCGCACCGAACGCGGGCGGCGCGGCAGCAGGAGGAGGAGGAGCCTTTCCGCCGGTGCCTGCACAAGGCATGCAGAACATTGGGACGTTACAAGTCCTGAACTCCACCACCGATGTTGAGTGTGCATGTGTGCACCCTGCTGCCTGAGCGACTCTTATGAGCAGTGCCTGTGCTCATCAGGCCAACTAGGCCATGCCGCACAGCATTACATTGGCCACCCACCCGGCGACGTGACCTCCTCGCCGCTCTCCGAGTCGCTGCCTGCCAGCTTGCGCCGCCCGCCCGGCCGCGCCACCGCGTGCGAGCCGCTGTCGTCCTCGTCCTCCAGGTCGTCATCGCCGCCGCCGCCGCCAGGCAGAGCCGCCGCCGCAGCGCGGCTGTCCAGCGCCGCGCCAAACCCGCCGAAGCCGAAGCCACCCCCGCCGGCTGCCTGAGCCGCCAGCGCCGAAGAGCTTCCGGAGGCCTGTGCGGCACAAAGACAGCGCCCAAACACATGCAGCGGTCAGGCTGGGCCGCAAGCACGAGCAGGATCGCATTTGTCTGATACATGCGTTTGCGTCGGCCCTGACGTCGCTGCCGCGCCAGCACGCACCACCCCGCCTGCCCGCCCTCCGTCCCCCTCACCCGCAGTGGCGAGCCGCGCCCGCCCGCCGTCCCCCTCACCCGCAGTGGCGAGCCGCGCCCGCCCGCCGTCCCCCTCACCCGCAGTGGCGAGCCGCGCCCGCCCGCCGTCCCCCTCACCCGCAGTGGCGAGCCGCGCCCGCCCGCCCCGCTGGCCGCCATGGACCCTGGCGCCGCCGCCGACAACGTGCCGGTGGACATGGCGCCGCCGCCGCCGCCCTCGGCGCCGCCCTCCGCCTCGCCCTCTGACTCCCCCAGGTCCTGCAGCCGAAGCCGAAGCCGAAGCCAGCAGTTAGCCACCTAACACTCAAGTCAGCAAGTCGCATGACATGTCGCATTGTGGCCGGGTGCCAAACTGCAAGCAAGGGAATGCCCCACAGGCAACGCGTCTACTCTGCAAGCAGTCCGCTCAGCCCGTTGCTGGCGTGCAGCCCAACTCACATCCTCATCGTCATCGGGCAGGGCGGCCCGCGCGGCCACATCCGTCATGTCGGCCGCGGAGCCTGAAGGGGCAAAGTCAAAGCCCGCCGCCGGCGCCAAGGCCCAGTCGGGCGGCGCCGGCGGCAGCGGCAGCACGCCCTCCGGGCCCGGACGCACCGGCGCCGACAGCTCCTCGTGACCAAACCCGTACACACGCAGCGCGCCGTCAGACGTCACCACCAGCAGCACAGGCGGGGGCGTCAGCGGCGGCTTCTCCGCATTCAGCGGGTTGGGGATGGGCTCCAGAGGCACGGTCGTGTCAAGCGCCAGGCCCAGCACATAGTTGTTGTCGCCCTCGCGGCCGTTTGGAAGCCGGATGCCCAGCTTGTCCTCCGTGATCGCAACCACCTGCGCCGCGCCGCCAGATCCAAACTCGCCCTCACACACGCGCAGCAGTTGAACATGGTCGTCCGACGCCTTGCGGTGCGCGCGCACAATGGCGCCCCAGCCCGCCAGACACGCGCTGTGAAGGTAGGGACCCGACAGACACGGCGTGCAGTCGCCCTCCACATAGCCCGGCGGCGCGGTCAGCAGTTCCACGCCAGACGGGGCGCCGCCGCTGCCCACAGACCAGCCGCGCAGCTGCAGCAGGCAGCACAGCTCGTCGTCGCCCTCCGCCGCGCCGTCGTCAGCCACAGGCGTAGCGCCCAGCACAAGCGCGTCAGGCAGCACCCATGCCACGCTCTCAAACACGGCGCCGGGCTCGCCAGGGTGCTCCAGCGGCACACCCGCCACCTCGCGCACAGACAGGTCGCCGCAGCCAACAGACACCAGCGCCAGCCGCCGGCCGGTGCTGTAGGCGAACACGGCGCCGGCATCTGACGGGCACCAGTCCACAGCATACACGCCCGAAGGTGCCACCACCACCGCTGCGCCGGCGTCGCCATAGCGGCCCAGCACCAGCGCGCGCTCGCCCGTGACGGCCACGAAAGCGCCCGGCAGCGCGCCACCCTTGCTCCACGCAAACGACCGCACACTGCCCAGCTCCAAGCTCCAGTGGGCGCCTGCACCAGCCGCAGCACCTGACATGCTGGCGAGCGGGAAGAAGCTGACGCGGCCCTCGCCGCCCTGCACCGCCGCCAGCACGGCCTGGTCCGCGGACAGGCACACCGCCGTGACGCCGCGCAGCCCGGCGTGCCAGGCGCACACGTCGGCGGGCTGGGGCGGCGTGTACTTGTCGGTGGCAACCGCCTTACTCAGCAGCGCAGGCAGGTCGCGAGTGCGGAGGCCGTAAAGACCTGTCGTGCGAGGAAAGCAGAATGTAGGGGAGGGTGAGAACGTAGGGTGTGGGTGAAGGGAACGACCGCGTGGCACGACCGTGTGCTACTCGCTCCCGGCGCTCTGCAAGCTGAGCTGAGTCGCATACCATATCCCTCGCCACCCACCTTGCAGGTCGCTGTAGAACACTAGACCGTGCTTGCTGCTGGCCGCGACCAGCCCGGTGGCGCCCGGCAAGCTATCACCCAAGTCAGCCGGCGCCGCGTCCGGGCCGCAGAAATCGATGCCGCCATAGTACTTGAAGAAGAACCCCACGTCCTCCGCCTCCTCCAGCGCCCCTACTGCCGGCGGAAGCTCCATTCTTCTGGCGCCAAACTGCGTCCTGGCTTTTCAATTGTGCAGAGCTAACATAATCAACACATGAATTGTGTGGCTTAAATAACCGATGCAGTAGAAGGATGTTATTTGTAGACAAATCCCGGTGCACCTGGCTGTAGATCGCCGGGGCCGCAACCCACAGGAGCGAGTTGGTATGCTACGCGTGTTCATATACAAGATGTACCCATGCTCGCCGCAAACATTTGCCTTGCGAGTAGGCAGGAGGTTGGCGAACGACAGTCGAGACAACCCCATGCAATGAAATGCTCATGCGCTCGAGGAGGGCAATTCCAGAGAAATTTGGGGACTTGCATCGGTAGCATGCACCGGCTATTTTTACAGTATGTGAAAGTGCGCGCTGAAGCTTGACGCATACATATGTATCGCAGAGTCGCCTTGCCCTATGGTACTCAGGGCATTCTCCCCTGCTCATACTTAAGCAACGCGCGGCTTTAGTACTTGCGCTCCTTCACAACCTCCTCGGCTCCTGCGCTAGCAATAATGAGTCAGGCAGGAGCACCGCGCGAAGCTTCAACTCGCGCTCCGTGGCTTTGGGCTCGCTGAAGACGAAGTTGCAGATTTCTCTGACGCACACCTTGACTTCCTGCTGCAACACCTCGTTACGGACCTGCGCACGCTGCGCCACAGAGCAGACCCGCTACTGCTGCAGGACGCCGGTCTGCCGTCCGCCCTTGCGTGCTACATCAAGCGAGCGAAAGGTGCGCTGGCAGTGTCGGGGTTGACACAAATAAAGGTGTCATGTGGCGAGAAGCGGCCCGCGGGGGGGGGGGGGATCGGCTGGTGGTAAGGGCTGGGTGTTGGCGGGGTTGGGGCTTGAGCATCCAATACCACGATCCAACACTGACCCTGGCCTTTTCGAGCACTGACGTGCGGTCCCTACTGTACATGCACAAACGCAGAGCGCGATGCGGCTGCGGCGGCGGCTGTGGGGGCTGCGGCGCCGCAGGGTAACACGGAGGCGCTAGCAATATTGAGTCAGGAGGAGCGCCGCGTGGGGCTTCGACGCGCGCTCCGTGACTTTGGGCTCGCTGAAGTGGAACTTGCATTCTTCTCCAACGCATACCTTGACTTTCTGCTGCAACATCTCATTACGGACCTGCCCAGCCTGCGCCGCGAAGCTGACCCGCTACTGCTGCAGGACGCCGGCCTGCCGTCCGCCCTTGCGTGCATCATCAAGCGAGCGAAAGGTGCGCTGGCAGTGCCGGGGTTGACACAAAGGTGTCATGTGGCGAGAAGCGGCCCGGGGGGGGGGGATCGGCTGGTGGTAAGGGCTGGGTGTTGGCGGGGTTGGGGCTTGAGCATCCAACACCACGATCCAACATTAACCCTGGGCCTTTTCGAGAGCACTGACGTGCGGTCCCTACTGTACATGCACAAACGCAGAGCGCGATGCGGCTGCGGCGGCGGCTGTGGGGGCTGCGGCGCCGCAGGGTAACACGGAGGCGCTAGCAATATTGAGTCAGGAGGAGCGCCGCGCGGGGCTTCGACGCGCGCTCCGTGACTTTGGGCTCGCTGAAGTGGAACTTGCATTCTTCTCCAACGCATACCTTGACTTTCTGCTGCAACATCTCATTACGGACCTGCCCAGCCTGCGCCGCGAAGCTGACCCGCTACTGCTGCAGGACGCCGGCCTGCCGTCCGCCCTTGCGTGCATCATCAAGCGAGCGAAAGGTGCGCTGGCAGTGCCGGGGTTGACACAAAGGTGTCATGTGGCGAGAAGCGGCCCGGGGGGGGGGGGATCGGCTGGTGGTAAGGGCTGGGTGTTGGCGGGGTTGGGGCTTGAGCATCCAACACCACGATCCAACATTAACCCTGGGCCTTTTCGAGAGCACTGACGTGCGGTCCCTACTGTACATGCAAAAACGCAGAGCGCGATGCGGCTGCGGCGGCGGCTGTGGGGGCTGCGGCGCCGCAGGGCAACACGGAGGCGGTGCCGGCAGCAGCAGGTGCGTGCTGGTGCGGCTGCTGCAGCCCGCCGAATAGCGCTGGCGCGTACGATTCTTTGACAAGATGCGTTCGTTCGTACGGGCGCAGCGTAAACCTTTGTTGCCAAGTGTTGAGGTGCACGCTGGGTCAGCTGGCTAGCGGTATTGTAACTAGCCTTGGTGCGCATGTTAGAGCCACGTACGTGACTGCGTGGAACGGCCGTGAGCAAGCCCTGCTGCGACACCAGCATCACGTGTAGCCATTGTTAGGTCAGTCGCCAGTCGGCCGCGCCCGCTGCTGCTTCTCCCTGTTGTCTATTTGGTGCCGCTGCTGGCGGCGCATGTGTGAATGACTGTGCCGTAGCTAGTAACCTGTGCGCATGTGTGTGTGTGTGTGTTAGAAAACGAAACAAATCGCCCTTCAGTGTGTGTTAGAGATCACAAGGGAGAGAGAACCTTGAACGTGTGTGTGTTTGTGTGTGCTGCTGCTGCTGCATGCAGGACCGCCGCCTGGTTCCTCGGACACTGGTGCCCGGGACCAGCGTGAGTGACTCGACTCCCAGTTGCACTGGCAGCGCATGCAGCGAAGAGGTGTATGAAATGCAATCGTGAGCTAAGACTTGCATCACCCAAATGATGCATGTGCTATCTATGCTCACATTTTTTGTATTTCCCCGGTTACTTCGCCCACGTGTGCTACGCCTAGTGCCACCAAGAGGCGGCGGCGCCGTGGCGGCCGCCCCAAAGTCGTCCAGCTGGTGGAGCGCCGCCTGCTGGCTGCTGCCCACCGCCGCCGCCGCCGGGTCGTCGTGCCGAAGCGCACCGTCGCCTCTGACGGAGCCGCAGCCGCAGCAGCCGGAGCCTTACTATCCCACTGCTGTGCGCCCAGCCGAACATGCTCCGGACGCTTGTGCGCCCGCCGCGCACGTGCTCGAGGCGCGCTGGGGCATGAAGGACCTATCAACTGCATCAACGCAGCAGCAGCAGCAGCAGCAGCAGGAGCTTCTCCTGCCGGCCACCTGCCGCCGCCGGCGCGCGCACCACGCTGACCCAGGCCAGCATGAGTAGCAGCAGGGCGACCTTCCAGGGGGCAGGAGCGTCGATGTGTGCGTGTTTTAGTAGTTCGGAGGCTCCCAAGGCAAAAGCTAGGGGGCGTGAGGAATGGCGATGGCGCGCTGGTCTAATAGCTGGTCGGCCGCCATGCGTGTCTGGGTAGTAAAATTTCGCTATGTATGTCGCGAGATGCGTAATGCCAATCAAAAGGCCCGTGGATAGTCGTTAGTAGATAGGCTCCACACAACTGACTGCAGGTACAGGCTGAATATGTACCGGACCAGCAGTAGTGCTGTGTCGCAGGATGTGCAATTCTCCACACGAGGGCCGTACAAAGGCGTTCCTATATGCAGTCTGCAGCCTGTCACTACTGACAGGCTGCAGAACATTGTGGATCTGGATCTTTGTGCGTCTGCGTGACATGTACCTGTTTGGACTGCTATGTTTACTGGAGATGCCATAACCCCAGACTTGTGTTGGGCCTGGATGAGCAATGGGGCAACTGCGTGGGCAGGTTGTGTCGCACATGCAAGATAGTGACTGGGGCGCTCGACCATGGCAGTGTGCATGGGTCAGACGCATTGTCACTTACGCGTTCGTGTGCAACTGCCACGCTGACCTTAGCGTCACAAGGAACATGTGTCACACGCTGATGAAGATGCTGCTGGGCATGTAACCCAATTAAGGCCTGTTGCACTGTGCCGCGGTGGTGGTGGAGATAGTCGCAGGCGTTGGCCCAGGGCCTGGCGGTGGTGGTGCTTTGTTTCATGCCTGGCAGCAGCAGTGGTGGCAGCAGTGGCGGCCAGCTGCCCGAGGCCCCGAGCGGACTTCAGCACGCATGTCCGGCGTGGGGTTGGGGGGTGGGAACGGCAAGGCCACGGGAAGAAGAGCACAGCAATGCCCGGGCTCGCAGGTTGAGAGCTGCCTGTAGGTTCAGTCTGGCTGGACGTGAACGGATGCAACGTGTCGGGCGATACGGACATGCGCTAAAATGTGAATGCGAAGTGGACGAGATGACGTTGTCGGATCTAGCAGGCAGCAAGAAGAGCTGGTGAGCGTCGAAAACCAGGGGTTCCCTGGCGTCGTCCCCGGGCTCTCGTCGACCACCCGCTAAGAAGCTGCCGGCCTACGGCGGCTGGGGTGGCGGTTCTCACTGGCTGCGGGGCGTTAGGCTTGACGGCCACACCGCCCCATACGCCTTTGAGTTCACTCGGCCCACTGCAGCGCCGCAGACAACACCGACGGCCGAGCTCCGTTCCCGTGGCGGCTGTGCTATTGAACCGCTCTGGACCAGCAGCTTCAGGGGCTAGTGGGAAAACATTTTCAGTCCGCGCAAAAGTTCTAGGCAGCGGGCACCAGGCCCCCGGCGTTCGCAGCCGCGTTGCGTGTGCGTGCGTGCGTGCGTGCGCGTGTGTTCCCTTGCCTTCCCATGGTGCCCGCGTGTGTCCCCGTCGTGCGGGTACCATGGGGTCTGGCGTGGTGGCGGGAGCTCTCGCGAGCCCCGCCACGACCCCTGTGTTGCGTCCGATTGCGAGTCGCGTGTCGGTGTGCGTGTACGTGCCGGCGTGTGTGCGCGTGTCCGGTTGCTCCCATGCCGTCCGCTGTCTTGGTCGCGTGCATGTTTGTGTCTTTTATTTTTAGGTGCACACGCATGCGACCTCTCTCTGTTTTGCCTTGCCGCCCTCGCCTTAACGGTCCCTGCCTCTTTTCGTTTGCCACCCTCACACATGGCGCGTCTTCGGGTTTCCCTGCGGCGTGGCGCTGTCACGCCGCTCCGTAGGTACGTATGGGTGCAAGGCGTTCAGCAAACTATCGCGCGTCTCTCGCACCGCACGTCTCGCCGTCTCGCCGCCTTTTCTTGCTTTTTCCAGCCGCCCGCTTAGGGGCGCGCTACCTTTCACTCGACATACATACCGATTACTATACTCGCCAGCAAACGGGAACGCAGCCTCGGCGAACACGGCGCTGGAGCCAACGGTAATGTACCCGCTGTTCCGCTGGACATCGGCACTTCCCAACCATTTGATAAACACCATCCGATGGATGGCTACCCCCCCCCCCGCGCCCCCCCCCCGCGCCGCCCGTGCCCGAACCGCCGCCACCTTGCGCCGCGACCACCGTGGTGCCGGTGGCCTTGGGGCCGCCGCCGTCGGGCAGCGCGGAGCTGGCGTAGGCGTAGGCGGCGCCTGCGGCGGCGTGCGCCAGGGCGGCCCTCGGCATCTTGCTGGCCCTCATGCTGGCTCCCCGTCCACGGCCGGCGGCTGAGCTTGATCAAGGCGTGAGGGCGGCAGGGTGGCAGGCAGGGCGACGACACAGGCTGATGGTCACCACGCAGGCAGGCCAAGGACCAGTGAGAAAGGCCCGGGTGAAGATAGGGCTGTAGCGTAAGCGGGCTGAGGCCTGAATGCCTCAAAAGGGTCAATGCACCACTGCATGTTGCAGCTGTGAGCCTCTAATGAATAGCTTTCCCAGCTAAGCGCCGCACCTGTTGAAGCAGCGCCGCGGCCGCGCCCACGCGTCGAGCGAGGGCGTCCCTGCCGCCGCCGCTGCGGCGCCCCAGCTGCCGCGGCCACGCCCCCAGCCGGCGGAGGGCGGCGGAGAGTCGTCACCGCCATCACTCGAGTGGTCCTCAATATCCTCCACGCCGTCGCTGCAGGCGTCTGCGGATATCAGGGCGTGAAAGCGGGTGCTGTTAGCTGTGGCCCAGAGGGTTTCCAAGCAAGCCGCGGCTGTGTGTTGACTACCGTAATGAGGCACGGCATGATGGCACAGTTACAAGCGAGCAGTTCTCCCTCCCCGTCCGACCCATCCACGCGGTAGCTCTTGCACCCCGTGCCATACCGCCGCCGCCACCGCCGCCGCCACCGCCACTCGCCACCGCCACCGCCACCCGCCGCCGCCACCGCCGCCGCCGCGCGCATGCTGCGACCACGACTCAGCGTCGCCGCCGCCGCGGCCGCATCAGCGCGAGGCTTGGGGACGCCGCCGCGCGCCGCGCGCTTGGCCGGCGGCGCCACCACGGCAAAGCTATCGTCATCGCCGTCCTCAATGGCGTCCTTGTCCGAGTCTGCGCCCGCAATCGCCACGTCATCGTCGCCTTCCCAGGCGGGGAGGGAGGCGAGGCGGAGGCGGCCCCCGGGCCGCGGCCGCCCGCCCTGGGCACGGGGGAACAGGGGTGGCACTTGATGAGGGAACGGCACACCGCACGTTCACGCGATCATTGCACGCACGCACGCACGGACAGGGATGATCCTGGGGGGCTTCGGCCCCCCCTTGAGTCGCTTCGCTTGGGGGGCTCAGCCCAAAACCATGCCTGTGACATGCGGTCAACGAACGATGCCCGCCAGAGCGGACTCACTTGGTGGTGGCGGTCGCCGCGCCCCGGCCCCCACGCCCTTGCCAGGCGCGGCCGCTGTATGTGGTGAGGCGGCAAGCGTGCCGGCGTGGGAGCCGCCTCCGCCGCCACCGCGCCCGTCCCGTCCTCCGCGCCCGTTGCCGGACGCCGTGCAGTCGATCCGCAGGCACATGAGCGGCAGCAGCGGCGGCGGCGGCGGCGGCAGCATGGAGGAGGGTGAGGCCGCCCGCCAGACTTTGCTGTCGCCCTCCACGGCCGCCGCGTTCCCGCCCGCGCCTATGATGCACGTACGGCACCAAAGCGCGGAATCGTGTGTAGCGCTTTGACATGCACAAAGAACACGAAACACGCACACGACATAACCACCTGTGCACTGCTAGCGGTACCCTAAACCCCCTTCGCAACCAACCCACGTCCCCGAAGCCACCCGAACGGCGATTCCGACCAAAATCAACAAACCGCAAATCCGCCACCAGGGGCCCCAGCCCCTCCGCTCACCCGGTGGCAGTGGTGGTGGTCGTGGTGGCGCCGGTGCCGCTGCCGTGGGTTGCTGCCGCTACTGCGCCGTCCGCCGCCGTGGCCCCGCCTTCAATGCCCGCGGTGAGAGCGGCGATGTCGACTCCCTCGGGGTTGCCGGACGCCGTGTAGTCGACCCGCAGGCGCATGAGCGGCAGCGGCGGCGGCGGCGGCGGCGGCAGCACGGAGGGGTCGCGCGGCAGCACCCAGCAGGGTGCCATTAACCTGCGTGCGCACGTGGCCACCCCGGGGCTTGAAGGAGGCACGCAAGCACAATACCGGCTCGCCACCCCGCCACCCTGGCGACCCTTCCCACTCTAGCCACAGGCCATCCACCGCACCGCCAGCCCTTGCCCCTGCTCCTGCCCATTCCCTGCAGCTGCACGGTCGGTCATCTGCTGGATCTGTGGGGCAATGGGTGGATGGATTGGGGTGGAGAAAGCGCCGCAGCGAGTTGAGCGAAAAGCTGCACACGCGCTGGCACACACAAATACACACACATGTGCACACACATCCTGCAACTTCCATAGGAATACTCGACACAACTCGTGAAAACACCGTAGGACGTACTATCCACACGTAACATCCCGCCTCGGGCCCTCTCTCTCTCTCTCACCCCCACGCACCGTGTGCGCCAGGAACTCGCCCACGCCCTCGCTGTCCTCGGGCAGCAGCAGCGGCGGCGCGGCGTCCCGAAGGGCCACGTGCTTGAACTCGAAGGGCCGCCCGCTGCTGAGGCGCAGCTTGGTGATGCGGGAGTTGGCACGACGCACCTGCTGCCCGGGAGTAGAGTGGAGGCCGCCGGTGGGCAGGATTCCAGGAGCGTGCGCGAGTCGGGCGACGAGAAAGGACAGACGGCACCTGCTGTCCCCCGTGCAGTGCATGTCCACCCGGGCGCCATCCAGCCCAAAACAAATGAAGCCACTACCACCACCTGCGCGCGGCAAGCCCAATCCGGCACTCTACGCCCTACAACGGTCCCAGCTGGGGGCTCTGTTCCTCACCGACCCTGGCGTCACGGTGGCGCCAGCTGCTGGGTGTCCAGCTGCAGCTGCCGCAGCTGGACCTCGCCGTGCGGTTAGGTACCACCTCATTCACCGCTCTCCAGAGCCGCGTCCATGTCCAGGGCATCATTGCGCTGACGCTGACGCTGGCGCCGCAAGGCATGCAGCCCCCTGCTGTGGCAACTCGCCCGCCACGGCCGCGTGACCGCCAGCTTGCTGGGTGGGTGCCCACCTGAGCTGCGGCGAGCCCCCGGCGGTGGACGTCCCGTGCCGCGGCGTCCCCCGATACACATGACCGGCCGGGATAGTATGAAAGTGGTCCGCAGCCTGGAAGGGGCAGCAGCGGCGAAGCCAGACGACTCGGCGCTGCGACGGGGGCACCTGCACAAGCCTGCCTAAGTGTCTGTGGGCGGTAGGTGCTGCACCGCCTCTCAAGCTCCTCAATTCCCGGCTTCATGGTTCATCTGCGAGCAGAGCTACCTGCCGTGTGGGGGCTTGGGGTGCCCTGGGAGGTGCCTGGGCACAAGAGGATGGCGTGTTCGCTCCTTGAGTTCAAGAGCGCTTCCCCTACATTGATCCCTACTGCACGGCGTGGAGGAATCGGGCGGCAGCCACGTGTACCTGTGCTTCCCAGCCGTTATGCCCGTCCACCACTATGCGCAGGTGCAGCGGCATGTCCGCATTGCACACGGCGCCTGTACCTGGATTACACGGTGAACAATACCACAGTGCCGCTGGTCAAGTCCAGCCCTTGGTGGTTTCGCCTAGCGCTGGGTCGTGTGGCAGAGGCTGGCGGTCTGGGGTTGCGGCGGGGCCGGGGCTGGCGGGTTGGCTAAGGGCGGCGCTGTCGGTGGCGTGAGTGGCGCCACCAGCTGGAATCAGCAGCTCCATCGGCGAGGCATACAACATGCGCGATTCATAGAGGCTGCCAGCGCGCGTGCAGGGACACCCGGGCGGGCTCAACGACAGACGTGCGCTACGACTGAACTGAAAATATAGGGTATAAGGTAAGCTTTCCGGTGATTTCGGGACTCTGTTTCGCATCGGCAAGAAGGGCTGTGACCGGGGGGCATCGAGATGCATGGAAACGGGTCAGGCCTTGCACAACGCGATCCCAAGTCGTATTCGATGCATCGCTTACTCTTGTACAACTAAATCGCAGCTTGTTTTGCGCTTGGGCCTGTCTTTCACACGTCCGCTCGTCTCCCAACCCCACTGCCCCAGTCTTCCTTTGGCCCCCGAAGCTCGCTCAAACAATTTTAGAGCATCTGCTCTAGGAGCAAGCTTTCACGGCGGACAGGCCCGTGGTCGGGTCAGCGGAACCTTCCGTTCGGTGCCAACATTTTTGGAGCGGACCGTGGAGCCAGCCGTCGATTGATGGCGTTGTCGGGGCGAGCGATGCAAACCTACACCGGCCACACGATGCGGCGCCCGGCGGCAGAAGCCTGGGCACGGGTGCCGGCTCCGCGAAGCGGCCGGTCGTGTCCTCGGCGCTTGGCCGCAGCCGCAGCCCAGGGCCCGCCGCCACCGCCTCCAACCCCGCCGACTGGGCCCGCACAGCCTGGCATGTACTACGGGGCAGCGCCTCCCTCTGCGCCGCCGCCGCCGCCGCCGCCAGTGCGCCAGCCAGCCTATTCGCCACCGCCCGCTACCTATCCGCCACCGCCGGCAGCTGGCGGGGGCTCCGGCACCGGGTACGCCGCCGGCGCCCCAGCGGCCCGTGCACCGCCCGCCGCACCAGCAGCCCAGCCCGTTCCCTCACCTGTACCGGCTGGCTATGGCGGCGGCTATGGCGGCGGCTATGGCGGCGGCTATGGTGGCAGCTATGGCGGCGTGGCGACGGGCCCATCGCCCGGCCTAGCCGCGGTGTCGGCCGCAGAGACTGACCCGGCGGCGGTGCTGCAGTCGGTGCAGCGCGTGAACCCGGATCGCGCCGCAATCAACTCCGTCACACTGCTGGGCACAGTGCACAGCCCCAAGCGCTCGGTGAGCGGTTTGGGGGGGGATAGGGGAAGGTGGCTGGGGAGGGCACAGGGTTCAGGGGCGGAAGCCAGGGAGAGGACGAGGTGGGATGGGGATGGGGACAGGGGTGGGGGCGCACGGTGAGCGCGGCTGCCGACCTCCATTGCCGTACCGTGCCGTGAACTGCCGTGCAAACTCCGGCGGCGGTTCGGTTGCAGGCCGAACAACCTGGTAACGGTTCACGTAACCGCATATTGTATAGCGCTCTCGACTGCCGCTGCTGTCACCCCTGCTGTCGCACCGCAGCCCCAGGGCCGCAGCGCCTCCGCGACCATCTACGTGCCCTTCTCCAAGAAGTGAGTGTGGCGGAGCACAGCCAGCAGCCGCCAGCTGCTTGCTGCCCCAGCTGGTGTGTTGCCTCGCTTGCACCCCTGCCGTCGAGCTTGCGGCAGAGCCATACGGTACTGCTCTGAAACTCCACCAATGCACCACCATCGCTACAGTCGCAGCTGTGAAGCGCCCCAGGCTCTGCTGCGGCTGTCCTGTCCTGTCCAATCCTGTCATGCCGTGTGTGTGATCCTGTCATGTCGTGTGCCGTGCAGGGCGGGCGGCACGGAGTTTGTGCTGGAGGCCTGGGACGGCGAGGCGGCGCAGCTGCTGGTCCTGGACAGGCAGTGCGTGGTGGTGGAGGGGCGGCTGGCGGCGGACGCGGCGGCGACTGGGGGCGGCAGCGTGAAGGTGGTGGCATACCGGATTAAGGTGAAAGGACGAGGCAGGGGCAGGGGCAAACGTTCGACCGGTCGGGGGTTGGGAACAGGCCAGGATGTGGACGGAGGAGGGCCTAGCTGGCAGGCGGGTGAGCGGATGATGAGTTCGCGCGATGGCGCGTGGGTGCGAGTAGTGGGGTACAAACACCACACGGCACGCGCCTAATGTGACTGGTCTGTACGGCACGGAAGGGATGCAGGGGGGGAGGTAACCTGAAACTCTGATCAATCCCGCTGGGAAAACATGCAAGGGGGATTCATGATGACATGGTTACTCAGCTCGGCGGCTGGCCTTGCCCTTGCCCTCCCACCCACCTCCTGACAACAGCTGGTGGACCGCTCAGTGCCGCCCACGGCCCTGCGCACCGCCGCAACACGTACGTGGCTGAGGGGGGTGCGGGGCCGGGTGCGGGTGCGGGGGCGGGTGCGGGGGCGGCGGCAAGCAGGCCTGCGAGGGCAGGGTCGGGCGGTGGTGTAAAGCGCAAGAGCGGTGCAAGCCGGTTAGGGCTGGATGGGTAGCACAGCGAGTGGGAGCATTACAGTGTGTGTTTGCTGTCTGACTGCGGCGCCGCGTCTGTGGATGCCCCTGGCACCGACAGGTTACGGCGCTGGCGGCGGCGAGGGCGGCGAGGGCGTGGGGCGCGGGGCGGCTGGCGGCGGCGGCGGCGGTCCGGGCCTGGACGGCCAGTCGCTGTACAAGGTCCACTACGACACCGCTGCACGCACGTGCCGGGTGAGTGGGTGGGTGCGGCTGTGAGGCAGGGGGGCAGGCCGGCAGGCCGGCAGGTGATAGCTAGGAGTAGGGGGGCTTGCGGCGGCAGGCGCAACAGCGGCAGCTACTGTGGTGGGCCGAAGTACGAAGGTGGGAACGCGGCGGAGACGCTGTGCGGACCTGACTTTCTGACAGGAGCGACTACAGCTGGTTTGACTGAGCTCGCGGGTCAAGGGCTCGCTGTGTGCGCCACAGCAGGCCAGAAGCAGCCGCAACTGAGTTCGGAGCGCTTCTGCGTGTGGCTCAGCCTCAGCCCCCTCTCTCATCCGCCCCCTTCCCAGCGTGCTTTGCAAAGCATTCAACTTCTTTCTCACTCAGGCCTCCTCCGGCATGGTGGCTATCCTCCTCCCCACCTTGTCCTGCATGGTGACTATCCTCCTCCCCACCTCCTCCTGCATGGTGACTATTATCCTCCCCACCTCCTCCTCCTCCCCACCTCCTCCTCCCCACCTCCTGGTCCAGGACCTGGCCGCCAAGCAGGGCCTGCGCTCCGTGGAGGGGGTGCGCAGCGCGCTGCTGGCGCACGCCTTCGCCACCGCCTCGCCGCTGCACTGGCGCGAGCTGGTGGAGGAGGTCGGGCTGGGCGGAGAGGGTGAGCGGGGGCAAGTGGGGGGCCAGTGGGGGGCCAGTGGGTGCGTGGGGCGGCTGCAGGTGGGATAGGCGGGGCGGATGGGAGGAGTGGGGTCGGTGGGAGGAGCAGGACGCATACCGTGTGCGCTGTAGGTGAGCTGGCACGTCTCAGGTGGGTTTGGGCTGGTATAATCTGGATATGTTGGTGCAGTGGTACGCGCACCACTTCCCCGCCTTTGAGACCCCTGGAATTGCCTGGCTGCCTGACTGACCCTGTGGCTGTGGCCGCGGCTGTGGCTGTGCTGCCTGCCTGCCTGCCTGCTTGTCTGCGCTGTCTGACCCCGCCGCCGCCGCTACGCCTCCATTGCCGCTGCCGTACAGAGATGCTGGACGTCATCTACCTGGTGTCTGATGTGAGCGGCGAGGGCGGCGGCAGCGGCAGCGGCAGTGGTGGTGGCAGTGGCGGTCGTCAGGCGACAGCAGGGGATGTAGGACGCACTTGAGTGCCTGGTTTACAGCTGTCCTGACACGGTTGCTGTGTGTCTGTACCACGCTACATGCTTTTTCCTGATATACCCGCCGAAATCGCTACCCCGCTATCTCTCCTTCTGAACAGTACAAGGAGGACATGCGCGCCGCGGCGGCTGCGGCGCCGCCGGGCGCCGAGGCCGCCGGGGCGGCTGCAGCAGTGACGTCAGCAGGGGCGCCGCTGACGCCGCTGCCCCCGCTGACCAAGGAGGGCATGCTCCGCGTCAAGCCCATCCGCGAGTGGGCCAAAGCCAAGCCGGCGGACAGCACGCAACACTACATCATGACAGAGCTGGAGGTGAGGCGGGGCGGCGGGCTAGGAGGCGGAGGCCTAGGAGGAGGGTGACAGTGGGGAGCGACGAACCCCCCCCCCCCCGGCAGCCTGATTGGCCCCCTCCCCCCCCCCCGCCGAGCTCGGGTGGCATTTCTAGTCGCCGGCGCACCCAACACGTCTTCCTCGGCTACTTCAACTTAACGAGTATATTGTTGTATCACCTTGCCTGCATTGCTTGAATCCGCTTCCTTAAGCTTGGTTTAGTTTGGGCTGGTAACCACAACCCCCCCCCCCCACACACACACACACACACAGACACACATACATACACATGCGCGCGCGTGCACCCAATGTGACTGTGCCCTGAACTCACGGCACGCATCAACCACCTCAACAACCCCCACGCAGCGCAAGAAGCCCGACCTCACGGAGCTGTACGCGGTGCTAAAGATGGCGGTGGTGGCGGAGGCCACACTGGGCATCTGGGACCCGGAGGTGGAGTTCCCAAGCAACATGGCCCGCGGATAGTCCAACACAGCGGGTGGCAAGCTAGCAGCAGCAGGGAGTCGGCAGCTGTCGGATTGAAGGGGATTGAAGGCGTTGCAGATGGCGTTGGTAGTCGGTGTGAGAGGGCGGCGCCGCGGCAGCAGTGGTGTTGTGCACGGGTTCGGCGGGCGGAGGAGGACTGGAGGAGGAGGCGCTGTGGGCGGGTTTCTCAACCCCCGGCAGCGGGAGCTGCGGCAGAGGCCGTTCTACGACACGTGCAGCTGGCTGGTCTGGTGCCAGCGGCTGCGAGGATGCGTTTGCCGACGCTGGGCATGAGAAGGCCAGGGGCACCCTGTGTGGGGAGGCTGGTCGTGGGGAAGGATGTATGCCGCTTTGGTTCTGGCTGCGGTGCTGACGGCCGATCTTTAAGGAGCGTTGACCCTGACTTCATGAGGTTCATGTATTGCAGGGACCCGTGAGCCGTAAGTTGGGAAACCTCCAGGGTCTACTAGCAGCTTGTTGGAGGCGGGGAATGACAGGGGGGGCAGAGGAGGCTGGAGTCCCTGCGCTGAATGCGAATTGCCTGGGACTCTTGAACCTTGGCAAGGGGATTTGGTATGAACTTGAAGGGCACCATCCACACAACAATAATTATATGCTCAACCTAAAAAGATGGCGGGGCGCACGGAGTTACCCGAAACCTTTCTTGCCGACATTGCTGTGTTGGACAGCGCAGGCCTCGACGCTGAGAATTGGCCGACTCAAGCGTGGCTAGCATTCATTTCCTTAGTTGACAGCATAAATTTGGATAGCTGGACCAGCGCCCAAGACTTCGGCATCCCGAGTCGGCTGCTGCGGAGCTTGCTCGCGACGGTTACCTTTATGACTTCAGTTGAACATCCAAAAGATGATGACGAGGCGGAGGAGGCGTCAGCCGGCCAGAGGCGCACGGCCTTTGCCTTGGGCCTGACCTGCGTGCAGGGCGCCGTCCGCAAGCTGGAGGAGCTGTGCAGCACTGCAGCGCCGCCGCCGGGCCCAGGCCGGAAGCCCCCACGCGCGTTGGTAGCAGCTGCGCGGCGCGTGACCCTGGCGCTGATCCGTGCTGGGGCCCTGGAGCTGTGCGCGCGGGCGTTCGCCCGCGGCCCCACAGCCATCAGGAGCTGGCCGCCCTGGGGCCGCCTGCTCAGCGCCTGCTCGGTGCTACTGGGTGGCTTGTTCTACACCGCGTCGGCAGCAGAGCAGGTGACACGTGCGTGCGTGCGTGGGTGCATGCGTGTATGAGGTAGTGGGGTGCGTTCGCACATGGGACGACTGTGGTGGGGGACGGGCACGTGGTTGCGTGGTAGTAGTCGGTCGGTCGGTGTGTGCGGGGGCTCCACCCCTCTATCGGCCAAAACACAATGCAGTCAGCGGTGCAGGGCACCTCGGCCTGCAGGAGGCGCGGGACCGGCAGGACAACGCGATGGTCGCGGATGGCGCCGCTGCCTCGACTGGCGGCCAGCCCGTGGCGGCGGCGGCGGCCAGGCAGGCCAGGCAGGCAGCAGCAGCCGCCGCCGCACCCGCAGCAGCAGCAGCCGCAGCATCGGCTGTGGAGGAGCCGCCGCCGAGCCCCGACGGCCGCGGCCGCCACGCCGCCCTGGCGGTGGAGCTGCTGGCGGCGGTGCGGCGCAGTGGCGTGCTGGAGCACATGTCGCGGGCGGTGCTGCAGCTGGCGGCGGATGAGTGGGAGCGGCGGCGAAATGCGGATAAGCAGCGGGAAGCCGGTGGTGGTGGTGGTGCTGCTGCTGCTGGTGGTGCTTTAGGGTTTGTGGTAAACAACGCAGAGAAGGCGGCGAAAAGCCCCGCGAACATACTCCTCCTGGACTCCATGTTCCTGCTGTCCGCGCACGGGGAGCTGGCGGATGAGTGGCGAGCGGCAGGACCACAGGTGCTCCACCAGGCGCAGGTGCAGGTGCAGGGCGCGGCCCCGGCAGCCCCGGAGGCGGTGGAAGCCCCGGAGGTCGCGCTGGGCCCCGCCGCCCAGTACCTGAGGGCGGCACACGTGGTGGCGCAGGTGGCGGCGGCGGAGGCGCACGAGGCGGAGGCGCTCCAAGCCGCGCGCGCCGCGGACCCGTCGTTCATTAGCGGGGGCAGCGGCGCCGCGGCGTTGGGCGCCGCCGCGGCGGGAGGCCCCGCAACTGCCCCTGGGCCCAGCAGGCCACTCATTGCTGGCGCGGCGGCGGCGGCGGCGCCTGTGGTGCAACAGCCGCAGTTGTACGGCCTGCGGGTTGAGCAGCTGCCGCTGCCGCTGCTGCGCCCACTAGAGGACCGCGGCGTGGTGGGCGGTGAGTGCGTGCCGGGCGTGGGATGAGTGAGCGCGGTGAGCGGTGCGCTGATGCACTGCGGCCTGCACTGACTAGGTCTAGCCACTAGCGAGGCATGCGGTAATCACGCCGACACTCCCCTTCTTCCGCAACCTAACGGACAGGCCTGGTGAAGCGCGAGGAGGGTTGCGTGGTATTAGACATGGTGTATACGGCCGGGACTATCATTGGCTGGGGCAAAGAGACCTGCACCCCCTCCTCGTTGACCGCGGTGACAGCAGCACAAGCGCCGGCAGCGCAGCAGTACAGCAGCAGCAGCAGCAGTGGCGGCGGCGGTGGAGTGCCGCTCTCAGCGGGCGCCCAACATGCCCCAACTCTTCCTCAGCAGGCGCAGCTGCTGAGTGACCGGGCCCGGCGGGCACTAGCGCTGCGGGCGGCGCACGTGGTGCTGCAGCGCTGGCGCGGGTACCTGCAGCTGCAGCAGCAGCAGCAGCAGCCACAGCCACAGCCCGGGCCTGGGCGCGGGGCCACACCGCCGGCGACGTCTGCTGCCAGTGTGAATGCAGCGGCAAGCAAGGCGGGTGGGGTGAGCGGGAGCAGCATCGATGGAAGGGGAGGTGGCTCAGCGGGGCCTTCAAGCTCGGCATCTAAACCTGCCAAGCCGCTAACTCAAAAGCAGCTGCGGCAGCATGCAGCGGCGGCCGCAAAGCAGCAGCAGGCGGCAAGCAAGCAGGCAAGCAAGCAGGCGGCGGCGGCGGCGGCAGCCGCAGAGCAGCGCCGGGAGGAGAAGCGGCGGGACGTGGCAGAGGCAGTGGCGGCCGCACGGCGGGAGGCGCGACTGAAGGCGTACCGGCAGGCTGGGATAGCACAGAGGGCTTGCTCAGGCCTGGCATTCCAGAGCCTGTGGTATGCGCAAACCGTCAACAGCCGCCGGCGGTGTGAGGCCGCGGCCAGGGACTGGCAGCGCCTCGCAGAGGCCGCCGCGGCCGAGCAGGCCCGCATGCGGGAAGCCCTGGGGCTGGGCCAGGAACGGGTTGTATCAGCATCGGCAGCTCCGGCCGTGACGTCTGCGGCGCCCGCGGTTGCATCAGCAGCACCGGTAGCGCTACCGTCGACAGCAGCAGGAGAGAGTGCCGGTGCTAACCGGCGTGTGGGCAGCAGCGGCGAGGGCGCAGCGCTGGAGGATTGGTGGCGGGGCGTCGTCGACTTCGTGCTATTGATGGCAAAGGACACGGACTGCCTGTGGGCCGCAAATGCCACTCTGGTGGCGTTGTTACCGGTTGGTGAGCTATGCACGTTGCCCGCGTGTGTGTTTTTGCACGCTGTGTGTCCCGCGGTCCGCCACGTACGCAAAATCGCTCATGGCCAACCAATTAAACTCATTCCCCGCTTCCCCCGCTTTCCCCGCCTCCCCCACAATCGAAACATGGTGCACAGCGCTGGAAGGCGCCGGCGCGGACGTGCTCGCACAGCAGCAGGCCACAGAGCACCTGCGCAACTACTATCCGCCTCCCCGGCGTCAGCCCGAGGAGGCCGCCGCAGCCGCACCCGAAGCCGCAGCTGCTGCGGGCAAAAGCCCGCAGGCGCTCCAGCGGCCGCCGGAGGCGCCCACGGCCGCAGCGGCGGGGGGCGCCACCGCCGGCACATGGCCCAACAGCGCCGCCGCCGCAGCAGCAGCAGCAGCAGCAGCCCTAGTCGCCGCCCAGCGCGCCAGCCTGTACCGCGGCCTGAGCCTTGGGCTGCTGCCGGCGCTGGAGGCGCTGGCACGGTCCATCGGGCGGCAGTGCTCTTCTCTGGCGGGGTCCAGGGGCGGCGCAGTCCTGGATGCGCCCATCGCCTTCGTGGAGTGGAGCAGAGTGGAGCACATGGTGCTGGAGGCGGCGCCCCGACGGCAGGCGGCGGCCTTCATAGCCAGCGCCGCCAAGCTTACGCGCGCAGTGATGGCATCAGCATACAGGCAGGTGCGGGCGGCAGGTGGCAGGAGCGCACACGACGTCACGGCGGCGGGGGCGGCGTATGTGAGCAAGCAGCGCGTACCCCTCAGCGTGCTGCGGTCGATGCGGGCGGGCAGCACTGGTTGTGGTCGTGACCGCGGTTGCGCGGCTGCTGGCGACAGCGGCAGCACCAGCGAGCCAGCGGCGGCAGAGCCTCGCCGGGTGGAGCTGGTGTCACTGCTGGCGTCCACTTGGCTGGCCACCGCGGCCGACAATTGGGCCATAGCCCTCAACAGCAACAGCGGCAGCGGTGGCGCGGTGGATGCCGCGGTGATGCCGCTGGCGCTGAGTGTGCTGGAGTGGGTGCCGGTACTGGTGCTGGCTCACACACTGGCTCTGGAGCGAGGGGACGCGCAGGCGGCCAAGGAGTGGGCGAGCTTCATCTTGTACGACCTCATGCCGTTTCAGTCCATCAACTTCGTTGTGACTACCCGGGAGCTTAGCAGCGCAGAGCAGGCGTGCGTGTTGCGAGCGGCTGAGGCGCTGTGGGCCGCGCTTACCAAGGACGCTGTCGAGCGCAACTCTGGTCGCATCTGTCGGGGCTTGCTCAAGCGGACTGGCTGCTGGCAGGGAGGGCTGGGCCGACTGGAGCAGCTCTGGGCCACGGGTGAGGCGGCGACGGCGGCGCGTGCCGCGGTGCTTGCGGAGCTCAGGGCAGGCGGCGGTGGTAACGGCAGCGCTCCTGAGCCTCCAGCAGCAGTTGCTGCAGCGGTGGAGGACGTGGCTCTGCTGCTCACCCCCAGCGAGGTGCGGCGGCGGCTGGGGCTGTGCGCCAACCGGGGCTGTCCGAACCTGGTAGGCGACAGCGAGGCGGGCTTGGAGCTGCCGGTGGCGTGCCAGGTGTGTGGTGCGGCCGGGCGGTACTGCGGCGGCGAGGACTGCTGTGTGGTCCTGGAGGGCCCCAAGAAGGAGCCGTACCCGGCCTGCTGCTGAGAACTAGCTGGAGGCTGAGAGCTGCTCAAGGCTGCGGACAGCTGCTGTGAGTGAGCTGGGAGGCCGCCAGCCAGCTAGTCTGACAGTGAGGCCTCCCCTGGACACACACCTCAGGCCAGCTGCTGGCGAGACGGACTGCATGTGCTGAGGGCGGGTGATGAGGGCGGGTAGGGGCGCATGAGGCCGGGTGATGGCCACACAATTACTTACTTGCTGCTGCTGGGCCCGGACGACGGCGTGCGACAGTGATGTGCCACTCAATTGCGGCGCAGGGGCTGGTGGTGGGTGGGGGGGCGCATGATGGCGCTGTGCCGCGGGATTGGCAGGCAGGGCGGCAGCGGCCAAAGTTGCGACAGGCGTTTCAGCTGGGGGCCTGGTGGGTAGCACTTGTTGCTGGGATATCTGCTCGACGGAGACTCTAGCCCCCGACCGTTGGCGGGAAACACGCAGTGAGGGAACAGCATGAGGAATGCGCGCCAGCAATCGCTCCAGCAAGCTATTGACGTCGGTGCAGTGGCAGCACGTTTCTTTGCCGATACGCCCCCTGAAACTGAAATTGGAAGCTAAATTCCGGTGGCCCAGAAACGTCGGTGCGAGAAGCGACCTCGCGCGTCCATGGACACATAAATTTTCGGGGTGGACGCCCTGATACAGGGGAACACTTGTCTTGCCGATACGCACCGACCGCCCCGAGACACGCTTGGCCTGCTTATATCGGTCCTGTGGGGGCTTCGGACACTCTCGGGACGTCGCATTCTTGCCCCATGCCCTGTTCTATTAGCCGTGAGTGTACAGTGCACAGGTGGTCGCCACATGTCGCCACGGGTGGGTGCGCACCCTCCGCCCAGGACACGGCCCAGGATGCACGGGCGGCTGACGCACCACGTGCCAGTGTGCCACGTCAATGAAACTCCCTCCTCCTTTTCATGATTGAGGCTTCACTTGCCGCACTTGCTGCAGCTTGAACGCTGGAGCATACCAGGACGGCTACACACGGCTTGAGGCACAACTTGAGCGCAAGCTGACCAAAGATGCTGGACAAGCATTTTGGCGAGAAGCTGGACAAACTAATGGCGACGGTTGAAGAAATAGTCCAGACTGCGGTTGCCAACGTGTTCGCCGACGCAAGCAACCCGGTAGGTAGGAGGCCTGGAGAGCTTGCCTGACAACGCAGCAGGGCGAAGCTAGAAGCTGAAGGGAGTGGCCCCTCCACGGTCGGTCAGCCAGTCCGGTAGCGGGTAGGGCTCTGAGACTTGAGTTCAAGGCTAGGGGGAGTTTAGGACACTCAGGGTCGGGCGCAGCGCCTCGGGTTTTGGCCGAGACCGTGTACCTACCCTGCACCGACGCGGGCCCCTCAACAATACCGTACTGGACGTGCTGGACGTGTGGAGCAAGGTATGTCCCTTGACCCCCCTAACCCTTCGCCTCGGCCCCAGCCGCCTCCTGCGCCCGCTCCTCTACGTCGTACACCAAACGCCCATCCACCCACGTCCGCAGCACCACCGGCAGGCACCGCCGCAGCCGCGCAGCAGCCGCCGCCGCCGGTTGGTCCGAGCCCAGCCACGCCGCTGCACCGCCCCGCCCCCCCACCGCCACCTCCACAAAGTCCGCCCGGGCCCCCGGCGCCAGCACGCCCGTGAAGCCCTCCAGCCCGATGGCACGTGCCCCCCAGGCCGTGTGCCCCAGCAGCGCGGCCTCCACACTTAGTCGCTCATCATCCCCCTCACCTCCACTGCCACCAGCACCAGCACCAGCACCAGCACCAGCACCGCCGTCGCCCACCGCCGCCTCGTCACCGCCTCCCCTGCCCCCCTCCGGCCCCCGGAGCCCCCCCAGCAACAATGCCTCCGGCGCACAGCCACTCGCCGCCTCCGCCTGCTCCGCCTCCCCCAGGCCCGCCGCGGCCACGGACGCCAGGAACGCATCACACACCTCGCCCGCAGTCGCCGGCGCAGCAAGATCTGCGCCGTGGCTGCTGCTGCCGGCGGCGGCTGCGGCGGTGGTGGTGGCGGTGGTGGTGGTGGTGGCCGTCCCCACCGGCTGCGGCAGCGGCGGCGCGTGCCGCGGCAGCAGGCAGTTGGCGGCCGCGGCCACGGGCGGCGGCGGCGCTGCGCGGTGCACCGCCGCGTACACGCCCGTCACCGGCTGCAGGTCCACCACAGGCCTGGGAGGCAAGGGGCCGAAGGGGAGCGGTCCCAATGCATATGTGATCAGGGGGGGATTATTGGCGTTTGAGAAAGGCGTGGGTACGCGATTGCCTGTTTTGGGGGGATGCCGCGAGCATAATGTTCGGACGCGTCCACCCACCTGCCTGCACCGCCAAGCCAAATCCTGCACATGCTGCACCGCTGCGCACCCGGGCCCTCACAACCCCACCACACGCCTCCAAACCATGCTAGCCCGCATGCTACCGGCCTACTGGCCCGCCACCATCACACACACAGCAGCAGCAGCAGCAGCAGCAGCAGCAGCAGCAGCAGCAGCAGCAGTAGCACCGAGCAGCAGCACCGACGCTAGCTTGACCCGCAGTCGTCCGGCCACCGCTCTCACCAGTCGCTGGCCAGCGCCGGCCGCAGCCCCGCCGCCGCCAGCGACGCCAGCGGGAACGCCCGGGCCGCCCGCTCCGCGCCCAGGCGCGGCCGCAGCATGGGCGCATCCGTGAGCAGGTGCAGCGGGTTGGGCACGGGCGTGGCGCCGGCGGCGGCCAGCGCGGCGCTCACGTTGGCGGCGCCGGACACGTGCTGCGTGCGGGAGCATTGGGCGCGGGGGGGGGGGGGTGAGTAGGTGGGTGGGAAAGCAATTGCCCACATACACGCAAGAACCCAGCCTCGCAACCTCACGCAGCCCCACCCCGCACCCCACACCCCGCACCCCGCACCCCTGCACCCCGCACCCCGCATCCCACCTGCACGTGCTCTACCCGCAGGCGCAGCCGCTCGCCCAGCTGCCGCACCCGCCGCCGCAGCGCCGCCTCCTCGCTTTCCGCCGCCGCCTCCCCCTCCCCACCCGCTGCCCCTGCCGCCGCCTGCTGCTGCCGCTGCTCCGCCCGCTCCGCCTCCTCGGCTGCGTCCACGCCCGCCTCCACGCCCGCCGCCAGCGCCGCGGCGAAGGCGCCGACCACCTCATCCACTGCCCGGTCGCCAATGGCGTGGACCGACACCTGTGTGTGTGCCCGCCGTAACATACACCGTTTGCAGAAGGCATGGGGGTGCCATGCATGTTTAGTTAATGACATGTGGGGAGGGGTTTGTGGTTACCAGCCCAAACTAAACCAAACCCAATGCATAAGAGCGAGGAGTTGAGCGTGGCCTAATATGGGAGAAGGAGCAGGAGAAAGCCACAACCATTCCCGCAACCCGGTGGGGGGCTACTATTTTATGCCCAAATAAGCCATGCCCAATGCAAAGAAGGAGGGGGGTAGCAGCGATAGTTTGTTCCAGCGGGGGGCCAACCCGCGTGGTGGCGGCGGGCATGCGCGGCTGCATCAGAGGGCTAGAGAGGCAGGGTAGGGAATTACGCACAGCATCTAGAAGCGCAAAACAAGCCCAAACCACAGGCATCAACGGTGTGCACACCACTCTCCAACCACCACGACACACACACATACTGCACAGTGGCGGCACCAACACACGGTACCTGCAGCCCCGCCTTCACCGCCGCCGCCGCCAGCTGCCGCAGCTCCTCACGGCCCGTCGCGCGCTGGCCGCAGCGGGGGGCGCTGCCAGTGCTCCTGCCGCCGCCGCCCTCTCCCTCCACACCGCACCCTTCATCACCACCATTGCTGCCACCGCTGTTGCTGGTGGTGCTGTTGTTCACCCCAGCCCGAGCACTGCTGCTGCTGTCGCTGTCGCTGTCGCTGTGTGGCAGCAGGTAGGGCGCCCACATCAGGGCGGTGCGCGAGCCCAGGCTGCCGTCTGCAAAGTCCTTCAGCCCGCCCCAGTGCAGCCGCCCGCCCGGGTGGCTGCGGCCGTACACCAGCTGGTAGGGGACCAGCTTGCGCCTGGTGGTGGTGGTGGTGGTGGTGGTGGTGGTGGTGGTGGTGGTGGTGGTGGTGGTGGTGGTGGTGGTGGTGGTGGTGGTGGTGGTGGTGGTCAGGGCGGGAGAGGGGGGAGATGGGGAGGGAGGTTGGTGGTGGTGGTGGTGGTGGTGGGGCGAAAGGCGGTGGGTATGGTTTTGGTGGAGGAGGTGGTGGACTCCGACAGGCGTGCGGACGTGTGGGTTGTGTGGGTTGTGTGGGAGGTGACTGGTGCAACAAGACGCGTCGCGCCGGCGGCATGTCGGACCAGGTACGGCAGGAGGCGGCTGGTGCAGCAAGTGGAGACAGCGGAGTGACGGCGGGGCGAACTTAACAGCCCTCAGCTCATCAGCTCATTAATCCGCCCACCCAGCCAGCCAGCCAGCCAGCCAGCCAGCCAGCTCACTAGTCCACCCAGCCCGCCACCCAGCCAGCCAGCCAGCCAGCCAGCCAGCCAGCCAGCCAGCCAGCCAGCCAGCCAGCCAGCCAGCCAGCCAGCCAGCCACGCACCAGGTGCTGAGCGGCACGTGGGTGTACAGCCGCAGCGGCAGCCGCCCCGCCCGAGCCAGGGGCATGTACACGTCCTGCAGGGGGTGGGGGTGGGGGTGTGGGCGGACGGGGGTGGGGCAGTTGGTGTTTGTGGGTAGGTGGGAAGCCTTGCGCCACATGCGGGAGCTACACGTGCTGGAGCTGGTCGCGGGGGAGGCAGGTCTGCAGGTCAACGGATGGGGAGAGTGGTAGAGCGACCATCTGTCCCCAGCCTGAGGCCCCACACGCGCCACGCCAACCCACACGCGCCAGCCTCAGCCCCCCGACATTGACCTGCACCACGTCATAACGCCAGCTTGCCTACTGCCCTGATTCTCACTTGGCTGGTTGCGGGATCAGAACCCCCTGCCCTCCTTTTACCCCCTTCCTTCATGCCCCCCGCTCCACCAACCCTCCCCCTCCCTGGCTTACCACCAGGTCCCGCCAGGGGCTGTCGGGGTCGGCGGTGGGGTAGCGGCCCATGTCCCCCACCGCCGTCACGCCGCGGCTCAGGGCCAGGCGGCCGGCGGCGGCCACGGCCGCGGCGCGCGCTGCGGGCGGCGGCTCCGGCACCGCAGCGGCCACCAGCCCCATTGCCCGCTCTCTGCACGTCGCACGCAGGCGGGGGCGGGGGCGGGGGCGGGGAGGGCAGGGCGGCAGCCGTCCACAAAGGGTATGGGTCATAAGAGGAAGTGGGCGGTGGGGTGGGGGCCGGGCGGGGTTGAGGCAGCGTGCAGCCATGCCAGGGTTTGGACAGGGGTATGGGCAGATGGGCGAGAGGTGCTGAGGAGGCGCCGTGGAGCTGAGGCGCCGCGCACGCCTCGGCCGTGCGCCCGCCTCACCTCACCTCACCTGAGGATGCCGGTGGGCAGCCCAGTGGCGGGGTCCACGTCCACCACCCCGCCCTCCACATGGGGAGGCACCGCCGCCGCCTCAGGAGCGCCGCCGCCGCCCCCACCGCCGCCGCCGTCCTCGCCCGCTGCTGCGGCCGCGCCTGCACTGACACCTGACTCGGCATCTGCGGCACCTGCGGCACCTGCGGCACCTGCGGCTCCTGCTACTGCCGCTGCTCCAGCCGCGGCGGCTGGCGGCTGTAGCAGCCCCGCCCGCTGCAGCGCGGCGGTGTTGGCGAGGGCCATGTGCAGGTCGTGGCGGGGCAGGTAGGCGGGCCGGCCGCCGGCGGCCTGGTGGGTGGTGGGTGGGTTGGGTGGGTGGGTTGGGTGGGTGGTGGTGGTGGTGGGGAGGGGCGTGAGAGAGGGAGGCAGGGTTGGAGGGCGGCCTGGAGCCAAGGCTGCACTCAGCAAAGCATTGCCGAGCGGCCGGGAAGCATGCGGTCATGAGATCTGGTGTGCCGATGTCAGCGACTCACACACACACACACACACACACACACAGAAGGGGGACCGGCGCTGCGTACACACCATGCAGTAATGCATGCGGCGGACAACCGCTAGGGGCGCGCGCTGTGTGGGCTTGCTTGTTTGGTTGAGGCTTGGGCCGGTTGTGGTTGCAGGGCAAGGACTTTGACGGCTAGGATGTTCAGACCTTTTATCGCTTTGTGGCTGCCCGTCGGCGTACTCTGCCCTGTGTGAGAAGTGAAGGCATCCTGTCCTTCGGCGTACTTGTTTTGACGCTGCTATGGCCACGTGCCTGACTAGTAGGTTAGTGCATGTCCTTTGCCAGGCGAACAAACAATGCACAGTGACCACGTGCCGGCTAGTAGTAGTGTTGTTCAAGACGGGGTGCGGCTCTTAGGGCCAATCCAGTGGTTTTTTCCGTCTACTTTGCACGTTGCGGCTTGGGAGACACAGACTACCAAACCAATGCGTGATTCTTTGGGATGCTAGTGCTCTGCCGCTAGCATCGGACAGCGTCTCAGATACACGATTACGTGATGCACCCAGATAGCTGTAAACCCGTTGTTACACACACACACACACACACACACACACACACACACACACACACACACATACACACAATGCCTCGCTGTCGCTGGCTGTCCCGAGTACTCGCTCACGAGACTCGTCAGGCCGCCTGTAAACCCGTTGCTACACACACACACACACACACTTTCGCGCTGCCGCCCTTTGCCTATGCTTCCTCTGCCGCCTGTAGGTGAGACTACGGACAGCGGGCGGGAATCAGGGAATTAGGCGTGCTGGGTAAACGTTTTTAGGCGCATGTCACAAGCATATGGGTGCATGTCGGGGTCGGTTTGCTTCGCGAACGCCCGACGGGTTCCAGGCTATTTCTGCGGGTAAGTATGACTACCGGGGCTACGCGGTACCGTCCAAGAAGTATTCGGTGCGTATCCGTCAGTAACTGCGAGCGATTGCGGGGATTCCTCTCCGTTTCCGTTTACCAACACACACACACACACACACACACACACACACACACACACACACACACCAGGTGGGCGGTGGCTTTTACGGCGGAGGTGAGTGTGTGGCGCTGGTGCCGCACAGTGCCAAAGGCCTACATCAGTACCGCGCCGCAACTGGAGCTCTGAGCCTCTTCCCTCCTGCCTCTCCGTCCCTCCCTGCTGCCCCTGCCGCCCCCCCCCCCCCGCCCCCTCACCTCATCCAGCCAGGACCGGTCCGGCAGCTGGCCCCCCCAGTCGCCCTCGTCCCACTGCCCGCCCAGCACCCACTCCTCCGGCCCCAGCGCCGCCGCCGCCGCCGCCACCCGCGCCGCCACCTCCTGGCGGCTGGCGGCGCCGCGCAGGTCCGCCACCCCGGTGCGGGCCAGGCCCAGGCCGCCCGGCACCAGGTGCACGTGCGCGTCCACAAAGCCCTGAGTCGCGTGGTGCGTGGTGCATGGTGCGTGTGTGTCGTTGCGTGATTGTGCTAGATAAGCACACGGATTGTTGCGTGATTGTGTGTGTGTGTGTGTGTTAGGAAAGCACAAGGAGAGTGTGTGTGTGTGTGTGTGTGTGTGTCTGTGTATGTATTGCTTCAGAGAAAAGCTCCGTCGGCGGTCACAGCGACTGCCTGACTGCGTCGGACCCTCGGGGCGGCCCAGCTTGCAGTGCCCCCCCCCTCACACACACACATGCACAGCGGCAGTTGCCGGCGGCCACCCGGCCCGCCCACCCCACCAACCCGCTCACCGGCAGCAGCAGGCGGCCGCCCATGTCGTGACCCACCACCTCCACCTCCGCCTGCACCGCAGCCTCGTCCGTCCCTGGCGCAGCCGCCGCGGCCGCCGCAGCCGCAGCCGCCGCCTCCGCCGCCGCGCGCACCTCCTCCAGCGACCCCACCGCCACCACACCGCCGCGCTGGACTAGCATGGCCGACGCCAGGGGCACACGACCGCGTTTGACACCGCCACCGCCACCACCATTACCGGCAGCCGCAGCCGCAGCCGCAGCCGCGGCGCCCTCCTGCGGATGTTGCAAATTGACTCTGTGTTGCGTCACGTGAAGGACACAACGGTCAGGCAGGGGATGTGGCAGATGCTGGGGCCCTGCGACACAAGAGCCTGCTACTGCTAGCAATCATTACCATCCACGTCAGCAGGTCCTGCTGCTGCTGCTGCTGCCGCCACAACCGGCCGCGGTCTCAGGCCCTACCCAGTACCCACCTGCCCCGGCGGCGGCTCCACGCCGGTCCATATTGTCGCGTTGAAGAACAGGTGCAGGCGGCCCAAGGGGTCGTCGTCGCCGCCGCGTGCACTGCGGCCGCCAGGGCCCCCGCCACCCGCGCTGCTGGTGCGGGCGGCTGGCGCCATGGCGGCGAGGGGAACAGGCGCCCCCGGCCCCTTCCCTGCCTGGAGAGGATGCACGTGCACACCGCCCCACATGGTCGTGTCGTCTGCACTGCACGCGACTGTGGGTGCATGCAACCCCCCTAACCTCTCACCTGTTGCTTAGAGGTCCCGAACGTGTGCGGGTTTGGCCCCGTGAAGCCCAGGGGGCACCTCTCCTCGGCCGCTGCGTTGCTACTGCCTGCAACCTCAGGGGAGCCGGGAGCTCCGCCCGGGCCCCCGCTTGGCCAGAATACCGCCGCCAGGGCCACGAGGGCTGACAGCACCAGTAAGACTTTACTGGTGTTGTTCACGGCCATTTTCCCGCGGCACCAAACTCAATCGGGGTTTCGCGCGGGAGCAATTCGTGCATACCAAATTACATGTCACGAATTATAAAAGTCATGGTGGCATTTCACTGCTATATGGTGTACAGGCAGGATTACAGGGCAAGAAGGGCACTAACCTGACATGCGAATGGTTTAATGCCGAGTTCCGAAAGCTCGCCCAACACCGCTTCCCTGCACATTCAATAGATTTCAACACATCTTGGTAACAATTCTACAAAGTTATTTGCTCTGCGACGCCCCAACCGACAAGTTTCTTTCCCTCTCATTGTTTTGCGCCTCTCGTAATTTTATATTCTTTCAAACCTTCTTGTCATTCAATCTTAGTATTTTATACAAGACGGTGTGGGCCGGGGCAGCCAAACCGGTGGCGGCCTCGCGACGATGGGCAAGGACAAGGGTAAAGGAAAGCTCCCGGAGCATCTGGAGCTCCGGAAAGACTTTGTAACATGTGGAGATAAGCTCAATTACAATGTAAGCGCCGCCGGAAATGAGGCGGGCTTGTACTCGCTGTCGGCTTGCACAGCTTCTATAGTCCGGGCATTGCACAACTGCATCACATGAGGGGCAGCGTGATGGGGGTTGGCGCAAGGGGTTGCCTCTGGCCGAGTGGCGGGCAGGCGACTGGGGTTCGTGTGCGGCGCGCTCAGGACGGGGCTGCTGTCCTGGCCTTGTGCTCCGCCCTGCGCTGCCGCAGGTCAACACCGTCACCTCCGCCAACACCTTCAACGCGATGGGCTACGACAACAGCTGGGACTTTGGCGCGTTCAAGGACAGCTTCCAGATAGTCATAAACAAGATGGACAAGGAGGTGATGGAGTTTGACATGATTGGCTGCGACCCCGCCATCGCCAACGCGCTGCGCCGCATCCTCATCGCCGAGGTGCCCACCGTGGCCATTGAGCACGTGTTCATGATCAACAACACCTCCATCATCCAGGTGAGGGCGCTGGGGGCGGGGGGCGGGCCCAGCTGCATGGACGGGGCGGCTCGGGGTGAGGGGCGGCTGAGTGCGGCATGGCGCGGCGCCCATGCGGCGGGCTGGGCAGCTGCTGTCTTCATAGGCAGGGTGCACACATCGCAGCACGCCTTAAGCACGGCACGGCCTCACGAGCTTCCCCCTCCCTTCCTCCCTACAACCCCCTCACAACCACCACCCCCGCCCCGCCAGGACGAGGTGCTGTCCCACCGGCTGGGCCTGGTGCCGCTGCTGGTGCCGCCGCACCTGCTGGAGCCCAAGCTGGCGGAGGAGGCGCCCAGCGAGAAGAACACGGTGGTGTTCAAACTGGACGTCACCTGCAGGAGGTGGGGCCGCGGGGGGGTTGGGGGGGCATCGGGGGCGTTGGGGGCATTGGGGGCGGGGGCAAGGTTTGGGGCATCGGAGGGATGGGGCGGTGGCGGGGATGGACCGGGTTGGCCGGGCTTGGCATGGCTGGTCTGGGCTTGGAGAGGAGGTGGAGAGAAGATGGGATGACGGGTAAGGGGTTTGGAAGGGTAAGTCTGAGTGAGGAGAGAGGCAGAGAGGGGAGGAGCGGGGCGATTGGAACCAAGGTGGGGGAGATGGTTGTGGATGTTGCAAGCTGGCCTTTGGATTGGAGGTAAGGCAGGGTGGCGTAGAGCGGGGGTTGGGGGGAGGGGAGCTGTTGCTGCCGCATGCCAGCAAGAGAGTGGTATGGGGCAGCTATGTGTATCGGGTTGGGGGGGAGGTGGGCGCATGCGTACCAGGCCTTCCTGACCTCGTCACGCACCACTCGACACAACAGGAAGCCAGATGGAAGCTTGGAAAACGATAAAGGTGGGTGCATTGGCAAAAGCGAAACGGGCGAAGCCGTGGCGCATCATGGGAAGCGGGGGCCAATGCGTAGGGGAAAGGTTGCGCGCCAGTTGGTGATATGCTTTCTGTGATTGAGCCTACGGCATCGGGGGCACACCCTAGTAAAACTGACCCCAGTCCCTCCACCCTGTCACACACCTTGCCACTCCACACACAGTCCTGACCAGCCAGCTGGAGTGGCTGCCGGGCGGCTCTGAGCTGCCCGACGAGACCACGTGCCGCTTCGCAGCCGGCCAGGCGCACCTCTTCTCCGCAGCAGCCGACGCCGCGGCCTCCACCAGCGCCATGGCCGCCGCCGCGGCGCCGCCCTCGCCCCTGGGCAGCACGGCGGGGCCCTACCCGCGGCCCCGGGCGGTGCACAGCGACATCCTGCTGGCCAAGCTGCGGCCGGGGCAGACCATCCAGCTGGAGGCGCACGCCACCAAGGGCTGCGGCAAGGAGCACGCCAAGTGGAGCCCGGTGGCCACCGCCTGGTACCGCCTGCAGCCGGTGGTGGCGCTGCTCAAGGTGGGCGGTGGGCATGGGGGGGGGAGGAAGGAGGGGGGTGAGATGGAGTGGGTATGGGTGAGGGGGTCGCGGTGGTGGCACCTGGCCACTGGTGTCATGGGCCTCATTGGGATCGCCTCAAGGGCCAGAGTACCGGTAGGGGGCATTTACATGCGCACGTGTGTCCCTGCCTTTTTGGTCTCCTGCATTTCCGCATTCGGGCATCGCCTCACCAGTCACCCCTTGCACGCCTCTCACATTCCGCCCATTGCTGCCCTGACCCCGCTGCTGCCCACCCGCTGGGCCATGCAGGAGGTGCGGGCGGACAGCGAGGAGGGCAAGGTGCTGCTGGAGACGTGCCCTGGCCTGTTCGGTGTGGAGGGCGGGCTGCTCACTGCCAACGCCGCGCGGGGGCACGAGATGGTGCTGGAGCGGGTGAGGCGGGGGCAGGGGGCAGGGGGCAGGGTGCATGGATGGGCGGGGATTGAGGAGGCACAGTGAGACGGCAGATGGGAAGAGCGCGATGGGGTGGCTTGACGCGTACATGGGCAAACCAGGGCTCGGTATCTCATCCAGCGCGAGATAAGACCCAGGATTCATGCACACGGCCTGGCTTGGGCCTGGTCCTGTCTGGACTGACATTGTCTGGCCTGACCTGACTTAACCGCCCTCCTACCCCCTCCACACGACAGCTGCGGCGTCTGCTGGAGCAGGAGCGGTTCAGCTCCTGTGTGGCCTACCGCAAGCGCAAGGACCACTTCATCTTCACCGTGGAGTCGAGCGGCGTGCTGCACCCGGCGGAGCTGCTGGCGCAGGCGCTGGACATCCTGGCGGACAAGGCAAACAACCTGCGGGACAAGCTCTGAGGGGCGGGGAGAGGTGGTGCAGGACGTGGGGCAGGGACAGGGGGGGGGACATGTCAGGCCAGCTCGGTGACCCAGGGGTGCGAGCCGGTGGTTTGCTGCTTCTTGTACGTTGTAACCAATGCAAACCGGTGCGCTGGCCACCGGTGGCTGGTGCCGATTTACCATTGTTTGGTTGGTGGCCAGCGCCGCTTCATTCTGGCACGCTGCATGGAGGCCTGCGGGCAACTACTGCTCGCATGCGTGTGATAATGCTGGGGGGACAGCGTAGGGTGCTCACAGACGCCTTGGAACTCATGGCGGAAAACGCGTCAGCAGATACGCGTTTCCGGGTTTCCTATGAGCGCGTGCAAAAGGGTCTGGTCCTGTCATGCCACATGATGCCGCCACCCGCTCTTGCGTACATCCCTGCATTCATCCCTTGGCCCCATGCGTACATCACCACGACTCGCAACTAATACGTTTTACAGGTCAGTGGATTCCAACCCCCAGTGTGCTTATTGGCTCATATGGACACACCATTGATTGTGTTGTTTGTTGGGTGGAGGCTTGGGTGGAGGCAGCAGGCGCACACAACCCAAGGCAGCCAAGGCGACCAGCAATCCGCATGTCACATCTTGCGCTTAGCCAACTCAGCTTGCCATAAATCAGAGTGAGGTCAACCATAGGGGTAAGAATGCGGGAAATTGCACGCATGCGGAAGATAATAAGCATGGGGGGGGGGGGCATGATTCGTGGTACTAGCAGTACTTCAGCCCCCTGTGTCCACACAGTGCAATAAGTCATCCCAACCACAAGCCAGAGACTTATAAGATGAAGTAATTGGACACCTGTGAACACATCAAGATAACGGAAGAAAGCCATTCTGCGCAGGGAGGTACAGCACTATTCGACCTACCAGTTGCAGGGCAACGCCAGCCACATACGGCAGCGCAGCCGCACGCATGACGTCGTCGGCGAAGGAATCAATACGCGCGCCCGTGACTGCCGCGGAGTTGGACTTGCGGATAGTCATGCCGGCGGGTCGGGTCACTCGGGTGACAGTGGAGCCAGACACCGGCATGCAGGCGCGTGAAGCCAGGGCACGCCACGTCCGGCGAGCCGGGTGAGGTGGCACTGCTGCGGCTGCTGCTAGCGTTCGTGTACAGCGTCAACCAGCGCTTGGTGGTGCTGCCGGACGGAGGGCGGGACCTCCAGCTGTATGGAGGCGAAGGGGTTGTCGTACTTGCCCTTGTTCAGCAGGACCGTGGACAGGTACTTGACGGAGGAGGTGGGCGTAGCGGCGGTGGTCACGTTGAGCACCCCTGCCTGCATCCCATGATGCGCCACGGCTCCGCCCATTGTGCTGTTGCCCATGCGCACACCTGCATCTAATGCTTCCAAGCTGCCACCCAGCTTCCTATTGTGTCAGCCGTTGAGGGAAAGGAGGTAGGGGCACCCCGCAGCCGAAGCCGCCATTGCAATATCCGTCAGGCCAGCAGGGACACAGAAACCAGAGGGACCCCAGCCAGTCTGGCTGGTGTGTTCTATGGACTGTACGTGGTCGGTCAAGTGGTCAACCCCTGGTCAGTTGGTGCGGGTGACCGATATTGATGTCGGCTTTGAGGGCGGCCGTCCCGGCGCCAGACCATCCCGGAATGAAGGCGTGCGCGGAAGTGATGTGGGTGGGTGGGGTAGTTCATTTCAACCCAAGCAATATACCCAGACCCTGAAGTGGGGGAAAGGGGGTTACTGGTAAGCAGTCCCGGTGAGAAACAAAATGCGAACACGACTGCGCTGCAGCTGGGAAACGCAGCCGCCTGTGCGAGCTGCTGATTATCGCCGTATTTGGCCGAGCGGGCTTGGAATATGGAGCGGCAGGTGGACGAGTGGGGGGAACGGGGGAGGGCGAGTTAATGGTCAAGGCGTGACAGCAGCAGGTCCCTTTGCTTGCTCGTGTATGTATGAGTGCGTGGTTACAAGAAAGACTCGTGGATGTATGGCGCGCAACCCAGCAGCTGCTCGCTCACAGGCCTTGGCCGAGAGCAGGGCCGAGAGCCCGCCCCAACGGCACTTACTCATGGCCGGGTTGGTAGCGTTTAAAGACGGGCGCATTGCGTAGAGGATGTTAGGCTGCGTCTGTAACAACTCAGATAAGCGCGGTTACTGCGGCCAACAGGTGAGCGTCAAAAAGTCGCTTTTTGGGCGTAAGCGCGGCCGCATGCCCGCCCCCGACCCATTATTCCCTGCCCCGGCCCAATCCCGCGGGTGCAGCATGGACATATTGCGCGGCTGCTTGCTGGCTTTATATACCACACTGCGGCATTATATTACCGCGGCGCCCCGCGCTTATCTTGTTGTGGTTGTTTGCTTCCCAAATTGTGCCGCCCAGCTTTCCACCCCATTCTATTAGTCCCGCCGCGCGCCGGTGGCGTGCAGAAATCCTAAAGTATTACAGCTTACAATACCGCGCGTCGCTGCAGTGGGCACCATGGGCGCACCGCTTGACGTTGAGGCCGGGGGCGCTAATGGGGAGAAGAGTTCGCACGCATACGTGCGTGAGAAGTCCTTTGCGCCTCAGGGCATGCGCATTGTCTTCAAGGTAAGCCACGAGGAGTGCTCGAGTCCGTTGGGCAACGTCAGGCAGTCAAGCAATTGAACGACTGGCGCAGCGCGCTTGCCGCGGATTTGAGCGCACCTAGTGGAGCTGGGTTGATAATCTGCCCACATTATGGGATGTGAGCACAACGCCTGTCAGCTGCGCACCTGGAGGAGGGTTTTGGTGACCAGGCCAGTCGATTGCTGGCAGTTTTTCCAGCCCACGCCGCCCGACGCATCATTTTGCCCCCCTTTCACTTGATGAGTGCTTGGCCATTTGACATGAGCGGGTGCTTGCGCTCAGCGGGCGGTCTATGGTTGACGCAGGGCCCAACCGCCCCGGCACCTTTGCCCAACCGCCGAGGCAGCCTCTGGAGTTAGTCACAGACCGCGCGCGGTTTGCTGCTCTCACTTTCCTGGAGCAGCCCACTCGCCTACCTACGTACACGACGTTTTGTTCATGACGTTTTGTTCGCACGCATGGCACGTGGCCGCACCCACCCACACACGCCGCAACAGGACCTGGACTACCATGTGCCCAGCAACACCACCAAGGGCGAGCGCGCCTACCTGCTGAAGAAGGTGTCGGGCTTCTTCGAGGCGCACCAGATGGCGGCGCTGGTGAGTGCTGCTGGATGCTGCTGGGTGCTAGCGACCCCGCGGGGTGGGTGCAGGCTGGGCTGGTGTTAGCGTGTCAGCCGGGGTGGGTGCCGGCGCCAACGGAATGGAGGGCCATGCATGTTTGCATGGGCGCACCCGAAATGGGACACGCTTAGACCGCCCTGGTGCGGTGCCGGCCAGGGCCTTAAGCGCTTCCCTCACCGCACCGCAGCTCTCTTCATCCCACCTCCCCCACTTGCCTCCGTCTTTCCCCTCCAACCCGCCCCTGTCCCGCCCGGCTCCGCGCGCACAGATGGGCCCCAGCGGCAGCGGCAAGACCACGCTGCTGGACGTGCTGGCCGGCCGCAAGACGGAGGGCAAGACGGAGGGCACCATCGCCTTCGCGGGGCAGAAGCCCACGCCCCAGTTCCTGCGCCGCTATACCGGATACGTGGAGCAGGTGGGTGGGTGGGTGGCTGGGTGGGTGGGCGCGTGTTATGGTGGGGCGCGTGTGTGGAGGGGGGCATGGGGAGGTGGGTCGTAGGTGGGTTCTGCGGCACTGACAGCAGCAGCAATTAGGGAGCTGTACCGGGGATGGGGGTGTGGGGATGCGGGGCATGCCTAAGTGTGTAAGAATGACGATATGGCCCCTCTGCCACCTGGGCGGCCCCTCCGGGCGGCCCCTCCGCCCGCATGACCCCGGCCCCCCCTAACAACTTACCTTACACACACACACCCGCCCCGCCCACCCGCCCTGCAGTTCGACACGCTGCTGGGCAGCCTGACGGTGTACGAGATGCTGCTGTACACGGCGGAGCTGAAGCGGCCCACCAGCGAGCCGCTGGAGGAGAAGAAGGCGGCGGTGGAGGAGCTGCTGACCAGGCTCAGCCTGCAGCGGTGCAGGGACGTCAAGGTGGGGGAGGGTGGGTGGGGGAGTGGGGGGGGGGGCTCCCGGTGAGGGGGGCGGTAGGGGGAGGGGGAAGAAGCAGGACGACGAGAGGGGCGAGGAGTTGAAGGTCGGGATACAGGGAGCAGGCGAGGCATGATGGAGGAGATGGGGGTGGCGAGCAGGGAGAAGCAGCGGCGGCCTGACGCCAGGGCGGGTGATGATACGGCCTGAGGGCCCAGTAAGCTGCCGATTGCTGCTGGAGGACGCTTCATTGAAAGTGACCCTGAAACCCTCCGCTGTCCTTCCCACCTCCCTGCCCCTTCCCTCAGATTGGCAATGCCATGGCTAAAGGCATCAGTGGCGGTCAGGCCAAGCGCACCAACATCGGTGAGCAGGGTGTGGGCTAGGGGGGGCGAGGGAGGAAGGGGAGAGGAGGGGGATCGTGCGAAGGGGGAGGAGGAGCTGGGAAGGGGGACTTAGTGGGGAAGGAACGGGAGGCGGATTGCGCAGACGCGGCACAGGACGCCGTGTGTGTGGGTGTGCTAGAAAAGCACAAAGAAAGGAAGGGTGTGTGGGTGTGTGCAGTGTGGTGGTGCGGGCTCCGCTGATGGATGCTTGGAGCAGCTTGCGCACTCGTGCACCAACCCGGGCACCCGCCCCTTCCTCCACCGGCCCCCCTCCCCCCTACCCCAAAAAAATAAAACAGGCATTGCGCTGATCACCAACCCGCGTGTGCTGTTCCTGGATGAGCCCACCAGCGGCCTGGACAGCTTCACATCCAACGAGGTGAGTGCGGCGCCGTGAGGGGGACCAGGGCGTGTGAGGCGTAGTGTCGGGGCCAGGCACTTACCCCCGCCCCCCCCTCGTTAGCCAGGGTGGTTTGGGGTGTGCGAGTGTGGTTAGTTCGGTACGCTGGGGGCTCCGGGGGGCTCGGGGGGGGGCTCCGGGGGGCTCCGGGGGGCTCAAGGGGCACCCCGCACTCCACGACCACCCTCACCCCAAACTTAACCCGTCCCTCCCCGATTCCCGCCCCCCCCCCGTCCCCCCAGGTGATGACCATGGTCAAGACGCTGACCTCGGACGGCGTGACCATCTGCGCCACCATCCACAGCCCCACCTCCTACTGCTTCAGCCTGTTCGACTCGCTCATCATGCTGGTCAAGGGCCGCGTGGTGTACTTTGGGCCGCGAGGTGGGTCAGCGTGGGTGGGGGGGCGTATTGGGGGGAGGAGTCCTGGGGGTCAGGGGCAGGGGCAGGCCATCAGAGCGCTCGGGTGGGGCAGCCATTTCTGGGTAGTCAAGAGAGGAAGCGGGGCCGTTCACCCGAAGCCTGGTCCCGGCTCCTGCTCCACCGCCCCGCCCCTCCCTCCCTCCCGCCTGTACGACGTACGGCACCTGGAATCCCCACCACCCCGCCACAGGCCACAACGCCATCGAGTTTGCCCAGAGCGCCTGCCCCAACGTGAAGGAGTTCCTGCCCGGCTACAACGACGCCGAGTACCTGGTGGACCTGGTCACGGAGGCCGACATCGCGGGCCACAGCGACAAGTTCGCCGACCACTACGCCAACAGCGAGCTGGCCAAGGAGAACGGCGCCAAGATCGACGCCTACCTGTGCGAGAGCGCGGACGTGCTGCCGGAGCACATCCAGAAGGAGCTGGCGGTGCGGTCGGCCACGGTGACGCCCTGGTGGTGGGGCCTCAAGACGCTGGTCAAGTACCGCACCACCAAGAACTACCGCGACGGCGAGTTCCTGGGGCCGCGCATCGGAGACAAGATCATGATCAGGTGCGTGTGTGTGTGTGTGAGAGGGGACTGACACGGAGGGGACCCGACAGCCAGGGGACCCGACAGCCAGGGGAGGGACGCGGCGCAAGGGAGGCGCGGTGTGGCTCAGGAGCAAGGGGACCGCACGACAGCGGCGCTTTCTGAAGGCTGATCGGGCGTTTCCTTGGGCCCGGCGATCGCGAGAGCTCATCACTTCGTGTGTGTCTGCCACTTGCAAACCTCACCTGCACGCGCACCTACTCCCCCCCCCCCCCACACACACGCCCCCCCCCACACGCCCCCCCCCACACACAGTCTGCTGATTATGACCCTGTACCTGGGTATCGGTGACGAGTTCAACGACGCCAACTACGTCAACATCGCCGCAGTGCTGTTCATGTGGTGCACCCTGCCCGCCTTTGGCGCCGCCGCCTACGTGCCGGCGCTGGTGCTGGGTGAGTATGCGGGCAGCCGCCGAGGGCAGCCGCCGAGGGCAGGGCAGTGTGGTGCAGGGCAGGGCAGTGTGGTGCAGGGCAGGGCAGGGCAGGGCAGGGCAGGGCAGGGCAGGGCAGGGCAGGGCAGGGCAGTATGGTGCAGGGCAGGGCAGGGCATGGCAGTGTGGTGCAGGGCAGGGCAGGGCAGGGCAGGGCAGGGCAGGGCAGGGCAGGGCAGGGCAGGGCAGGGCAGGGCAGGGCAGTGTGGTGCAGGGCAGGGCAGGGCATGGCAGTGTGGTGCAGGGCAGGGCAGGGCAGTGTGGTGCAGGGCAAGGCAGGGCAGGGCAGGGCAGTGTGGTGCAGGGCAGGGCAGGGCAGGGCAGGGCAGGGCAGGGCAGGGCAGGGCAGGGCAGGGCAGGGCAGGGCAGTGTGGTGCAGGGCAGGGCAGGGCAGGGCAGTGTGGGGCAGGGCAGGGCAGTGTGGGGCAGGGCAGGGCAAGGCAAGGCAAGGCAGGGCAGGGCAGGGCAGGGCCCCTTGCAACCTGCACCACCTGCTTGGGTGGGTGGGTGTCGGCCTGGTCATGTGCCTACCTGACCTCCCCACGTGCCGGCCCCGTTGTGCTCCTTCGCTCCGCAACCGCTCCACCCGCACGCATGCCACCCTAAACAACTCCCAACCGGCCCCCACCACTAAACCGACCTCGGTTCCCACCCACCCACACACCCCACACACACCCGCAACTCCACGACCCACACACACAGAGCGCAACCTGTTTACCCGCGAGCGCAACGACGGCCTGTACCTGGTGGTGACCTACCTGCTGAGCAAGATGGTGGACGAGCTGCTGCTGGCGGCGCTGGCCAGCGTGGGCATCAGCGCCTACGTCTTCTACGGCATCCAGCTGCAGGGCGAGTGGGTCACCTTCTGGCTCATCTACTACATCACGTGAGTGCGTGATGCGGCGCTGCGGCGCTAGCTGCGGGGGTCAGTGGGGGCAACAACAGGGCCAACAACAGGGGCAGCGGGTGCGGGGCGCTGCTGATAGGGGGCAGGTGGCACAGGGGATGGCGGGGAATATATGGGGCGCGGTTGGGCAGGGGTTGGGTTGGGTGGACCACCGGAGGGGCGCCCCGCATGACTGTTTCGCCTTATCACCAGCGCACCTGCCGCTACGCCTTATCGGCCCCTCATCCTCCACCCCTCACCCTCCAACCCTGCATCCCCCTCTCCCCGCCATCCCCCCTTCCCCCTTCCCCCTTCATTCCCCCCTACCTGCACACAGCCTGTCCAACGGCATCGTGCTGGCCTACTTCATCGCCGCCATCAGCCCCAACCTGGACGTGGCCAACGCGCTGCTGCCCACCTACGTGGTCACGCTGCTGTTCTTCGGCGGCTTCCTGTTCCGCTTCCACGAGATGCCGCCCTGGTGGAAGTGGTACAGCTACATCGACTTCCTGCGCTACAGCTGGGGCAGCCTCATGGTCAACCAGTTCAGCGGCCCCATGGGCAACCCGGCGTGGATGGGTGAGTGCACGCGTGTGGGTGTGTGTGTGGGGGGGGGGGGGGTAGTTCATTCCAGAAACCAAAAGCGAAACGTGAGGGGGGGGGGTGAAGGGGGGCCGGGGGCAGGGGGTTTGTAAATGGATTCCCGTGCCCGACCAATCGCCGCCGGCCGCGCGTGCTAGTTCCGGACCTGTTTTTGGTTGAGTATCAGTGCTGGGTGCGCAGCTAGCCCCACCTCACCACCCCAAATGTACACCTGCAACCACCACCTCTGCTGCACCCCCAGCCACCCACCAAACGCTGCATCCCCCCCGCTGCAACACACACACACACACACACACACACACACACACACACACATACACACACACACACACACACACACACACACACACACACACACACACACACACACACACACACACACAGGCAGCACGGTGCTCCACTACTACTCCCTGGCCTACGTGGACAAGTGGGCCTACATGGGCTACCTCTCGCTGTTCTTCATCGTGTTCTTCCTTCTGGCGCTGCTCACCATGACCTTCAAGAAGTACCAGAGCAGGTAGAGGGTTAGTAGTGGACACAGCAGGCTGACCAACTGATATGTGTGTTGTATGTGTGTGTATTTATGTGTGTATGGTGGCGGGGAAGCATCCAAAGTGAGAGCGGCTAATGGATTCTCAGGAGGCTGTCCCACGAGGCTGTCCTACAACAGGCATAAAAAGGACAGGCTTCTGCTATTAGGGGTACGGCACTTGTGTGATCTCCGCATCTTGCTTCTGTTTGGTGCCTGCTCTGGGGTCTTCCATTTCGCCTCACTTGGCATTTGTGCGCGACGCCGTTTGTTGAATGAGCCTCGGGTATGTTTGCTCTTTAGCCGGCACACACTTAGTAATGGTGGGGATTGTCCTAATGACATGGGCAGGTGGGGGTGGTCCTAATAACATGGGCAGTAACTCTGACTTACCGCGTGATGAAAAGTCTTACGTGTCTCGGCTCGACGAGTCGCAGTACAAAGTCGGGTTAGGTGTTCGCTCACTGCATGGGCGTTGTTGCGTTCATGACTTTTGGCGACCGGCCCCATGCCGGTCTCGTGAAAGACGGTTGTCCTAATATGTCGGAGTGGCCTTGCACTGGCGCTTTCGACAGCATAAGAATCTACGCCTGCGTGGCACGCGGATCGCTCGCTCATGAGCGTTCTGCAGTGGCACGTGTGCAGTCACCGAAGTTCTCTCCCGCTGGCATGGCGCGAAGCTGCTGCATTTGCATGCGTGTCAGGTGTCGCGGCTGTCGATGGATGACGGGCGGATGGGAGCGACATGCGCATGTGCCTGTGTGGCGCAGGAGAGGCTTCACGTGCGCGTTGTTGGTATGAGGCGCTGGAAGCCCCCACCCGCACGTGTGCAACGGTGCTCTTTGAACTCAATTGGGCGTAAGGTGGTGCCTTGAACGAGACGAAGGGAGCAAGTGCGTGAGCGGCGGCCCTGCTGCTGTTGCGTTTACGCAAGAGGAATGAAATGAAGCCAGGCATGTGGGGAACTTTTATTTGCCGCCCCCAGAAGAAGCTGATTGGAACACTGGTGTTGAGCATGAAGGGAGGAGCTGCATGCTAGTGTGGGCGCGCGTGTGTGTGTGTGTGTGCCAGGGCTTGTATCTTAATATCCATGGATATAAATGGGCCATTTTGGCTGTTTTCCAGAGTTTCCAAGTGGGGGTCCAGCCGCACCGCTAGAGAAACCGGACTGCATGTGAGTGTGCGCTATATCTACCCCCTTGCGTTATATATTGGGTTGGATGTGCAGAAAAAGCAAAGTCCTATGGGACTTTTTGAAGACTACAGGAGGTATGGGCGAAAACGTTTGGCTAGGCTACAAGTTCGATACCTGATGCCGTTTTGGCCTTGTTGGCCTTCACTCAATTCCAAGCGAGATGTTCTCAATCTCAATCAGCAAGGCCAGGGGCTTGAGTGTGCTTATCCGCGGTCTTCTCGGTACACACAAAGTAGATAGGGTCGATAGGGATTCAGAGTGGCGACATGAACTGAGAACCGTACAATCCACCCTGAGTACAATTCTGATGCTGGCTCACCGGCGGAAATCTTACCCTCTAACGAGGGTAAGCACCAGCAAGGCCAGGGGGCTGAGTGTGCTTATCCTCTTCCCTCCCGTAGACGGGGGGCCCCCGTAAGTAGTGGAATGCCCCCCGAGGTGCGTGCCGCAGGCGGCCCTTTCAGTTTTGGGGGAACAGCCACGCCGGCGGAGGCAAAAGGGTGGGGAGGCAGTAGTGGAATGACCCCTGAGGTGCGTGCCGAGGGCGGCCCTTTCAGTTTTGGGGGAACAGCCATGCCAGCGGGGGCAAAAGGGTGGGGAGGCAGTAGTGGAATGACCCCTGAGGTGCGTGCCGAGGGCGGCCCTTTCAGTTTTGGGGGAACAGCCATGCCAGCGGGGGCAAAAGGGTGGGGAGGCAGTAGTGGAATGAACCCTGAGGTGCGTGTCGCGGGCGGCCCTTTCAGTTTTGGGGGAACAGCCAAGCCAGCGGGGGCAAAAGGGTGGGGAGGCAGTAGTGGAATGACCCCTGAGGTGCGTGCCGCGGGCGGCCCTTTCAGTTTTGGGGGAACAGCCATGCCATCGGAGGCAAAAGGGTGGGGAGGCAGTAGTGGAATGACCCCTGAGGTGCGTGCCGCGGGCGGCCCTTTCAGTTTTGGGGGAACAGCCATGCCAGCGGGGGCAAAAGGGTGGGGAGGCAGTAGTGGAATGAACCCTGAGGTGCGTGCCGAGGGCGGCCCTTTCAGTTTTGGGGGAACAGCCATGCCAGCGGGGGCAAAAGGGTGGGGAGGCAGTAGTGGAATGAACCCTGAGGTGCGTGCCGCGGGCGGCCCTTTCAGTTTTGGGGGAACAGCCATGCCATCGGAGGCAAAAGGGTGGGGAGGCAGTAGTGGAATGAACCCTGAGGTGCGTGCCGCGGGCGGCCCTTTCAGTTTTGGGGGAACAGCCATGCCATCGGAGGCAAAAGGGTGGGGAGGCAGTAGTGGAATGACCCCTGAGGTGCGTGCCGCGGGCGGCCCTTTCAGTTTTGGGGGAACAGCCATGCCATCGGAGGCAAAAGGGTGGGGAGGCAGTAGTGGAATGAACCCTGAGGTGCGTGCCGCGGGCGGCCCTTTCAGTTTTGGGGGAACAGCCATGCCAGCGGAGGCAAAAGGGTGGGGAGGCAGTAGTGGAATGACCCCTGAGGTGCGTGTCGCGGGCGGCCCTTTCAGTTTTGGGGGAACAGCCATGCCATCGGAGGCAAAAGGGTGGGGAGGCAGTAGTGGAATGACCCCTGAGGTGCGTGCCGCGGGCGGCCCTTTCAGTTTTGGGGGAACAGCCATGCCAGCGGATGCAATGGCCCTGCCTGCCATTTCGCACCACACACACGTGCGCCGCCCTGCCTGCCGCCCTGCCTGCCATTTTGCACCACACACACGCGCGCCGCCCTGCCTGCCACCCTGCCCGCCATTTTGCACCACACACACGCGCGCCGTCCTGCCTGCCGCCCTGCCTGCTGTGTCGCACCACACACACGTGCGCCGCCCTGCCTGCTGCCCTGCCTGCCATTTTGCACCACACACACGTCGGCCACCCTGCCCGCCGCCCTGCCCGCCATTTCGCACCACACACACGCGCGCCGCCCTGCCTGCTGCCCTGCCCGCCGTGTCGCACCACACACACGCGCGCCGCCCTGCCTGCCACACTGCCTGCCATTTTGCACCAAACACACGCGCGCCGTCCTGACTGCCGCCCTGCCTGCCGTGTCGCACCACACACACGTGCGCCGCCCTGCCTGCTGCCCTGCCTGCCATTTCGCACCACACACACGCGCGCCGCCCTGCCTGCCGCCCTGCCTGCCGTGTCGCACCACACACACGCGCGCCGTCCTGCCTGCCGCCCTGCCTGCCGTGTCGCACCACACACACGTGCGCCGCCCTGCCTGCTGCCCTGCCTGCCATTTTGCACCACACACACGCGCGCCGTCCTGCCTGCCGCCCTGCCTGCTGTGTCGCACCACACACGTCGGCCACCCTGCCTGCCGCCCTGCCCGCCGTGTCGCACCACACACACGCGCGCCGCTCTGCCTGCCGCCCTGCCTGCCATTTTGCACCACACACACGTGCGCCGCCCTGCCTGCCGCCCTGCCTGCCATTTCGCACCACACACACGCGCGCCGTCCTGCCTGCCGCCCTGCCTGCTGTGTCGCACCACACACACGTCGGCCACCCTGCCCGCCGCCCTGCCCGCCATTTCGCACCACACACACGCGCGCCGCCCTGCCTGCCGCCCTGCCTGCCGTTTTGCACCACACACACGCGCGCCGCCCTGCCTGCCGCCCTGCCTGCCGTGTCGCACCACACACACGCGCGCCGTCCTGCCTGCTGCCCTGCCTGCCGTGTCGCACCACACACACGCGCGCCGTCCTGCCTGCTGCCCTGCCTGCCGTGTCGCACCACACACACGTGCGCCACCCTGCCTGCCGCCCTGCCTGCCATTTCGCACCACACACTGGTGCGCCGCCCTGCCAGCCGCCCTGCCTGCCATTTCGCACCACACACCGTCCTGCCTGCCGCCATGCCTGCTGTGTCGCACCACACACACGTCGGCCACCCTGCCTGCCGTTTCGCACGACATACACGCGGGCCATCACGCGGCCACGCGCAAACCCCGCTAACCAGGTCACTGCTTGGCCGCCGCCGCTGCCGTTGCCAGTACCGAAGACAGCTTTACCTCCTTTCATGGCAGCGACTGCGCGAGCCACCGCTGGTGCCACCTGGCATACAGCGGCTGGTAAAAAGCGCACACGTCCGACCCCTTGGACTTCAGCTCCCCTAGCTCCGCATGCAGGGCGTCCCGCAGGAGCGGCACGGCTGCTGAGGCCTCCTCCAGCGCGACTTCCTCCGGCAGCATAAGATCCCGCGCGCGCTGCGCCACCAGCAGCGGCACCCGGTTATCCACCGACTGCAGAATCATCTTGGTGCGGTCCCGCTCACAATTCGTGAAGGCTGCCGCGCCCGCCGCCATGCTGGCGATGTACTGCACGTACCGCGGGTGAATGAAGTGGGAGAACCCGAAGCGGGCTGGGCCATTCGCCTGAAACGCGCTTGGCGCGAGGGGTGCGCACGCTGCGGAGCCCGGCACATGCCTCGCGCGACCAGCTTCGTCGACAGTCTCCACGGGCAGCGTCCCGCGCGCCACTGTCCCCGCCGCCAGCACGGCGATGGTCAGGCCGGTGGGAATCACCTGCACACGCACAACAGAGGTAAACAACATGGTCGTGCAACACCAAAGTCCACACGTGGCGCCAACCAACACGCAAGCGTTCAGCATACCTTGAGGCCCACGTCACCGTCACCAACCTCCATGCCGGCGTCAGTGCGCAGTACGTCGTGGCCGTATTTTCCAACCTGGCCACCGCCACTACCAGCCGCTGCATCCTAGACTAGATGTGCATGCATGAGGTTGATGTATTGACGTCAAGAGCTGTTCAAACCCACAAACCCGCACATACCGCCAAATGAAACAAGGTGCTGAGAAGCACCATGCGGGCGTGAGACACAGACGCGGGCACCGCACACCTTGCATTGAGTGCAGGAGCACCACGAACGGTCTCCACTCCGCCTCTTCGGCCACTCCCCTGACCCTCCCACCTGCCGGTTTGCTGCTAGCCGAGAATTGATCTCCACGCTGTAGAATGCTGCGTTTGGGCGACGCTACGGAGGGCGTAGTTGATAGCAAGCCCAAGCGAGGTGGGGTGGCGGAAGCGGTGCGTGAAGGCAACCGCGCACGTTGGAGGGGGGCGCGGCCCACGAGGACGCAAACATTGCCCGATGCCACCGGCGCCATAGTAGTTGGGCAAAATGCAGTCGCCGATAAAGCCCTCCAGGACGTCACGGCATGACCCGTCCGGCATGAAATCGTGAACTCGTGACTCTGCGTAATTTAGATTCATAGCGTTGAAGGCATTTAGACTGCGTTCAATCATTTAAATCTAGTTTAGCGAAACTCGGCGATACCGCGACGGCCATGGCACTCGGGCTCCAACTCGCTGCGGCTGCAAGAGACCGCGACGACCGCAGTAATGCAATCTGTGTATGATGAAGTTTTCCTCTAGCAAACGCTGTGTACCAAACACCGCATTGTCAACGTTTTGCAGAGGAAGGAAGGGAGCAGGGTGCGCGCTGAGGCAGGCACCGGAGGGTGGTGGGGGCGCCCGACCCTGCCCGAGGTGCCGGGCCAGGCGGGCAAAGTCGCCGCAGAGTGGGCGCAAGCGCGTGCGGAGTGCTAGAGGAAAACTTCATCATACACAGATTGCATTACTGCGGTCGTCGCGGTCTCTTGCAGCCGCAGCGAGTTGGAGCCCGAGTGCCATGGCCGTCGCGGTATCGCCGAGTTTCGCTAAACTAGATTTAAATGATTGAACGCAGTCTAAATGCCTTCAACGCTATGAATCTAAATTACGCAGAGTCACGAGTTCACGATTTCATGCCGGACGGGTCATGCCGTGACGTCCTGGAGGGCCGATAAAGGCGCACAAGCGAGCCTCGCCAGCGGTTGTTGGTTTGTCGGCAAACGCGACGGGTGGAGCGATTTAGGAAGCGCAAAATATTGAAACGCAGGAATACAAATTCCATGAGGAGGACGTCGGCGTCATGGCTCATTGCGCATCCAGGCTCGGGAGCATCGCGTACCATCGCCCCGTTTGTTGTTCACAACACATAACCTTTCCAGCAATCACAATGGCAGACATGCGAGCGGCCGCGACCGGCGAGGACGAAGTCGCCCTCGGGGGCCCTCGGGGGCCACATTGCGTAGACGCCTCTTACGGGCACGCGCCCAATTCCGCTGCATCGATGGCGATCCCTGGCGCCGAGTTGACCTGCCCGACAGCCGCAGCTCCGCGCGCTGCCCCGTCCCCACCCGCATGACCACGTCGCTAAATTGCGAAAACGAAAGCGAAAGCACGCCACCCGACGTTAATGTCGTGCCTCGCAAGCAGCATGAGAAGGGGGTGAGCGGTAAGGCGTGGTGCGCGGCCACATTACCGAGAGACGGTAACCGCTGACATGAGCCGGCCGAATACCGCCAGGAGGCTGTAAGCTATACGTAGGTGGGGGCGGCGTGCATGCGTAAACGAGGAAGTAGAGGCGAGGCTGACTAAGCTTGACCCCATGAGTTAAATCCGAGCCCTGGGGACGGGAAAACTCTGCCCCTTGAGTTAAATCCGAGCTTTGGGGACGGGAAAACTCCGCCCCCCTGGGTTTGCCCCCTTGAGTTAAATCCGGGCCCTGGGGACGGGAAAACTCTGCCCCCTTGAGTTAAATCCGGGCTTTGGGGACAGGAAAAGTCTGGCCTGGAGTTTCCCCCCAAAATAAGATAAAAGGCCTGGTGTGTGCCGAGGAGCCCGTGAGGTCGTGAGCTGCCTGCCCAGCCGAACCACCGCCAGGTTACACATGGGCGGAGCGCCGGCCACCCAGACGGATGGGAGAGGCGGCCGCATTCTTTAAGTCAAGCATTGTAAAGTGTCCATTCACGGAAGTGTCCAATGTCCCATCTTCCTGTAGTTGCACCAAAGTGGCAGCTGGCTTCTGTTGCTTGTCGAAGGCCGACTGGCAGCTTGCAACGCACCACGCACTCACGCAGTGCGGATTGCCCAGCACCTGCATACCGGCCGTGGCCCTATAGGGCATATGCATGCCGCCAAACCACCTAAACTACGCGCAATGCTTGCTACAGCAGCAGCAGCAGCAGCTGCTGCTTGCTTCTTGCAGTTACCAGTTGCTCCGCTCTTGCGGCGGTAGCTCCCAGTACTTCAGCACACGGCAGCGCTTGCGCCAGGTGGCGTAGGTGGCGGCGGCCTCGGCCTGCCGCTGCTGCGCAGCTGACTGCGCCTGGCCCCCGTTACCACTGATGCCGCTGCCGCCATTGCTACTGCCACCACTGCCGCTGCCACCACTGCTGCTCCCGATGCCCGTCACCTCTCCCACCAGTCGGTCCAGCCACAGAACTTGTGGCGGCGGCGGTGGCGAGGGCGGGTGGGGCCCCGCGGCAGCCGCAAGAGAAGGTCCCACGTTTCCATTGCCGCCGCCGCCGCCGCCGCCGCCAGCCTCATTTCCCCCCGGCCCTCCAGTGCCTGCCGCGGCTCCCGACACTTCCGACGGCAGTAGCAGCAGCAGCTCCGCATTGCCCGCCAGCAGCTGCTCATACGACACCGTGTGCAGCAGCACCGTGCTACTGCCACCACTGCTGCTGCTGCTGCTGCTACTGCCGTTGCTGCTGCTGGCGGCGCCCTGCCGCGCCGTCACCTCCCAAGGCGGCAGGCTCAGGGCCACGCCCACCAGGCCACCCTGACGACTGCCGCCCTGCTGGCCTAGCTGGCCCCGGAGGCGGCTACTGCTACTCCTACTGCTACTGCTACTGCTACTGCTACGGCTACTGCTACTGCTACTGCTACTGCTACTGCTACTGCTAGTGTGGCCCTGTCCTCCCCCTGCCGCTTCCGCCGCCGCCGCGTCCGGCTCCGTGTCCACCTCCGCCCACGTACTCGCAGCACGACCAGCACCACTGGCACGACCAGCACGGTGATCCTGCCCCGGCTGCGGCTGCCTCGGCTGCTCCTGCCCCGGCTGCGGCTGCTGCCGGGCCGCCGCCTCTGCCGCCGCCGCCGCCTCCGCCTCCGCCGCCAGCACCGCCAGCAGGTGGTCCAGCTCCAGCGCCAGCAGCCCGGAGCCGCCGGGGCGCATCCAGAACCCGCGCCGCGACACCAGGCAGTCTGGTGGGTAGGTGCAATGTGGGTGTGGGGTGCGGGGTGGTGTGGTGTGGTGCGAAGTGGGGTAGGGTGGGGTGCGGGGTGGGGTGCGGGGTGCGGGGTGGGGTGTGGGGTGCGGGGTGGGGTGCGGGGTGGGGTGCGGGCGGGCGGGCGGGTGGGTGAAGGTAGTCGGGTTTCTGGTATATATTGGCTGTTCGCTATCAGGTGATGTTGGAAAGAACGTCGTTAGGCTTGGCTTGCAGGCAGGTTGGGGCTGCAGGCTTGTGGGCGACGCGCACCCTACCGCAGTAACGCCCTCTGTGCACGCACCTCGGCTGATGAAGCCCGTGTACTCGCACTGCACCGCCGGCAGCCGCGGCTCGGGCTGCTGCTGCCCGCCCTCGCCCCCGGCCATGCCCTCGGGGGCGGCGGCAGTAGCAGGTGCGGTGGTGGCGGCGGCAGTAGCAATGGGCTGGTAGGTGGTGGCGAAGGGCAGCACGGTGTAGGCTGTGTCCAGGTGGTACCAGGGCGGGCGGGGGCCGGTGCCGCTACTGCTGCTACTGCTACTGCTACTGCTACTGTTACTGCTACTGCTACTGCTACTGCTGCTGCTACTGCCGTTGGCGGGCGGGGGCCGCTTGGGAGCGTTGGGCCCCTTGGCCTGGACCTGCGGATCGACCCAGCAGGTGGTTGCCAGCAGCCGGACGCGCGGCGCATGAGATGAGCGGCACTCATTCACTGCCAGCCACCTACCGGTCATTGATTGCCCCGCCCCGCCTCGCTCGGAGGCGCGGGGCCGGATTCTGCTGCTGCTGGCTCACCAGCCGGCTAGCTGGACCCGTCACTGCCCGCACCCCCCCCCACACACACACACATTGCCGCAGCTCCCCGCTCCCAGCTGCACATCTGCCCGCCCACCCACCCACAACCACCCACCCATCCACCCACCCAGTCGCTGTCGCAGTGCGGCGCGGGCCAGGCCGCCGCCGCCCCCAGTGCCACCGCCACCTGGGCCAGCCCGACGGCGGCGGCGAGGAAGTCGTGCTTGCCTGGGGTGTGTGTGTTTCGGGTGGTGTGTCGGGTGGTCGGGTGGTCGGGTGGATGAATGGCGGGCCGAGGCCGTGCACGGGTTAACAGCGTCCGTCAGTTACATTACGGATTGCAGTTAAGCATTTAACAGGATAAATAATCTTCGCATCAGCATGAATGCGCCCAGCTCCCTGCTCCTGCTGCGCACACACACACCGCCGACCGCCACTCACTCAGCTGCGGCCCCAGCAGGCGCGGGCGGTAGGCGACCAGGCGCACCAGGTCCGGCTGCGGCGGGCCGCCGCCGCCGCCCTCCGTGTCGTCGTGGGTGTGGAACACGCGGTAGGGGCTGCCGCGAAGCCTGGTGGGCAGGTGCGTGGGCAGCAGGTGCGTGGGCTGGTGGGTGCAGGTAGGTGCGGGTGTGGTGAGAGGGGTCATATGGGGGCACGGGGCAGTGAGCGGGGCAGTGGGTGGACTGGGGGCTGGGAAATGGGAATGATACGGTATACCAAACGACGCCGCCCTGTAGGGCACGCAGGAGAGGCAGAGAGGCTCAACCTGCAAGGAACTAAATGGATTATATGGCTAGCACCCTACCCGTATAGATCGCCCATCCAACCCCTGCACACACACCTCTACCTGCCCTCGCCCACGCACCTGGCAGCCACGCGCCAGTCGTACATCCCCGCGGCCTGCAGCACAGCCTGTTTGGAGGGGGGCAGGGGGGGGCATTGATGACCCACGTGCAGACGCGGATCGTTGAACACGCGAACATGTGAAGCCTCACAAGTCACAATGTCAGCAGCAGCAGCAGCAGCAGCAGCCTGGCCGTTTGCAGCTGCGCCTTACCTCCAATCACCCATCTATCTGCACCGCCCCTTATTGTGGTCTCCAGGTCTCTTGCACTAACCCACCCACCCGCCCGCCCGACTACCTGCTTTTGGAAGTCGCCCGGGAACAACCCCGCGTGCACGTGGCCGATGGCCTGTGTGCATGTGTGCATATGTGGGGGTGGGTGGGTGGGGTGTGTGCAGTATAGTGAGAGCCGGAGGGCGGGGCGTCAGGGAGGTGTGTGGGGGGGGGAGGGGGGGAACCGCGAGATGGGGACGCATCACTGGCTGGGGCGAGAGTGTTGAGGGCGGTGCCTCTCCTCCTTTCAGACCCTGGACCCGCGATTTTGATCTCGCAGGCCCCTAGCTAGCAGGCCCATACACGGGTCCCCCTGCTGCATCCACCCCCACCCCCACCCACGCACCTGCACGGGGGGCGGGGGCGGGTCCAGCTGCATGTGCCACAGCCCGTGTCGCCCGGTGGGGTACCACGTGCTCTCCAGCCACCCGCCCGGGTAGCTGCCAGCTGTAGCGGCGGCAGTAGCCGCGGCGCCATCAGCAGCAGCAGCAGCAGGGCCCGGGACGGCGGCCGCGGCGCCGGGAATGCCGCTGTCGTGCGCGGCTGTTGGTGCGCAGCAGCCGGAATTGAAGGAACCAGAAAGATCCGGGGGGCAGGCGGGAGGGCAGGCGGGAAGGAAGTCAGGAGGCCATCAACGAACATGGGGACTGGGGTGCAGGTAGGCATACATGAGACACACACACACACACACACACACACACACACACACACACACACACGGCTTGTGGGCCTACTGCTGTAGCCGCGCCTGTGGGGGCGCCAGAAGAGCGACTTTGTAACCACAGCTGCTGGAGGGCGGGTGGGCGGGTGGGTGGGTGGCTCATCACTCACGGCGTACTTGCAGCAGCGCGAAGCGCTCCCGGGGCGCCGCCGCCGCCGCCGCCGCCACGTGCGGCCGGGCGTCCTCTGGGTCCGGGGGCAGCGGCACGCCCAGGTCGGTGAAGAGGCGCAGGAAGGCGGCGGTGAGGGGGCCGCGGCTGGCGTTGAAGGGGTACCTGCGGGTGTGTGCAGCCCAGCCCCAGCCGCACACAGCCCAGCCACAAAGCAAGGGAACATGAAACAGCAGCCGCAGTAGCAGCCGCAGTAGGAGCAGCAGCCGTAGCAATAGCAGGTAGACGCGGCGTGGACGGGGGCCCTTGGGGGGGTTTGCAGGTGCGTGCTCGCATGTGTTGATGGCGGCGCTCACTGATGGCACACACACGCACGTGACGCGACTCACCCGCCCAGCTCTATCGGCCAGTTGCCGCCTGCAGCCGCGGCAGTAGCAGCACCACCAGCAGCAGCACATGGAGGGGTGTATTGAAGTTTGGGGTGTCAGTGTGGGAGCAAGGGCGGGCGGAGGCGTGGTCAGTGAGGCGGGCGGTGAGACGCGGCAGGTAGGCAGGTAGGCAGGTAGGTGCCTCTCGCAAGGTGGTCGCACGCATGCAGGTGGCAGTAGCAGCAGCAGCAGCAGCAGTAGCTAGGTGCCTCTGCAGCGGCAGTCGCCCTGCTGCTGCTGTTGCGTCTGTGCCCGCCTGCCACCTCGCTCCTTACTCCAGCGATCTGTCCCCTGCTGTTCTATTCGCTTCCGCATGCCCTCCCTGCCTGCCTGCCTCCCTGCCTCCCTACCTTCCCCCCCGTTAAGTCCAACAAGTAAGCAAGCAAGCAAACAGGTAGACAGGCCTCGCTCACCCCCGTGCGGCATACGGAGCTCCGCCGTCAGCAGGTGTGTGGTGGTCACCGTATCGCCACCGCCACCGCCACCGCCACCGCCACCGCCACCGCCACCGCCACCGCCACCGCCACCGCCACCGCCACCGCCACCGCCACCGCCAGCACGACCATCTGCACCACCGCCCCCGTCTCCATGCCGCCGGCCGCCCCCACAGGCCGCCAGCCTGGTGCCAGTGATGCCAGTGGTGCCGGCCGTCGCAAGATTGGCAGCAGCATTAGCAGCAGTGGCGGGGAAAGGAGGTGGCGGTATTGGTGGCGGTGGGTCTAGCAGGCCATCACACACCACCGCGGCCAGGGGGCTGGCGGCGGATAGGTTGAAGGACTGAGGCACTCAGGCGGGGGAGGGGGGGGCGAGACAAGAAGGGGGACGTGGGGAGGAATGGGTGGGTGTGCGTGGGTTGGGCACTTGGTAGAGTGTGGGACCAGGACTGTGGGTAAAAGAGGGGTTAGAAATCTAGTGTCATACTCCACTTGCATCCTCCTGCATCGTCGACGTCGCTGTGGACGGGTTGTTTGACCCCCTCCCACCACCCGCTCTCCCTATCTCTCGCCCCCTCCCACACACGCAGCTCCCGCTCACCACGAATTGCCAGGCGGAGGGCGGCGGCTTGATGCGGCTCACGTACTCCTGTGTGTGTGTGTGTGTGTGTGTGTGTGTGTGTGTGTGTGTGTGTGTGTGTGTGTGTGTGTGTGTGTGTTTGTGTGCGTGTGTTAGAGACCACAGGGGAGAGAACTATGAAATACTTGTGCGCGCGTGTGTGTGTGTTTGTTTATGTGTGTGTGCGTGTGCGTGGTGGTGATGGTGGTGGGGATGATGGTGGGGATGGCTTGAAGACAGGCCGCAAGGTAGGTAGGTGAGGGGATTCTTCACCATCCAGATACACATTCTGCACTGGTGCTGTAAGACTGGAAAACGGCTCCATTGTGAGCGCGTGTCTGAGCCATCGCCGTCAGGGCCCGTAGCAGCAGCGAGCCCCACCCCACCTCAAAAGCACGCACGCCACCCCCAATCCCCAACCCCCCATCTCCCCCCCGGGGCTACTTTCCTGGTCGCCAGGTAAGTCGTGGTGTTTGCCCTGCTGCCTGTGCGTGACGTCTCTGTGTCTGGCCGCCGAGCTCGGGTGGCATTTCTAGTCGCCGGCGCACTCCACACGTCTTCTTCGACTGCTTCAACCTAACGAGTATTTCGTTGTATCACCTTGCCTGCTGCATTACGCCACTCCGCTTCCTTTAGATTGGTTTAGTTTGGGCTGGTAACCACAACCCCCCCCCACCCCCCCACACACTCACACACACACCTGCAGGTCGCGCACCTCCAGCGCCTCCAGCGCCACGGGGTCGTCCCGCACGTTGAGGCCTGCGCGGGGGGGGAAGGGAGGGGAGGAGGGGAGTGCGAGGAATGAGTAGAGAGTATGAGGGTAGCGATTGCGACAGAGAGAGCGAGGTGAGGCGAGCAAGGGGAAGGAGGGTGGGGTGGGGAGATAGAGGATAATGGGCGGTATCTCGCTCACCCAGGTCCTGTCACTGCGGGGTCCGAGCCCACCTCAATCCTCCAATCCAAGCAATCCACCTTGAACCACCTTGACTCCCATCCGCCCCTCTCCTTGCCCGCCCCTCTTTTGCCACGTGAGCTCGTGTGTGCATAGTCTGTGCTGTCTACTTCCTTTCTCCTTCTACCGCCGCGCCTCGGCCCCTTCACTGTGCCTTGCCCTTTCGAACCCTGCTTCTTCCCTTTTTCACATGTCACGCTTCTGGCCCGGCGCGTGCTACCTGGCGTCGGGGCTGCTTTCCTGGTCGCCAGGTAAGTCGTGGGTTTTGCCCTGCTGCCTGTGCGTGACGTCTCTGTGCCTGGCCGCCGAGCTCGGGTGGCATTTCTAGTCGCCGGCGCACTCCACACTCTTCTTCGACTACTTCAACCTAACGAGTATTTCGTTGTATCACCTTGCCTGCTGCATTACTCAACTCCGCTTCCTTTAGATTGGTTTAGTTTGGGCTGGTAACCACAACCCCCTCCACCCGGACCCACCCAGCACAAAGAAGCGCGGCTTGCCCATGATGGCGCTGTACAGCACGTCCTGTGGTGCATGCGGGGTGGGGTAGGGTGGGGTAGGGTTGGGGTAGGGTGGGGGAGGGAGGGGGAGGGAGGGTAGGTGCAGAGGAGAGGGCCGACACAGAGGGCAAGATGGGCTTCATTCGGCACAATCAACTCCAATAAGCTAGCTTGCCCATTCACCACTGAGCACCTGTTCGCCTCACCTCCTCACCTAACTCACCACGACCTCGACGCGCTTCACCGATCACCCCACCCACCCACCCACCCACCCACCCACCCACCCACCCACCCACCCACCCACCCACCCACCCACCCACCCACCCACCCACCCACCCACCCACCCACCCACCACCCCCCACCCAGCACCCAGCACCCAGCACCCCCCCAGCCCCCCCTCACCGTCATGGACTCCTGGTCATCACTCCACACCTTGTTCTTGGACCCTGAGGGACGGGTGAGTGGGTGGTTGGGTGGGGAAGGTGGAGTCGGGATGTAGGTGGGCGTGGGTCCACCACCACCCGCGCCACCAGTCCAACGCCATCACCGCCACCACCAGTCCACCACCAGTCCACTACCACTACCAGCAGCACCCCCAAGTACCCACTTGCGCGGGGCGACAGCGCAAACAGCGGTCCAGGGTCCTCACCCCAGCGCACTGCAAAAGGGGGCAGCGTACGGAACGAAGGGCGGGCGGGCGGGCGGGCGAGGCCGCTCTCTGTGTAAGCAGCATCGGCGCCCGCACTGCAAATTTAGCGCATGTCCGTAAAGCGTTTCAACTCCCTCCCTTCAAGCCGCCACCGTACACTTCTTCCCCAAACCCACACGCTCACGCTCACGCCACCGCTCGCGCCCCCGCCGCCGCCACTCACCCACTTTGAGCACCATGTCGCGGAGCATCCAGGCGATGGGGCCGTTGGGCGCCGCGCCCTGGTCGTCAGGTGCGTGACAGGGTATGCGTGCGTCAGCCGCGCACCACGTGCCTTGGTGTTGACAATGATGTTGACGGGCCCCCCCAGCCCCCCTACCCCCCCAGCCCCCAGCCCCCAGCCCCCAGCCCCCAGCCCCCAGCCCCCAGCCCCCAGCCCCCAGCCCCCAGCCCCCAGCCCCCAGCCCCCAGCCCCCAGCCCCCAGCCCCCAGCCCCCAGCCCCCAGCCCCCAGCCCCCAGCCGTCATCACCTGCACATACACAAAGCCGCTGTTGATGCACTCGCCGCTCTCCGCCTGAGTCACCAGCTGCACGCCGCCCCAGGGCCGCTGCTGCGACCGCTGCTGCTCCCGCTCCTGGCGGCCAGCATCGCCCCCGCCCGCCACCGGAGCTCCACCCGCTGCCTCGTCTCCCGCCGCACCACCACCACCGCTGCCGGCCGCCACCCAGGCCGCCGCGCCGGGCGCCAGCGGGCTGCCCGGCGCCTTGGCCCGCCAGTACCAGTCGCCCACCACCGCCACGTCAGCATCCAGCGCCATGACGTTGTAGCCCAGGGCCACCGCCCGGGCTGGTGACACATGTGTGTGTGGGGGGTGGGGGGTGGGGGGGCGTGGGTGTGTGTATGTGTGTGTGGGGGGGTGTGGGGGGATCAGGAGGGGAGGGGGCCGGGGCTGAGAGGGAAGGGGGATTGCGTGACAGGGCCGGGGACGCGAATTGGTTAGCGTTCGTGTGTGGAGGCGAGTTTGATTGTCCACGCGTGACACACACGTCACCCCCTCCTCGCGACAAACCCCTTCCCTGACGCTGTACGTTGTCCTATTCGAGAACCTAATCACACAGTCCCCCTCTCACTCCGCCCAAACCTTGACGCCCCCCCAGCGTTTACCCTCGAGCTTACGCAGGCCCCCCTTCTCCTCCTAATTATTATGCTGACCCCCGCCTGTCACCCCCGCCTCCTCCTCTGATCACGCACGCACGCACGCACGCACCCGCCCACCAACCCACCCACCCACCCACCCACCCGCAGTGGTCCACTTGCGCCACCAGGCCGTCATGCCGATGCGGCGGCCCAGGTAGGCCCAGTCCGCGGGGTAGCGCCGGCCGCTGCGTGGGTGGGTGGGGTGGGTGGGGTGGGTGGGTGGGTGGATGGGGGTGGGTGGGTGGGTGGGTGGAAGGAACAGGTCGCGCCATGGGGGTGGATGGGGGTTGCGCCTGAATAGGGCGTGCTGGCGTGGGGGGGAGGGCGTGTGTGAAGAAGGCGTGGGGAGGCAGGAAGCCGTTATTGGAGTAGGTTGGTTGCCAGGGGTTGGTTGGGCTGGCGAACAGCCCCGCCGCCACCGCACACCGCACACCTCACGCCTCACCTGCTGTCCCGAGTGGCGTACGCGCCGCACTGCACGGGGCCGTGGTGCGACCCGACGCCCCCCGCCGCCCAGGGCGCAAACACCGCCGCCAGCCGCTCACAGCTGGCCTCCCCGTCCAGTGGGGTCTGGTGGTGGTGGTGGTCGTGGTGGTGGTAGTGGTGGTGGTGGTGCCTCCTTGCCCTGGTGGTCCCCGCGCCCTTGCCTGCTGCTCCTTGTTGACTGCTGCCGCCGCCGCCGCTTCCGCGGTCGCCGCTTCCAGCAGCTTCCCCCTGCCCCCGCCCCTGCCCCTGCCTCTGCCCCTGCCCCTGCCCCTGCCCTTCCTGAACCTCCTGCCGCCCCTGCTCCTGCTCCTGCTGCCGGGCCCGGGCGGCGGCGGCCCAGGCGCTGTCCCGCCACTCGGGCAGCACCGCCAGCACGTGCGAGTAGCCGGCGTTGCGCAGCCGTGCCAGCGCCTGCGCCGCGTCCGGCAGCCGCGTCTCGGAGAACAGGATCACCTGCAGTGTGTGTGTGTATGTGTGTGTGTGTGGCGGGGCGGGCAGCGGGGGAAGAAAGGGCCGCAGGTAAGGAGAAGTCCTGGTGGGGACCCGGGGCGGGCAGGGCGCAAAACCGTCGAACAAGCGCTTTCAACACATGCCATTGTAGACATGCCTGGGCACCTCAGCCGCCCGCCTGCGGAGGCGCCAACCACGGGCGGGATGGATGGCACCGCAGCAGCTCCATCACCCCAGTAGCCAGCCGTCCCCTCCCATCCAGCAGCGCCCAACCCCTTGCTTGCCTCATTGCGGTAGGCCGTAGCCGCCAGCGCCGCCCGGATGTCGTCCGCGCCGTCCAGCGGCCCCACGTAGCCGCGAGTGGCGCCCCAGGAGCAGTAGGAGCGGTGCTGCTGCTGCTGCTGCTGCTGCTGCTGCTGCTGGGAGGAAGCGGAGGAAGAGGAAGAGGAAGAGGAGGAGGAGTCGCTGGCGCTACCGCCGCGTTGGGTGCCAGTGCCGCGGCCGCCACTGCTGCCGGGACTGCTACTGCTACCGCTACTGCTGCTGCTGCTACTGGCGGTGCCCTGGCGGTCGCACACTTTAAGGCGGGCGTAGTACTCGTTGGTGTGGTGCGGGTGGCGGTGGTGGCGGTGGTGGGGGGCGTGCCCTGCTGGTGAGCCCGGCCGCTCGCGAGTGTGCCGCCACTCCCGGGCCGGGCCCCTTGCGCTGCTTTGCACGCCCTCTGCGCCCGCGAGAATGCCCAAGCAGCACGTGACCAACGCGAGAGCTGCAACCGATGTCGAACACATAAACTTTTTCGTCTGACACTGCAGCGAACGTCCGCCCGGTCGACGTCGACCAGGAAACGCCCTACGCGTCATGTATGCGCAACATATACACTAGCAAATATACGAATGATTAAATTCATGAAACCCTGGCTGCGTCCAAGTCGACGACTTGACGCTTGCAATTTTGTCCGTGTTCCTCCATGTCACTATTATACGCAGTTGACATATAAAAGCAAACAAATGTTACGTCTCTGAGTCACAAAAAGCGACGCTGGGGTCGAGTCTGACCGGCCCACACCCGCCTCGCCCCACGATCGCAAGCACACGGCACCTTGCAACCCCGCGCCGGCACGCTCCCTCATCACCGCATCCTGCACCAAGAAACGCCCGCGGTGACTCAGGGCTCTGCATGCCCTTTGATCCACCCGCACCGGATGTCAGCCTCATTCCGCAGGTAGGTGCCTGTCCAGCGCCCCGCTCATTTCGTGCATGAGTGCAGCGGCAGTCTAGGCAGTCCTCCCTCATCCATCCGTCCTCCCTCGTCCATCCGCGCCCCCTCACGTTTCCGCACCCCTGTCCCCTGTCTGCGGCCGCTGCCCATTTAACCAATGGTCATTGTGGGTGCCCACGGGGGGGGCCCTCCTCCTCCTCCTCCTCCTCCTCCTCGGCAGTACTGCGTCATGTTCGCCTCCTCCGCCCGCGACTTGGCGTGCAGGTGCACATCCAGCGTCCCCTCCTGCAGCAGCGCCACGAACACAGGTGCGGGCCCGGCTGCTGCTGCTGCGGGGGCAGTGGTGGTGGTGGTGGTGGCGGTGGTGGCGCCCAGCAGCCGCGCCCGGCCGCGGCTCTGCAGCAGCTGGATGCCTGTGGCCGCGGCGTTGTAGCGCAGGACCCAGGAGCAGCTGGGCACGTCCAGCCCCTCCTCAGCGGCAGAGGTGGACACAAGCACCTTGCAGCGAATGGGGCTGGCGGCACTGGTGGGGGCCTGTGTGTGTGGTGTGGTAGCGACGAAAAATGGGTACCGTAGGCGCTGGAAGTTGACATTCTGCCTGTACAGCTCCAGGAATCAACGTCACCCAATTCCCCCACCTGCCCCCGCACTGCTGCCCCCCCCCACCTTGAACAGCCGCAGCACCTGCTGCTGCTCGGCGCCGCTCATGCCGCGGCCGTGGCGGTCCCCCTCCTCCTCCCCCGCACCCGCCGCCTGCTGCGGCGGCGGCACACTGCGTGCCTGCACCTGCCACCCGCCCCGAGCCTGCCACCCCGGAGGGTACTGTCGCCTCTGGCCGGCGGCCGGGGCAGGCCTACTATTGCCGCCGCGGCACGGTGGCGACACCGCCAACGCCGCCGCCTGATGGCCGCCGCTGAGATCTAGAGCACCGCCGCCATCACGCAAGCGGTACTGTTGCTGCTGAGGCGGCTGTCGCATTACGTGGGGTGGCCGCCCGCCACCACCCGCCGCCACTGCAGCAGCAGCAGCAGTCGCAGCAGCACCCGCTGCCACTCCTGTCATTGCCGCGCCGGCGTTCGCCACTCCTCCTCCCGGCAGCAGGTCTCCATCCAGCTGCCGCCGCCGCTGCCGCCGCTGCCGCCGCTGCCGCTGCCGCTGCCGCTGCCACTGCTGCCCATGGTCGGCAGTAGTCTCGTCGCCCTCCCCCTCCCCCTCACCCTCCCCCTCCCCCTCACCCTCACCCTCCCCCTCCCCCTCCCCCTCACCCTCACCCTCACCCGCAGAAGCATCACTGGCCTCACCCTCGTCCGAGGAAGAGGAAGAGGAAGAGGAGGAGGAGGAGGAGGAGGAGGAGGAGGAGGAGGAGGAGGCAGCTGATTCCGACTCTGAGTCGCCGGTGGGGCTCCCCAGATGGAACCTGCTGCTGCCCCCCGCTGGCTGTGCGTGGTGCCACCACCTTGCATCCGGCAGCAGGGGGTCGGCAGCTTCCTTCGCTGAATGCTGCTGCAGCTGCTGCAGCTGCTGCAGCTGCTGCAGCTGCTGCCGCTGCTGCAGCTGCTGCTGGCGGCGGCGGCGGCGGCGGCGGGTAGCAGCCGTGGCAGCGGAGGCGGTGGCGGCGGCGGTGCTGGCGTGGCCGGTGAGCTCAAAGACCTGCGGGTTGTCCGTGGAACGAAGTCAGCGGGGGTGCAGCAGGTTGGTGCCGACCAGCAGCAGCAGTGTGCCGTAGACTCCACTTCTGAACGACCGACCGGCAGCGTGCAGTCTTGCATGAACACCCACAACGGCCCGCCTGTCGGTCCACCCAGGTCCAGCAGTATCGTCATCTCATTCCCCCCCCCTCGCCCCTCGCCCCCTTAAACCCTTCCACTCTCCACTGCAGCTACCGACGTCCATGTCCCCTCCACACACACCCCGCTGCACACTCATCACGCACACCCCGCCTCCCCCCCCCGTCCCACACACACCTACCTCCACGTGCTCCAGCTGGGCGGTACGGCGGATCATGTCAGCCAGGTGGTACACAGCCTTGATGGTTGTTGATGGCGGGGGGTGGGGGGTGAGGGGAAGACGGCGGGGTGGGGGTGAGGGGAAGAGAGGAAGAGGGGGGTGCAGGACCAGCTGTAGGAAAGCCAACACCTTGCAAACGCGACACCACACAGCGCCACGCACGTACGGTACAAGCAAGAACACGCGCGATGCATGCCTTCCCTCACTTCGCGCCTCAAGCCCCCCAACCCACACACCCCACCCGCCCCCGCACCCACCTGGCGTGTGCGCACGAAGACGATGCCGCGTGAGCAGCAGCCGCTGGCGCTGGCGCTGGCGCTGTTGCCGCCCGTTGGGCCGCCCCTCGTGGTGACGGCGGCATGAGCGGGGCCGGCAGGCGAGTAGCAGTGCTGCTGCTGCTGCCGGTAGCGCTGTGCCGGCAGGGAGGCGAATGATTGCGGGGCACGAGGTGTGCGTGTGTGTGTGTGGGGGGGGGTCAAGCGGTGGCGCGTACGTGCAGTCACTTCACCATGCACATACACATGCACATGCGCTGCAAACACCCCAGCCAGCCAGCCTACTGCTTAGCCCCCCTCATATACCATATGACCACACACGTCACACGTCACACACATCACATCACACACATCACACACACCTGCAGGAACTGGATCAGGGCCCAGTACTTGGGGTGGGTGGCGGCCTGCGGATGTGGGGGGGGGCGTGTGTGGGTGGGGTGGGTGGCGTGTGCATGTGGGTGGGAGTGAGTCATGGAGGAGAGGCGTCGAGGGGGGTGGAAGGGAAACGCGAGGTGCTGCTGGCACGGTCCGCATGGCTGGGGCCTACGACATGCAGCGCACACACGTGGTGTAATGGCCACATCACGACCGCTGACACACACACACACACACACACACACACACACACACACACACACACACACACACACACACACACACAACCCGACACCCGCAGTGCACTCGCGCGCACCTACCTGCAGCAGGTGTCCGGACGCGAAGCAGTCGCGCAGCAGCGTGACGGCCGCGCTGCTGCCGCTGCTGCTGCTGTCGCTGCCGCTGCTGCCGCTGCCGCTGCTGGGGCTGCTGGGGCTGACTGGCCCCGGCGCTGGCCCCGATGGGTCCTGCTGGGCCGGCGCCGCCGCGCCTGCTCCACCTCCAGCGCCAGCACCTGCTGCTGCTGCTGTGCCCGCCGGGCCCCCCTGCTGCTGCTGCGAGGGCTCCACCTCCGCCAGTGCGGCACAGCCTTCACCTTGGCCGCCACCAACGCCTCCTCCCCCTCCTCCCCCTCCTCCTCCTCCTCCTCCATCTTCGCCGCCGCCGCCGCCGCCGCCAGTATCACGCTGCTCCTGCTGCTCCTGCTCCTGCTGCGGCCTCTTGTTGCTCCCAGCAGTCGCAGCAGCAGGCGCTGTCGGCTGCTGCGGCTGGCGCGGCGGCGGCGGCGGTGCTGTCCCGCGCACGGGCGGGGGCCGCACAGCTCCTTCCGCCGGAGCAGGCGCTGGAGTTGGAGGTGGAGTTGGTGGTGGTGGTGGTGCTGCTGACAGCAGCAGTCGCGGCGTTGGTGGGGCTGCTGGGGGCGCAGCAGCAGCAGCAGCAGGTGCAGTGGTGTCCCGGAGGAATGACAGCCCCCAAGGACCCTGAGACTGAGGGGCCGGACCCTGCCACGGCTGCTGGTCCTCACCCCTACCACCGCGGCTACCCCCGCCATACCCGCTGCTCGGCCGCGGCCCACCCCCCGCCGCCGGTTCGCCGCCTCGGGCACCTGCAGCTGCACCGCTGTCGCAGTGGCCGCCCACGCCACAGCCACTGCGGCCGCCACTGCAGCCGCCACTGCTGTTGACGACGCTGCCGGCCGCGGCTGCTGCAGGTGCCGCCGCTGCTGGGGGCTGCTCGCCGCAACACAGGCCCTGCAGCCGCAGCCACACGTGTGGATACCGTATGTGGGGCGGGGCGGGGCGGGGGTGAAGAGGCGCAAACAGAGGTTGCAGGGGCTGCAGGGGCTGCCTGATGGTGCAGCGCCCAGCACATCAGGCACCGCCCACCTACCTAAATTTACCCACCCTACAAAGCCACCCACCCACCCGTCCCCACCTACCCACCGCGCACCCACCCACGCACCCACCCACCAGCAGCTGCTTCAACAGCCCAGACACACGCAGCGAGGTGTCCCCGCCGCTGTAGAGGTTTAGGCTGACGCGACCGTGGAGAGGGTGGGGGGCACGGCCGTCACGGCTCCTGCTACTGCTACTGCCGCCGCTGCCCCCTGCCTGCGCTACTGCCGCTGCCACATGGCTGCCACCATCGCCACCACCACCACCACTAGCAGCCGCTGTGGCACTCAAGCCAGTGGCGGCAGCAGCAGTGGCTGCCAGGGTCTCACCAAGGTGCCGCCGGTGTGTGCACAATGCCGGCGGCCTGCTGCCGGGATCACCCGCCGCCGCCGCCCCAGCCGCCCCTGCAGCCGCTGCCGCCGCCTTTGCAAACATCAGGCCACGCAGACCGCCAGAACGGCAGCTGACGGCAGGGGTCACCACCGCCTGCGCAGGCGCCAGCCCCGTCACGTCCCGCTCCGCTCTCTCCTCCCCCGCCGCCTCCGCCGCCGCCTCTGCTGCCGCCGCCGCCGCCGCCTCCGCCGCCTCCACCTCCGCCTGCAGCCCCACCAGCGCCACCGCCTTGCGCGCCAGGTGCGTCAGGGCCGCCTCCGCCCCCGCCTCGCCCACCAGCTGGCCGGCCCGCCGCAGCAGGTCCAGCAGGCGGCACACCAGCGCCAGGTGGGGGCAGCCGCAGGTGGAGGAGTAGGGCGAGGAGGGCGAGGAGGAAAGCGGGGAGGAGGAGGAGGAAAGCGGGGAGGTGGGCGAGGTGGGGCCGCAGGCGTGAGGGCCTCTGCTGCTGCAGGCGCTGCAGGTGCCACCGTAGCCGGCACCACCGCAGGCTTTGCCGCACCACTGGTTGTGGTGGCGGTGGTGGTGGTGCAGGTGGTGGTGGCGGTGGTGGTGGTGGTGGTGGTGCAGGTGGTGGTGGCGGTGGTGGTGGTGGTGGTGGTGCAGGTGGTAGTAGTGGCGGCCCAGCGGCTGCAGGGCGGCGGGGGAGGAGGCGAAGCGGCGGCAGTCGGCCAGCCACTGCAGGGAGGAAGGAGGAGCAGTGCAAGCAAGGGGAAGGGACGTGTGAGTGCGCGTGCATGTGCATGTATGTGCGGTGCTGCGTGCGTGTGAATGTGCGTGCAGGTGAATGGCTCGTCATTGCTGCTGTACGTTATTGCTGTGGGAAGTGGCTGAATAGCGAGCCGCCCAGCAAAGGGGTGTCCATCCACATCATTGACGTCCGGCCCTGATGGGCGGCTGTGTGTGTGTGGGTTGTGTGACACACGATGACACGACACACCTTCCTCACGCCGCCGCCACCACCACCCTGCACTTGCAGTAGCAGTGGCGGCAGCAAGTGATCGGCAGCCGTGCCGCCGTCGCCGCAACCATCAGTGCCGCCGCCGTCAGCTGTGGCTGCTGCTGCTGCTGCTGCTGCTGTCCCGTGGCACCCCGGCAGGCCCTCAGCTGCCTTTGCTTCAGCCGCGGCGGCGGCGGCGGCGGCGGCGGCGGTGGCGGCGGCAGCGGCAGCGCTACTGAAGGCGGCGCTGGCCAGGGCCTGGTCCAGAGCCTGAATATGTGCGAGAGATTGTGTGTGGGGGGGGAGAGGCGGAGGTGTAATTCGCGCGCGCTTTGTGAAGGTGGCGGAAGCAAGAGTTCAGACGGCGGGTCGCGGGCACGCATGGGCAGGTGCGGAGCCTGTTTAGCATGTGCACCTGTACTCACAGGGGTGAGTGGGTGGGTGGGTGGGTGGACACAGCGCTGCACCAGCATGCATGCGGCCCACAAGCACCACCGTACTCATCATGCGCCCCCGCCCCCCGGTTCTCTTGGCCGTTTCGCTTTGGTTTCTGGATGGAACTACCCCCCCCCCCCCCACACACACATACATACCGTACCGCACGCGCTGTCCTATGTCTGCCGTTCTCTCCCTTGTAATCTCTAACACATACATCTTGGACAAGTCTTTCGTTTGTTCGTTTGTTCTCTCCTTGAATTCTAACACACCTTGGACAGGCTCTGTCGCGCCGCCCAGAACCGCCGCGCCACCGCCACGCCATCCTCCTCCTCCTCCTGCGGCTCCGCTTCCCGCGCCTCATCATTGTGTGGCTCCTGGACCTGCTCCTTCAGCTCCTCCTCCTCCTCCTCCTCCTCCTCCTCCTCCTCCGACCGGCGCTGCTGGTGCTGCTGGTGCTGCTGGTGGTGACGGTGAGGAACCGTAGCAGCAGCCGGCGCCATGCTGTGAGCCCGCTCCCGCAGCAGTAGCTCCTGGGCATGGGGCGGCACCTGGGCCAGGGACTCGGCTGCGTGGGGGGGGGAGGGAGGGAGTTAGCCATCCATGGATGGTGTTTATCAAATGTTTGTGAAGTGCCGAGGGGGGAGGGGGAAGGGGGGAGAGGGGAGGTGGGCAGCGGGCGCCCGTCAGTGGCACCAGCAGTAGCACCACCGGTGAGAGGGGCAGTGGGCGCAGAAGTATTTGTGGTTGCAGTCTTGATGAGGGAGGCGGCGCACGAGGGCGGGGGGGGGGGTTGGGGCACACCACACGTCTGGCACATTCCACAGGTACCAGGCCCTTATCACCCACACGCAGCACCCTGCAGCCACCCACTCAGGCAACCACCAAGCTAAGCCCCGCCACAGCAGCCGCCACAGCAGCCTCCACAGCACCTAATTACCATCTGCTGCTGCTGCTGGTCCGGAGCATGGGGCGCCCCGGCGGCCCCTCCACCGGCATTACTGGACATACATGGCCGCGCCCTTACCCGCCCTTACCCACTCACCCAGGTCCAAGAGGACTGTGTCGTGGAAAGCCTGTGCGCGCGTTTATGGGGAGTGCGTGCTTGTTAGGGTTCACAAGGGAAAGAATAGAACAGAGGACAAAGTGTGTGTGTGGGGGGAAGTTTGTTGCAGAAACTAAGTTCCCGCCCGGGGGGGGCCGTGTGTGTGTGAGGGAGAGAGGACGTGTGCGTGCGAATGTTGCGGGGGCTGTGAGGCGAGGCCGGGAGGAGGTCACCACGAGATACGGACTACTACCGCGGCGCCATGGATCCTTACTTACTTGCGTACTACCGCGACCCGACCCGTCGCCGCTCCAGCAGCTGCTCGCAGCAGCCTACTCCTGGCCCTTGCCTCACATTCGCCCCTCACTCCACTCACTCTCCCGCCCTCACTCCCCCTCGCAAACCCAACAATCCCCCCCCAGTCCCCCCCCCCCCCACACCTCACCTGCAGCACCTGGCCCATCCGCCGGTCCACCGCCCGCACGCCCACCACCACCTCCCGCTGCGCCGGCTCGCACAGCTGCTGGTGCGGGTGCTGCTGCGGGTGGTGGTGCGGGTGCTGGTGCGGGTGGTGATGGGAATACGCCTGTCGCGTTTGGGGAGTCGCCGGCGGCACCCAGCCATCACCATCGCCATCATCACGACCATCACCGTCACCGCCCTCCATCCCTACATCACCACCAGCAACAGTAGTACCAGCACCAGCACCGACATCCCCGCCAGCAGCAGCCGTGCTCGCCGCCGCCACCCGCACGCCCCCAGGCTGCTGCTGCTGCTGCTGCTGGGCAGTGTCGTCCGCCGCCGGCGGTGTGGCAGCAGCAGCAGCCGCAGGTGCAGGTGCTACTGCAGCTGCAGGTGCAGTGGCAGTAGCAGGGCCTGTCGTGTCCACTACGTGCAGCCGGGCGCCGCCCAGCAGGTCCAGCAGGGAGGTCATGGAGGCGTGCAGCCGGGCCTGGGGTGTGTACGAGTGGGTGGGTGGTGCGTGGTGGGTGGGTGGTGTGTGGTGCGTGGTGGGTGGGTGGTGCGTGGTGTGTGCGTGTGTGTGTGTGTGTGTGTGTGTGTTGAGCAGGGAGTGAGGGCGCGTGGTGGCGGTGCGTGGTGTTGGGTGAGGTTAGGGCGGAGGCGGGAGAGGAGGAGCGAAACGGGCGGCTGGCATGGGGCGAACCATTTGGTCGAGCGCACATACACGGAAACATGCCGCCTGCCAAATGATGGTCTCTTCCTGATGAAAACGTGCTTGAAGCAGCAGCAGCACCACCACCACCACCACCAGCCGCGCCGCGCGGCCATACCCGCCCCCCAACCTAACCCCCTCATCATACACACACACCCCTTGTGATCTCTAACACACCCCAATGCCATCGCCACCGCCACCCCCACAACCCCCCCCTACGGCCTACACCGACCAGAAGAACAAGGCTCAAGGGCGACCAAGATAAAGGTTAAGGCCATACCTCCTCCGCATTGGGTTTGGCGGTTCGGGTTTGGTCTCTGGTGTTTTGCTTGGGTTTGGAATAAACTACCCCCCCACCCCACACACGCACCATGCACGTGGAGGCGCCGGGGGAGGCGGTCAGCGCCAACACCCGCGGCGGCGTACCCCCAACAGCAGCAGCAGCAGCAGCAGCAGGTGTTCGTCCAGCAGGCGCTTGGGCGGGCTGGGGCTGGGGCTGGAGGTGCGGGTGCGGGTGCAGGTGCTGGGCCAGCAGCTGGGCGTAGGGGTGTCCGGGCTGGTTGCAGTGGTGCGCCTCGTCCAGCACCTGGTGGGGGTGGGGGTGGTGGTGACAGGGGGTGGTGACAGGGGGTGGTGGTGGTGACAGGGGGTGGTGGTGAGGGTGAGGATGACAGGGGGTGGTGGTGGTGACAGGGACAGCACCGGTATGGTGGTGGCCGTGACAGGTGGTTGGCCGAGTGTGTGTGGTTAAGGGCTGCGGCAAGTAGATAGGGGGATCTGCTTCCTCATCTCACAACGCCTATGCATGCATGCCCTGCAGATACCCGTCCCACAACGATCCTCTCCAAATGCTGTTCACCCTCCCTGACTCGGTAGCTGCCGCTCTCCATTGGTTTCCCGCACGACAGTGCCACCATCCCCTCAGCCCTCATCTCCTCAATCCCCTAGCGCACATCCTCACCCCCTCACCCCCCGATGCTGCTCTGGATGCTCCTGCCGGGCTTATCGCGGCCGCTGCCCGGCATTCCCGCGTGTGGCCACAGGTGGGTATTACGTGTGATTTAGTCAATGGGCTGGGTTGGGCTGGGTCTGTGCGCGCGGCGAGCCTGGGTGACGCGAGAACGCCGAACGGAGTTACTCCTTCGGGACCGATGACCCAAGATGCCAACGACGACCAGATGAACAGGACTGAAGATTATCGGCAAGAACACGAGTATATCCCTCTCCTCCGCGCTCTATGGTTGTGGGTTCTGGGGTTTTGGGTCGCAATGGTCGCTTTGGTTTCTGGAATGAACTACCCGCCCCCCCCCTCCCCCTCACCAGTAGGTCCACCTGGCCGCCCAGGTGCGCCTCCCCCGCCCGCAGCAGCTGCAGGAAGGCCCCGGCCGTCACCACCAGCACCGACGACTGGCCGCCGCCGCCGCCGCCACCGCCGCCACCGCAGCCGCCCATGAGGCCGCCACCCCCGCCACCATACCAGTCCGCTGCAGCACCAGCACCAGCACCAGCACCAGCAGGGGCGGCTCTGCCTCCGCCTCCACCGCCACGGCTGCGGCACCAGCAGGCGGGCCTGGCGGCGGCATCCTCCGCGGCAGCGCCGCCGCAAGCATCACCCCACTCACTGCTACTGTCATGACCCTGCTGCTGCTGCTGCTGTAGCGGCGGCGGCGCCGCCCGCCGCACCACGTCCCTCCAGGCCGCGGCGGTGAGGGGGCGCTGTGAGCTGTGCGCGGCGACCAGGGGCGCGCCCGGCAGCGCCGCCGCCAGCAGCGCCGCCGCGTGCTGCGTGGTCAGCAGCACGGACGGCACCAGCACCACCACCACCGCGCCGCGGCCGCAGCGGCAGGCGGCGCAGGCCAGCAGCTGGGACCTGCCGCGGTGCGGTGCGGTACAGATAGGGCGGGGGGAGGTGGGGGGAGGTGGGGCGCGCTGAGGTGCAGGGGGACATGAATATGTGGATGGGTGGGTGGGTGGGTGACGACTGACGAGGCGAGCGGCTGAGGACGCAGCGGGGCGATGGACAGGGTGGTTGCTTGTGCGAGGACCCTAAGCTTGTCCGCAAGCGTCTTTCCCTGTCCCTCCTCCCTGTCCCTCCTCCCCGCCCCTCACCCACCGTGCCACCTCCACGAACACGCGTGTCTTGCCCGACCCGGTGGGGGCGCACACCAGCCAGTTGCCCCGCCAGCCGCCGCTCAGCCGGCTGTAGCGCTCCCCGGCTGCGGCTGTAGCAGCAGCTGCTGCTGTAGCAGTAGCAGCAGCCCCGCCAGCCACGGGAAACGGCAGCGGTGGCAGCAGCTGCTGTGTGAGGGGCAGGCCCCAGCTGCTGAGCACCAGCCCCACCACATCCGCCTGGTAGGGGCGCAGCGGCGGCAGCGCCACCTGCGCCGCCGCTGCAGCTGCTGGTAGCAGCGTGGTGGTCGTAGCAGCAGCAGCAGCAGTCGGGGCGGTGGCGTTACCGCTCGGTGCGACAGCAGCTGCAACCGAATAGTGGTGGTGGTGGTGCTGCTGCTGCTGCTGCTGCGCCGGTAGGGGCAGTAGCGGCCACAGCTGTGGCTCACCCCCTCCTCCAGGTGGACCCACAGCGCCACCACCATGAAAGTCAGCGCTCGGGTCAGGGAGGAGCTGATGAGGGGATGGTGCCAGGCGCGGCCGCTTCTGGGGCGGCAGGGTGTCTGGCGGTGTGGGCAACAGCACCCCTGCCATGTGTTTGCCATGGTGGTGCTTCCCCGTCACGGCCCCTCCGTGATTGCCGCCGAATGCAGCCTCTCCACTGTCTCTGCCACCCCCTGCCGCCTCCCCTCCTGCCGCCTCCCCTCCTGCCGCCTCCCCTCCTGCCGCCGCCATGACATGCAGGCGCCGCGCCGCCAGCAGCCTGACCCGCGCGCCGTGCGCCCGTGCGTAGTGCTCCTGCGCCACCGCGGCAATGAGCAGGCAGGCGGCGGGCCGGGCGGGGGCGGGTATGGCCCCGGGGGCCGTGTCCGCCACACAGCCCTCCACCGCCGCCAGCAGCGCAGCCGCGGGGAAGTGCGGCACGCGAGGCGGCAGCAGTGGGCACGGCGGGCGCTCCCGGGGGCCATGAGCGGCCGCCGCCGGGTCGCCACTCAGGGACCTGGCTTCCCCGCTCTCGGCACGGCCCCGCACCTGCTGCTGCTCGGCTTCATGCTGCTGCTGCTGCCGCTGCTGCTGCCGCTGCTGCTGCTGCTCCTGTGCCGCCTCCGCCTCCGCCTCCGCCGCCTCCTCCTCGTGCTGCAGCAGCGCAGCCTCCACCGCGGCCCGCAGCGCCGGCAGCGCGGGCAGGCCGGGCAGCACCCCGGTGGCCACCAGCGCGGGCAGGCAAGCCGTCCAGCCGCCGCTGCAGTCCCTGACACCTGCTGCCGAGGAAGCAATAGCCTGATGGCGATGCCAGCGCATTGCAGCTGCTGCCGCGGAGGCGGACAAGGTCGACGGCCCAAGCAGGCCTTCCGAAAGCAGTCCGCGAGAAGACTGCCGGGCTCACAGACTTGTTAATGGCGACATGCCTCGCCTCAGACAGTCGATTGGTGTCCTGGGGGAGCTCGCTTTGAAATGTGCAGTGGCCTCATATCAGTCGGGGTGGCCAGGACCAGCCCGACGAGCAAACCGTGCTGGCCCAATCCGGGCCTTTTGCCTGAAGTGGAACCGTCTCCAGTTTCTTATACAACATATACATAAACTCCGATTGCGTATGTGTTGAATTCAAGCTGGCAAGAAAGCTCGATCGACAAACTGCGACCTTCGCGGCTTCCTGAAATTACTTTAAGACATTTATCAAAGCCTTTATTTTTGTACGAGTAGATAGGCTCCAGCGGCGGCAGCAACAAGCGGCGAGCAGCGTGCCAGGCCAGTGAGGAGCGCCTTGTTTGCAGCACCCGGCAGCCATGGCGCTCCCAAAGTCGGAGATGGAGCATGCGGATGCCAAGGGCAAGTGCTGCATTGGCGTGGGCGGGGGCTGCTGAAAATTCCACAAATGAGTTTGCGCGCTCGTTTTGCCAACGCAGTGTTTGAGCATGCGGCGGTGATTAGCAACTCGGAGGTAGCAACGATTCTCACAGAGTATATGCGGCAGCGGAGAGAGGAGAAGCCGACGTTCCAGCCGCAGCCGCTGGTGCAGAAGACGCTGGAGTACGTGCAGAAGTTCAACTGCGGCACCAACCCAGAGGCCGTACAGGCCATGCGCAAGTGAGATACTGGGCAGAGAGGATTGCGTTGAAAGAGAAGCCTTGGAGAGCCCCGGAGAGGAAGGGAAAGGCGGGCCCACACGTTGGCGCTGGGTGGTGTCATGGCGTGGGGCTGGGGCACGCCCCGAGCTACTCATCCGACAGGGGAACTGACTGTCGCCAGGCTGCTGGGAGTGCGTATGCGTATAGGTGGGGTCTGTCAGGGTGCGGGTCGTGACTGGTGCCCGGTCCCTGGTGTGGCTCCTCAAGGTGGCGTGGCTGCGGCCGCGGCCAGCCCTGCTGCTGCGTACCGTCGTGACCGCCACATGTATGGTTCACATCATGCCTACACTTGCCCCGGTACTCGACATACCATGCCCCTTGCCTGCACGCCTGCCCGTATCCCCTCCCTCCCCCAACACACACACACACACACACACACACACACACGCTTTGCTTGTTTTCCCCTTGTGATCTCTAACACACACACACACACGTCCCTCCTGACTCGCCACAGCTACATTGAGTCCATCGGGCTGCGGCCGTACGAGTGGGGCCTGATTGCGAACCTGATGCCGGAGGACAGCGACGAGGCCACCAAGCTCATACCCAGCCTGGTGGTGAGTGTGATTGGGAGTAGTCAGCTCCACAAGCCGAATCCATCATTTGGAGGCGGAGGCATGCCCGCATAAGCGCACGTCAGAATGGCAACCCTGTAAAGCATCAAATAAACCACCTGGTCTTCTCCTCGCCGCGCCGCGCTGCGCCGCTCCCCATCAATCCTCGTGCCGCATCATCGCCCTGTGCCCCCTCGACCCCCGTGTCACCCACCTCCCCTCCCCCCCTCCTGCGCGCAGGACAACCCGGAGGACCCGCCCGAGGAGCAGCGCGGCCTGGCGGGCGACGAGCTGGACCGGCTGCTGGCGGAGGTGCAGAACCTGAGGCACGCCTAGGGGGGAGGTGGTGGTGGGGGAGGAGGTGGCGAGATGGTGGTGGCGAGATGGTGGAGGGTGTGGTTCGTTCCGGAAACCAAGTTTGGAGGCGGATGCAACTCAGCTGTGCTGCAACGGCTGCCGGCAGGGAGCGGCGCGGGAAGGCTACAGGAGGCCCTGCGGACAGGCTGGGGAGGTTGTCGGGTGGTGTGATGGGCCGTGGGAGTGTGCATGGGCTGCACAGCGGGCAGTTGTCATGGGTGACCCGGGGGGCTGGAGTGGGCGGGGTTAAGGATGTGCAGGTTTGGCGCTTGAGGTGCATGGCATCGAGGTTACGAGCCGGAGGTGTGACCCGGTTGCTGAATGCATTGAGCGCCTGTGGGCGACTGCCGGGCGGGACCCTGCTGGTGCAGCCCGTTGCTGGAGGCGGGTGGCACTGGGCTGGGCTTTGGAGGCTCTCGGGTCTGGTTGGGTCAGCAGTGAAGGCGGTCAGTATGCTGACAATGCGAATGTGGGTGGATGAGAGCAACTGGATCCCTGGAGGTGCCAATGTGCCATTGAACAACCGCCTGCTCTACCACGTGCAGGCAGGTCAGGGTAAAGTTCGGAAACCCAAGGGGGTTTACAACAACATCACGGTATCTCGCCCAGGCGCCGCAGCGGCAGGCGCTGCCAGGCAAGGCTGCAGGCGGGAACCCATGAAGCACGGCTCAAACATGGCCTTTCCATACACACAGCCCCATGCCGGTCCGGCGCTGCAGCTCCCTCAGTGGCCTCGTGGGCAAAGCGCACACAGGGCATTCACAACAACTACAACAACAACAACGCAGCCCCATTCAGAACCCCTGGCCCCATTAGTGCCACCAGCCGCGTGGTCACCTCCGGTGTGTTGTTCGTTTACCGCATTCGACTCGCTGGCCACGTTCTCCGTACTCTTCTCGGGCCCCTCTTCTGTTTTGGCTCGCCTTGTTCTTGCCCTGCTTGCCATACTGTCACCCGGCCATAGCTTGTTGCACGCTGCTTCTGCATTACACACGCCTTCGGTACCAGCGCTCATCCGTGGACGCCGGACAACTGTTCGCACGCTCTCTGCGACGCGAGCGGCGTGGCCATGTGTGATGTCTGCGTGATGTCTTGCCCGGCCGGGCGCCCAGAGCGTGAGGAATGAGGACTGAGTGTCACTGCGCCAGCAAAGTACTTGCCAGCCAGCGCATAACCGGTGCAGTTACAGCGCGTCAGCGTCGTATCTGCCTTTGCCCTTCGCCGCCTAGCACCCAACACAACGGGACAATATGCCGGGGCTGCCCACTGTTTTTGACCAGACCACGTACCGTATGACCTCAAGCCGCGTGGTTAAGTCACCTCCCTCTGTTTACCACTGCGGCTTGAGGGCGACTAAGTGCCCATGAATCTTCATGAGGCGCACTGCCTTACAGGAAGCGACCAACATGCCGTCGTACACCGTACATGCCATGACGTCCCCTGCTCTTCCCATCCCAGGGCCCTTTCCTCCCCCCCTTTAGCTTGGTTTAGTTTGGGCTGGTAACCACACACACACACACACGCACACACAACCTGTGCACACCTTGCGTAGCAACTGCATCCATGACAGTGCCATGACAGTGTTTGCACTGTCCCTTCCTGTCACCATGCAACCATAACAACACCCACCACTTCGCTGGAACTCGCACAGCAAATGCACATACGCGCCGCACTGCACTGCACTGCTCATCCTGCTGTCAAAAACGCTTACGCATTATGCAGTTCACGCCGGCTCGCCGCTCAGTTAGTTATTACCTCTAACGGTCTGGCGAATCTCATAATCTACTGCGATGCCAGCGTCCCCAGCGCACCGCGCGCGCATGCAGTCTGGCATTGCTTATCATAAAATGCTTCTCTTCTGCGTCTCCTGCATCCGCCCGCAACCCAGACTACGCCCCCTATCTACAGCTCCAGACCGTAAAGGTGCGCCCGCAGCAGCGCCAGCGCCTCCGCCGGCCGGCTCTGCGGCACCATGTGGCCCGCGCCCTTGACGCTGGCGTACCGCAGCCCGCGCACCCCCGCGCCCGCCGGCCCCTCCGGCCCCGGCCACGAGGCGGTCCAGCCCGCCACCTGCCCCTTGTAGGTCCACGGCCGCAGCGGGCCGTCGGGCCGCCCCAGCCGGCCGCCACCGCCGCCGCTGGCCCTGCCGTACAGCCAGGCGGTGGTGCCGGTGTGCGGCACCACCATGTCGTGGTCCCCACTGTACACCAGCACGCGCAGGCCTGCGGGGGTAGGGGAGGAGGAGCGCGCGGCTCAGCTACCCAGGGCAGTAGAGGGGGCGCGTGACTGACGTCCGCACGCACCATGAATGCTGCAGCACATGTGCCAGCACGACAGCGGGCACGTGACTGACGGCAGCACGGGCCATGTGTGCTGGTGGCAGCACCAGCACATGTACCGCATCAGTAAGTGTGCCTGCAGCCGCCGGCCGCGGCACTGCACCGGTCCGGCCCCGCCCTCCGCCGCCCCCCCCCCCGGCCTCCCACGCGGGGAGGCCTCCCCGCCTGCGGTGGCCTGAGTGGCCCGCCTGGGTGGCCTCCCCGCCTGGCCCCCCCCCGCTACTCACCCTCCCGCCCCGCCAGGCGCACGTGCGTGGGCACCAGGTCGGCCGTGTCCATTGCGTAGTACAGCACGTCGCTGCAGGGCTGCCAGTCGGGCAGCACCGACAGCGGCGCGGCGTGCAGCGCGGCACGCACCTCGGCGCGGTTCAGCCAGTCCAGCGCCAACCTGCAGCAGCACGGCAGCACGCAGGAGATAAGGTGGAGTCGGGGTGAACACGTACGTTTGCGGCCCTAAAATGCATGTATACGGCCAGTCAAAGCGACGCGAAACGCCTGTAACCGCTGCCTCACCCACCCACCCACCCACCTGCGGTCCATGCAAGGTGCCACGTGGCGCAGCCATGGCCCCCACAGCCGGCGCCCACCGTGCCGGCCCGCCTCCAGTCCCGCGGCCTCCAGTCCCCCGGCCTGCTGCCGCTGCTGCTGCTGCTGCTGCTCGCCAGCCTGCTGGTCCATCGCACCCAGCAGGCCCAGGTCTGGGCCGCCGCCGCCCAGGCGGGCGGTGAAGGGCCAGTGGAAGCGGCGGGCCAGGTCGGCAGCATTGCGGCGGCCGCCGCGGGCCCCGCCCGCGGCCCCCGCCGTTGCCGCCGAGGCTGGGTCGTGCACGTGCGTGCATGTGTCCAGCACATCGTACCTGTGTGTGCATGCGCGTGCGAATGGTTGTTGGGCCACGCGGCATATCCTTGCGCACCCACACACACACCGCTAAACGCGCACGCGCACCACCTCTTCCCCCTTCTCCTCCTGCATCACCCACCAGTTCAGGTCCCACAGCTCATCCTTGACCACTCCCTGCAGCTCGTAGCACTCACTGCCTGCGCCGGCAGCGTTGAGATCTGATTGAAGGAGCAGAAATGACCAGCTTGGGAATGACCGTGCGAAGAGAATCCGCCCGGTGACCCACTGACCCCATCCCAACATCCGTGTTCCAACCACACGACCCAGCGCAAGCCGCCTCAGCTAAAACACAGGCCACCGAACAACGCACCCTGCGTCGCGTTCCAGAACATGTCGTCGCACGCCTCGCGCATGGCAGCCCAGGTGGGCGGGTCCACGTAGCCCATGGCTGCTGCGAAGGTCATCTGCCCGTTGCCATCAAGCACGTCGTCCGTCACGGGGTTGCCCACAGCGTAGCCCTGTGCACGGCATCAAACAAAAGAATCGCGAGTACCATTTGCTTTCTGTCCGTTCAAATTATACGCCGACGATACGATTATAGGCACAACGTCGGTTGAGCTGGCAAGACTTTGTCAAAAACAATGACCTCCGGCACAATCCGTTTCACGTGTGAAACCCGAGCAATCGCAATTCCCTATGATGCTATGACCCTGCTGTCCGTCCCCTCGCGCCACTCTCACGCCTCGCCGCACCTGCAGCTGCACCAGCGGGGGCCGGCCCGCGGCCTCGCGCTGCCTGTTGGCGGTCACGAGGGCGTCCGCCAGCAGCGGCACGTACACGCCCGCGTAGCTCTCGCCTGCAGGTGGGGTGGTGGTGGGGGGGAGCCATCCATGGATGGTGTTTAATCAATAATGAAGTGCAGGGGGGGGACGAGAAGCGGTCAGTGGCAGCGCAGCCGTTCAGGTCAGACGCCGGGCACAGCGTTGCCCGTACACTCATGATCAAGCACACTATGAGTGCTTCGCCATTTCTTGTTTGACAGCTTCCTACCCGCGATGTGGAAAGGCGCAGTGGCTAGCTCCGGGTAACGCTCCGTCAGGCCCTGCCGTGGCAGCCGGCATTTGCAAATGGGGAGTGTTGATGGTTGTTGACAGCGGCTTGCTTGCTGCGTGCTCAACTACTCCCGGTGAGGCCGTCAGTGTTTTACTGATGGCGTGGAGTTTGATCGCCTCATCAGCTACGCCTTCCCCATCCGGGACTCGAAGGCGCCTTCACACATTACTTACTACTACGGTGCTATGCTACCTGCAGGAAGGTGACCAGGTCGGCGATGGTGTACTGGTCGTTGGTGTGGTAGTCCACGTCCGGCCGGCCGCTGTAGCTCATGCCCGCGCCCGCCGGGCTGTCCACGTAGATGACCGTGGCCAGCTGCGTGGCGGCGCGGCAGGGGGGCGGGGCGGCGGGGCAGAGGGAGGGGGAGAGGGGCAAGAGGTTGGGTGCGGTGCGGGGGTGGGGGCGAGGGCGCCGCGGAGTGGGTTGGGGTTCAGATTGGGGCGTGGGCAGGAATCAGAAACCAGACGGGAGGGTGAGTGGAGGGGCGATGACACACATCGAACAGCAGATACAGCAGGAGTCAGCAGGGACAGCAGTACCGTATGCAAGGAGTCGGAGCCGGCGGTATCCACGTTGCAAGATCACAAGAAAGAGTTGCCCCCAAGCGCATTCCGGGCAGTTGCAGGTGCAGCTTGACGGGCCAGAGCCAGCCGCCCAAGCGCCTGCCACCTACCTTTGTCCAGGAGAAGGGGTTGGGCTCGATCACCACCTCCCGCTGCTTGTCGCCGCCCCTTGCCTGCTCCTGACCCTGCTGCCACCTCTCACTCGCAAAGCTGAACTTGAAGGGGCCGTGCTCATATATGAAGGCATCCAGGGAGGAGCAGCCGGGGCCGCCCGTCAGCCACAGCAGCACGGGCGAAGCCGCCTCGTCATCCTCCACGCCTCCAGCCGCACCACCGCTGCCCTTGCCAACAACCGGCTCCGCTTGTGCCGCCTCCGGCTCCGGCTCCGGCGCCGGCTGCTCACGGTCTGCCACCAGGTACCACAGCCGCCGGTCGCTGACCTCGCTAACGGTGATGTAGCCGGCACGCATGCGCACGTGCGGTGGGCCATTCAGGCCAGGCAGCGAACACACCTGCTCGACAAGCAGGGGCAGGGGCAGGGGCAGGCACGGCACGGACTCGCGTGGCAAACTGGTAGGGGATCGGGTGCCTGGTTGCTCCCTGGTCAGGCCCCCCGCCTTTCGTGCGAGCTCTGCCTGTGCTGCTTATGTGTTCAGGCCATGGTCCTCAGGCGCGCAAGCGGTCGCGTGAGCTGGCATGGCACATACATGCGGTGATGGCCGTCGCTGTCCCCATCGTCCCGCATGGTGACGGCACTTGCCTCATCTGAGTTGTCGGTGCAGTCGCGCGCCTTCTGCGCAGGCAGCAGCTTGTGGCCCGCCTCTGTCCCGTACAGCCGAGCGGCGCCTGCAGCTTGCAAGGCATACAATGTCGTTGCCGATAGCTCGCGGAGGGAGGGGCCAGCATAGAAAAGTGGCCAACGCACTGCACGTGCCGGGGTGTTGCCAAAACCATTCGCGCCCTCCAGCCTGGCGCCGACCCAGTCCTCAAGCTCACCTGCGCAGAGGGCCAATGCGCATGCCGCCGCGAGCGCCAGCAGCGCCCGTAAATCCGCTGCACGGCCGCGCATGGGCACTCTTAACGACTAAACCCGTCGCTCTGTGTCTGTGTAGCCAATCCACAACTGAAGATATCAGCAATTTAAGCCAGTATGCACTGTCGGCTTGCCAGAGCCGCTAGCCTAAGAGCGGCGGGATACAAGAGGAATAAACGTGTTTGTGCAGCGTGCGCTCGCGTTTGTGCCCTGCAGATAATTGAATTGAAAAAATATAGAGAATTTGCAATCCAAGTTCAACTAGCGTGGCATTAAGAAGGGGGTTTGGGCGATCGGCTCTACCGCATGGGGGTTCAGGATCCAGCATTGCCGAACTCAAAAGCCCGGGTCGCACACCGAAGTTGTGTTCAGTTTCTCTTTCGCAGGTAGGCTTTATACTTGAGCGTACAGCAGCCTGATCGAGCATACCTCCAGACCGCCAGACAAAAGCCCGCGACAGCTCCGAGCAAGCTTTGTCGCCGCGATGGAGGCTTCTGCAGTCCGCATGACCCGCAGCCGGGCCAAGGCCCTGGGCACCACGCGTAAGTTTAACAGATCTGGTTGTTATGCTCACGGAGCGCAGATCCATTGCGGGGCCAGCGACCGGCCACCCCCCGAAGCGTCAGCATGCCAACGCTAGCTCGCTCCCCCCCTCGCCCGCCACTTGCTCGCTGCAGCCATGGCCGCGGCTGCTCCTACCCCTGAGCCCAAGACCACTGGTCGCCGTGGGCGTCGCGGCGCTGCGGCTGCGGCTGAGCAGCCGGCGACTGCACTGGAGAAGCAGCTGTTTCAGGACGAGCCCGCGACTGAGCAGCAGGTAAATTTGATCATTTATATCAACCAGAGATAATTATAATCGGCTCGCGCTCATAGTTTCCGAGTTGAACTCGATGTCGTCCGTGCATCGCAGGCTCAGCAGCAGGTCCCCGCGCCCGAGCCCTCGCTGGAGCTGCCGGCACCTGTCAGCTCGGAGCAGAAGCAGGAGAGCACCGAGCCTGCCGAGCAGGCCAGCGCTGAGCTGGACTCGGAGGACAAGGAGGCGTCGCACGAGCTGCACACCGACTCGAACGTCCTGATGGCGTCGCCCATCCCCATGACACTGCCCGTGCAGCAGGCGGCAGACACCACCGCCGCGCCGGAGGAGGTGCAGCCGCTGCCTCTGCACCTCGAGGCTGCGGAGGCGGAGCCCCCCGTCGCGCCCAGCCCAGCCCCGGCCCCACAGCCCAGCCCCCTGCAGGCCGCCGCGCAGCCCCCCGCCAGCCCGCTGCCCATCCCCATGAGCCCCATGGCGTTCGACATGCAGCACGCGCCCTCGCCTGCGCAGGTTGCTGCTGCTGCGGCAGCCAGTCCCATGCCCGCCGGCACGCCCATGAGCTTCATGTCCGACCAGGCGCCCACGCCCGGTCAGCCCGGCGGCCTGTCCATGCCTGCCACGCCGCTGTCCATCAACAGCATCGCGGACGCGGTGGACGCAGCCGAGTTCTCGCCCATGCCCGACGATGACGAGGAGCTGGGCGGCGGCAGCCCCATCAGCCTGTCGGGCGAGCCCATCATCGCCACGCCCGTGCCCATGCAGCAGCAGGACGCGGACATGGCTGACAACGCCACGCCCGCCGGCAACATGCAGCCGGCCGCTGTGGAGGAGAACCCGCTGACGTTCGCGTCGGACCGTCCGCAGCAGCACACGCCCATGGCTGACCCCTCGCCCATGGCCGGCTTCCTGGGCATGGCACCTGCCAGCGTGCCGCACCCCGCTGCGGCCGCCGCCGCCGCGCCTGGGCCGCGCCTGTCCGTGCCCGCGCCCGGCTTCATTGGCTTCAGCCCCTTGCCCATGCACGTCGCGGGTGAGTTGCACAGGCTCGTTATGCAGGCTTGTTCGCAGCACCAGGGTGCCACTTGCACACATGCCAGGATCACATCCCCTCTTCGCGTGAGCTCAGTGGCATGGCTGTATGATTGCCCATCGCAGGCACCGACGGCCAGGTGGAGTCGCCTTCGCTGGACGGCCTCATTGCGCCCGCGGCCGCCGGCGCCTCGCCCTCGCCCTTCAGCCTGACTCCGCCCATGCCGCCGCTGGGCCAGCTGCAGGACGTGACCTTCTCGCCGCTCCCTGGCGCCGTGGCAACGCCCATCGCCGGCCTGGCGCCAGCTGCCCAGCCAGTGCCCTCGCCGCTGCAGGCGGGAGCCGTCCCCCCCGTGCCGGCGCCCACCCCCGCGGGCGCCGCTGCGCCCGCCTACGCGCTGGCCCAGACGCCGCTTGTGGGTGCCATCGCCGAGATGCAGCCCGCAGCCGCTGAGGAGGAGGAGGAGCAGGGCGACATGGCGATGGAGGAGGACTGCGACATGGGCGAGGCGCCCGCGGAGGAGGAGGAGCAGCAGCCTTCGGCGCCCACCCCGGCGGCGGCGGCCCGCACGCCCGCCGCCGCGGCCAGCAAGACCCCCGCCGCCACCACCCCCAGCGCGCGCACCTTCACCCCCAAGCTGGTGTCCACCGCCTCCAAGGCGACGCCCCAGGCCAAGACGCCCGCCACCGCGGCCGCCAAGAGCCCCTACGTGAACGTGGAGTCGCGCTACAACAAGCCGCGCACCCCTGCCGCCGTCACCCCCGTGGCGCCCGTGGCCGCCGCCACCACCAAGTCCACCAAGCGCGTGTCGATCACCACACCCGAGGGCCCCCGCAGCACCGCCCCGCAGCGCCAGGTGGTGCCCACGCCCTACCGCCCCAAGTCCGCTGCCGCTGAGGCGCCCTCGCCGCTGCCCGTCGCGGAGCCGGCCGAGGAGGTGCAGCAGCGGCAGGCCCCGGCCGTGACGCCCGAGGCCGCCGCCGAGGAGCGCCGCGCCAAGGTGCGGGCCGCATCGTTGACGATCCCGTCCTTACGCATGTCCTGCCGCCCGCGGAATGCCCAGTCGCAGCTACATCAGTGTACAGTGTACAGTGCTACATCGCCCAGCGCTAATGGCACAACCAAACACACGCTTCCTGTGTTTTCCTGCAGGCTGCCGAGCGGCTCAAGTCCATCCACGACGCCGAGACCGGCGCCGCCTCCGTGCCCAGCTACCTGGCGCCCACGCAGGCCTTCGCCAACAAGGCTGCCGGCAAGGCGCTCAAGAGCAAGGTGGAGACCGGCGACTACGACCCCCGGTAGGTCCAGGACTCCCGGCCGCCTGACTGTCAGACGGGGCTTCGACTCGAACGCACGTTACTCAAGGCGCGGTAGGCACGATTTACTCCTGGTATAATTCAGGGTTTTCCACATTTTCCACATGTCTGCCTAATTGCAGCTCGCTGCGGCAGCTCAAGCGCGAGGTGAAGGAGGCAATCGCCAAGAAGGCCGAAAAGGCCGCCGCTGGTGCCGCCAACCTGTCCGCACCGCGCGACGTCAAGCTGACGCCCAAGGTGGCGGAGCGCGAGCTGCCCATGCCCGACGACCAGGAGGACAGCGACCACGAGGCCGAGTACAACGCGGTAAGGAGTGAGGGGCGCTTGGGGGATTGAGGGGAACAGGCGTTGCGCCGCTTCCGAGCCTCATGTATGGGGAGGGGCCATGTAGCGCAGGCTTTTGCGGTCACTCAATGGGGGCCCTACAATGCATGGCCGTGCTTTGGCTCCCGCACGCAACTCACTATGCGTTGCCTTCCACCGTGCTCAGGCCCAGGAGAATGTGCTGGTGGAGGCCATGGGCGGCCTGGAGGTGGCGCCGCCCGCCAACAAGGCTCTGCCGCTGCGTGGACTGCCCGCGCCGCAGGTGCGAAACAGGCGCCGTGTGCAGCCAGGCAGACCGGGAAGTACGAATGCTGGGCCATGTGGGCGGCGGGCCATGTCAATCTGCCCATGCCTGCCATCCTTAGCAGTGTGGTGCTGCGACGCCCATCGCTGTCCACAGGGCCGCCACCTGCGCTTCGACGACAAGGGCAAGGCGGCGGAGAGCCCGCAGCGCACCGTGCTGCGCGGCCTGCCCGTGGCCAGCGGCAAGTACAAGCGCTTCGACTGAGCGGCGCAACGATGCACTGCCGGTGGGCTGAGCCGACTAGTCAGGCAGCAGAAGGCGTGGTGCTTCTTGATCATGAGCGCAGGCAGCGAATGTAAGTGTACATACATGGCGCTAACTATGTGTGGGCAGCTAGTATGCGTAGGTAGATGCAGGAGTGCTTTGCGTGGATGTGATGCGTAGGTAGTGATGCAAGCATTAGGGGCAATAAACATGGCGCCGCCGGCCAAGTGATCCGAGTGAATGAGAGCTTGACAGACTGCAAGACTGGAGTCACTGCATTGCTGCGCCGCCATCAGCAAGCAGTGGAGGCAGTAGGGCGGGTTTGGCACGAGGACCAGGGATAAGCGGTGTTGACGCTGACAGCACACTGCGCTACGAACTGGATGGGTGTGGCTGGCCATGCATTTTGTTCAGGTACAGGCATGGCGGCGCTGGCCTTAGCGGCACGCCCCGTTGTCTGCTCACACGGGGACAAAGCGTGCCCCGTGCAGACGCATTCGGGGCGGACAGGCCTGTCTTTGCGGAACGGTGTACATGAGGAAGGTGGCTAACAGGCTAAGGTGCCGGTTGGGCCAGCTGTAATCTTACATGTGAGAGCCAGCTGCATGGCATCATTTGCATTGCAACGGCAATCCAAGCCTGCCGCCACGCCCTGCAGTCCCCTAAACCACCCTCCATCTCCTGCGCTCGCTTTGCTTCCTGCTTTGCGGTTTCGGCGCACTTGGTCGCGCACAGGCACGTCGTGCCACCGTGCCACCGCTGCCTGCTCATTCATTCTTGTTTACCGTACACCGCTTTCACTTGCACGGGGACTGCCGCCAGGCGTTTCCCCTCTCGCCAACGGTCCATCGCCCTATTCCGCCCTCCCTCTCGGCCTCTCCTCGGGGCCGCCCGCCTCGCCCTGCGGCCGCTCATGCGCTCACTCCGTCACTCGCTGGCCGAGCCGTCCGGCCCCGAGGCGCTGTCCTCCGTCACGTAGCCCGGGTCCAGGCGCCCGTAGCCCGCGTAGCTGGGGGGAAGGGGAGTGGGGGCGGTGGGGAGAGTTCCGGGCAGTAGTCGTAGTGGTGAAACGGGACAGGAGAGTGGACAAAGTGGAGGAGGAGTTCAAGGATGGGGGGCCATAATCATGGCCACTACCTAGAACCAAAAGAATGGCTTCTGGAGCACACGTGTGATGAGGATGCTGTGATGACTGCCTGGGCGGCCCGCGCGGCTATGTCAGCGCCCAAGACTCTCTTGCTCCCCACCACGTGCGCCGTCCCCCTTCCCCTGTTACCCTGCGCCTGCCATCCGCGCGCCCGCCTCTAACCCCCACCCCCGCCTCTGACCCCCACCCCCGCCTCTGACCCCCACCCCCCCCGCCTCTGACCCCCACCCCCCCCCCGCCTCTGACCCCCAACCCCCCGCCTCTGACCCCCCAACCCCCCGCCTCTGACTCCCACCCCCCCGCCTCTGACCCCCACCCCCCCGCCTCTGACCCCCACCCCCCCGCCTCTGACCCCCACCCCCGCCTCACCGCTCAATCCACTGGTCCTGCTCGTACAGGCAGTGCATGATGGACTCGTAGGCGCGGTAGCCGTGGCCCTCGTGCGGCAGCAGCACCAGGCGGCACGTCGCGCCGTGGCCCTTGAGCGCCTGGAGGCGCGGGGGGAGGCAGGGAGGCACGGGAGGGAGGGAGGGGGCATTGGCAGAGGAGGGCGGCAGGGAAGCGAAAGCTGGGGCAGCGGGCGGCGTGGCCAGCGTGAACAGTTCCCCCCAGAGGGCAACTGGATGGCAAACCTGCCAGCGTGGCATGGTCCCAGCCAAACCATCCACCCTACCGATTCCCCCCGATCCCCCCGACCCGACCCGATCCCCATCCCCGATTCCCCCCGACCCAACCCGTCCCGACCCGGCCCGGCCCCACCGCACCTGGTAGAAGCGCTCGCTCTGCAGCGGGAATGTGCCGGGGTTGTTGTCGTCCTCGCCGTGCACCAGCAGCAGCGGCTTGCTGATCTTGTCCGCGGCCCTGTGGGTGGGAGTGGTGGTGGTGGGGTGTGTGTGTGTGTGTGTGTGTGTGTGTGTGTGTGTGTAAATACCAGCCCAAGGGGGAGAGCGCGCGGGGCTGGGTGCGCGGTTGGGTGCGGGTTTGCACGGGGCAGAGGGAAGTCAGGCATGAGACAAGAAGACACGGTGGGGGCAGGCCGGGGCGTGTGCGACGGGAAGTGGTTGTTAAAGACGCAACGGCGGCGAGGCGGTGTGTCCGCGGCAGGCAGGGGCAGAGGCACGGCCCAGTGGTGACACCGCCTGCTTCCTCACTGTCACTCAGCCCCTCCCGCTCCGAGGCGTATGCCTGCCCCTCCCCCCCGCACTTCCCCCGCCTCTGCAACCCCCCATCCCATCCCAACCCCTTTTGGTTTAAAATGGGCTGGTATTACACCCCCCCCACCCCCCCCCCCCACACCCCCCCCCACCCACATGAAGGGTGACATGCGGTTGTACACGTCGGGCGCCTGCCACAGCGTGCGCTCCTCGTTCTGGGCGGGCGCGGGAAGGGGTTCCATGCATTTAAATTAATGACGAGGTAGACGTAGAACGGGGGGAGGGGACAGCCAGGAAGTAGGGCAGCAGCAGCAGCCGCAGCAGCAGCTGTTGTTCATCGCAAGGGGGCTGCACATAGGCTTGTGCTGCTGACGCAAAGACAAAGCCGCTAGCCGCTAGCCGCTGGCCGGGCCCGCCGCCCACCTGGAATCCGAACGGTGTCAAGGTGCGGTTGTACGCGCCGGTGCGGGCGATGCCTGCAGCAGCAGCCACAGCAGCAGCGGCAGCGGCAGCCACGTGACCGCATCACCCGCGGACACACATGCATCCAGAGTTGAACCAGCCGGAGTCCGCCCACCGTGTACCCGCATTTCACCATCAACATCATATCGCATTCATCCCCCTTGGCCGCCGTCCTGACGCCGGGTTCCCGAATGCCCTTCCTGCCCTCTCCCCCGGCCCCCCCCTCTCTCTCTCCCTCCCGCTCTCTCACCCGCCGCGAACAGGTCGGGCGCGTGGGCCACCAGGTTGGCGGTCATGAAGGCGCCGTAGCTGTGGCCGCCCACACTCACACGGCCCGGGTCGGCCACGCCCCGCTTCACCACCTCCATCACCGCGGCGCGCGCGCTGTCTGCGGTGGGGAGGGGGGTAGCCATCCATAGTATGGTGTTTATCAAATGGTTGTGAAGTGCCGATGTCCAGCGGAACAGCGGGCCGAGTGGGAGCGAGGCCGGGAGGGGGGTAGCCATCCATGGATGGTGGGGAGTGGGAATGACGAATTGGAGCGTGCTGCAGCTGAGGAGTCAGCCGTATCGTCCGCGCTTGCCCGAGCTGCGTATAATGCTCAGGCCGCCCTGGGGGCCCCCCGCCCAGGGCATGGTTCACCATTTACCCACCACCTCACCACCACCACCACCCCCTGTCACCACCACCCCACACACACCACCACCGCCGCCCCACCCGCCCCGCCGCGCACCCGTGAGCTGCTCGATGAAGGTGTCGTTGGGCTCGGGCGCGGGGCCGGTGGTGGTGCTGCCCTCTGTGTCCTCCTGCGGGGTGGGTGGGGTGGGGGGGGGGGCGGGTGGTCGGGGTGGGAGGCAGGTCCAGCACCCTCACCCCAAGTTCGCTCTAATGCGCAGCTGCAGACCCCACACAGCGGCCCTGAAGTGCCATCCACCCCCAATGGCTGTGGTTTAGTTTGGGCTGGTAACCACAACCCCCCCACCCCACTGGCTGTGGTCACAACTATGGACACCCAAGCCCCCTGCCGCCCCCCGGGTCTGGTTCAGTTTGGGCTGGTAACCACCCCCCCCCCCCTGCCGGCGGTCTATCCCCCCCCCCGCCCCCTACCCACCCACCTTGACATCCGCCACGATGGGCAGCGTGGGGCCGTCCAGCACCGCGTAGCCGCGCGCCAGCCACAGCGTGGGGCTGGTGGAGCCGATGGACGTGAACTGGTGGGGCGAGCGCCGCATCTGGCCGGCCGCTTCCTGTGTGTGTGTGTGTGGTGGGTTGTTCATTGGAGGGTGGGTGGGGTCATTGCGTGCAAGCGTAAGAGGAGGAGGAGGAGGAGGAGGGAGGGTCGGGAGGCATGCTGTGCAGTTGGCATGGTAGGATGGGGCTGGGCACATCCATGGACAGGTGGTTCTCGAAGGACCCAACGTCCTGCCCCTTTCCCCGTGCCCCTGCATCCGTGCCCCCGCCTACCAGCCCCCCGCGCCCCCCACCCCACCCCCCGCGCACCTTGGTCTTGAACTCGCGCGGGTAGGCCCACACGATGCAGGGCAGCGGCCCGTGGGTCTTGGGGTCGTACCCGGGCGGCGTGTACAACGTGGCGGTCAGCATCACGCCGTCGGAGCGCGGGTAGCGCAGCACCTCGCGCTGCAGCTCGCGCAACTGGGGGGGGGTCGAGAGGGGGGGTTGTTGGGTTCAGTAGTCTTGGACTCCGTGGTACAGCGGGAACAATCGAACATGGTACTCGTTACCGATGACCCGGCCGTCTGCGCGGCCGAGCGACTCTAGCTCCAGCTCCAGCGCGTGGTCCCTCCGATAAGGCGCTAAGAATGCCCAGTTTGACTATATAGGCAGCTCGAGAAGCGCAGGTGGCGCGTTGTAAAAGTTGGCTGGTAATGTGGGTCGCGTGCGAGCTCGTTCTTTACCTAAATACTTTGACTGACAGGCTGATTCAGAAACTCACCTGCGCGCCCAGCGCGCATCCGCCACGCCGCCGCGATTGAGGGAAACATGCGGGGCACAGAGTAGGAGCGGGCGCGGTCAGGCGTGGCGCGACAGGCAGGCGAACACAGCAACAAGGGGGGGGGCGGGAGGGGGGGTCGGGGGGGGGGGGGGAGGTAGAGGGTTGGCGGGTGGGTGCAGTGGGTGCGGTGGCGGGGCAGCGCGTGGAGGGGTAGGATGCGGTAGGATGATAGGTAACCCGAACTCTGGCGGCACGGGCATCGAAACTCAGTAGGTTCGTCTTCAGACCCTGCGGCAGACGCCAACCACGCACCGCAACACCTGCTCCCAGCAACCCCAGCACGCAGTCTGCCTAGAGCGCATTCCAGCAGGGCCTTCCCTCCACTCCTTTGCTACCATCGACCCAGCGCCCACCCACCTGCGGGTAGGGGTGCGGGAAGGCGGTGACCTGCCGCTCCTGCCAGCTGCGGCCGGCGTCCGTGAGCGTGCGCAGGTAGGTCTGGGGCGGGTCGGCGGCGCTCTCGCGGCTGAACATGAGCGACAGGCCCTGAGGGAGGGGAGGTCGGGGAAGAGGGAGAGGGAGGGGGCGAGGGAAGGGCGAGGGGCGAGGGGCGGGGATGAGGGGCGGAGGGGAGGGAGAGGCGAGGGTCAGCAGGGGGGAGCGGGCCTGAGCGCGGGAGAGGCTGCGACGGGGCGCAGGGCGCTGGACGGAGCGCTCATTGCACGCGAGTGCCACATGCCCTCAACGCACACGCACACGCGGCCCGCCCCCACCGCAAATGCCGCCCGCCCCCCATACCAGCTCGCAGCTGCCCAGCACCCCCAGCCCCACAGCCTCCCCACCCACAGCCTCCCCACCCACCTCCAGTGTGATGGGCGCGGCCGGGTCTGTGTCGCTCATGATGGACCCGCTGGACTCGTAGTGCGGCGGCCGCGACTGCCACAGCCGGTGAGTCTCGCCTGGAGGGGGGAGGGGAGGGGAGAAAAGGAGAGGGGAAGCGGGCGGGGTAGGAAGGGGCAGCAGACGGGAAGTCAAGGGAGCTTTTGAGGGGGTTACGAACCAGGCAGCAGTAGCAGCAAAGTACATGAATCCGTAGTGCTCACGCCGCCACTGCCCCTGCTACGTTTTTCTTCTCCGCCTGCTCGAGCCTCTCCCGACTGCCGCACTGCTCCGCTGATGGTTGCTTGGTCCCCAACCGCCGCCCCTCCCTCCCTGCCGCCTCCCCCCCCTCGCTCACCGCTCTCCAGGTGGAACAGGTCCAGGAAGGGCTTGTTGCCCTCGGGCGAGGCGCCGCTGCCGCTCATCAGCAGCCACGTGCCGCTGCCGCTGGCCAGGCCCGCCCGCGTCACACGCTTGGTGGCGGCCGTAGCGGCAGCAGCAGCGGACGTGGCAGCAGCAGCAGCAGTAGCAGGCGCAGCGCCGTTGCCAGCCGCCGCCGCCTTGCCGTTGCTGGACTCCGCGTCCGAGCTGGCGGCGCTGGCGGTGCTGAGGGCGGCGGCGGCCGCCGCCTCGGCCGCCTGGGCCGCCTCGGTCTCCGCCGCCGCCAGCTGCAGCGCCGCCAGGGTGGCTGGGTCGGGGGTGATGCGCGCGATGGAGTAGGTGCCCCACTGGGTGCGGCGGGTGAGCGGCGAGCCCGGGTCGCCGTACGTGTCCTCGTAGTTGCTGTGTGTGTATGGTGTAGGAAAGGATGTGTGTGTGTGTGTGTATGAGTGTGTTAGAGAGAAAGAGACAGAGAGAGAGAGAGAGAGAGAGAGAGAGAGAGAGAGAGAGAGAGAGAGAGAGAGAGAGAGAGAGAGAGAGAGAAAGAGACAGAGAGAGAGAGAGAGAGAGAGAGAGAGAGAGAGAGAGAGAGAGAGAGAGAGAGAGAGAGAGAGAGAGAGAGAGAGAGAGAGAGAGAGAGAGAGAGAGAGAGAGAGAGAGAGAGAGAGAGCACCAGGAAACGTGTGGGCGTGGGCAGGGTGCAGAGGTGTACGGCAGGGGTAAGCGGGGGTGCGGGGCAGACTGGCGCCACCAGGTCTCAGCCGAGCGACGCAGGGGATACACAAACACACGATGTCTGTCAGTGGGGGCCCCGTAGGCCATCCCGCGCCAGGGCATCGTAGCCCACCCGCTAACCCCCGTCGCAACGTCTGTCTACATCTCCCCCGTCATTAACTTAACATGCATGGACCCCCCCAGCCTTAGCTCTCACCGGTCGAAGATGACCGTCTTGGGCTGCTCGGGCCGGTCGGGCGAGAAGCGCCACCACACGCTGCGGCGGGTCTTGTACCAGCTCTCAAACAGGATGGCCAGGTCGCCGTCGCACCTGCCGAGGGGGGTGGTGTGTGTGGGGGTAGCCATCCATGGATGGTGTTTAATGGGGTGGGGGTGCCATGCATGTTAATTGAAAAGGGGGGGAGGGCGGGAGTGCGTGTTGGAGTGGAGGTAGGATGGATGGATGGATGGGGGGTAGGGCCGGAGGAGTAGGGCCGGACGGGGCGGGGCGGGGCGGGCGGGAAGTCGGATGGGTTGTGGGATAGCAGTGGCGCGGCTGGCACTACCCGATACACACACTGTGTCTGTGCCACCCGCTTCTAACCCGCACTACACCCGGACTCCCGCACGCCGCCGTACCCCGGCCTTGCGCTCCTACTCCTACTGCCGCCGACAGCAGGCCCCACACTTGAGCTCGCGCAGCCACGGCCCCGCCGCCGGGCCCCACGGCTATGTATGTACGTGCGTGCGTGCGTGCGTGCGCTGCAGGGAGGGAGGGACGGAGGGAGGGCCGCCGCTCACCACGCCACGCCGCCGCAGCGCAGGTCGGTCTGCGCGATGCGGCGGGGCGCGGCCGCCGGGTCGGCCGCCGCCGCGTCCGCAGTCAGGCCGAACACCACGTCCCGCGGCGACACCTCCACTGCGGGGTCTCCGCCGTCCTGCGGGAGGCGGTGAGGGGTTGGTGCCGCGAGGTGAGGTGGTAAGGTAAGGTGGTGAGGGATGGGGTATTGTGTGGGAGGAGCGGGCCAGCAGCGGGTCCCGAGTTTAAGTTAGGTAGGGGCGGAGACGGTGGTGAGTGAGTGTTGCATGCCACACAGGTCCCGGTTGTGACAAGCAGGTGTGTAGTGCGACTGATCGGTACAATATTCCAACCTCCGGCGCTCCCTGCCCCCTAGAACCCCTTGAGCCCCGGCCCCCTCCCACCCACCCGGCCCACCCACCCACCCACCCGGCCCACCCTCCCTCACCTGCGCCTCAATCCAGTAGATCTCGGACGGCGCATCATCCCGCCAGCTGATGCCGCTGAGGGCGGTGGCAGGAGCGGAGGGCGGGACAGGGGGAGGGGCTGAGTCAGCGCGGCAGGGGGGCGGTGGTTTTCAGTGATGGGGGGCTTCCCCAATGTAACGAGCCGCAGGTAACCAGCTACCCAGCCGCCCACGAACGACCCAGCCGCCCAGCCGCCCGCCCGGCCTCCCCCTCACCGCGGCCCGGTCCTGCAGCTGTTGAAGGCGATGGGGATGTCCTCGGCCAGCGGCAGCGCTGCCAGCTCCCGAACCAGCGCGCCGTCCTGTGGGGGGCAGTGGCAGTCGTAGTCAGAAGGTGAGAGCGGGGCAGAGGAGAGCCGGTGGGCGGTGGGCGGCGGGTGGGGGGTGGGGTAGTTCATTCCAGAAACCAGAAGTGAAACGACCAAGAGAACCCGAACCAACCAGCCCAGGGGGGGGCAGTGTGGCCCATTCACCACCATGCGCAGATGGTGGGCGTGTTGCAGGCTGGCAGCAACAGGAGACCGGCGGCCGGAGCTGGTGTCAAGCGGTGCACCGCAGTGACGAGGCCCGCCGTGAAACGCAGTACGGCACATACCCAACACCCTCAGCGCTACACACACACACACACACACACACACACACACAACTGCAAATGGCCGCCCGTCAACGTGCCGCAGCGGCCCGGGGTTGCTGCACCATCACCGCGGCCCCCACACGCATACACACACGCACGCACACGCACACGCACGCACCCGGGTCCACAGCTGCGTGCGGCGCGGGAAGCGGCCCGCGGGCAGGGCGGTGCTCCAGGGCCGCTCCAGCCACGTGACCAGCAGGTAGCGGCCGTCGGGGGAGGGGTCCACCCTGGTGCGTGTGCGTGGGGTAAACACCAGCCGTACCAGCCCAATTAAAACATTTCGAGGGTGGGTGGATGTCGGGATGGAAGGGGAAGTGGAGCAAGGCAGGGTGGCGGCAGGGTGTGCGGCGAGAGGGGTGGCAAGGATACATGGCGGGTAGTGGTATGGAGGGGTATGGAGGGGTATGCGCACCCTCTCCTCTCTCTCCCCCACCCAGCCACCCACCCACCCACCCACCCACCCACCCATCCACCCACTCACTCTATGTACATTCGCGGCGGCCCGATCACGGTGGCCTGCCCGGTGCGTGTGTCCAGCTTCAGCAGCTCGCTGGTGCCGTAGTGCTCCCACAGTGCCACGTCATACTCGTCCTGTCGGAGGGGGGGAGGGGGTTCCATGCATTTAAATTAATGACGAGGTAGACGTAGAACAGAGGGGCGGGAGTGGGTGGAGGATGGGAGGGGAGGTAAGGTGGGCGGGGTGGGTGCCGCAGTCCAAGTGCGTCAGTCAGTCAGTCAGCCAGTTCCCCGCCATCTTTTGTACCTACCCGTTGCCCCCCTCGCCTCCCCCCACCCGCACCCACCTTGAGCAGGTCGGGCCAGGTGCGGTTCTGCACCTTCTTGCCCGCCGTGTTGTCTTGCACCTTGGGCCCGGGCGGCAGCGGCGGCCGGGCGGGCGGCGGCTGCAGACCCGCGGGCAGCACCGCCGCCACCAGCGTGTCGTCGTCCAGCCTTCAGTGGCGCGTACCGTAGGGTGAGGGGTGAGGAGAGGGGTGAGGGGAGGAGGGCGGGTGCCGGTGGGGTTTTGGAGGGGACGGCGTGGGTGTTTTGAGCGCGGGAATAGGTAGGTGAAGGTGGTGGGCTCGTTGGTTTGCGGAGGGGAGGGGAGGGCAGAGAGATGCGGAGTGGGCGGGTGCCCGCGTGGGGTGCCCGGCACATGTCGCCGCCTGACCACCCACCTGGGTCATCCACCCAACTACCCATCCTGCCACCTCGCACGGCTGCGTCCCCCAGCCAACCAGCCAGCCAGCCAGCCAGCCAGCCGGCCGGCCACCCACCAGGCGTAGTCGTCAAACACGGTGTTGAGGCCGGTGTAGGGGAGGCCCAGGGCCGCGGTGGCGCCGGGCGCGGGCGGCGGCAGCGCGGGCCGGGCGGCGCCGGTGGCGGGGTCGGCCAGCCACAGCTCCAGCGGGCGGCGGGGCGGGTCGCCGGGGCCGCCGGGGCTGCGCACCGTGAACGCGATCTTGGAGCCGTCGGGGCTCCACGACACTGCAGCGGCACAGCAGGAGGAGGGGGAGGGGGAGGAGGGGGAGGAGGGGGAGGGGGGAGGGGTAAGGGCGGGGGGGCCCAGGGAGAGGGCAGGGGGTGAACACGTGGGGCAGGCGGTGCAGCTGACTGGTGTGCTGCACGGGGGTGCTGGGGCGCGGGCAGGCACTTCACGCAGTGAGGTGCCGGCGCCACGGCTGTCAACTGGGAGCTGGGCGCTGGGCGCTGGGCGCCAGCAGCGCACGCCCGCAAGCCCGCACACCCTCCCGCCCATGTGCCGCCCATGTGGCCGCACCGTAATTGAGCCAGGAGCCGGGCGGGTAGCCGGTGATGTGGTGGCACTTGTCCGCGGGGGCGGGCACCACCTCGGTGGAGGGCACGATGGAGATGCCTGCGTGTGTGTGTGTATGGGGGGGGGCGGCGGCGGCCGGCAGTGGGGGCGGGGTCTGATGGCGGTGGTTGCGGCAGGTGCTTGGGAGCGGGCCATTGTGCCTTGCGTCCGCGCTGACGCATGTGGCGCCAGCAGCCAGCAGGCAGCAGGCGGCAGGCAGCCCAGGCACATAGATTACAACTTTCGACGCCGTTGCACTCTCCACCGCCCTCCTCGCCCGCCCCTGGCGCACCCCTCACGGTCTTCCCACCCTGGCCATTCTCCCTACCCTCCCCACTCTTACCCCCTACCCCTACACTCACCCTACCCCTCACCCTACTACCCCACCCACCCCTACCCCTAGCCCTACCCGTGTAGTAGCTCATCTTGCTGCTGGCGTACAGGTCGGGGTCCAGCCGCACGCCGCCCAGCTTGAGCTCGGGGCGGGCCATCTCGTAGATGGGCGGCAGGCTGGGCGGCCGGTCCAGTTGGGTGGGTGGGTGGGGATGCCCGGGGGCGTAGCGGGCGGGGGGGGGGCGGGCGGGGGTTACATGCATTAAGGTTAGAGGAGACGGGGGAGGGGGCAAGTTCATTCCAGAACCCAAAGCAAGCCAACCGATATAGCCGGGGGGTGGATAGGTAGTAAGGGGGTGTGAAGAGGTGGATAGGGGAGGAGGCGTGAGACATGGTTCGGTGACATGTAAAGGGTGGCAGCATGGTGGTGGCAGCAGCAATTGGGCCATCGTGGAGGTGAGTGACGGGCACGTCGGTGCCGCCGGGGGGGGCGATTGGGGGCCGCACGCCCGTCACCGCGCCCGCACCCGACCTCGAACTGCACTGCCCCCACGTGCACTGGGACCCCAACTCGACTCCGGCCTCCGCTACCGCCCGACCGACCGACCGACCGGCCGTTGCACCAACATCCACACGTACACACACACATACACACACACACACACACACACACATACGTACACACACACACGCACGCAGCGCTGCACGGACTCACTTGCAGGAACTGCCGCATGCATGCATGGGAAGCAGTGGTGGCGGTGACGGCCGGCCGGAGGCAGAGGCAGAGGCAGAGGCAGAGGCAGCGCGGCGGGCGGGTGGGAGGGGGGCCGGGAGGCGGGGGACGAATCGTCAGCGAGAAGGTGTTAGGCGGGCAGACCTCACGTCGGCTCAACCCCCCCACACAAGGGCCAGGGGCTGGGGCAGGGGGGAGACCGTCTTGCCTCCTCCCGCTACACCGCAGCTCCGCACCTCCGCGGCCCTTCCATCCCTTCCACCCAGCCCCACACCCACAGCTGCAGCCCTCGTCCGCCATTGCCGCACCCAGCCCCACACCCGCACCCGCACCCACCAGCTTGCGGTCCGGGCTGTAGCTGAGTGCGGGCTGCGCGGGGGCGTCCACGATGGACGCGATCTCGGGCGGCGGCAGTTTGTAGCCGCTGCCGGCGCGGATGGCGGCGCCGCCCACCGCGCTGCTCAGGGGCAGGCCGTTGCTGGCGACGGCGGCGGCGGCGGCGGCAGTCGCGCCAGGGGCGGCGGTTGCGGCGCTGCTGACGTCGGCAGGCGCTGTGTGCACGGGCAGTCATTGGAGTGGAACAAGGACGCGTAAGCAACGCAAGGGGGTCTGGCACCAGGCGGCAGTGCCGCGGCCGCGTTGGCCCGGACCCGGAGCATACGGCAGTGGTGGAGCTCAACTCGACAGCTCGGCCCTGCCCCCAGACGCCCTGCCCCCAGACGCCCTGCCGCCCGCCTCAGCCCACCCAGCTCCCTCAAGGCCGCACTCACTGGAGCCCTCGGCGCCCAGCTGGGCTGCCAGCACACACATGCGGGCAGCGGCACGAGCCCGGAGCGGGGCAGGCGCCAGGGACGGCCAGCCCCGCACCGCGACACTGCCGCCGGTGCTACCACCGAACAGGCCCCGCAAATGAAGCGGCTTCGCCTCGGCATTTCCCCGCGTCAGCAGCGACGAGAGCACGCGAGGGCTCGCTGCGCTCGGCAGTCTGAGCATCCTCGCGCCACTTGTCCCCCGCATACCGCAGGCGATAGATCTGGGGTGTTTGTGTAAATGGTAAGCCGTCTCAAAAGAGCGCGCTTATGGAAAAGCGACGTTAATGGATAGGCACGCGAGCCATCCGAAAGGCAAATGCGACGTGTGTTTGCGCGCTCCACACAAGTATGGGAAGCGCTCGCGCTTATGTGGACTCAGCAGGAGCGAACAATATAAAGCAGTTTGATGTGGCGTTAAGAACAGGTGGTACGCGCGAAACTGGGGTTTCGTGCATTGACGTGTGTCAGCGTGTGGCCCCCAGCGGCCTGCATCCGTCCCGCCCCCCACCCCTCTGCAGCCCGCATGACACTTCAATGGCCCCGTCAGTTGATCGCGCAGGATGCCACAGATGACCATCGCCTTGCTGTCCGCGAGAGCGCAAGCGTTGATCTCCCGCCTGATCTCCCGCTGCCTGTAGCCTTCCATGTACCTTACACCTGGTGTACAGTGCACGGCTACTTGGCCGCCTACTCACAACCTACCCTGCTAATTTGTTTTGTTACTGCTGTGACGATTGCAACATACAATGTCACAGCTTACTTGTAGACAGAAGGGGTCATGCGCCGGGGCGCCCAGGCGACGCAGCGCACAGCAGGAGCCAGTGAGCCAGTCACCACACTGCTGCTGGAGATGGCCCCCAGCGGCCCCCAGCCCACACACGACCATCAATGTGTCCCCCACCCACTCGGCCCTAACGGGGGGCCGCACATGCCATCGCTGCCACCACAGGACGTCACTGCACCACCCAGATTGCCCTGGGTATCCGTGTGCAGCTTTCGCATGTGTGTCTTCGACCGCACAGAATCTGGTTGCCCATCCAACAGCCCTCTGCTATCCATAAAAAGCACAACCCAGCGCACTTCATGTGCGCTACTGCTACTGCTACTGCTACTACTCTTCGTGCCGTGTCCACGCTTACCGTCTCAATATCAATGCAATGCAAGAATGACCAGGTGGGCCCCATGGCGGGCGGCACGGCCTCTGTCTGTTTATTTGTCCTACCCCAAGAATGCAAACTCGCTCATGCCCATCATCAAACTCGGTGCCTCCAGTCGGTGCACCAGGCGGCGCGCAGCTTGACAACTGGCGGCATTGCGGGACCCGTGGGCTGAGCACGTACGTACGTACGTACGTGCCATCAGCACCAGCAGCATTCCTAGCGGTGGCCACAGCGGGTAACACACGCGCACACCGGCACACACGTTGGGCGTCACAGCATGGTGCTGCTGATGCTGACGCTGATGGTGCCGTCCATCAAAACGCCCGTGTCCCTGGTGCCCCCGCCTCTGCCCCCAGCAGCAGCAGCAGCAGGAGGACCACCACCACACACACCCGCACGCTACGCGGTCGCCCACCTGACCTGTGCCCCGCCGGAGTCAGAAAGCAAAACCTGAACCTCCTTTGCCTGGTCTTACCTCAACCACCACGCTCAACCACTCAAAAAGCATTATGCACCCCTGTGCCTTGTCGTGGCATCCATGCAGCACGCCTCAATCTCATAGCTAATCGCCTGACTCGTCTGGATGAAGAACCCAACATGCACAGCGCCGCGCCTTGAACATCAGGTCTCATCTGGTTCAATACTCACCTGCTAATAGTCATGTCTTGGCACATACCGTAAGTAAGCATACACGCTCGGTCGTCGGTCAGGGGGGTCCAGCTTGCTACAACAAGCGAGCCAATGAACGCTCAAGGCCACAGCAGTAGCTAGCCATGGTTCGCCTCATTCACCCATCATTTGGTACAAGGCAGGCTGACTGTTGTCCGTATGTGCCCTTGCCGCCTTCGTACCATCGCCGTCCGCAAAAAACGCTCCATGAATCCGTCGGCTGCTTCTTCGCGCGCGGCCTGCACCCGCCGGCATGTGCAGCTGCGTATGCGCATGCGCACGTGCCCCACCCACCACCCCTGCCTTGGGCCGCACCTACCACACTGATCATTTCTCCAGTGTGGTGTGGTTTTGTGTGGTGTGGTTTTGTGTGGTGTGGTTTTGTGTGGTGTGGTTTTGTGTGGTGTGGTGTGGTTTTGTGTGGTGTGGTGTGGTGTGGTGTGGTGTGGTGTGGTGTGGCGTGGTGTGGCGTGGTGTGGTGTGGTGTGGTGTGGTGTGGTGTGGTGTGGTGTGGTGTGGTGTGGTGTGGTGTGGCGTGGTGTGGTGTGGTGTGGTGTGGTGTGGCGTGGTGTGGTGTGGGGTCGCACGCACACACACGCGTGTACACACGCCGGCGGCTCCGACACACGGCTCCTCGGCGCCGTCGCAATGCCCCCGCTGCCCTAGCTGCCCTAATGCCTAACCGCCATATGTTCTTCTGCCGGAGGCGTCATCGCAGTCGTGGTACCAGCAGGTGTGGCCGCCGCCGCCGCAGCAGCAGCAGCTGCCGCACATGGGCCCTCGCGGAGGACACCTGACCGGGCGGCCATCCTGACGGGGCCACACAGCTCAGGCCGCTCATTTGATGTCTCACTACATCCCAAGGCACCCACCGGCCTTTTCGCGCGCCTTGCTGTCGCCCCCCCCCCCTCCTCCCCCCCTCGCTTTGGTTTCTGGAATTAACTATCCCCTCCTCCTCAGTACAGCACGGGCGACGCCGCCGTCACCAGCTGCAGGTAGCTGCCGCCGCGCCGCACGTCGGGCCGCGAGGCCTCCAGCGCCGCCACCTGCGCCGCCAGCGCGGCGTTCTCCGCCGCCAGCGCGCGGTTGCGCTGCCGCGCCGCCGCCAGCGCCGCCTGGTGGCGCACCAGGTCGGCGGACGTGTCGGACAGCTGGCGGCGCGTGGCGGCGGCGCGGGCGGCGTGCTGGCGGCAGGTGGCGGCGGCCAGCGTGGCGCTGCGGAGCACCCTGTGCGCGCACGTGGAGTGGCGGGCGGCGAGGGGCGGAGTGTGGGTGGGTGAGGTTTGGCAGCGGCGGGGCGAGTGGGCGCAGCGCCCGCCGCGCGGGCGAGGGGGTGGGAGGTGGGAGGTGGTAGGTGGGGGCGTGCGGGCGATACCGTATTGCGTGTTAGGGTTCACATGGGAGAGAAACGTACCGGTATTGCCTGTGTGGGACTGACTGGTCAGCTGGCGGCGGCAGCACTCGGCTCCCGGCCGCACGCACAGCCCCTCCCAACGCCCCGCAAACCCCTCCACACCCCGCCGCCCACCAAATACTCATTTAGTCACATGCCCACCCACCACCCCCACACCCCCCCCACACCCCCCCCCCGCCCCCCAACCCCCCACCCGCCACCCACCCGCCCCCACCTGGCGTACTCCTCCTGCAGCCCCTGCAGCGACTCGGCCAGGTGCACCTTGAGCCGCATGGCCTCGCCGCGCGTGAAGGACAGCTCCCGCAGCACGCCGCGCAGGTGCTCCACCTCATACTCCTTCGGGGGGGGGGTGAGGTGAGGGGGAAGGCGGGAGGCGGGTCAGGTTGAGGGGCAGGTAGAGTGGAGTTACACGCGTTACGAGATAAGAAGGGGTGGGGTCCGGGCGGGGTTAGCGGTGGGGCAGTGCGGCGGGCAACACCCATCAAGCCATATGCCTATGCGCCGTCCAGCACATCTGCCCGCCTCGCACAGCGCACGTGCTGCGCCCTTTCCCCTCAAGCCCATGCCCCATCCGCCCTTTCCTCATGGATCCCTTCGCCCTCTTCCTGCCCCTCAGCCTCCCTTGCCCCACAAGCACCCCCCTTGCTTCCCCTTTCCTACACGTCACGCCTCTGGCCCGACGCGTGCTGCCTGGCGTCGGGGCCGCTTTCCTGGTTGCCAGGTAAGGCGTGGGTTTCACTGTTTGTCTTTGCCTTATGAATGTTTGTGCCGTTGCGCGTGTCACCCCGCCAGGGCGGCGATCTTTGTCGACAGCACCGCTCGCCCCATCCTCCACGACGTTCGGCCCCTATCCATATGTATCTATGCCCTATATTTGTCGCCACTGCCTGTGCCTCACTTGCTAGTTTGGTTTTGGGTTTAGAATGGGCGGGTATTTACAACCCCCCCTGCCCCTCAGTCCCTACCCCCCTCCTTCAGGACCGATGACCCAAGATGCCAACGACGACCAGATGAACAAGACTGAAGATTATCGCTAAGAACACGAGTATATCCCTCTCCGCCGCGCTCTATGGTTCTGGGTTCTGGGTTTTTGGGTTGCAATGGTCGCTTTGCTTTCTGGAATGAACTACCCCCCCACCACCACCACACACACACACACACACACGCGCCCACCCCACCCCTCACCTTCCTCTCCAGCGCCTCACACAGCCCGTGCAGCTGCAGCAGGCGGTCAGCCAGCCCCTCCACCGCCCCCATGTGCGCCGCCACGTGCGGGTGGCTGCCCAGCAGCTGGCCCACGTGGCCCACCAGGTCGTCGAACAGCGCGTCCAGCGCCGCGCCCGCCGCCGTGGTGGCGGTGGCGGTGGTGGTGGTGGCGGTGGCGGTCGAGGTGCTGCTGCTGCTGCCGCCCGTGCCGGTGGCCGTCATGGCGGCCGTTACACCGGTGCTGCCGTGGCTGAGGCCGCCGCGGTTGTGAAGGCTGCTGCCGTTGCTGCCGTAACCCTCCATGCCGCTCAGGGACTTGGCGCGGGCGCCGCCACCCGCGCCGCCACCGCCCCCAGCCCCCGCTGTCGCTGCCGCTGCCGCCGCCCCAGGTGTGTACTGGGTGCCGCCGATGGTGAAGGAGCCGGAGGCGGCGCGGCCGAAGCGCTGCGACAGGGCGCGCACAAAGCCGCTGCCGTAGCGCGGGAACGCATGCGAACCCACCTCAGGCGGCGCAATGCCAGCACCACTGACGCCACCGTCACTGCACCCGGAGCCGGGCTGCCCACTGGCGCCGCCGCCGCCGCCGTCCAGAGCGCCTCCCAGGGCCCCGGCCCCAGCCCCAGCCCCAGCCCCAGCCCCGGCCGCCGGCGTCTGGACGCACTGGCCATCGGGAGCCTCCGCACAGACGCCGCTGCCGCCACCGCTGCCCAGGGCGCCGCATGACGAGGTGCGGGACAGCGCAATTCCCCCCTGACAGCTGCCCTTGCCGCCGCCGCCGCCGCCGCCGCCGCCGCCACCGCCCGCCGGCACCCCAGGCGGACCCGCCGGCCCCCAGGCGCCTGCCCCCCCACCGACCGGGGCACGTGCCGTGGGCGCGGCCGCTGCTGCGATGGCGCCCACCGGTGACCAGTGGCCGGGCAGCGCGGGGTTGTGCTTCGTGGGCCTCGGGCGGCGGAACACGAAGCCAAAGCACCAGCGCCGCTTGGGAGCGCCAGTGCGCAGGAGGAGTGTGGCTGCTGCGGCGGTGTCTCCCGCCGGGGAGGTGGTTGGCGGCAGTGGGCCCCCCGCAGCAGCGGCACCCTGGGGTCCTGCGTCGCTGCTTGGGGGCCTCTGCCAGCCCTTGCGCAGCCCCGACACCAGGCCGCCCCAGCCTTGGGCTGTAGCACCCGCACCAAGACCCTGCCCTGCTACTGCCGGCGGCTGAGCTGCCCCCAGTATACCGAACGCCCAGGAGGGTCGGTCGAATATGCTTTCCTCCTCCTCGCCCTCTCCCTCGCTGTCAGCCCTGCCGAAGTAAACTGCTCCAGCCTCATCTGCGTACTGGGATGGGCATCGGAAGCAGTCGGGCCCACCGGCCATGCCGCTGCCGCCGCCGCCGGCACCCGCGCCAGCGGCCCCACAGTAGCTGGCATCGGCACCGGTGAGTGAGGCAGCAGCTAGGGCCGCCAGTTCCTCCTCCTTCCAGCTGCCTCCACTGCTGCACAGCCCGGGTTCGCTGAAACTGCTTTGCAGGCTACTGCCGCTGCCGCAGCGGCTCCGGCTGTGGCTGAGGCATGAAGTCCCACCGCCCGACCCTGCTGCAGCCATAGCCGTGCCGCCTACCCCACCTGCGCCCCCAGATAGAGCTGCAGCGGCAGCTGCAGCGGCTGCGGCAGCAGCTGCAGCTGCTGCCAGTGGGTGGGGCGCCAGCGGGTGCAGCGGGTGCGGTGCCAGGGCCGCGGCACTGGCGGCCCTGCTGGCCTTGCTGCCTGGCTGCCTAGCTGCTGCTGCTGCCGCAGAGGCGGGCGCGGCGTGTCGCGGTGTGGGCGGCGCCTCGTCCGCCGCCGCCTCATGCCGCCGCAGCAGCAGGTCCATGGCGGCGAACACCGGCCCACCGCCGCCTCCGCCACCACCGCCCATGCCTAAGGAGCCAGCCAGAGCGCCAGCCGCGCAGCCCAGGCCGCCGCCGCCGCCGCTGCCGTCACCCAGGCCGGGCAGCTGCACAGGCGGGCCCCAGGCGCTGCCGCCGCCCAGCAGGCGCTCGGGGCAGTGGGCGGCGCGGGCGTGCACCAGCGTGGCTGCCAGCAGCGCAGCGGCAGGTGAGGGCAGCGACTGGGGTGAGGGCGAGAGCAAGGGCGAGGGCGGGCTGCAGCCTGTGCCGGGCGGGGAGCTGCCCGCCGCCAGGTAGCCGCCGCCGCTGTGGCTGTAGCTGCGGCTGCCTTGTCGCGGGCTGCACTGGCCCGTCCCCGGAGCTGCTACAGAAGGAGGCCGAAGCCAAGGAGGAGGTGGAGGAGGTGATCCACCGCAGCCGTGGGCAGGCGCTGACATGGAGGAGCAGGGCGGCGCACCGGCCGCCTGGCACACCTGGGCGCACTGTCCCACGGCTACGGCTGCTTCCCTTGCCGTGGCTGCGGCTGTTGCGGCAGCACCACCGGCGCCGGCGCCCCCCGCAGCAGCAGCAGCGGTTGCGGCAGCTCCATGCGGCAGCTCCGGTGCGGCGTCCGAGATGGTGTAGAGGAGGCTGTGCCGCAGCGGCTGCGGCTGCGGTGGCACAGCGGCGGATGCGCTGGAGGCGTCAGGCGGCGGCAGCTGTGTGCCGGCACCTGCCCCCGGCTGCAGTGCCGCTGGCGGAGACGATGGTGCCAGCGCCGGGTGCGCTGGCAGCGGCGCAACAGGCTTGGTCGGCGACATGGGTCACGCGACCTGTGAGAGCCGGCGGGGGAAGGCCCCGCAGCCGGCAGCAGGTCAGGCAGGTGTCACAGGAGCGTGATGATAGATCCGTACACTCCTACAGTCTACTGTCTACCTATCCGTACACTCCTTGCTACTGTCCTCGCCGCTACACACCTGGGCCCTTGCGCCCGTACTGCAGTCGGCGAGCCTTGACGTCGTTAAGAGGTGAGTGGCTGCTGGTCAGGGAGGCAGGGAGGCAGGGCGAGCGGGGAAGGGGCAGCGTCATCCGGTGGAGAAGAAAAGGCGCCTTTTTCACGCCCGTTAGGAAAGCATCCTGGACCTGATGCCGCCGTTTACGGTTGGACCGATAAAATCTAACGTTGCATGTTATTGACTTACCCTGTAGCAAGCGCAGGGAGCCGTGAAAGGGAGCGCGACGGCGCGATTGACGCAATGTGTGGGGACACCTCTTTGGCCTGTCGTTGCGCTTCGCGTGATTTGAGACAGCGCGCGCCCGTGTCAGACCTAGGCTTAAAATGTGCTTGAGCAGCAGCTCGGTAAGGCGATGCACTTGGCTACGCCCACTCGCCCAAAGAGCCCGCGCTTAGCCAAACCCTCTTGGGCCAGGACTGGGCAAATCATGACAGTTCCAACGTAAGAGGCATTGTGAAATATAGTAATAATCAATGTAAGGTCCACATCCTCAATATGCTCCCAGTGCGCGGAGTGCAGCTGTTCAGGTGCAGCCTGGCACAGCTTAGGCCGTGGCTCGCTGCTTTGTTCTTATTTACGACAGTCGTTGATGTTTCCTCCTGTTGTGCTTGGTGTACTCTGTTCCTGGAAGCGTCGTTGCTTGCTGCACAAGTCTCACCCTCGGATTGGCCGATTGGACGCAATGGGCTGACAACCCGCGCTTACCCGATCGATATCGTAAGAGAGAACCGTCACATGTTGCGATCCGTCCTAGCTTAACTTTGTTAGAAGCATAAACTTCTGGCAACCGGCTTGCACAACATCACCCGAAACTTGTCGCGCAAATGCACTGCACTCGCGCATAGCATTGTACAATTTAGAATTTAAGTTAGCCATGCAGTCTTCAGCTTGTGGTGAGCGTCTGGGCAACAGCGGCAACGATGATGGTCGATACGTGCTCTCTGTCGTTGTGCTGGAACCGTGCGTCACAAGCAGTTCTGTAAAGCGCCACATGTGCTGCGCACGCAGGCATGCTCGCGAGCAGGATCGCGTCGCACGCGCTGGCTGCGACGTCCGGCTCTGCACGTGGCAGCTGGCTTGGGTTAGCGGCGCAGCAGTGGCGTGCGGTGTCCGGCTCCGCGGGGGCGGCAGCGGACGCCTCAGCGCAGGAGACCGCGGCCTCAGCAGCAGCGGCGGCGGCGGTCCCGTCCCTGGTGGGTCCTGCTCCTGGTGCTGGTCACGGTCACGGTCCGTGGGGCTGCCTGAGCGCCGGTGGTGGTTGCCTGTCTGCGCGGGGGCCGGGCGCGGGGCGCGGGGTGGACTGACTGGCCATGGGGGCCCCTGACCGGGGGCTGCTGCCTGCCAGCCGTACCTGCGTCAAGGGCTGCAGCAAGCACTGCAAGTGCAAGTGCGGGCTCGGGGCGCTGCGGCGGCGCTGGGTCGCGGGCTGCCGCTGCACCGCTGCAGCGCTGCGCGCGCCGCTGCCGCTGGGCCCAGCTCAGCACAACACCGATGCAGCGGCGCCGGCGCGCTTCGCACAGCCTCTTGCCACTACGCATCCACCACTCTATAACCCTCCCTGCCTTTCTCCCTCCCGTGCACCCACCGCACTCCGCCGCGCCGCCTCCAGACCGCCGCCCAGCGCGCCAAGCTGCCGGCGCTGCTGGCCCTGGCGCGGCGCCCCACCAGCGCCGCCCGGCGGCTGGGCTCGCTGACGGCCCTGTCCGCCACCTACCGCGACATGAGCCTGGCGCTGTCCGCGCTGGCGGCGCAGCAGGCGGGGCTGGACCCGCTGGCGCCCGCGGACGCAAACGACCAGCGCTGGGCGCAGCTGCAGCTGCAGAAGCAGCAGCAGCAGCAGCAACAGCAGGAGGCGGCAGTAGCAGCGGCACAAGTCTCTGGTGGCGGCGGCGCGCAGGGCCAGCTGGCGGCGTCCGCGGCAGCAGGAGGCTCGGTAGCGGGGCTGGGGCCCGACGCTGAGGAGCCACTGGGCGGCCACCTGCCGCTGCTGGACGTGACGGACGCGGCGGTGAGCGGCGGCGACGCCTTCGCGGTGGACGGCATCCGGCCCGCGCCCGAGGAGCCGGTGCTGAGCCCGGCGCACATGGACAAGGTGAGCGCCTGGGCCGCCCTGGCGCCGCCGCACCTGGAGGCCAGCACGCCGCTGCAGACGGCCGTGCACCTGTGGCCGCCCAGCGAGGCCACCTACCCCACCTACGTGGACTTTGACGCCGCGCTGCGGCTGCTGGCCCACCACACCTCGCGCAAGCGGCTGCGGCTGGGCCGGCGGCTGCTGCGGCGGCAGGACAAGTACCAGCTCAAGACGTGGGAGCACCACTCGGGCGAGGCGTGACGGAGCTGCGTCCGAGGCCTGGGAGTGAGAGAGCTGCGCGGGCGTTGGTAGAGCGGCCTTGGTGAGAGTCGGAGCGTCAGGTGGTTGCAGAGCGGCGTGGGAGGCTCTCGGGTTGTCGGGTGGGGTCCGCACGATGCAAAGGGACTGCAAGCGTGCTTGTGGGACTGCTGGTCCTGGTTTTTTATTGGGGACCACCTCCCTTGTTTTTTTGCCTCCGGCATCAGCAGTTGAGATCACTGTATGTGGCCGCTGGCGGCCTGATGCGCTGTCGTGTTGGCAGTCGTGTCGGTTGCTGGCCGAGGGCGCTTCGTGTGTGCGGGCATGTAACTTCCAGCTGCACTCACACTGAGCAACAGCCACCTGTGGTCGGGGGACGGGGGCGTCCGCAGACAGCTGCCGCCTGCGCTGAGGTGGCCGTGGCTGGGAGGGCTGGGAGGGCTGGGAGGGCTGAGAGGGCTGGGAGGGCTGGGAGGGCTGGGAGGGCTGAGAGGGCTGAGAGGGCTGAGAGGGCTGGGAGGGCTGGGAGGGCTGGGAGGGCTGGGAGGGCTGGGAGGGCTGGGAGGGCTGGGGGCAGCACTGTCAGCGCCACAGGGAGTTTGCCGGCGTGCGCTGGTCGGGCGCCCCCCGCTTGCAGTGAGCGGTCGGCCACAGGCGGCGTGGGGCCCAGGGGCTAGGGGCTAGTAGAATGCAGCTTTTTGAAAGGCCGGCAGCAGGTGCGAGGTATGGCGTTGTGGGTCTGGCACTGTCGCAGCCGGTTGGTGTTCGGCCCGTCCTATCATCGTTATCATCATCACCGGCACTGGCATCTTACAGCATGTCCGATGCTTCCCAAGCGGCGTGCACCACCCAAGGCAATGCACGCAAACAAAGCCAGATTTCCCCATCCGCGGGCCACGAAACGTGGCGTGCTGCAGTCGCCGCCACTCGAGTGCAGGGCCCAGGCCATGGCTGCGAGGGTAAGCGTTCAGCGCAGCAATACGGCACATTGCGGCGTGGACGCAGTGAAAAGCATGAGCGGTACGAGACTGCGGGCCGGCATGACGGCAGGTGAGAGCTGTGCGGCAAGGGCGGGAGGGGAGGGGGAGGGCGGGAAACGCCGCGCTCGCTTCACGGGCCGTCACGGGCCGGAGCGATCGGGATGCGTTTAGTTTGCAGCTAACATCACTGGCTTCAAACGCGGCTGCCTTGGCGTTGCAGCAACTGCAACGCAACACTTTGCCTGCAGTCCGATTTTACAGCATATAACGCCTGTCCGCCGTCTTTCCAGGTCTCCACGTCCGCGGCACGTGGAAGGCGGTCATTGACGCCGCCCAGCTTCCAGTCACAACAGCAAGCAGCAGCAGCAGCAGCACCACAATGGCGCTGGCGGCATCACAGGCGGCACCAGCGGCTGTGGAGCCGGCAGCAGCAGCAGACGACTGGACCGCGCAGCTCAGCGGCCTGGTCGCCCGCGGCGTGCTGCCCGCGCTGCCACCGCGCGAGGCCCTGCGCCGCGCCGTGAGTGCAGCAATGGCCCCGCTCACCGCCACAACCACCCCCACCGCCACCGCCACTACCAGTACCACCACTGATGCCGACACCAGCGCTAGTGCCGCCCTCTTCCCCGCGGCTGCGCTGCTGGCGGCGGTGGAGGGCTGTGTGGCGGACACGGCCCCCGGGGCCATACCCGCCCCCGCCTGGCCCGCCGCCTGCCTGCTCATTGCCGCGGTGGCGCAGGAGCACTACGTCCGCGCCCACAGCACCAAGGCGCGGCTGCTGCGGACCGGCTGGAGCGAGCTGGCGGCCGCCGCCGGGTCGGCCGTGGCGGCGGCGGCGGAGGCGGCAGCTGGGGCGGCTGACGACGGCTCGCTGCGCCGCTTCCTGACCTCCCAGTCGGCCGAGGCAGTGGCGCTGCGGCTGGCGGAGGTGCTGGGCGAGCCGCCGTCCCAGCTGCCCTGCCTGCTGAACCGTGTCAACAAGTACGGGCCGGAGGGCATCGAGACGGCGCTGCGGCGCACGCTCATGGCGGTGCGGTGAGTCGGCCGCGGTGATGACCACCACCACCACCGCCACCGCCACCGCGGTGACGAGACGGCGGCGCTGTGGTGGTGGCTGGGCCGTGGGTGTTGCGAGAACCACCTTTGTTCAGCGAGCCAGCCAGCGAAGTCACTGCGGCAAATGGAGGGTCAGACGGGTGGTAGGCCAGGCTCTGGCCCTTGCACTGGGCTGAGCAACCGGTTCACGATCCACCCTTGACTCGCCATGCGCCTCCTTGCCCCTCCTGTAGGTCCGCGGATGTGCAGCGGTCTGCGGGTGACGGCCCGCGCTCCCTGGGCGGCGTGTTCTTCAAGGAGCTAGGCCGGCTCAAGGCGGTCGCGCGGCAGCAGCAGGCGGAGGCACGGGCGCCGGCGGTGCTGCCGCCGCTGCGCCCCTACCAGGCGGATGTGGTGGGGCTGGTGCTCAGCAGCTGGGGCCTTCCCCTCACACAGTAGCTGCTGCCACCGCTGCCGTTTCCCGTGGCTGGCGGGGCTGCTGCTACTGCCACAGCAGCAGCTGCTGCTACAGCCGCATCCGGGGAGCGCTACAGCCGGCTGAGCGGCGGCTGGCGGGGCAACTGGCTGGTGTGCGCCCCAACCGGGTCGGGCAAGACACGCGTGTTCGTGGAGGTGGCACGGTGGGTCAGGGGCGGGGAGTGGCTCTTCTGTGGTGGGCGAGGTAAGACTAGATCAAGGGCCCTCGTCTTCCCCAGTCAAGCCCGGTGCCGTGCCCTTCCCAAACCTGGAACAGGTCTCTGATTGAGTCACGCAGCAGCCCGCCGCCAGCCCCATCCCCACGCGGCTCCCGCCCCGCCGCCGCCGCCGCCCCGCTGGGTGCGCTGGTGGTGGTGCTGGTGCCGTCGGTGCTGCTGACCGCGCAGCACGCGGCCTACTTCCAGCGGGCGGAGCTGCCCCCGCACACCCGTGTGGCCGCCTTCTCCTCCGAGAACCCGCTGTCGGCCCAGGTGTGGACGGAGCAGGTGCTGCAGGACACAGGCCGCCGGCTTGTGTCGCCTGGAGCTGGAATACCGGCAGGGGCAGGTGGCGGCAGCGGCAGCGGCAGCGGCAGCGGCAGCGGTGCTGCGCCCGGAGTCGGCGCCCAGCACCCCCACCCCCACCACCCCCACCACCAGCACCCCCACCAGCACCATCACTGGGTGGTGGTGGCCACCGCGCAGTCGTTCGCCAACCTGCTGCGGCAGCGCCACGCCGCCCTGAGCCAAGTAGACCTGCTGGTGGGTGGGAGGGGTGGGTGGGGTGGGGGCTAGGGCGGTGCGGCGGTGGGGCGATGGTGTGTGCCTGTGGGTTTGGTCATTGACTCATTGTGGGTTGGGGACGCGCTGGTGCTGAGGGGTGTGCGGATGGCAAGGCGGGCAGGCAGGGGCTCCGTGCTGGGCGTCTGATTGCAGTTCGCCCCCGGCACCTACCAGGTATGCACCTACCAGGTATGGCGAAGTGCGTTGTGCGGGGCGCCATGAGGTGGTGGGCGGCGGACTGCTCAGTGCTCACCTCATCAACATGATCAACACCCGCCGGAAGCACTTTTAAACCCATGAGACGGCAACCTGTGCCCCGCCCATACACCCACCTGTTATCACCACCCTCACCCCCACCCTCACCCTCACCAGGTGCTGGACGAGGCGCACCACTGCCACAGCGACCACCCCTACGCCCAGGTGGTCAAGGCGGAGGAGGACATACGCCGCGGGCTGCTGCAGCGGGGCAGTGGCGGTGGCGGCGGTGGCGCCAGCGGTCCCTGGGTACTGGCCGTGACCGCCTCCCCGGCCAGCGAGGTGGACATGGTGGGTGGGTGGGTGGGTGGGCATGGTGGGCATGGTGGTGAGTGGGTAGGCAGGCCGTGCAGGGTGGTGGGGTGGGGCCGCTGTAGTGTCAGGCCAGGCCTTGCCTGTCCTGGTGCGCACAAACATACAGGGGCCGCGCACCCTACGGCGCACATACAGGGGCCGCGCACCGACTGCCATGCTGCTGCTGCTGCGACCCGCGTACGACCCGTTACGGACATGCGCTAAAGCGCGAATGCGAAGTGGGCGAGATGATGACCCGTGTCCTCGGCCGCCGCCCCCCTCACCCCCACGCCGCCACCCCACCCTCGCCCCTGCAGACCGCGCTGCATGTGCGCATGAGGGCGCTGCTGGGGCTGCTGGGCGCGCGGCTGCACACCGTGGACGTGGACGCGGTCGAGGCGCTGCCTGCAGACGGGGAGGAGGAGGAGGAGGGGCAGGGGGAGGAGGAGGGGCAGGGGCAGGGGGCACCGGTGCTGTGCGAGCCGGCGCAGCGGGAGGTGGTGGTGGGCGTGCGGGCGCTGGACCGGCGGATGGGCCAGGTGCTGCAGGTGAGGCGTGTGTGTGTGGGGGGGGGAGGGGGTTGTTGGGTTCAGTAGTCTTGGACTCCGTGGTACAGCCGTGGTGGTGGGGGGGTAGTTCATTCCAGAAACCAAAAGGGGGACTGGGGGGGGGGGGCTGGGTAGGGGATTGAGGAGGTGAAGGAGTGAGGGGGAGTGAGGGCGTAGGTCATTCTAGAACCCAAAAGCAAAGCAGCCATAGCAAAGAGGGGGAGGCAACGTGCATGCGTGCGTATGGGGGAAGGGGAGTGGCTGGGTAAGTAGACGCATGTTTTGGTCTACTTCCTCTTTTGTTCGGTGCGTGTCGGTTCCGTGTTCGCTTTCGGTCTTGCGTGTGTGCTTTGTGCCCACCTGCTGCATGTGCTGGGTCCCCCCAGTTTGGTCTCGTGGTTCTTAGAATGGCCTGGTGTTTACAAACTCCCCTCCCATCCCTACCCAACACAGGACTTTGCGCTCAAGGCCGCAGCCGACCTGGGTGGGTCGTAAGCGCCATGGAGTCAGTCTCGTGAAGCCACCGTGGTTGTGAGCCTTGCCTGCTCTCTCCCTCGTGATAAGGCTTCACCTGAGGCCGTACCTGTACGGCTGTACCCAGTCGAGTCCTGTGAACCCAACACATGCCCACACCTCATAAACATAAAAACAGCTTCCCAGGTTGCTTACATTTATGCCGAGTCGCGCTGTGCTGACGCAAGTGCTCATACGCGCCGATGTAAGTGAGCCCTGCTTGTGCTGACTGGCATCAGGTCGGAGCCTGCAGCGGCTGCGGCCGTCGGGGCAGCACGCCGGCGCCGAGCTGCGTCAGCTGCAGGCGGTGAGGCGGGGCAGCTGTGGCTGGCTGCGTTGGCTCAGGGCCTGGCTGCGGCGGTGTTCGGTGCCACGCACAGCAGGACGCTGCCTACTGCCGGCACAAATTGCTCGGTGTGGTACCTACCGTATATCCCCCCCATGGTTGGTTTGGGTTCTCTTGGTCGTTTCGCTTTTGGTTTCTGGAATGAACTATCCCCCCCCCCCCACACACACAACCTTCATCGCACCGGGGCACATACACACGCACCACCTGCCATGCCCAGCTGGCTGCTGCTCTGCCGACTGATGACCCCCCTGCCCCCCTGCCCCTCTCCCCCGTGCCCCTCTGCCCCGCATGTCGTCATGTAGGACCTGGTGGCGGCGGTGGCGGCGAGCAGTGACGGCATGGAGGCGGAGGCGGAGGCGGCGGAGGCGGCGGCCTCACGCCACGGCAGCCGCCGCACCCAGCACCTGGTGGCCACACGCCTGGACGCCCTGGGCCAGGTGGTTGGGCCGGGTGGAACTTGGATGGCCAGCACGTCTGGGTACTCTCAATCTCGAACTGTAGATGCCGCAGCAGTCCCACACAATATGCACCTTCAGTCAAGCGCCGTCCTCGATCGGCTGTTGGTCGTTCAGCGCAGCGAAGCCTTGCAGGAGGAAGAAGCGCGGAAGCCGCGCGCGTGTGTGCTCCACTGGGACCTCTGGACACTCGAAAGCGCTCCACTCGCGCTTAAACCCCCTTGGACCGTGTGTGTGTGCGCCGACCGCCTCCATATCCGCCTGCACAGTGGCTGGCCCAGGGCCGGGCCTTTGCGGGCAGGTACGGCTGCGCCCACCTGGTCCTGGCCTGTCGCCTGCTGGACCTGCTGCGTAAGGGCGTGGAGCTGGTGGAGGAGGCGGGTGGGTGGCGTGGCGTGGCCTTGGTGGCCTGGGCGAGGTGCCTGGGTGGGTGGGTGGGTGCGGTGGGTGCGGTGGGTGCGTCGATGGCGGGCGAAGAGGGGAGGGAAATGGGAGGGTTCGGTGCTGGGAGGTGTGAGGTGAGGCGATGCAAATGCTGCGGGATTGCGACACTGGCCACGCACTGCCACCTGATCCCCCGTGCCGTGCCGTGTCCCGCCAGGCACCGAGGCGGCCCTCACCTACCTGGCGCGCAAGGCGGCCGAGCTGGCCCGGCAGGAGGACCAGCTCATGGTGGCGGCGGCGGCGGCGGCGGCAGCAGGAGGCGGCGATGGCCCAGAAGGCGCCACCAGCCCCAAATCCAGCAGCGCCTACGCCGAGGCTGCGGCCCGCATCCTGTCCGGCCCCACCAGCAGCGATGAGGACGAAGCGGAGGAGGAGGAGGAAAAGGGGCAGGAGCATGGCGCAGGCAGCAGTGGCGGTGGAGGTGCCGGCGAGCTGCCGCCACTGCTGCAGGAGCTGAGCGCAGCGGCCCTGAAGCTGCAGCTGCCTAGCGGGCACCAGGTGGCGACGGAGCGGGCGGCGGAGCGCGCGGCGAAAGAGGGCCCGCGGCCGGGCAACAGGTGGGTCTGCCTACTGTGGCACTGCCCGCCCGTCCGTTCACACGGTGTATCACGCATGATACCATGGCAGTCAGATGGACCCACAACAGCACAGCTCTCCCTGCAACATTGCGCATACGCACACAGGATCTCGTGCTATTTAACATATTGCCTCAAACGTCCAGCGTGAATACCAGCAGTCAGTCACCAAAGCGAAACCCTTAAGAGAGTTCAGCCCCCGAGCCGCGCCCATGTGTGTCCTTTGGGCCCCCGGACACGCGAAAGCGCTAGCTCGCACCCGGCGTCACGACCAGCACTTTGGGTCAAGCTACCGGCTCTTTAGCGGAATGCCGCCGTAGCGTGGCCGAGTAGGTGTCACTGTAGCGCAGGGCTGGTCCCGCCCTGCAAATGTTGGCGTTGCGTAGCTGTTGGGCGTCCGCACCGGGTGCGGCGACACCATGTGTGTGTGTGTGGGAAGGGGGGGGGCGGCTGCCTGCGATGACGAGGAGCAGCGAGCGGCAAGGGCGTGAGCCGAGCGGCTTTGGCAGACAGTGAGGTATAGCAGGGCAACGGCACAGGCGAAATGGCGCGGAGCCTGGACGTGCCTGCGAGGCGCCGGCGACGCGCCAAACTTGACCGGTGTTGCCGTGTCATATTGGCTGGCGTGTGTGAGCGCCGGTGCCGGGCTAGCGGGCTGGGCTAGCCCAGGTTGTGCCCCGCTAGCTTCCCTGTGTCGCTCAAAGTGGCGCTTAAAGCAGTCAGAGCCGCATAACACAACCCCAGTCGCAGCTCCGGCCTTGATGCAGGCCACACACTCCATAGCAGCAGGGCTGGCGCACAAAGAACAGCATTCGGTCATTTCAGGGTCCAGTAGGGTTCCCTAAAGCATCAAGGGTTGTGTTAGGTCTTTAAGACGAGGCGTTGCCATGTGTCCAATATGACTTATGGCGCCAGACTTGACTGGTGTCACCCAAGCACCTCTTGCTTTGCCCTACATGCGTGCGCAGCTGCGACGACGTGGCACTGCGTGTGTCGGCCCTGACCCGCGAGCTCCTGGTGGGTGGGCGGGTGGGTGGGTGGGTAGGTAGGTAGGCGAGCGGGTGGGCGGACAACGATAGCGAGCTGAGGGCGGGGGAAGCAATTGGGAAGTGGGAGGGGGCCGGTCACGCGCCTGCTGGGCGGGCGGGCGGGCGGGCTGCAACACTGCCCCCACACGCCCCTCTCGCCGCCTGGGCACAGCCCACACATCCGAACATCCCAAGGCCCGCATCGCCCCTGCACGGCACCCCCAAACCCTGGAGACCCCGCCCTTTGCGCGCCCTGCCCCGCCCCGCCCCGCCCTTCACCTCCCACCAGGTGCAGGGCACCGGCTGCGTGTTGCCCCAGCAGGTGGTGGGGTCGTGCCAGGCGCGGGGGCAGGCGCGGGAGCAGGCGCGGGAGCAGGGGATGGAGCTGGTGCGGAGCTGCTTCGCATCTGGTGTGCTGCAGGTGGGTGGGCACTGGGGCACGGGATATTGGCGGGGCGGCGCTGTGGGCTGTGGGTAGATGTGGGTGGATCCTGCGCCTCATTGCATCATCACACGCACAGCCGCCGCACACAGCCCCTCGCCGGCCCCGCTTGACGCCCCGTTCCACTGCTGCTGCGCACGCCCACACGTCCTTCCGTCCACCTGCTGGCCCACTGGGACTGCTCACTGCTGGCGGCGCCACACACCTGCCGCCGCCGCGCCACCATCTGCAGGAGGTAAGCCGCGGGACGTATTGCCACATGCTCCTGCAAGCGTCCCCATGACAAACGCATACGTGGATAAAAGTAGAGTACATCTCGGACACATTTATTGCATGATTTAAAAGATACTTCGTACACATGTGTGCGTTATACGGAAGTGGGCCTTACTGGGTGGGTCTCTGGGTGTGGGTTTGTTGATTTGGTGTTGGTTGAGGGTTGGTCACGTGTCGACCGGGATTGGGCAGGCAGCCAAGCACTGTGGAACAAGAGAGCCCAACTCAAGAATGCAACCTGAGCGCCATCAGTCGCATGATACGATATCTGCAGGCCGCCACCCACCCCAAGTACTGGGCCCTGATCCAGTTCCTGCAGGTGTGTGTGATGTGTGTGATGTGATGTGTGTGTGGGGGGGCCCTCCGGGGACGAAAAAGAAAAAGCTACTTAAGTGGCTGAATTGAGCGTGCGCGACCTGAGTGTCATTACCGCGTGCAAGTAAGCTGCCAGCTTAGTAACCGGCGTTCTCAGCATAGCCAGCTTCATATCTCCACTTGTGATGCCAATAACCTGCCTAAGGCTTGCGCAGCTTGCGCATTCTAGCAAAACGTGGTTCGCGAGCTGGGTTCGGGACTTCGGGGGTGGGTTCGACCTGGGTTCGACCTGGATTCGATCCCGGACCCAGGTTGACATGTCACGTGTGAAATGCCCCTAGAGTTAGAAGGGGGGGGGGTGAGGATGTGTGTGTGGGGGGAGAGAAGGATAGTGGCGCTGCCTGTGGAGGCACAGGCACCACCGTGCCGTCCGTGCGTGGGGGCCGCGGGCCCGGAGTGCTCGCTGGCGTTTTGGACGCTTATCACGCTGCCGCCCCAGGTATCGCGTGTCAGCTGCCAACTGCTGTCCCGCACTACTGTGGATCCCCGCGTGCAGCGCTACCGGGGCAGCAGTGGTGGTGGTGGTGGTGGTGACATGGAGGGAGCGGCGGGTGGCGGCCGCGGCGGCGGCGGCGGCGGCGGCTGCTTCCACGGCATCGTGTTTGTGCGGACACGCCAGGTGGGTGCACCATACGCCACAGCGTTACGCTGTATTGCTCACTCTTTGTTGATGAGTGGCCATTTCAGGGTTTCTCGGGGTTTCAGATTAGGCACTGCGCAACGATTTGTTGATACGGTAGCTGCTCAGAGTGTGTGAATGGCTTTTGTGGCGAGCCAGCCCCCTGGCCCCCATACCGCAGCCCAAAGTCGTACCACTCCGGTATCGCCAATTGAGCGTAAAGCTACAGTATGTTGCCCCGCAACAACCTGTAGAAGCGAAGCCTTGAGCAAATAGTGTCTCAGCAGGCCCACCCGTAAGCTCGGAGTATCAACATGCAATCCCGCTCAGAGGTCGCTGGCGGCTTGACATTTACTCGACTTAATTCCCTATCCCCCCCCTCTTCCCCTCACCCCACCCCGCCATCCTGCCCCCACCCCCCGCCACAACCATCAAGGCGGTTTACCACCTGGCTGACATGATCCGCCGTACCGCCCAGCTGGAGCACGTGGAGGTAGGTGTGTGTGGGACGGGGGGTGGGGGTGGCGGGGTAGTGCGTGATGAGTGTGGAGCGCGGGGGGGGGGGGGAGGGCCGGGGCTTGGAGACCGGTAGCTGTGGTGGGGGAGTGGTCGGCAGGTTGATGGATTTGAGGGCCACAGCGGGTGGTGCGGCTGCCAGCAATTCCTTCAACCTCCCCCTACCGCTACCGCTACCGCTACCGCTGCTGCCCCTCTCTTTGGTCCACCCACCCACCTCCCAGGCGTATGAGCTGGTGGGACACGGCGCTGCCGCCAGCCGCCGCGCCGCCCTGGAGCAGTCAGAGGACCGCCACGGCCGCGGCATGAGCGGCGCCGAGCAGCAGCAGGTGCTGCGGCTGTTCAAGGTGGGGGGGGGCGGGGGCGGGGCAGCAGTGCGGGGGCAGGTGGGGGAATTGGGTGACGTTGATTCCTGGAGCTGTACAGGCAGAATGTCAACTTCCAGCGCCTACGGTACCCATTTTTCGTCGCTACCACATCACACACAGGCCCCCACCAGTGCCGCCAGCCCCATTCGCTGCAAGGTGCTTGTGTCCACCTCCGCCGCTGAGGAGGGGCTGGACGTGCCCAGCTGCTCCTGGGTCCTGCGCTACAACGCCGCGGCCACAGGCATCCAGCTGCTGCAGAGCCGCGGCCGGGCGCGGCTGCTGGGCGCCACCACCACCACCACCACCACCACCACCACTGCCCCCGCAGCAGCAGCCGGGCCCGCACCTGTGTTCGTGGCGCTGCTGCAGGAGGGGACGCTGGATGTGCACCTGCACGCCAAGTCGCGGGCGGAGGAGGCGAACATGACGCAGTACTGCCTCGGCGGCCCACAAAGCGGCCTTGGGGGAGGCACCGGAGACGGCGGTGATGGGCTAATGCCGCAAGACAAAAGGCAGCGACTGTACTGACGGACACCGTATGGGATTGTGAGTTTTGGTGATGGCAGGAAAGGTGTCGCGGCTACATAAACCTGCTGATGCGGTAGTGTTTGCGCTGCCGGGCGCAAACAAAGATGGGGACACGGAAGGGCGCAAGGCCTTGGAGCCTACTGCGGCCGCCGGCAGGAGCGCGTGGGGGCATCTGGCTGATGCAGAAAGACAAGAAGCAGCAGCTGTGTTGGGATATGGTATTGTATATTTGGATGGTGGAAGGACAGAAGTGTCACTACTTGAGTCTGTTGACGCAATGCTTGCAATGTCGGGGCAGACGCGTCGGCGACGCGGGCAACGAGGACCATGCGGGGGCGCCGAGGGCCGGCACGCGTCCAGCCCGCTGGGCGCGTGTCGGCCCGGATGGGACAGGCAACCAAGCCGAGAGAACATGCAACTCAAGAATACGTGTCTAGCGCCGTAAGTCATATTGTACACATGGCGACGCCTCGTCTTAAAGACCTTACACAACCCTTGACGCTTTAGGAAACCCTACTGGACCCTGAAATGACCGAATGCTGTTCTTTGTGCGCCAGCCCTGCTGCTATGGAGTGTGTGGCCTGCATCAAGGCCGGAGCTGAGACTGGGGTTGTGTTATGCGGCTCTGACTGCTTTAAGCGCCACTTTGAGCGACACAGGGAAGCTAGCGGGGCACAACCTGGGCTAGCCCAGCCCGCTAGCCCGGCACCGGCGCTCACACACGCCAGCCAATATGACACGGCAACACCGGTCAAGTTTGGCGCGTCGCCGGCGCCTCGCAGGCAGGTCCAGGCTCCGCGCCATTTCGCCTGTGCCGTTGCCCTGCTATACCTCACTGTCTGCCAAAGCCGCTCGGCTCACGCCCTTGCCGCTCGCTGCTCCTCGTCATCGCAGGCAGCCGCCCTCCCACATGGTGTCGCCGCACCCGGTGCGGACGCCCAACAGCTACGCAACGCCAACATTTGCAGGGCGGGACCAGCCCTGCGCTACAGTGACACCTACTCGGCCACGCTACGGCGGCATTCCGCTAAAGAGCCGGTAGCTTGACCCAAAGTGCTGGTCGTGACGCCGGGTGCGAGCGCTTTCGCGTGTCCGGGGGCCCAAAGGACACACATGGGCGCGGCTCGGGGGCTGTTCTCTCTTGAACATTTCGCTTTGATGACCGACTGCTGGTATTCACGCTGGACTTTTGACGCAATGTGTGGGCCTGCTGCGGCACTAGCGCGGGAGCTATTTTTTTTTGGCTCCCCCAGACTGGGCTGACAAGCAGGCTGTGGATTTTCTGCATTGTTGGACGGCGTCAGGATTGGACCTTTCACGTATAGTTACACTTCATAGGCACTCGTTGACCTTGTGTGCATGTTTGCCGGTATTATTCACCCGCTCGCTGGTATCGGCAGCCCCACACCGTGGGAATAGCATTGCTGCGATATCGCTGTGGACTAAAGGACGGCTATGGCGCCATTTCGCCAACCCGGGTTGTAAATTAAGTTCAGTAGTCCCGTTCCTTCTCCTCGTCCAGCTTGAAGCGCTTGCGAACCTCGGGATCGGATGCCAGTCGTTTATGGTCCATCTGCACATGACGGCAAGAGCAGGACCGAGCTAGGAAAGGGTCGGATGGCTGAACACTGTGCTACGCTGCGCGAAACAAGGCCTGTTCTTGTTTACGAACACTTACATACAGCACGCCGGCCCACACAAGGAGCACGGCACTAGCGACCACGTTCCGGCGCTGCCACGGCTCCGCCTTCCGCCATATCTCCGCTATGCGCATCGATGCAAACTATCGGGGCTTCAACTAGTACATTAGATAAGAGCGCGTGGTGACGCGGAAATGTATGGATGCAACTTGGGCGAGTGCATATCCCAGGGGGGCGGGGGCTGCGCGCATCCAGGAGGATCCAGGCGTGTCATGGGCGCACACGCACTGGGCTGGGCACCGGTGGCGCTGGCGACTTTCAGGTTGGTCACACCTCGAGCCAGGCTGCGCCAGCCCAGCGCGCCCTCAGCCCAGCAGTCCGAACCGCATAGCTTACAGCCTCCTGGCGGTATTCGGCCGGCTCATGTCAGCGGTTACCGTCTCTCGGAGGTAATGTGGCTGCGCACTACGCCTTACCGCTCACCCTCTTCTCATGCTGCTTGCGAGACACGACATCAACATCGGGTGGCGTGCTTTCGCTTTCGTTTCACAATTTAGCGCATGTCTTTAACGCACGCGCACACACGCGCACTCTCTCTCTCTCTCTCTCTCTCTCTCTCTCACACACACACACACACACACACACACACACACACACACACACACACACACACACACACACACACACACACACACACACACACACACACAAATGGCGCTGCCAGAATATGAGCCAATTCCACCGCCGCTTGTCACATTATGCCTGATCTGAGCGTGCTGCATAGATTACCAGAGCCTGGCAGGCCTCGCGAGGCGCGGGACAGTCAATTCTCATTTGCAAGGAGCGAAAGCCCGTCCGGGGCCGCCTAGGCCAGCGTGAGGTGCGCCTGCTGCATTTGCTTGGAGTCTCAGAGGCGCGAAGCAGCTGGGCGGGAAGTCGGCAGGGCTTCGTGCAAGTGCGGGCGCGTGTCCAACGTGTGAGCGAGTCCAGCGTCGACACACAGGCCATCTCCATTCCCGAATTCCTGCTAGTTCTAGCTTGTCGAGCGCCAAACCCCGCACCACGCCCCGCGGGACACCCCTACATGGGCCGTCATGCGTCACTGGGAGCCCGCGGGGGGGGGGGGGGGCCGGCAGCATTACATAACCGCGTCGACTGGCCTGACTTGCTCTCTTTGCCTCCCATCCGCCGTCGCCCATGGCAGAGCTTAAGCGAGACCGCGATGACACCGCATCAGGCGGCGCGGTCGCGCCCGATGCGAGCCAGGCGCTGGCGCCGCTCGGCTCCCCTGGCTACCTGCGCAGCGCGCCGCGAGCCCGGATAGGTGCGACTGTGTGTTTTATTTCGAGCGTGCTGCTCTTCTTGGGAAGCTTACAGTCAGGCGCCGCACTGCTCTCGCTCTTACGTTGTGCCTTGCGTTGTGCCCGCCCCTTGCCTACCGCGCGTGCTGCTGTGTGTGAGGTAGGGGTGAGGCTGTGCCTGATGTGTCGTCGTGAGCACTCATGACACCTCATTCTGCTGTCACCCGCACTGATGGCAGGCGCCCAGGGCGGCGCGCTGAGCCTGCTGGCGGCGGCGGCCGGGGCGACAGGACTGCGGTCACCGCTGCGCTCAACCGCAGGCAAGGCGGGTTTGACGTGTATTGCGGGGTTGCATTGACACGCATCGTGTGGTGGGGGGATGTAGCGTAACTTCCTGCAACTACCCGTCGCGCGCACCCCTGACACAGGCGTGACGGCGGTGGGCTCGACGCTGTCGCCAGCCAGCCGCATGGGTTGTGTTCATTGTGCGGGCTCTGTTGTTAGACTTGTGCGAGGTGGTGTGTGCGCCTGACCGGCGCATTATGTGGTATCAGCGCTGACTGTCGACGTTGCATGCCTTGCGTGAACCCGCAGGCCCCCATGCTGGCGGGCAGCCCTCCTCGCCATCATCCTCAACATCGTGGCGGGGCGCACAGCACATGACAGGTGAGCGTTAGCGCAAGGTCTTTCGTGTAGGACACATGCTGTTGCTGGCGTGATGCCTGATTGCTGCGGCGGATTAATTGGCAAGCAATCAGGCATCGCGCCAGCGACAGCATGTGTCCTACACTAAAGACCCCGCGCTAACGCTCACCTGTCATGTGCTGTGCGCCCCGCCACGATGTTGAGGATGATGGCGAGGAGGGCTGCCCGCCAGCATGGGGGCCTGCGGGTTCACGCAAGGCATGCAACGTCGACAGTCAGCGCTGATACCACATAATGCGCCGGTCAGGCGCACACACCACCTCGCACAAGTCTAACAACAGAGCCCGCACAACGAACACAACCCATGCGTGCCCGCACCTTGGCTGGCTGGCGACAGCGTCGAGCCCACCGCCATCACGCCTGTGTCAGGGGTGCGCGCGACGGGTAGTCGCAGGAAGTTACGCTACATTCCCCACCACACGATGCGTGTCAATGCAACCCCGCAATACATGTCAAACCCGCCTTGCCTGCGGTTGAGCGCAGCGGTGACCGCAGTCCTGTCGCCCCGGCCGCCGCCGCCAGCAGGCTCAGCGCGCCGCCCTGGGCGCCTGCCATCAGTGCGGGTGACAGCAGAATGAGGTGTCATGAGTGCTCACGACGACACATCAGGCACAGCCTCACCCCTACCTCACACACAGCAGCACGCGCGGTAGGCAAGGGGCGGGCACAACGTAAGAGCGAGAGCAGTGCGGCGCCTGACTGTAAGCTTCCCAAGAAGAGCAGCACGCTCGAAATAAAACACACAGTCGCACCTATCCGGGCTCGCGGCGCGCTGCACAGGTAGCCAGGGGAGCCGAGCGGCGCCAGCGCCTGGCTCGCATCAGGCGCGGCCGCGCCGCCTGACGCGGTGTCATCGCGGTCTCGCTTAAGCTCTGCCATGGGCGACGGCGGATGGGAGGCAAAGAGAGCAAGTCTGTAACACGGGCCCGGCGTACTTAGCCAGGGTTCGTGGCGAACGCGTGTCAGGACCACGCAAGGCTATTGCCTTCACTTAATAGTGCGTTCTGTAACTAAGACTACATTAGTAGCGCTGTGATTATCGGGCACAGTAATTAGAGAGGCGCGTACGCGCGACTCCCATCCGGTACGGGGCTAGGCGAACCCGGCTATATTTAGCACTCGTCTCGATACCACTTGTAACGCTGGCTCTAGTCACTTAGCAACATATAACGACAGAGCAAGCTTACCTCCCGGACCTTAATAGACCGCGACGAGGCGCCGCGGGTAGTAGGCCAAAAGGAAAACGAAGAAGAAGAGTTTCTGCCGTAGGGTGCTAGACCCTTAAGCATTGAAGGCACCACGCAAGGCTATTGCCTTCACTTAATAGTGCGTTCTGTAACTAAGACTACATTAGTAGCGCTGTGATTATCGGGCACAGTAATTAGAGAGGCGCGTACGCGCGACTCCCATCCGGTACGGGGCTAGGCGAACCCGGCTATATTTAGCACTCGTCAGGGCGGCAAGGAGGGCAAGCGCCAGAAGGTCCGGCCCGGCAAGAACCAGTGCCGGTACTGCTGGACCGACTTCCCGAACGGCTTCAAGCCCGACCACCTGAACCACTGCGTGGCATACCAGAATCGCAAGAAGACGCTGGAGCGCGGTGGCTAGGGGGCTGGCAGTGAACCAGAGGGACCGAGCTTAGCCTTAGCGGATGGCGGCTCGGCGGGGCATGATTCCCTTGCGGCTGCGGCTCAAGTGCCGGTTGCTAATGCTGTAGCTGAACCAACTGTTTCCCCTTTGGCGACGGACGGCAAGGTTGCAGTAGAGGCTGCTGATACGGTAGAGCAGGCCGTGTTGCCACCACCACCCTTGCCAGGAGGCTCGGACAGTGCATTTAGCGCTAATGAGTTCAGGCTTGTGGAGGCATGGTTAGGCACAAAGTTCACGCTTGATGGCGCGTGTAACGATAAGGGACAGAATGCATTGTGCGCTCAATTTGCCTCGCCGTCACGTTCATTCCTAGGAATGGATGTGGCCGGTCAGACCCTTTGGTGTCACGCGCCACATGGGCAAGTCAAAGCATTCGCAGAGCATTACCGTACGTGCAAGACACGGCGGCCAACAGACACTAGTGCTGTGTTCGTAGCGCCACAGTGGCCTGAACTAGAACAGTACTTTCAAAAGAGCGGGTTTCGTCTGTTGAAGTCATACCCCAGGGGGGCACAGCTGTTTGCGCATTCGGGCAGCAACGTTACAACGCTTGCAGCGCCGTGGCCAGTTCAGTTGTGGTACGACCCGCCAGAGCCGGACGCAAAGCTATCAGCTGTCGCGCCAAAGGCTAGCTACACGATGACGTTCCGTGGCCGCGCAGGGCACACACCGGTGTCCACACTAGTTGATAGTGGCGCATGCACAGTTGGCACAGCCGACGGCTACATCAGTGCAAGTAAAGCTTCCTACATGGGGCTGAACGCAACGGAGTCCCCTACCCCCGCAGTACGTCTTGCGGATGGCACACGAAAGGCCTTGGGTGGAATGGTTCAGACACGTCTGAGCATGGGATCTTACCACGGAATGGTGCGCCTACTCGTGTTACCTGACATAGCCGCAGGGGCAGATATCATCCTTGGCACCGATTGGCTAGAACGCCACGGCGCGCTAATGGATTGGGAGAGTCATACACTCACGTTACGTCGTGGGCATAAGCGGGTTTCGCTACGGCCGGTTTACACCGAGTCGCCGGACATGCTTGCGGGATCGGTTTTCTCCGACCCCTTGCGTGTGATGGATTACGCACGCTCTTTGCTGCACGATTCCTCAACCCCCAGAAACATGATCTCCAAGAAGGAGTTTGCGCGGTGCATTACGCGTGGAGAGGACGCATTCCTCGCGGTGGTTCGCTTCCCAGACCCATCCGACGCACCCGTGTCCTTTACACGCGCACTTGCATCCGCAACCCTACCAGCCCAAGGCGAGACGGGATTGATTCCCGCACACATGCTGCAAAATCTCTTAACCGAGCATGCGGATGTGTTTGAAGAGCTGCAAGGGATACGCAAAGATACAACCGGTATCTCACACACCATTCCCCTGGTGGACGGGGCAACACCCCCCTCAAAGCGTATGTACCGCCTGTCTCAACACGAAAAAGACGAGGTGAATAAGCAGGTGGCTGATTTGTTAGCAAAAGGCTTTATAGAGCCCAGCAACTCCCCATTCGGAGCGCCAGTCCTGTTCGTGCAGAAGAAAGACGGGTCACTTCGGATGTGCCTGGATTTCCGCGCACTGAACAAGCTAACAGTCAAGCGAAAGTACCCTATGCCCAATATACAAGACCTATTCGATCAACTCGAAGGCGCACGGGTCTTCAGCTCGCTCGATTTGCAAAGTGGCTATTATCAAATCCCGATCACGAAGGAAGATCAGGATAAAACGGCATTTATTACGCCGCAAGGGCAATTTCAGTTTAAGGTGCTGTGCTTCGGCCTCACCAACGCTCCTGCCTCTTTCCAAGCCACTATAGGCCACTGAGCCCGTGCTACGCACGACAAAGACGAAAGAGGGCGTACTAAATGCGGTATTTAGGAGCGACGACCGTGAGCGACGACCCTAAATGCGGTGCAAACTCGTTTGCGAGTGGCTTGAAAACTGTTTGCACAAGTATATGCAGCGTAAGACCTATTTTGCATTGGTGCTTCTATCTCAGAGCGCGTTCTGGCACGCCCGGTCGAAACCCCGTCCCGGACTAACTTAAATTCCCGGGCCACCGCACCAATGTCCCAAATGTCCCAAAGGAGGAATGCATTAAATACATTGCCGGCCAGGAAATGTTTGAAATGCCGTGGGTCATGGGCGGGGCCACCCTGGGGCAGCACGACGCGCTGTGGGACAATGACTCTCGCATACATGTTTACGTGATGCCGTGGGTGTAGTGGTGTCGAGAGACACCGATGAAGCACACGGATTCCAGTGTCAGCAGTGCTTGCAGTGCCTGAGTTGAAAATAAACATACCCAACGTAAGGCCACCAAGAAAAGTCATAAGCAGCATGTTCGGGTGCTCCGGCACTGGAAGCGAGGTGACTGTAGCTGCAAGCCGAGCGGCAACCATTGGATCTGGATGGAGAGGTGGCATCAGAAACTCGGGAGGGGCCGGCAGCGGGGGGAAGGGGAAGGGGGCTGCGGCGGTAGGGCGAGGAATTGTGCAACGGTGCCACAGGAGAGGGGCCTTGGGCTGGTACTGCGAGTATCGTTGTGGGAGAACCGACGCGCGGCTCCCGGGGGCTCGAGGAGGGAGCACGGGGCGACAGCATCACCGGGTGTTGGCTGGTACTCGGCGAACTCGTAGTGCGCGATCCTACGTGCAGCTCGACGATGGCGCTGTTGCTCGTTTATTGCGGCTCGCCTGGCAGCATCGCAAGCCCTGCGCGCAGCGACATGCTCATCGAACCGCTCAGCGAAGCGCGCCGAGCAGCGTATCTTCTGCCGCTCTGGCTTGTAGGTTGGTGAGCGCTTGTTAACATGCAGTAAAACGCTCCTGTTCAGGGAAAGAAGGCCAAAGAGGGACTCACCGGGTGTTGGCTGGTACTCGGCGAACTCGTAGTGCGCGATCCTACGTGCAGCTCGACGATGGCGCTGTTGCTCGTTTATTGCGGCTCGCCTGGCAGCATCGCAAGCCCTGCGCGCAGCGACATGCTCATCGAACCGCTCAGCGAAGCGCGCCGAGCAGCGTATCTTCTGCCGCTCTGGCTTGTAGGTTGGTGAGCGCTTGTTAACATGCAGTAAAACGCTCCTGTTCAGGGAAAGAAGGCCAAAGAGGGACTCGTCAGTTCCGAGTCGGCCATGCTACAACCCGAAACGTTGACCACCGAAAATCGCAGCGCGAGCACACACCCAACACGGCAATGGTTTATCAACTTATCAATGACGATGCTCGCAGACGCCGACGGGTAAAATACAGGCAGCGCGCGGGAGGGACGCTCGGATGCGTAGCTCGAACGTCGCGAAGGGGCCGGAGGCAGAGTAGCCGTCCGCCCGAAGAAGGGCAAAGTATAGGAGCGAAGTAGTTTGTGAAAGCGGTGTTCGCGAAAGGAATGTTTGAAGGTGGGACCCGCGGAGCCTTTTGTACTCGAGGGGGTCGCCCATGCAGGCTGTCGTCGTCAATCAGTGGCCGTCGCAGTGCGGGGTCGTGGTTCTCCTCCGCCGACTGATTCTTGAAGTGAATCGAAAAATAAACAAATTAAAACACCCGTGGGGCGCAATTTCGCTGGATTCCTTACACGTTCACGCGTACGACGCCGAAATCCACGATGCAAATATTTGCACAACATTAATTTGAGGACACGGAGTTTACGCCCTACAAAACGGGGCACTAAGCAGTGGTCGGTCGCTTGGTCGCCCATGCAGACCCGACTACTTTAATTATATAGACTAGGCCACTGAGCCCGTGCTACGCACGGCAGAGACAGAATAGGGCGTGCTAATGCGCCTGTATTTAGAAGGAAATGAAATTTGCCACCGCTGACATAATGTCCCAAAAGGAGGAGGGCTGTTACAATGTTAGCAATGTATCAAGTAGCGAAGAAGAGGAGGAGCCGAAGTGCAGCAGCGGCAGCGACTCGGAGGAGGAGCCGACGAAGTTCGCGGTTGTGTTCTTTTTCATGTTCGACACCGCTGGAGGCCGCCTCGGTATTCCATCTGATGTAAGGCGAACTATCCAACACATTGCCGGCGAGGAGGAGGTGAACTTGTCGGAAATCACCGGGGCGCGAAGCAGTGGTCGGTCGCTTGGTCGCCCATGCAGACCCGACTACTTTAATTATATAGATGAGCAAAATTTTTGAGAAACAATTGGGGAAACATGTGCTAGTATACCTGGACGATATCCTTGTATTCAGCAAGACACCAGAGGAGCACCTCGCACATTTGCGAGAGGTTCTTAGTATCTTGCGTGAGCACCAATTTAAGGCGAAATTGCCGAAGTGCGACTTCAATAAGTCGGAATTGAAGTTTTTGGGGCACATCGTAGGCCGAAATGGCGTGCGAGTCGATGAGGACAAGGTGAAAACGGTCAAGGACTGGGCCACACCTACGAATTTAAAGCAATTGCGTTCGTTCCTCGGACTGTCAAATTATTTTAGACGGTTCATCCAGGGTTATTCTTCCTTGGTAGCCCCCCTCACGGCCTTGACGGGAAGTAAAGTCCCGTTCGTCTGGTCTCCGGAGTGCCAGGCGGCGTTTGAAGGCGTGAAGGTCGCACTTACAAGCGCACCCGTACTAGCCCTGCCACGTTTTGACAAACCATTCGAGGTTTGGTCAGACGCATCAATCTACGGCACGGGAGCTGTTCTCTTGCAAGAGGGCCGGCCAGTCGCATATACCAGCGCTAAGTTTAGCTCTGCTGAGCACAACTACACCACCACTGATCAGGAGTGTCTTGGCGTGATCCACGCACTCACTGAGTGGCGCTGCTATCTGGACGGAGCCCCCCACGTAACATTGGTTACGGATCACCAACCCCTAACATATTTGCAAGATCAGAAGAACAGTAACTTGCTGTCCAGGCGCCAAGCACGCTGGATGGAGTTCTTGTCCCGTTTCTCCTTCACTTGGGAGTATCGCCCTGGCAGAATCAATGTGGCTGACCCAATATCTCGCATTTGGGAGCCCATGTGCGCAGTGCTCACACGTTCAGAGATTTCCTCGGACCTACTTGAAAGGATCCGCAAAGGCTATGAAGGGGACCGCCTTTTCTCTGACTCGAGGGCAACAGCAAGTCTGCAGCTTAAAACCTCAGCGGGTCTCTGGTACAGAGGCACTCAGGTGGTGATCCCTGACGCTGACGGATTGCGGGAGCTGATTATCAGTGAATTTCACAACAGCCCAACAGCCGGGCACCGTGGTGTGCGCCGCTTAAAGGAAGCAATTTCGAGGCGTTACTGGTGGCCACGTCTGGACGCAGACTGCACCGAGTACGTAGCCTCTTGCCCGGACTGTCAACGCAATAAGCCTTCCAACCAAAAGCCGGCTGGATCGCTGCAGCCCCTCCCCATTCCTGAAGGGAACTGGGACAGCGTGTCACTTGACCTGATCACGCAATTACCGACAACCCTAGATGGGCACGACGCGATTGTGGTATTTGTGGACCGGCTGAGCAAAATGACACATTTTGCCCCCACCCACAGCGATGTCGATGCTGAGGAACTGGCTGATATATTCCTCCGGTACGTGTTCCGACACCATGGCTTGCCAACCAACCTGGTGTCCGACCGTGGCTCAGTTTTCACGGGACGGTTCTGGAAGGAGCTCTTTACACGACTCCAAACTAAGCTGCATTTTTCCACAGCTTACCACCCTCAAACGGATGGCCAGACGGAACGAATGAATCGACTGCTAGAGGAGACTCTGCGCCATTACATAGGCCCAATGCACGATGATTGGGACCGTCACCTGCCTCTGATCGAGTTTGCCATAAACAACTCGCAAAGTGGTAGTACTGGTGCAACGCCCTTTGAGCTTAACTATGGGAAACGCCCAAGGGTGCCTGCGGATATGGGCCTGCCTCCGAGCAACGTCCCCGCAGCGCAAGAGTTCTCTGACACTATGCGACAGCGCATGGCGCACGCTAAGAAATGCCTGCAAGCGGCGCAGGATAGACAGCGTGTGGCAGCAAACACCTATCGGCGCGACCTCGAGTTCGCTGAAGGGGATGACGTACTGCTATCCACCAAAAATATCAAGCTCCGTATTCCGGGCGCCGCAAAGCTGATGCCGCGGTTCATCGGCCCGTTTAAGATTAAACGGCGTGTCGGTGCGGTTGCCTACGAGCTGGTGTTGCCATCAGGCTATCAGATCCACAACGTTTTCCACGTTTCCTTGCTCAAACCATGGAAGCCGGGGCAGGCTTATAACCCGCCTCCAGCTATCCTTGATGGTGGTGACGCCTACTGGGCGGTGGAAGCAATTCTTTTACACCGTGACCGCAGGAGCGGGCGCAAGGTACACCGGGAATACTTGGTGAAGTGGGAAGGTTACGGACCTGAGCACAACTCGTGGGAGCCAGAGGCCAATCTTCGGGAAAGCGCTCCCTTGGAAAAGGAGATTGAGTCCTATCTCGCGCGCACAAAGACCAAGGAATTGGCGGTGCAGAAACGCGAAGCTGATGTCGCCAAACGCGCGGCTGACCGCAAAGCCGCTGCCCAACAGCAGCGTGCGGCGCGGCAAGTCAAGCCTCAGGCGGCACCTGACGGGCCTAAGCCCAAAGCTCCACGCAAGCGAAAGCAGCGGGGGTAACTATGGCGCTATGGCGCTACCGCTCCCGGGACGTTCGCTCCTGGGGGGGGGGGAATGTAACACGGGCCCGGCGTACTTAGCCAGGGTTCGTGGCGAACGCGTGTCAGGACCACGCAAGGCTATTGCCTTCACTTAATAGTGCGTTCTGTAACTAAGACTACATTAGTAGCGCTGTGATTATCGGGCACAGTAATTAGAGAGGCGCGTACGCGCGACTCCCATCCGGTACGGGGCTAGGCGAACCCGGCTATATTTAGCACTCGTCAGGGCCGCTTGGAGGGTACTTTTTACAGTATCGGAAGGATCGTCTTCTTCCCGGTGCCTTCAATGCTTAAGGGTCTAGCACCCTACGGCAGAAACTCTTCTTCTTCGTTTTCCTTTTGGCCTACTACCCGCGGCGCCTCGTCGCGGTCTATTAAGGTCCGGGAGGTAAGCTTGCTCTGTCGTTATATGTTGCTAAGTGACTAGAGCCAGCGTTACAAAGTCAGGCCAGTCGACGCGGTTATGTAATGCTGCCGGGCCCCCCCCCCCGCGGGCTCCCAGTGACGCATGACGGCCCATGTAGGGGTGTCCCGCGGGGCGTGGTGCGGGGTTTGGCGCTCGACAAGCTAGAACTAGCAGGAATTCGGGAATGGAGGTGGCCTGTGTGTCGACGCTGGACTCGCTCACACGATGGACACGCGCCCGCACTTGCACGAAGCCCTGCCGACTTCCCGCCCAGCTGCTTCGCGCCTCTGAGACTCCAAGCAAATGCAGCAGGCGCACCTCGCGCTGGCCTAGGCGGCCCCGGACGGGCTTTCGCTCCTTGCAAATGAGAATTGACTGTCCCGCGCCTCGCGAGGCCTGCCAGGCTCTGGTAATCTATGCAGCACGCTCATATTAGGCATAATTTGACAAGCGGCGGTGGAATTGGCTCATATTCTGGCATGCAAGCGCGAGGTGTTGCAGTTGGGAGCGAGTCTCGCTGCGAGGTCCTGTGCGGCGTGAGCAAAGAGGCGTCAAGGTGCAGGTAAACGACAGAGCAGGCTGCCTGGCTTGCAAATTTTGCGCGCGCTCGGCCTCGATGGACGTCGTACCCTAAGTGGGTACACGCGCGCACACGCACGCGCGCACACACACGCACGCACGCGAGCGATTGCGGGGATTCCTCTCCGTTTCCGTTTACCAACACGCACGCACGCACGCACCTTTCACCTGGGCTTGGCCACACCCAGCTTGCGCCTCCAACCTTCGACCCTGCCCTCGCTTACAACCTGCACAGGGTGCGGCGGCGGTCGCTGCAGCCTTTGGCCCGGGGCTAGCGGCGCCGTTGGCAGTGGCGGTGGCGGCAGTGGACGACACGGACTGGGCGGGCAAGCCTGCCGCTGGTGGGCTGGCGCCGTGACGGGCGGCGGCGTGCGCGTGTCGCGCGGCCGCCTCCGCACAGTGCAGCGCTGCTATCGGGCTAGCACACAGTGACAAGTAAAATATTTAGATGAAGCAAGCTGCAGATGGGGTTGGACAATCTGGTGATGCCTTTATATCCGGCTTTCAAGGGTCGCTGTGACGTAGTTGGGTCTGCCGGCTTGGTTTGCTCCACAGCAGTGCCATTTCCGTGTGCCTTGTAGTCTATTCACCATAAGCGCATATATAGCGTCTTGTTTATCCTGTCCGCTGATTAGCGACGGACTTGGGCAACGCAACCGCCGTACCCATGCGGCTCGGCACGGATGTGAAATTCTGGAAAAATTGTACATGGCCACGCTGGCAGCCCCCTGTTCGCGCAGCACCTGGCACGCGTACATTACATCCCTGCCTCCAACATACCTCCACCGGCAATTGTGCCGTGCATCCTTGCCGCTCCCCTCATGCCTGTCATGACTTTCATGCCCCAACTAACGTGCTGCCCCCTAACCTATTCCCTTAGCTGCTCGGCGCTCTGCCAACCGCTTCCCACGAGGCGGACCCGTTAATCCCCTTCCCCAGGCCTGCTTCCCCGCTTTCCCGCTTCCCCACTTCCCGTAGACTAGCCCTATTCAATGGACGTAATGCACACAGCGCGACCGCTGCAACTTACATGTCGCCCTGCAACCGGGCCTGCCCAATGCGGAAAATGTAAATTTTGCATGCCCCCCGACAAAATGCATGTTCCCCCAACCCAAACCCGTCCCACCCCCCGCATACACGTTAACTAAGGGACTGGGCGGTGAGCCCATCGGTACAGGACTGCAGATACGTGTAACAGAGCTTGAGAATGCATACATCAAGGCCGTGCAAAACTTATATCAGCTGAGCAGTGCCAGTATCTTCCTTCTACCGGTAGAAATTTGCCGCTTTTCGGCCGAAAACGTAGAAGCTTTCAGGGGTTGGTGGGGCGTACCGCGTACGTCTACGGGAGGTATACGTTTTGGCACGTTTTGGTGCGGGAAAGACGGGGGAGGGTAGAAATTTTGGGGGGTTTGGGGGGCTTGCCCCCCACGAAATTTTTTCGGGTAGATAAATCAGAAGGGGGTATCTATACGGTAGTAGACACCGGGAGCCAGGGGCTCATGGAGTTGGCAAGGGGCAAGAAGGCAAGTTCCCGGCAGTGTCCGAAGCCCCCCATATATCCAAAAATACGAGCAGGCAAAACATTGGGATCAGAGACAAAAGAAACGCGCTGCTGTTACTGTACCGACGTCGGTAGCTGGTTGGAGGTTGCTGGACACCGGGAGCCAGGGGCATCTACAAGATACGGGCACTGCAGCTGAGTTGCCTCGGTGGGTTGCCTGCGTCATAGGTTGCAGGTTGGGATTGGCAGTTTCGTTGGTAGGATTGGTGGACCCCACAGGTTGGGATTGACGGGTCCGCACATTGGATTGGTCGACCCCCCGCAGGTAGGATTGGTCAACTTGCATATAGGTTTGGTAACATCGACCTAACCTCCCGAGCACCCCTGCTCCCGTGCCCTGCTCGCGAGCGTCGAGAACCAACCTGTGCCACGCCACTTTCGAGGATTCGAGATGATGGCCCCGTCCAGCATACCAAACACGTCCCGGCGCTGCCGAGGCTCCGCCTTCAGCCATAACTCCGATAGGCGCATTCATGCAAACCCGCGCGGCCTCAATTAGTACAACAGGCGTGCCATTACAGTGCCCTCCACGGGTGCGACAATGCCCCCACGATGGGCCATCCATGGCTCTCGCCAACGCGGCGTCCTCACATGCGGCAATTTGGTAGCGGTGGCGCCTGATGAAGTTTCGGGGCCGCCTGCCCACCTTCCTCGCAACCCCTGCAAATTGAGCCACAACTACCGTACACGCAAAACATCCTGCCTACGGGGCCTTCCAACCAGCGACTGTCCACAGACAACAACCTGCGCTGCTACTGCTACCAGGGACGTACAACGCCCCCGTATCTGATTACCGGTTCTCCTTCCTGTTCTCCAGTTGCTGCTGCACGGTCCCGGCCCGTGTTACGATAGGTCGAATGAGCCCTGGCCTTCCCGGATGGCGTACATGAGGCGCGCCGCCATGACGGCCTTGCTGCTGTAGGGCGGCAGCTTGATGTAGTTGGCGCACGTCATGACAGACGGCAGGTCGGCGTCCGCGGCGCATAGCGCCGCCGCCGCGCCGCCCAGGCCCACCTCTTGGAAGCTACCCACGGGCGTGGGGCCGTTGCTGGGGCCCTCGCCGCCGCTGTGGAGGCATACAACACAAGGTTGGATGGCAGCGTAATTTTCCGAAATATATTTCAATCCTAAGATAGACATATGCGCACATATACGACATATACGGTAGGCATTATATAGATCGGGGTTTGCGGAGCACGCGGGGCCATTCCGGGGCTGGCCGCGGCATAGCCGTGGAGACACTCACCAGCAGCTTATACCGGGCCCGGACCTCAAAATCACCCCTAAAATACGCACTTGGGGACCCTAAATTAGCGAAATTTCACGGGGGCTCCCGCCCCCGGACCCCCGGCTGGGGGGGACACCCAACCAGACCCCCCCGGTCCGGAATACGTTCCGGCGCTCCGCGCCGGGGGCATCCCGGTTTCCGGAATGATTGGCCGGCCCGCAAATCTGAAAAGAAAAACGCTGTTGGAGGGGACCCCCGATGGCGCCAGGCGCATATGCCTTTGAAGCTCATCAGCGTAAAAACAAGAGAAATTACCGCAAAGCATTTCCAGCCCCCCTGGTTTAAAGTAGCCCACCTGGGGTGCTTCCGCACGACCGTGAGACGCGGCTGCAGCGCGGTGAGGCCTCCGGGCGGCAAGCGCGGGCAGCCGGTGACGAAGCGCAGGAAGGCGCGCTGGTCAGCCGCGTCCAACTCCGAAAGGATCTCCAGCAGGTACCTGGGCAGCGGCGCACAGGGGCGGAGGGGGCGGCGATTGAGCATTGAGGGAGGCGAGAGGCAAGAGAAAATACTGCGGACATGGGCTCGGGAGGCGGCCGTATAGCAATCACCTCACGGGCGCCCAGCCCAACCAGTCCAGGGACCCCCCCCTGGGGTCAACACTCACTTGACGGGCTGGGAGTTGGCGGTGTAGCCGTGGTCGAACTTAATGGCCTCGCTCAGCGCCTGCAGTGTCCAGCGCTCGCCGCTGCCACACAGCAGCACCTCGATCTCGTCCTCGTTGAAGATGGACACAGTGCTGCGTAAGGTGGGCGGGATGGGCCCAAGGGGTGGGGTGGCCTCAGGCGGCAGCGCACAGGCTGCGTGTCTCCCTCACTGGCTTTGTCATCCCTAACATTTCCATTACCGGACGGCTCCTGCATTGCAAGTCACTGCCTCAACCTACCCCGCCCTGCCCTCCCCTCACCTCAGGCTGAACACCTCGTTGAAGCCCTCCCTGAAGGCGCCCATCTGCGCCGCGATGCCGCTGCCCAGCGTGGCGTCCGTCACCGCCCCAATGTACTCGGCCAGCTGCGCGGGCGTAGACACAACCACCTCGCCACCGCCCGGCCGCAGCGGGTAGTCGGGCTGACCTGCACGTGCATTTGCATGTGGAGGCCGCAGGTGTGACGGTGGAGGCGGCAGACCTCGTCAGGGGCGTGTCAGCTGTCGTTGGAAGCACCGAATGGGCTTGCTGCACGCCATCAAGCACCACCCGCTTGTATACCTCCATTCAGCCGCCCGCACCAAGACCCACCCTGGGCGCACCACACCGTCACCCACCCGGCAGTACGAAGGTGATGCACAGGTCCTCCAGCGGCACGCCGTCCACCAGCAGCGGCCCCGCGCCGCCCCCCGCCCGGTGCGCCGCCAGGGCCGCGTGCAGGCGGGCCAGGGTGGCGCCCAGGCCGGGGTCCAAACGGCTGATGTCCCACATGTCCAGGGGGCTGCCCAGCGCTGCGGGGAGGGGGAGATCAAACGGGAGGCAAGGCAGGTTACGACGTTGACTGACTCAGGGCAGACAACGGCGATGTCGGTGGGGTTGGTTGTGCACGCATAAACACGGGTGTTTATGGAGCCCTCGGCACACCACGGCTTTGCCAATCAGCATTCCTTCAATTTCCCCGCCCCAGCCCCGGTCCTCCATACACAGCGCAGCCGCCGCTCACCCGCCGCGAAGAACACGTGGCTCAGCGGCAAGTCCAGCAGCCGGTTGTCCTGCAGCGCCTTGGCCAACGTGCGGCCCAGCAGGCGGAAGTGCTCGACCACCTTGGCGGCCGCAGCGCCACCAGCTGCGGCCAGCGAGGCGGGCGGTAGCGGGCGCGGGAACAAGCCCCATGGCGCGTTCACGTACTCGCACTCGTCGTGGTCGGCCGCCTCGCCGCGCCGCGACGGCACCGACACCGACAGCACCGCGCCCGACTGCACCCGCGGCGGCGTGCTGCGGCCCTGGCCCTGCGCCGCTGCCGCGATGGCGCCCGGCGGCTCGCCGTCCACGTCCATGCGATCGGGTGAGCCAGGAGTGGGCGCGGACGACTTGGCGCGCGTGTCTTCGGCGCCCGAGGCCTTGTCCGCCTGCTGCTGCTGCTTCTGCGTGTCGTCTTGCTCCTCGTGGCGCCACATGCCCAGGTCCTTGCGCTGCAGCTCGTGGCTGAGCAGCGTGTAGAACTCCAGGGTGGGGCCCAGGCCAGTGCCCACCTCGTTGAAGTACTCAAGCTCCAGCACCGCCCGGCTGCGCGCGTACAGCTCCATCACCTTTGCGGCGCTGTCCAGGATGCGCTTACGCGACACCCGCACCTTCTGCCGCTGCAGCCGCCCCACACGCAGCTCGCGACCGTCTCGGTCCGCCGCTGCCGCCAGAGCGCCGCCTGCCTCGGCGGTGTGCAGCTGCTGCATATGCTGCAGTGCACGACCCAGGCCGAAGGCAGTGCAGTAAAAGTAGCGCTTGCGGATCTCAAAGGGGAACAGGAAGCGGCAGGGGCCCACAAGCGAGTTGCACCAGGCGGGCATGCCGCCGCCGCAGATGGCCAGCACGTCCTGTGAGGCAGGGAGGGAGGAAGGGAGGCAGACCCGTGGCACGGAGGTGGCGGTGTCAGTGGCAGTCACCCAACCCCAAATTGACAGTGGTCCGTTGCCTCCCTACCAACTGGCCCCCAATCTTCAACCCCGCTCCTCCTCCCTTGCTGCTGCCCCCCTTCCAATCTTGCTTCTCTCATCCACCCGCCCACCTTCAGCTGCTGGCCCAGCTTTGAGGACAGTTTGGCGGACACGAACTCGTCCCGCGCAGCATGGCGGGTGGACTCCAGCGGCCCCGCCGTCTGCTCCTCCGCGCCGCCCGCCCCCGCCGCGTCCAGCTCAGCGCAGGCCCTGGGCCCCAGCCGGTTAACGGCCTCCAGCAGCGCCAGCAGCGCCAGCACCTCGCGGCAGGTAGAGCTGCAGGACACGTCGGCGGGCACACGCGGGGACAGCAGCTCGCGTAGCGGCGTGTTGGCCCAACGGCCCAGCGGGCCCGCCACACTGCCGCCGCCAGCCGCACTGCCGCCCGACTCCGCCGCACCGCGGCCTGTGGAGGTCTGCCCGGGGTTGTTACTGTCCGCCGCGGAAGCATCCGCAGGCGTGGCTGGGCGGTAGTAGAGGGTGTGAATCTCCTCCCACAGCCGCCGGCCGCGGCGCTGGCCGCCGCCGCCGCCCTCCTCCTCGCCGTCCTCGTCCCCATCCTCACCACCCGCCTGCTGCTGCTGGTTTTGCAGCTGCTGAATGGCCTGGAACACGGTGCAGGCAGACGACAGCGGCTGCCGCCCATCACCACCGGCGCCGGTACCGGCAGCAGAGCTGCTTCCAAGCACAAACGCCATGCGGGCGGGGGCGGCCTCGTGTGCGGCAGAGCGGGCTGCGCCGCCAGCGCCCTGGCCCGCAGATCCAGGCGCAGCGGCGTCGCCAGGTGGCGCGGTCGCAGCCGCCCCGCCTGAGGGCGCTGCCGCCGCACCACCCGCCGCGCGATTACCCCAGGCGCCAGTGGGTCGGGTGGTCGCTGCTGCCGCGGCGGCAGCGGCGCTGCCTGACTTGGCGGCTGCTGTGGCTGCTGCTGCTGCTGCTGCTGCTGCTGCCGCGCCCGCCGACTGCTGCCCGGCGCCAGCTGCCCCTGCAGGCGGCTGCGCGCCGCGGCCGCCGGCTGGGTCCTGGTCCACGTGCAGGTCGTGCACCGTCATGGTGCCCATCTGGGCATCCCCTGTGTGCGCGCAGGTGCTCAGCGGTGGACATGACATCGCAAGTGCGGGCACCAAGCCAGCAATGCATGAGCACCGCCCTACTTTGTGCTTCCTTCTGCTAGGGCCCCCGCGCTGCATGTCATGACCTTCCCCTCCACAGCCGGCCTCACCATCGTCGCCCTCCATGGCGTCGTCGTCAAAGTCCTCATCGTCCTCATCAAACATGGCGTCGCCGCCAGCCGCGTCATCCATGTCCGCGTCCCCGTCCCCGCTGTCGTGGCCGTCGTCGTCCAGCTCGGGGTCGGAGCTGTCGGCCGCACCACCACCCGCACCCGCACCAGCCGCATCGCCGCCAACCTCCCGGCGGCCGCTGCGCCGGCGGCCCAGGCGCCCTGGCTCCTTGAGCTCATCAGGGTCGGACATGCGCGCGTCTGGCCCCGCGTCCCCCGCCGTGCCGCCGCCGCCACTGCGCCGGTTACCGCGGGTGGGCACAGGCACCGCGCCGGTGCGGCGCGTGGCTGCCTCCGCCTCCGCACGCTCACGTGCAGCCTGCGCGCGTGTGACGCGGCGGTTGCCAGCTGCGCTGTCGTCCACCGGGATCGGGTGCGACCGGGTGCCCGCCGCACCGCCGCCGCCCGCCGCTGCGGCTGCGCCCGCCGCGTTGCCTCCAGCGGTGCCCGTGCCCGTGCCTGGCACTGCACCTGCCTGGCGCTGGTCCGCCGCTGCGGGCTGCTGCGCCTGCGCCTGCTGCGGCTGAGGCGGTGGCGGCGCGGAGCCGGGCGCCACCCCACGGTACACGCGCGGCCATAGGAACTCCTCAATGGCGGCCATGGTGGCCAGCGGCTCGATGAGCACGATGTTGGAGGAGTAGTCGCGCAGGCTGTTGTCGGAGGGGTGGCGGCACAGGCGCAGCTTGAAGGGGTGCGTTAGCATGGACAGCCCGCTGCTCAGGCTGCCGGGCTGTAGCGCGCCGCCGGCGCTGCCCATGCTGCCGCCGCGGCTGCCGTACATGCCGCCGCTGCGGAAGCTGCCGGAGCCGGGCGGCGGCGCGGCGCGGCCGTGGTACACCGGGAAGTTCTCGGTGCTGGACAGCGCCGCCTGCAGCTTGCGCACCAGGCCCACCAGCGGCGGGTTGCAGGGCGAGCCGGCAGTGGGCGTGAGGCCGGCGCGTGTGAGGGCGGCGATGCGGCGCAGCACAGCGTTGGCGCGCTCGTCGGCTGCCGCCGCGGAGCCGGGCGCCGCGGGCGGCAGGTCGGCGCCGGTGAGGAAGTCGTACAGCGACTTGACGGCACCTGAGGAGGGTGGCGGTGGAGAAGCGGGGAACGAAGGTTGCAGGAAGACCGCAGCAACCAGGAGGAGCCAAGAACCTGCCATAGGTTACCGAATGCACATGACGTGCAAGTAGACCGCCGCGCGTCCGTCCCTTTCGTGCCCTTCCCACCCCGCAGCTCCCTCACCGCTGTTAAGCAGCTCAAACACCGATACGCCTCCCGGAGCCGGCGCGCCACCGCCTGGCACCGGCGAGGCCGTGGCGCTGGCGGTGCTGCCGCTGCTGGCGGCCATGAGCGCCAGAAGCTCCGTCAGCGTACTGGACGGCGTCGCCGGCAGCTGCTGAAGCAGCGCCCGAACCTGCAGCAAGCCCTCCGTCTGGGGTGCGCCGCAGCCGGCGTCGTAGTGCGACTTCTGGAAGCGCAGCGCACGGGCCGCCAGCGACGCCCGCAGAGTCAGGCCGCTGGGGCTGCTGGGAATGGCGCGCGCGGCAGCGGCGGCCGCGGTGCCAGCGGCGCTGGCTGGCGGCGGTGCCCCTGGGCTGGCGCCGCCCTTGTCATCAGCGCGGGCGCTTGCAGAACGCGTCACTGCGGTGGGCAAAGGCCGGGGCAAAGCGATCAAATGAGCTTACTTAGGCGACGGCAAGACGATGAACCCCATGGGCATTGACTCGTACGACTGTCTGGCACCCCCAACACTGTGTTGCAACAACCCACCACGACGGCCCTCATCTGCGGTCGGGGAGGGCGCGCGGTGGGCATTTGGCGGCGCGCCCAGCGGCGGCGGCGGTGCGGGCGACCCGGCACCGGAGGCCCCGGCCGCTGCGGGCGCCGCCAGCTGCTCAATGGCGTGCGCCACGCCCTCCTTGAGGAAGACGTGCTTGAACACGTCCGGAAGCTGCGCCATGAGCACCTCGCAGCAGTGCAGCGCCGCCGCGCAGGTGGGCGTGTCGCGGCCCGCCAGCAGCGAGGCCAGGAAGCTGGCCAGCGGCAGGTCCCGCAGCGACTCGCGCAGCTGGGCGGCCGGGCAGGCCGTCAGCAGCTGAAGCAGCACACGCAGCGCGCGGGAGCGCACCTGAACAGCGGCAGCACATGCGGAGGAGCAGCCGGGCCCGGCAACTTACGGACAGGGAGCAAGCGCGCGTAATGCTGCATTCCGCGCAACCCTTGGTGGCGGGCCAAACCACCTAGACTACGCCCCTCTGCCCTCTCTTCCATCTGTGCCACAGCCCTTTACCCCCCCCCCCCCCCCCGACTGTTTACCAGTAACCCCCCCGGCTGGAAACGATACCCCCCCGCACGCGCACCTCCGGCAGCACCGTGGCGCTGTAGCTGCTGAGGACCAGCGGCAGGATGTCGCCGCACAGCTGCGCCGTCAGCGGCGGGTGTGCCGCCAGGTAGGCCTGCAGCTCTGGGCCCCGGCTGGCGGCACCACCGCTGCGGCCGCCGCTGCCGCCGCTGCTGCCTGCCCCCCCGCCCTGGCCCGGCAGCTCCACCGCCGCGCCCGCCGCCATGAGCGCCTGCGAGTCGGCCACCGGCGGCAGCACCTCGTGCAGCAGACCCATCACGTCGTACAGCTGGTCGGGCGTGCGCAGCAGCGCGGAGGCGCCCCCACCGCCCGGGCCCGCCATGAGCAGCGGCGAGGTGGCCAGCAGCGTGCGCAGGGTGGCCAGCACGCCCGCGCCCAGCAACGTGGTGGCCACAGCAGCGCTGCTGGCAGCGGCGGTGGACAGCAGCTTGAGCAGGCCGTAGTAGGTGGACAGGCTCAGCTGGCTGGTCATGGCGCCCGTGTCGCTCAGGCCGATCTGGAGGAGGGTGGGAGGGGAGGAAAGGGGCGGCGCCGATGCAGGCGTTGATTTACTCCGCTCCTAAACACGACCGCTCAGCTCCAACGGCCCACGCAAACCCTTCGCCCCGATGTGGTCCGCTCGCTCCCACGGTCTCACCAGCTGCAGCGCCTGCGCCACCAGCCCGCCCGCGGTCAGCGCCTCCAGCAGCGCCGGCTGGCCCGCGCTGGCCTCCGCGATGTAGGACAGCGACACGCAGGCGTTGTCCACCACCTTGGCATCCTGGCAGGACAGTGAGCACAGGGAGGGAGCCAGGTTACGGGTGAACATGGGGATATGAGCCAAGCCAAGCCTACGGATACAACGGGTACAATGGCAGACCGGCTAACGGACGTCATGCAAAGCCGGCGAATTCATTCCTATCCCGCGCACAACTGTCCTGCACCCCTACTCTCACGGCGTGTCCAACCCAGCCGGCCGCCTCACCGAGTAGTGCAGCAGGCCGGTGAGAATGGGGATGGCCTCCTTCACCGCCGCCTGCGCCGTGCTGCTGGCGGCGGCCGACGGCATGAGCGTCAGCGAGCGGCAAATGTTGGCGGCGGTGGCGGTGGCGGTGCGCTGCACGCCCGTGGGGAAGAAGTCCAGGTAGGATAGCACCTGCGGGTTGGAAGCAACCGGTCCAGTTCACGTCAAGTGCGATTCCCACGCACGAGACATGCACCCCGCCCAACCAGCCCTCTGGCACCCACCGCCAGCAGCCCGCCATCCTGCAGCAGCGAGGGCGAGTGCTCGTGGGACAGCTTCTCCAGCGCCTGCGGGGGGGGGGTCCATGCATTTAAATTAGTGACGAGGTAGACGTAGAACAGACGTTTGGGGGGGGGGGTAGCCATCCATGGATAGTGTTCAATCAATTAATGAAGTGCCGACGTCCAGAGCGGGGGGGGGGGGTTGTTGGGTTCAGTAGTCTTGGACTCCGTCCGGGGGGGGGGCGCGGGGGTCCAGATCGCATATGCGGGGTCAAGACAAAGATGTTGCATTGCGGCGCATAGCAGCGAGGGGACGTGCGTACGGGGCGCGGGCACGCAAATTGCATGTGAGCGCCCTGTTGCTGTTTTCCCTGCCTTTTCTCCGCCCCATCCCTCTTCATACAGTCCTGCTCCTGCCCCCTCCCCCCTCCCGGCCCCGGCACCACCTGCAGCGACTGCTCCGCCAGGTCAATGTACTCGATGGTGAGGAGGCGTGCGCAGAAGGCGGGCACGGCGCCGTGGCGCACGATGGCGCTGCACGACTGCGGCAGCACGTCCGCCAGGAACGTCAGCGCGCGGGCGGCCATCAGCATGATGTCGGGGTTGTGTTCCGCGTTCAGCAGCTGGATCTGTGGGCAAGGAGAAGAGGACGGAGAGAGGAGGTGTAGGATCGGCGGGCGTTTGATGCGGCGCGCAAGGAAGTAAGGCGCGGTGCATCGTGCATTCAGGTGTGCTGCGTAGGGCAGGTCGGGGAAGTTGTTTGGTGGCAACCAGCCCACAACCCAACTGCAGCCGCGCACCAGCAGTGGCACCATGCTCTCAATTGGGAAGGTGGCCAAGTTGTCCTCTGTGGAAATAGACAGCAGCTCGTTCAGCTCCGACAGCGCCGACAGCTGCGCCACCTCGTCGTCCATCTGTCGCAGCCCCGTCATGATGGCCTGCAGCCGCGGGATGAGCAGGCGCGGCGGAATACGCGCGTGAAAATGCTCTGCTTGCAAGATGCACAACCTACACAGCTGTGCCTTTTGGGTTCGCTGCTAATGCAGTGTGCCGAATCGCCCCATACAACTGCGATGCCAGCCCCCGCCCCAGCTCCGGGGCCCCTCCCCCGCCCCCGAGCGGCCTCCACCGCCCACCCACCCACCTTGAGGCGGCTGCCTGACATGCCCATGGGCATCACGTCCTCAAAGCCGGCGCCCAGCTTCCTCAGCAAGCCTTGCAGCGCACTGGGGGGGGGGGCACAACAAGCAAGCCTGGTCAGGGAGGCAGACGACGTGGGTGCTTTGAGCCGTAACGTGTCCAGCGTGCGCTGTGTGCCTCGCTCGCACTGTCGCCTTGCCTCGCACCTGCCCGCGCCTCCGCGTGCAAACATCTCCGCCAGCTCCTGTGCGAACACGCAAACAGTCCGTGATTTGGATGTCGGCTGTGTTTGCACTCAGGCGTTTTCGCGAGCGCATGCGTACCTTGTCCTCGTCCATTGCGCTTCTCCCCTGCCGGTTTGCCATGCCCCGCGCCTGCTCTGGCTGCAACGATGCCCCCTGTGCTCCGGGGCTATGCCTCCTTTGCTCGGCAGGCGCCGCGCCCGACCCCGGAACTCCGGTCTCGCGCTCGGGAGCGGCCTCGGCCTTCGGCTTCGGCTGCTCTTCTTCTGCTGCAGCTTCTTGAGCCTTCGACCTCGTCCGACGGCCCTTTACAGCCTGCTGAGGCGGTTGAGCCGGTGCTGAGCCAGATGCCCCTCGCCCGCTGCGCGTCGCACGACCCGCTGGTGCCTGTGCAGGCGGTTCAGATGGCGGACTCGCAGCTGCGCTGGCGATCTGCTTGTCCTTCTGAGCAGCTGCCGCGTGGCCAGGACCCTTGTTGCCGGCACTCGCGCGCGGAGCTTTGCCGCCCCGCCCTTGCTGAGTCGCTTTTTTTGCTTCCTGTGCGGCTGCGGGTTCTTCGTCACGTCTGTTTCGCTTAGAGGCCCGTGTCTCCATTGTTCTGGTGGGTCTCCAGTTTCATCTTCGTCTAAGCAAATTAGCAAGCGCAAAATAGTAAGCTCTTAGTAACCAAGACGGATAGAAGAATACCTTTGCCGGCGACACATTTCAGTAAAGAAAACCCTGCGTGGCCCATCTCCCCCGCCCCCATGCCTGCCCATGCCAGGCAGAACTATCTTCCCGCCACCCAAATAAAGAAAGACACTGAGGCGCGGCTGCGACGCATTGCAATTGGAAAGCGAAGTGTTTTCTAAGCTACGGGTCTCGCCAATGCGGTTACCCCAACTGGCCTGCCCTAGGGCCGGCCACATACAGAATTCGGTCCTGTATTCGGAACACGCAGCGACAAACGCTTGTCGGTAACAAACCCGGCACTGAACATGGCAAGGGCGACGTAGCAGCGTCTGGACGCGCAGCGGAATGCGGTGCGCACCACGCCGACCTTGGGTGCAGGGACATGCCACCCAGACCTACCACCCGCACATCGCCACAGAAGAAGCAGACCTCAGCAGCGGTGGGGGGGGGGCACCAGCCGCCGAAATACGGTATGCTGTCCAGCTGTTGCCAAGATGGACAGGGCTTCATTTACGGGGTCCCCTGGCTGGGAACCTTGGCTCATTGATGACATGTGGCAGACGTTGCAGCATGTCGGTTACATTACGGTAGGCCAGTCGCAGTAACATGTCTGCTGTCTGCCCCCTGAATGGACTGGCGGTGATGATGGCGCCCGAGGATGGTGCCCAGGGATGGAAGCCAGGGTGCATTCGTTGGGCGACCAAGCACGTCTCCACCAGGGCAGGAACTTTGCTAGGGCTGGGCGGTTGGGCCGCCTGCCGCCGCTGCTCCCCTGGGCTGCCGGAGGCCCGGAGCCTCCAGCAAAGCCCAACTAGCACGCTGTCGGGTGACATCGTGTGTGCTATATGGCGCAACTACCTAGGCGCCCGGGGACGGCTGGGGCGTGCCGCTAGCGACCTGCCTGCCCGTGTGCCGGTATTACTGGTGGTTAGTCATTCCCTGCATGGAAGGCTGCATGGTCCCTGCCCGGGGTATACACTAGCCCGCTGGTTGAGTTGCCACCAGCGCTAGCTAGCATAATGACTATCACTCTGTGTAAACTCAAACCCAACCCATGAGCCATGCCTCTGTCCACTTCCTCTCCAGAACGTGAGCGTCCGTCTCCAGTGGGTTTGTAGCGGAAGTCAGTGGACTTACGGGGGCGCTGGGACCGCATCAGGACGAAATCAACGCTGCGCGGTCCCAGGGGAGGCGGGCCGAGACCCTCCCCTGCGCTGCTGATGAAACAGCGCATGGGGAAAGAGTGCGAGGACCCAGTAGTGTCCGAATCCCCCACAAATCCACAAATGCAAGCAAGCAGGCGATTAGATGCATAGGCAAGAGAAACACGCTGCAACTGTAGCGACCTCAGTAGCTAGCTGGAGGTTGCTGGAACGTTTGCTGGCGCGCATTCCTCACGCTCCGGGCGCCCGGCCCGGCGACAGCACCACACAGACAAGGTGCAGGGGTTCGCTGGTGCGTGCCCGAGCGTGCATGGGTGTGCCAACTGGGGTGCCATCACGGGGTGCCACCCAGGGATTCACTATTACGGGGGAGGGGTAAGTTCATGCGATGTGCGTGTGCGCCGAATGGGTGATGGGCGTGGCGTTCAAGGCCCTTCTCAGTCCCCGCACGAATAGAAACAAGCATTCGTAAACCTATATCTTGTCCGACAAAGCATCCTTAAATGAGATTCACGTCGGAGAGCCCGACCCCGAAATTACTTGACCGCGGTTGACCTTTCAACTTTACAGCCTTGACCCCTTGACATAAGCCTATCGTATCAACTAGATTCCTTGAATTACTTGTGGCGCCTTGGCGTTGCACTAGCGGCAAACGCAAAGCGAGTCAACTTGCGCGGAGAGCTGCTTCGTGCTGGGAGAAGTTTGGTGTTAGGCTTGGTAAACAGCACTTCTCACGAGGGTAAGCACGGTGGAGGCTGTCAGGGAGTGGGTGCACTGGCGTTAAGCAAGGGAACTTGCACGCTGGCCCGGCGGAGTCTGGCGCTCCCGCTTGCATTTTAGTGGCCTGACTGCTGATGTTTGAGGTATGGTGAAGCTGTGTGTGTCGCAAGAGGGTCCGCGCGAGGGCGCCAGCGATGTGCGAGCACAACTTCGGACGGGTGCTCGCTTGGATCCTACGCTGGGAAAAGTTCGACTAGAACTATCACAAATGCTGTTGTACCAGCCATTTAGGGGCGTGGCAAGCTGCGCACCTTGCCGGGACGGGCGGGTTGCGGCGGTCCAACCCGGAGCTTTTTCCGTTTTGCCGCAGTGGGACCCCGCAACTATGTGACCGGCGCCCCTCCGCCGTCTTTTAATACGTCTTCCGCAGGCTGCGCGAAACGTCACTCAAGCTCGTGCTGGACAGGATACACCCGTTGCCCGGACCTTTGGCACAGTCCCAGTTGTCAAGGGGCAGCGTGGCACGATGGACGCCATCACCCGTGTCTCATACTACTTTCCCACCCACACGCTCACCATCTTCCAAATCCTGGCCAACTTGGTCATCAATGACAGCTCCTTCTGCCAGGACCAGGAGCGATCGCTGGTGATAGCCATGCTGGTGCTTTTCTCCATTGCCTGCTTCTTCGCATCTTTTACAGACACATACACTGCATTAAATGGGCAGAAGTTCTGGGTCATCATCATGCCATTCTACGGCCCGCTGTGCTTTTCACTGCCCACCGATGAGGACAAGGACCGCGTGTACGACTTCTTCTACTTAAAGATTCGGGACTACGTGCACGCGGTGTTGGCAACCACGGCCTTCGTGCTCATCATGCTGTTCACGAACCCCGTGTGCATGTGCATCTTTCCGTCCGGCCTCAAGGACGGCACCTCCAAGTTTGATGCCGCCATCGTGCGCACGGTGCCCATCGTGGTGGCGCTGCTCATTGGCATGATCATGATTTGCCTGGGGCCCCCCCGCCAGATGCTGGGCTTCCAGAATGTACCGGAGACCGGCCTTCCCAGCAACCAGCCCATGAACTCGAACCCCATGTACGCCGGCTCGCAAGCCGACTACCCGCCCACCATCCGCGAGGGCGACGAGGACAGCGAAACGGGCGTGCCCACCAACGGCATGAGCAAGGATGGGCCGCTGCCCGTGAGCAAGAGCATGGCGGCCAGCCGCGACGGCGTGCCGCGCACCAGCTACAACATGCAAGACCCCTACCGCCAGAGCATGGCGCAGCCTCAGCGCCACAGCCAGCGGAGCATGTCGCACGCGGTGCGGGGCGGCGACTACCCCAGCGGCGGCAACGTTGGGCTACACGAGGGCGGAGGCGGCCACAGCCAGGGCGGGGGCTATGGGCGGTCAGAGGCTGAGTACAGGGCGCAGTAAGGAATGGTAGCGGGGTGGTATTTCCAAGGAGGGGAAGTGTGCATGATATCATGGAAAAAGGCGCGTCCGTGCGGCGTGATTCAGGTGTTGAAAGAACATACGTCGTGACCAGGGTGCGCAGGCTAGGAAAGCCGAGTATTTAGTGCGGAGATGGACGTGCATCACTGTCTCCGCGCGTCTAGGGAAATTTGCACGCACAGATGTGTGTTTTTTGTTAGCATCACGGAAAACGATGAATCTCCGCCCCTGCGCCCAGCGTTCCTTACCGATACCGGTACAATGCAGTGTCTGTGTGTGTGTGTGTGTGTTGGTAAACGGAAACGGAGAGTGTGTGTGTGTGTGTATGTGCGCGTGCGCCACGTATGGGCCATGTTGGGTGGAAGGAAGAAGCCGTGGTTGGCGCGCCCGCGTACACATGGAAACAGTGAGCTGTGGACAGGAGCATGGTACATGGTTCGGTATGCAGACACCACAGTCGTGTCCATGATGAGCGGGCGTGCGAGACGCAGTGCGGCGTACGCTAGGGCGTGCAATGGTAGTAGTGGTCGTGCAAACAGCTGCTTTGGTTGATGCACTGGAAGGCTGAGCGTGTCACGCCCCAACCTGTGACCGTACCTGGCGTGTACCTGGTCGTAGGGAACAGACAATTGGCATGTGTGTGTGCAGGATCAAGGGTTTTGGTCGTATCGCGTACAAGGGCGGCTTATTTTGCAGTACCGCTCTTTGCAACACCAAATGCCGTATCGCTGACTGAACATGTGAGCATCCCGAAATGGTGTACCGTTGATACCGCGGGCAGGAAGCCCTGCAGCCATGCCCAGCACAGCTCACCACCCCAGGTATTCGAGATGCAGAACTTGGCGATACCATCCGACTGGCTGTAACGTGCTCGTTAGCGATAGAGCTAACATTTGGGATGACAGCCACGGACGTGCCAGAGGCCGGGGACGATACACGCACAACCTTCCGAGGCCCCGAATGACCCCATGCTCCTCGCCTCTGAAGAGGGGAGCTGACCCCCCCCCCGCAAGGCTCACTGCAATTACACGCACCTAAGCCACGGATCGGCGTCATAAGATACCGTTTGAGTCCATACGCATGCAAGCTAGGTCGAAGCCGGTGGTGAGTCCATAGACACGAGCCAATCCCGTATTGCTCCAACTCCGCCACCGGGGGATCACGAGTCACGACTGTGGTGTACGCCGGCGCGCGCAGAGGCCCTGCGCGGCGGTGCGAGCCGCACCATGGTCGCCCCAGCTACCTAGCAGCCTCCCGCCAAGACTGCGTGTTGGCCAGCCCCGCTGACTAGGCTGAGCTAGGGTCCCCGGTTGAAGCCTACTTGCGTACTCCAGAGGCTAAGGGCAAGCGGTGCGTTGCTTCGTCCTGTCATGCATTCTTACAGACAGGTCAAGTGCACCCCGGAAACGGCCCCCAACCGCCAGGTCATCAGGTGGCCAGCCTAATTATCCTAACAAGCGTGTAAATGGAACGGACCGCTTGCTATAGCCCCTGGCGTCGCCCGTGGGCCGCAGCTTAAGAAGGCCTTTCCGCCTCTCACTAGGCACCCATGCGCACGGCCTCAGTCGGCGCTCCCCGCCTCCTGCAACAACAAGTTTCCGCACACAAAGGTATGAGATCGCAGGGTATCGGGTTGCCTCCCTGACACACACACGGTCTCGCCCTGGAGTGCAGGCCGAACTCTCAGCTGCCCCCAAACCAACCGCTCATGTCTCCCCGCCATTCCGCGGTTTCCGATGAACAACACATGCCGGCTCACCGGCTGTGGTGCGCGACATGTCTGGCCCCACAAGAGTAACTCTTCTGGTAGCATCAGATGCATGGCATGGATGCTGTCATGCTGGTTGGGGACCAGGTTCCAGCGGTGCGGCGGCCGGCGTTGACTCACGAAGCAGCTAGCCGCGGCCGGAAGCCATCAGCCACGACTGGTGCCGTGCAATACTGCCTCTGCTCCTCCAGCACATCACGCAGGGCTCCCGCCACATCATCGTTGCAGAAGTGTTGCTCCACAGCTCCGGATGTCATTGGCAAGCCACACGGACACACATATGTGTGGCCAGCAGCGACGTGAGCCGCATGTATGCCCGACCCGACCCTGCGATGCCGTTAGTTGACTACCAGACACCAGAGTGGTTCCTTGTGTCGCGGCTCACATACCAAGGCCCAGATCCGCAACAGGCAGCCCACAGCAAATGGAAGGCCTCCGCTGGCGGGTGTGTGTGTGTGTGTGTGTGCTGCTGTAGGCATCTTGGATGAAGGCGCACGCGCAGCGCGCCGTGCGCGGGCGTGAGCTGCAGTAGCGTTGCTTGTTTCATCGTGAGGGTCAGAAGCGGCTGTTCCGCAGCCCCCAGCCGCCAACTCTGGCTTTGCGCTAGCAGCAGCCACACCTGAGGGGCGGGTGCCACCGCGTTAGCACACGCATAGTGGCGGACGCCGCCACCGTCCACGCCGCCGGCATGCATGCCAGCAGCGCGTCAAGCTGGGCTGCAGCGACAGCGACTGACTGCACGTCCCCCATGTCTTGTTGTTGAAGATGGGAGTCAGTATGAGGTGTTTGTACAGCTGCGTACAGCGCTGGTCAATGCGCGTGCGGGCTGAGAGCCCCTGGGGCCTGCGAAGCAACCTTCTGGCGCACGGCCGCCAGCGCCTCCCAACACCGCACCGCCATGGCAAGCGTGAGCATACCTGGCAGCTGTATAAGGTCCGGGAAGTCATGCCCGAAGCCCCCAGCCGCCAACCCCGCTTTGCTAGGCAGGACCGGGACCAGCTATCTACAGCAGGGAAGGGAGCCACTGATGGGAGGGAACCCTGATCTACAGGTGCTCTACAGGTGTGGGGCGGTATTATGAAACGGGAGGGAACTCCATTCCGGTGATGCCAGTCTGAGCCCATGAACTCCTCACATATAAACCATCGCTGAGCAAGCAAGGGTTTCGTGTTCACACGTCTGTATTAGCATGTTGGTGTGAGCATTTGAAGCCAACATCCCGAAGGCATGTGTACCACGCAGCATACACGCAAGCCAAGTCACGACGAACCGCGCTCAGAACCTTCCATAACAAGTTCAATGTGGACTAATACACGCGTGTGTGGTGGTATCCGGTGATTCTATGGCCAAGCACCGACGGTGCTGGGCTGCTGGCGACACCCCGCGCAGCATGTCTCTGGTTTCGTAACAATGACAGCGTCACGGCTGCTTAATGTATTAATTGCACGATGCATAAAGTCCTAGAATGATAACGTCACGCTCTAGCGCAACCGAAATTGTAGCTCGGTGACATGTTCGAGGTCTTCGGGATGCCACGCGATGTCGAGGACGCAACACCACCCAACCCTCAACTGAATAGCGGGTCTCCTAGATGTAACATATTAATTGCCCAATCCCGGCGGGCGGCCCGTTTGGCGCCGTAACAGTGCCGGACAGCACTTGTTTCATCATACCCCTGATCATACCCACCCCTGATCATACCGCCGTTTCATAATACCGCCCCACACCTGTAAGAAGCGTGACGCAACGTCATTACCGGTATCATTCTGGCGATACAGCGCGACTCAGCGCCTGAGTTATGCAGGCATTTTGCAACGGCTTCATGTACACGTGAGTTTGGCCAGGGCGCGAGAGGGACTGAAGACCGCCTCAAGGTGGACAGCCCCGACCCAACCCAGGTACGAATGTCGATGGGAAGAAGACGGTGCCAAGGAATGCAAGGATACACCTTCAATGCTCGGCAATGTCCCTGGGCCTGACATCTGTTGCAGTCTGGTGGGGACTAGTGCGACGACAATGCAACTAAGTTGTTTACAAGCCCCGGTCCTCCGGGTTGTACTGTATTGCGTAACTCGTGCAACATGCACAGAGAAAGCGGCAGACCTGCAGAGCTCCTCACCAAGGCAACTGGACACCCCTGTGGACACCAAACATTATAACGATGATCCCCACACAACAGACTAGTTAGGGAGCCCTAATCCTGTTACTTCATCCTACTTTAGTGCCCTACCTACCTGCTTGCCTCTTTCATGACCAGACTTGGGCACCTTCACGACCGCTACTACACTTCTAATATTGGCTGCAACAGACGATGCAATTACCCGTTGCAACATGTGCATGCAGCAGCCCAGCCTATGCCGCCACCGCCACCTATGATACAGCTACAGATACTGGTACATACATCTCAAGTCCCGGAGCTGCACTGGCCATGCAAGCATTGAGATGCGGCCATCTACCATACGATACACTAAACAACTGTGGAGCAACCATCGAAAGATGCATATGCTGCAAGATAATGCACTGCCCCTGCGCACCGTTGCGTCTTATACAACTGAAATACACCACTCTCAGTATATCAGGACCTGGGTCCATCACAGAGACGCATAGACTGCGGACACCTTGCGACAGGTGTAAAAGCTGTGCGCCAAATACAGTGGCCATGGCTCATTGCCGCCGCCGACCGCCGCCAGCAAAGCGGTTGCCACCCCCATTCGCGTACTGCCTGGTCTGCTGCGCTACATGCCGCTGCGTCAGCACCCGCTGCTGCCGCATCGCCTCCTCACGCCGCCGCCGCTGCTCTGCACGCTGCGCCGCGCGTTCCACAGCGCTGCGTGCAAAGTCGTCATCCACCCGGACCGGGGCCGGCAGCGGGGCGGCACGCACGTCGCCACCGCGCTGCCAGTCCGCCACCAGCGCCGAGACCGCCGCGTCACCCGGCTGCAGCATCTGTGCACGAAGGGAAGAGAGAATATCAGCTCAACTTCAAGCAAACAGAATGGGGGGCGCTAAGCGTGACTAACCTTGCCATTACGTAAGAGCATACATTGGGCGGCAGAACTTATTACTGCGCACGGCATTGCACATGCTCTTCTACTCTCTTCCTCCGCCTCCTCTCCTTCTGCGCAAAGCAACTGACCATCTTCTGAGCAGGCCCAGATTGTGCCCAGCCCCACCCTGGCGCGCACCGTGAGCCAGGGCACGCGAAGGTCGCCGAACAGCCCGCCTGCGGTGCCTACAGCCGCCGCAGCCAGCAGCGGCTGCCCGGCGCCCTGCGGCTCCTGCTGCTGGGCCCCGCGCATGTGCGCGGCCGCCCCTGATGCCACCGCTGCCGCCGCCACCGCAGCGATGTCCCTGTCCATGCCCTGCAACCGCTGCAGCTGCATGTGCGCGGTGGTCAGCCGGTGCAGCTCAGCAGAAATGGTGGTGTGCGTCCGGCGTGACAGCGAGTTGTACCGCTGGCTGCTGCTGCTGCTACCACTGCCGCTACCGCCGGCATGCGCCCGTGCAGCACCGGGCGGCGGCGACCTGGGCCGGCGGCTGAAGTCATCGACCATGTCCGAGTCGGCGTCGCCACCTTCATACGCGCCCACCGGGCCACTGCCGCCGCGGCTCCGGCGAGAGGGCACCTGCGGCAATGTGGCCGCACCACAACACCAGTTGGAGATAAAATTGCCGGGAACCGCATTGCTAAGCTCAGCGGGCCGTGGTCCTCCCGTGCCGGGCCTGGGCCGTCAGAGAGTAATCAGGGAAGCCGCCTCACCTCACCGGCCTCACACCTGCCGCTACTTCCCTGCAACTGTGCCAAGTGCTCACCGGGTCCCACGTCTCATCCGCTTCGTCTGACAGCTGCTCCACGTCCTCCACCCGGCCGCCGTACACGCGGTCCCAGGGGTCCAGGTCCTCCTCCTCGGCCCCGCCCAGCTCCAGCACCAGGCCCGTGACCTCAAAGGAGGGCAGCTCCAGGCGGCTGCCGTCCGCCCGCACCAGCCCCAGCCCCCCGTCTGCGCCCGCCAGCCGCCACTCATCCGTCATGGCCTTGATGCGCCGCAGCAGCTCTGTAAGTTTGGGGTGCGGGGCGGGGTGGGGGGGGAGGTCTAAGTTGTTCATTCACATTCCCAAACCATTCAACCAGAGGGCGCAACGTTGGGGACAGTGGCGTTGTGATGGGTGGGGAAGGTCAAAGGTGAGGCACCTGGCCAAAAGGAGTACCGCGCAGCCCCTCCTGGGTGCAGCTGCCCTGGGCAACTTGGGCGGCAACCATGTCTGCCCAGGTGGCCTCACCAGCGCGGGGCTCCCCTGCCGTAGAACGCACATGTGCACACATGAACACATACACACATACACACGCGCAAACGCACTCACGCACGGCCGTCAGTCCGCCCACGTGGAAGGCCACCTCCACGGAGCCGCCCACACAGAAGTGCGCCATGGAGTGCAGGGGGAAGGGGCGGCGCGGGTCGTGGCTGGGCGGGCTGGCGGCGGCCCACAGCGCCCGCAGCGAGCCGCTGTCGGTAAAGGCGTCCAGCACAGACCTGCAGGGCCGCGTTGGGGGTTCAGTGGTGGCAGGGCCGTGTCAATGATGCATGCTTGGCGACGCAGCAAGGGGCCGCAACAGGCGGGAAAGTGGGAGGCCTGCGTGAGCAGGACGACTGCATAACCTGTCCCGCAGTGCTGTGCACATCGCCTGCATTTGCCCTGCAGTTTTTATCGGATGCATTGTCATCCCTGCCCAAATGAACAAGGCCATATGCCGGTTTGCACGCTGCACGCTACCCCCCAGCCCCACCGCCCATCCACCTGTCGTACAGGGTCCTGCAGTTGGGGCAGGTGACAGCCCAGCTGCTGTCCAGCCACTGCATGAAGCAGCGCACGTGGATGTAGCGCACGCCGCCGGAGCACACGCGGCAGGGCGCCACCAGCTCCTCCGCGTCGCCACCAGCCGCCGCCGCGTCGCCGCCGCCAGCAGCATTGCTGCCGAGGCTGCAGCCCGCCGGGCGCCCGCCGCCATAACACACCCAGCACTCGGCTGCCTCCGGGTCACCCCGGCTACCCTCCTCCTGTACCCCTGCAGCCGCAGCCGCCGCAGCCGCGGCCAACACCCCCACTTGCTCCTGTGCCACAACACCAGACTCCGCAGCTGTGTGCGCCCTGGCGTGGCTGCACGGCAGCTGCTGCATCAACCGCTGGACGTCCGCTGGTGGTGATGTTGCTGCAGATGGTGGTGCGCTAGGTCCACGCGTGTCCCCTGCACCCGTGCCATCGTGGGGCCCAGCCACGGCCGCAGCTGGAGCACCGACAGCTGGTCCGTGCGCTGAATCTGCGTCGTGCTGCTGCTCGCGCCCACACCGCGGGTCTACCTCAGGCGCGCACACCTCCAAGCCGCCAGCACCACCAGCCGACAGGGCCCCGGTGACAGGGTCCCGGTGTTGGCCGGCAGGCGCGGAAGCTGCGGCCGCCCCACCACGGCCGGCTTCAGGGGCTGGGGCCGGGTCAGCTATGAGCCCAGCCGACAAGGCCGCTGACAGGACGGCGGGCCCGCGGAGCGAGGCGGCGGGGACCTGCGCCTGAGCACTGCGTACCACGGCGCCGCCGCCATCCGCATCCTGGTCCCCAGCAGTAACTGCTGCGGCCGCCCGCGGGGTGCGCTCCCCGTACCCGTCGTCCTCCGCCTGCTCGCCATCTTCCTCGGACTCGGCGTCGGCACCCCAATCTCCCTCCTCCCATTTCTCTGCGTCCTCCTCGTCCTCTTCCGCCTCATCTTCCTCTTCCTCATGCTCCTCGTCGTCGCTGCTGGTCAACAACGAAAACGGATTGAAGCTAGGAGCGCGCCCGCCCTCGTCCTCGTCTTCGCTGCCGCTGCTCGCAGCCGCCTCTTTGGCCGCCGGCGACGGATCCCATCCAGCGCTTTCATCCGGCCCAAACGCTGCATCAGTACCGTGACTCTGTGTGAAGGGTGCATGTAGCCACATGGTCTACTTGCTGCTTCACCGCACGGAGCTAGTTTCCATACGAAGAGTTGTGCGAAGGCTTGTGCGCTTGTCCAAACCCAGCCAAACCCCTTGCAAGCTGTGTCATCTTGTACATGCATAGCTCCCTTACCTCGCACACTGGGTGAGCAGTCGTGTAACTGCCGGTACGGGAGTGCCCGCCCCTCCCGAAAGCGCTGGAGGGGCTGGGCTGGGGCTGCACAGCCGACCTAATCACAGGTCCGGGCTGCTGGGCCTGCGGGAATGGGCTTCCAGCGCTTGGCCCCACCGCCACGGCGTCTGACACGTCGCCCACGGCGCCCTCGTCCTCAGAGTCGCCTGGAAGCAGCAGCCCGGCAGTGCCTGCTGGCTGTTCGGTTGCAGGCTGATCCACCCCTGGCTGCTCGCCTTCCTCGTCCGTCTCCCACTCGGTGGACTCAGACGCGGAATCGGAGGGGCAGGTCGAGCCATACTCGCCCTCCTCCGCCTCCCCATACTCGCTGCCCGAGGAGCTGGACTCCAGGTCCAGCAGCGGCAGGGCAGTCTTCTTCCGGAGCTTCATGACGGCTCTTCCGCCGCCGCCTAGGCCTGGGAGCGAGGCACGTCAGCTGCTTGCCCGCCGCCTGCATTTGTCGACGCACGGCCGTGTGTTATTAGGTGCTGCCGGTGGCGAATGTGAGGGGAGGTCTCGCATTACACACAAAGCACCCCCGCACCAAAGGCGCCACGGCCGGTTCTCAGACCCGGCGGAACCCTGGCCGGTACCAAAAGCTTCCCGGTAACCGCGCATTTGTCTTATGACGCAGCTCTTCTTACCACCGTGCCAGCCGCGTAAGCTCCAAGGCCTCCCGCGGGAGCAACGCTCAGGACATGCTGCGCCCGTGGCAAGTTTATGTTTCCACCGAGTGCTATATATTCAACGGTGATGCGACCACACGCTAATACTTAAGCAACGTGCGAGCCGAGAATGAGAGAAGGGTTCTTTCGCTTTATGTCGCGTGCGCGGCTTCAGTGCCTATGCGTCTTGAAATTATCGGGATAAAAGTATATGAGCTCAGACTCGCGTCTCTCTGCAGGAAATTGTTGGGAGCGGGCCGAGGGAATGGCACAATGCAATAGCGTGGCCCGTGTTGATTATTGTACAGCTTCATTTACCCCATGGATACATATATACATGCACATTCTACAGACCAACCCCCAGCTGCGGCGTGCTGAAAGTTATGCGTTGAATCGCTCTACATTGGTTATCCATAATTGACGCATTATCGGCATTGGTGTGTAGCTCAATCAATTGCTGCTTTGACGAGATAAGCTTTTGTTGTGGGGCGCCGACAGCCCGGCCATTCGCCTGCTCCAGCTTCGGGCTGAACGTTACAACAAAGACCTGAGGGCTCTTGGCACAGGCTGAGTGACAAAGCAGTTGGCGGGATGAGCGCGGCGGATGCGCAGGGCGTGTGCGTGGGCGACCGGCTGGGGACCACGGTACGTGCGGAAGCCGTTTTGCCGCGCTTCAGGGCACTTGGCCGCCACTGCCTGTCACGCATCACTACATGGGGTCAAGATGCGCTGTGAATGTGCAGGATACTTATGCTGCTGGGGAGGGCGTCTTCGTCCGGGACGGCTTCGTCATCGCGTCGGTGGTGGGCTTCAAGCGCGTGGAGGTGCCGGCAGCAGCGGGCGAGGTGCGCCGGGCGCCGGCTGAGGTGGAGGCCCCAGATTGGGAGGGAGAGGGCAAGTGTTGCGGCGATAGATGAAGGGTTAAGATGCTGGAGATCATGGCGTTGCCGATGCGGGGGGAGGGCAGAGCATCTGCAAACTACACGGGGATCCTGGCTTACCGTGCCGCCCATCCATTGGCACTAGCTCCCGCAGAAGCCCACACTCCATGTGGCATCACGAGACACACTGCCGCTGGTTCCTAAGCCCGGTGACATTGTGACGGTCAAGATCAGCCGTGTGGCCCAGACGGCGGCGCACGCGCTCATCATGTGTGTGGGGCGACAAGCATTGAGCACCGAATTCAAAGGCGTTATCAGGTACGCATGGCGTTACTTGTACGGGATTAGACGGCTGTCGCGGTGCATTGCGGCTCTAACCCATTCATTGTGTACCCAGGCATTTGAAGCGACAGGGCCCAGGTCCGCGTGGCGATGGGGCATTGTGCAAACCCTCCTCTTGACCGAGCCAGGCGCACCTCTTACCCGTCGTGTGTATGAACCTCAACTTGCTGCAGGCAACAGGACGTGCGTTCAACCGAGATCGATCGGGTAGTAATCTATGATTGCTTCCGGCCTGGCGACATCGTCCGCGCTGAGGTATGCGTCCAGCACTGCGCCTAACTTGCTGGTGCAAGTCCGCAACCTGGGATGCAAGGCTGAGCACCTGTCAGCTCCCGGGCTGACCGGTTTCTGTGCACGTCCACAGGTGGTGAGCCTGGGCGATGCGCGCTCCTACTACCTCAGCACCGCCAAGAACGAGCTGGGCGTAGTGTACGCAAAAAGCGCGACCGCAGGTGTGTGTGTGTGTGTGTGTGTGTGTGTGTGTGTGTGTGTGTGTGTGTGTGTGTGTGTGTGTGTGTGTAACAACGGGTTTACAGGCGGCCTGACGAGTCTCGTGAGCGAGTACTCGAGACAGCCAGCGACAGCGAGGCATTTAGGCCGCACGCTGCCGCTATCACGCGTCTCCCCTGCCCAGAACGCAACGTGTGTGTGTGTGTGTGTGTGTATGTGTGCGTGCGCGGGGGGGGGGGAGTTTATTCCAGAAACCAAAGCGACCGTGGGGGGGGCGACTGCAGGGCCGGTGCCGGGCGACCCTAAGCATCATGATTGCAAAGCAAAGGGACGACGTAAACGCAGTGGCTCGTGCCTGATCAGGTTTACCTTCCAGATATACCTGGAACCCACATGCCGCTTGATGCAAAAGCCTTCGTCTGCGGCCTGTTGCTGTGTGCGCAGGTGCCGCCATGGTGCCAACCAGCTGGGTCACCATGCAGTGCCCGGACACGCAGGCAGTGGAGAAGCGTAAGGTGGCCAAACTGGAGTCCCTGGTGTCCGCGTGAGCAGGCGTCCAGCAGGGCGCGATGCAGGGCCACCGCTGGCAACTGGATGGTAGCATAGGACGGGGGTTTCGCGGCCGAGGCCGTCCGAGGCCGGGTAATAAGACACAAAGTGTACAAGGAGTTAGTCGGCATGACCGCATAGACATGGTGCTGTGATGGGCTTCTACAATAGGATTTGCGCACTGGCCTTTGACACGCTGATGGACGAAGCCCACGACGCACGGGGGAACCCGGCGGGTGACGGGTGGTGTGCACGTCTATTTCGGTTCGTAGCAGCACAAGGCATTGACGTCTGGAATGGGCCCGGGTCATATGAGACGAGGGAAGAGTGGAGGGCTAGTACACCCCTACCCGACGGGCCTGCCCTCTCCACCTTCAGGGAGCGCCTGATGCGGGCGTGGGGACATGAGCGGCTGCAGGCAGGCCCACACGCCTTCCCCGCGGACGGCAAGCAACCAGGCATTCATATGTGCAAGTACAAGGCTACAAGCACTGGATGGGGCTAAGTGCGACGGGCGCGGGGCGCCGTGCCGCTGGTTTTGTATGACCACTGTCGGGCGTATATCCCTGTCGCGCAACAAAAGCTTCTGATGCGATTTCGACTATGCTGTTGGCCAATCACTGCTAACCGCGCGTGGGATAGGCCTAGGGAGGAGAGGACGTGCCCGCTGTGCACAGCAAACGAAGTGTAGGACGAGCATCACGTTTTGATGACATGTACGGCGTACGACCAGCTGAGGTCTGAGGACAGACAGGAATGTGCCCCTTGCGAGGGCCGGCTAAGAAAGTTGATCAACCAAAGTTAGTTAGGCGTTATAAGGGTCACCCCGGCCCGGGCCTTCGGTTTTCACGAGGCAGGAAGGCACGAGAAGTGCGCACCACCTTGTGACCACACCCACACGGAGCTGGTTGTTACTCCAGGTTACTCTTCAGTATGTGTGTACCACTGTACCCGCTGTAATCACACGATCACCCTGTAAAGTAAGGTTGCTCTTTTGAGGCGCTTCCATTCCCAAGGTTGCAATGATCCCTTAGGTTTCTGGAATGAACTATCACACCACACATCCCCCGTGCCAACGCATTGACTACAAGCACTGCGTCTCGACCCGCTGCCTCACACGCGGTAGCGCCAGGTTATTGCTACTCGCCAACAAATGTGAGCCAATGAGCCAGTGACGGTGGTAAATGGCTCGTCGGCGCGCAGGTTGAGACTTGCTTATGTCTAGGTTGCGGTGTTTGCTTGCAAGCATTCAGTTGTTGTGGCTAATGGATTGGCTGGATTCATCTCCTTTTTTTTAGGGTTTTAGGATTGGCTGGATTCATCTAGATTCTATGGTGGTGTGCTTGATAGCTGGACGCAACTAGATGTATGGCGGGCCGTACCTGTACAAACCGATCTCAGCTTTGTCTGGGAGATGAGGCGTTTCGGAACCTTCGGCCTCAGACTAGTGCACGTGGTGTGGGCTCAGCCCACTTTTTCCCGCATGGGAAGACTACCTTACTTGTCGTACAGTTTGCGAACAGAAGCAGGGCAGTTGTTACAGCATTCGGTCTTTGTGTGTTTCGGACATGCTCTAAATTGCGAAACGAAAACTTAAGCACGCCACCAGACGTGGAAGTCGTGTTTATGGGAGTACCGTAACGGAAGAGCAGCGCCGGTACAGAGCCGGCGCTGCGCTCTTCTAGGCGAGCGACAGCCTCACTCCGCGCATGACACGTGACAATCACCATCGGACCATCCCCATGGCACGGCCAGTCTCTGCCCTGGAATGACCAACCCGCATAATGGCATGACAGTACAATTGGTGCACAGAAGCAAGGCAGCTGGCCCCGCGAGCCGACGCACTGGGTGTAACAAGGTGCAGCAGTCACACGGCTGCCAATCCCACGGGGGGGGGGGGGCGGGGTTCGCGTCCGCCCTTCGCATTAGTCTGGGTACTGGGGCCGGCCAAAGGGTCTGGGTAAGAAGAGCGACAAGATGCTGACGTTTGTGTGCGGCCCCACCACGGGCCGGGTGGTGCAGCCCACTGCCGGCAAGGCCATCCAGACGGCCAACAACATCGTCCAGGCCGCTAACAAGCAAGCATCAGCTGCAAGGCTGAGGCGGGCGAAGAAGGCGTCGGCGGACAGCAGCCCGACAGCGAGGATGGGTAGCGGGCGGTCTGGGCTGGAACCTACCGTGAGTGTGAATGAATATTGCCGGACTTCATCTGACATGGTGGTGATAACTTTGTGATGCTAGTCCTTGTCCTGAAACATGCAAATGAAGGAAAGCAATGGGGGAGTTGTGTCCTAGGAGCTGGGTACCGAATCCGCCCTTCGGGCGCCACGTCAAGCCGATGCTACCGTCGACGCCTATTCCAACTGATTATTTTTTTCTTTGGGGCTGGACTCAGGGCCGCCAATCCTTCGGGACTTCGCTGCATTGCACTCTATGATGACGCCAGTGCTACCGTGCGGGGTGAAGCTAGCAGCACGCGCACGGGCGAGCACAGGCACGCACCTGCTCGGCAGCAGCCGGGGAGCCTGGAAAGGCCCCAGCGAATTGCCGCGTGCCAGTTTTTATTGAATTATTCTTAACCTGGGCTTCGGGTGATTCCGGATGCTGGGTTGTCGCTAAGTGACTGCACTCGGATGCATCCCCACCTCTGGAGGAGGAGTCCCGCACAACCGGAACTAGCACACCAGGTGCGTTGGATCACAGTATCACAGTATAGCAAGATGCGTAGCAAGGGGGCTGAACGGGTCCAGTTCGCGCCCTTGAGCCGGAAGCGCGCGCTAGGCGGCATTTGCCGCGCGTTTGCTGCTGAACGAGATTCAAAGTTCCATATACAACACTGCAAAAGGTCTTGCAAATGGAGATTTAATGCACATTGTTTGAATGTGTTTTGAACCAGGCCGTGCTCTTGCAATGAGGCGGGGCAATGCGACCATTTACACCCTGACCCTGACCCCAGGCACTCAACAATACAATTCAAGCGACACTGCTGCCGATTTCGACGCTGTATAACGTGAGAACACAGAGCTTTGCCCGACACACTGCGCTCAGGATGTTTGCCACCAACTCACGATATGAGAACGAAATCGAGCGGCTACTGTAAGGTGTACTATAGCCTCCTAGCGCTGTGCTATTTTGAGGCAAGTTGGCAGGGTGTGCGTTGGCGCCAGGGGCTGGGGCGCGGGTGCGGTCACCAGCAGCCTCAGGGCGCGAAGGTCCTGCTTGCGACGTCTTAAGCCTAGCTTTCATCACTTGTCTCAGCAAGGGACCTTCAGGCTACCGCGCGACGCCGTGGGGGGCGGCGATCCTGCTGGTGTTGACTCGGTTCGCACTTTCTCGCTCTGGGACGCGCAGGTGCTGCTGTGGACGTTCTGCCTTCTCGCGTCCTGCGCGGCTCCCGTGCACGGTCATAGCTATCTCATTCGCGAGACGGTGAGTGGTGCTGCAGGGTTTGCTTGGCGCGAAAGAAAACGCTCGATGGGGCGCAAAGACTGTTAAGCCGGCACAAGTCGCCAGAAACAGGAGCTAAACGTGTGACCTTGTCTCTTCCTGCAGCAAACACTCAAGTTTGCGACTCGCACCGCCGTTCGGCCCATCGTCTTTAAGCAGCATCTGCGCTTGCAGCCAAAGCTTCTGTGGGAGGACCGCAGTGTCAGCGTCCGTAAGGAGCAAGTTGATATCAACCCTCGGGTTGATGAGTCTGGCCTAAGCTGGCTAAGAGGCGGCTTTCCGGTGAGTGGGGCTTTTTTGGCGCGCTCGTGTCGGCGGCGGTTCCGACAGGCCCTCCAGCGACCCAGGTTGAATGCTCATCCGTGCAGCTGCAGTCCCCCCCTCGTTTTGCGTAGCTCTTCCAGGCTCGCTCATCATGTTCTGAAAGAGCCTTTCTGTTCGCGGTACATGCAGGTATCCACCGGACTACCCGCCCCGTGGACGGGCATCAAGGCTATCTCGTGAACAGCGGTAGTAGACCAGTACCTGCGTGAGCAAGGGCTTGACAGCACCGAGGCTCACGGCGTTGGCTACTAGGAGGAGCAACTTAATCTACTTGACGGTCAATACTTCATCGTTTAGTTCACGGTTAGCGGTTCTACTTTGCAGGACAGCCTGCTCATTTCGTTAGCGCGCAGTTACCAGGCCTCGTTTCGTCTACGGTTCGTGTACATATCATAAACAGTTTTGGCGTACAACACGCCAGGTGCAGAAGAAATACTTCATTAGAGGTTTGCCGCAGCGACCAGTTGAGACAGACTCAACAGCAATGTCGGAGACCGAGAAGCGGCGGGGTGGCATTATCCCGTTCCGCATTCCTCTCCCCAACCCGCTGGCCTGGCGGCCGCCCTTCATTCCGGGGCTGGGCCGCCGCCGCAAGGACCGCACCAAGCATTTTGCGTCCACCAGCGTAGTGAGCGTGGCCACCATCAGCGACAGCGTGCTGCAGGCGGCTGGTAGCGGCGCCTCTGCAGCCGCCGCTCCGCCGCCCGTCAAGGTGGCGCTCAAGCCCGCCAGCGATGTCTTCGCGGGTGCTCTGGCGCGCGCCGCCTCGCAGTCCACCATTCACCCGCTGGATACGCTCAAGGTGCGGCTGCAGACCAGCAGGGCGCGTGCCGCCTCGGCTGTGCCGCCACCGCCCGGCCTGTCTAAGATTGGGCAGCTGGTGCCGCCGCCGGCCGCAGCCGGCGGCGGTGCTGTGGGGGCTCTGGCCCGCTTTGATGGCCGCGCCATGCTGGCGACCCTGGGCAGCCTGTATAAGGGCGTGGTGGGCGCGGCCAGTGGCGCCGGCATCGCCATTGGCGCCTACTTCGCCGTGTACGGCGTGGCCTGCAACACCCTGTCGCGCTACACGAACCTGCCGCCCACCAGCGTGGCGTTTGTGGGCGGTGGCCTGGCGGCGCTGGGCAGCTCGTTCGTCAAGGTACCGCTGGCAGTGTGCATCCGCAGCGTGCAGGCGGGCGTGTACCCCAACGTGTTTGCGGCGGCGCGCTCCATCACCTCGGCGGCCGGCCCTCGCGGCCTGTTCACCGGCTACCTGCCCACGGTGCTGGAGGACGTGCCCGACATGGCCATCAAGTTCGCCGCGTACGAGAGCATGCGCCAGGTGCGTGCATGCCGCAGGGCGAGCAGGAGGGCTTACATCAGTTGGTGTTTGCATGTTTGGCGGAGGAGTTGATATCGGCGGTTTATGTCGTCGTTTGCCTGAGTTGTAATGGCTTGCTTGCCGTGCCTGTCGCGGGGTTCAACAATTGTCAGGCATTCAGTATTGTCGTTTTTCCTTGTGGCGTTCCACACGCACAGGTGCACCGGGCCATGAACGGCGGCCGTAACGCAAGCGTGCAGGAGGACTTCGCCATGGGCGCCATTGCGGGCGCGCTGGCGGCCGCTGCCACTACCCCCCTGGACGTGATCAAGACCAACATGATGTGCAACGCCGCTGGCCGCCCGTCCATGGGCTCGGCCGCGGCCCTGGTGCTGCAGCAGGGTGGTCCCAAGGCGTTCTTCCGTGGCGTGGGTGCCCGCGCGCTGAGCAACGGCGTCAACAGCGCCGTGTTCTTTGTGTTCTTTGAGGCCATTCGTGGGGCCATCGCCAACCACCGCGTTAAGAGCCACCCGTTGCAGATTGAGAACTGAGGGGGGCAGGAAACGTGTGGCAGGTCGAGGGTGCGTAGAGAGCACAGGCCGCGCTGGCGGGCATTGAACCGGGTGATGGTTAGCGGGGCTAGGCAAGCCTCATAAATTGCGGAGGAAGTCTGTCACTTCGAGATTCTTGAAAAGCGTTCGCAGCCATGGTGGTCAAAGCCAAAATTGTTAGGTAAGGAATCGACTATCAAGTTTGCAGCGTTGTGTGTGTTGTGAATGTGGTTGGATGGTGTTGGTGTTGAAGGGTGAGTTTTCCAAAGGACGATTTATGACACGGCGTGGAGGTGCCGAGGAAGAATGAGTGCATGGGAAGCAGCAACGGCCACGTTGATGCTCAAATTGTGACCACGGGCGGAAATCCTGGGTGGATGCATGCCAATAGATATCTGGAGGAGGCAACACAAGCATGAAGAAGCGCAGGTGATGTACACATGTAAGGGCGTGGTCGGGAGTGATACGGTTCCAATCAATCACACAACGACTGAACCCCCGGAGTCCTGTACCGCGACAGGACAGGCAGGTTCACTTGACATGGGCTGCTCACTAGAGCCCATTACCTCTGCTCCTCATGACAAATTACTTCCAGCTATACATTCTCTGTCCACAAATCAACCGGCCCTGCTTGCGATGATGTAATGCTCTGTCGCTACTTCATCCATCCAGGCTGATGCCTTCGCGCAAATCCACCTCAGACCTATCTACCGCTCGCCACTATACCGGATGCGGTGCGCCCAGCCTCTGAGCCATGTCCGCTCCCAGCGCTACCCGCTGCGACAGATTGATGGTGCCCCGCGCCGCCGCCGCGTCCAGCACCTCTGCCACCACCGCCGCCAGCCGCTGTGTTGCGTTGCTCAGGTCCAGGCGCCGCAGCATGGTGGCGCTGCCCTGTAGCGATATGGGGGCGACGCAACCGGACAAGGTGGCTGTTCAGTGGATACGCACCGCATGCACAGTCTTTTGTTGTTTTCCTTGTGCTCGCTCAAGCAGCAGAAGGCTCGGCAGCCAAGGAGTTTCGAATTGAGGGCTCATGTGCGTCCCTGCTCCCTCGCATGCCGGTCCGGCCAGTCCACGCGTCACCCCACCTTGAGGTCCACCGCCATGACGGCGGGCGGCTGCATCCATGGCTCGCCGTCCGCCTGCATGGGCAGCTCCGCGCGGCTGGTGATGACGGCGCTGCGGCACTGGCACAGCCGAGTGGCACGAGCCAGGCCAACCTACATAGGCAGCGCGTAGGCAGAGTACCCGATTACACGCAGGGCGGTGGTCGATAGATTGATTCAGCCCAGTGATCGACACACAAAGGTGCACTTCATGGCTACCCCGTCACGCGTGCTGGCGCCTCAGGCGACGATGGTTAAGTTGCGTCAGACTGCTGCTATCTCACTCATGTGGCCTGCCGCCTTGTACAACCTACCGTCAGCTGCCCCAGCTGCACCGCGCCCGTGATCATGATGACCTCCAGCAACCCGTCGCTACTGGACTGGGGCCTGCAGCGCAGCATAAGGGACAGCATTATTGCGTCAGGTCTAAGGGAAGAGAACACATACCACAAGTTGTTGGCCTTCGAAGCCTGGTCCTGACGTGATCGGCATGTTGACTGCTAATGTGCGTAGCCCATCATCCGACGGCGCACAGTTTGCGCGTCATGATGTGATAAACTGCCATGAAACAGGTCGCACCGCAACTCACCGCTCAGCTGCCTCGCCAAGAGCCGCCTGCCTCCGAAGCGCGGTGGCGTAACTGGCGGGCCCTGACCCCGCCGATGCTGCCCCTGGCGCTCCCGCTAGCGGCGCAGACGATGCGGATGTGGCCACCGCCACCGTGGCGCCACTGGGCACGGACACGCGGTGGTGCGGCTGTGAGGACCGGCCGTCAATGGACACCCGAGCGCTGGCGTGGCCGGACGTGGTCGCCGTCGGAGCGGCAGGTGGCAGCGTGGGGCCGCCTGCAACCACCGGTGTGCTGTATTCGGGCGATGTTGCGCTGCGGTGCAAGTAGCGGCTGGCGCTGTCGGGGCTGCTGCGGACAGCGGGCGGCTCCAGTGGCTCTGTGGGCGGGACAGGCCAGCTGTTAGGTGTTGGCTGCTGGCTAGCAGGCGTTGCGCGGGACTTGAATTCATTCAAGGCCTCCGGGTGGAACCCTAAATACCCCTAACAGACACGCCCTCACCTTGACCGTGGTCTTGCTGCCTCCACACGCCGTTGCCCCACAAGTCCTGCATGCCAGAAGGCGAACCGCAAAAAAGGAATGAAACGATGCGAGCACTTCACAAGACGACCATAAATAACACTCCCGCTCGCACCGACCCCAAACGCTGCCCACCCGGCCCACACACGCACACGCACCACGCCGCCCATGTAGGAGGCGATGTTGAGCAGCAGGACGCCCTGCAGGGTTGGGTGCGTGCAGGGCCGGGTCAGCTGCTGTTCGTACCGCAGTCATATACATTCCCAAATCTCCCACAATTCTTTCCCCTGAAAGTGCACATGCCGTTACCTGGGTGTTGGGTGGGAGCGCCACTTCCACACCGTCACACACCAGCTGCATGTGGCGGGGGTGCCATGCATGTTAAATAAATGACGGGTTGGGGCACCCAGCAATTAGGCGTGAGCTCAAGCCACCCAGCCGGTTACGTGGCAGCACAAGCCATAACATGCTTACCGTCACTCGATTCGGCAAGTCCACGCAAGACCGCGCAAGTAGGTCGCGCGCCCCCACTCCCTGTGCACACGTCGTGGGACAGGCATGGGCAAACGCATGAACACCAGTACTACGCCTAGATGCTAGTTGCCTTTGAACTGACACATGGCGGCGTCCACGTTACGGCAACTACCCGCCCAAGCACCCGCCCAAGCACCCGCCCAAGCACCCGCCCAAGCACCCGCCCAAGCACCCGCCCAAGCACCCGCCCGCCCACCCACCCGCCCACCCACCCGCCCACCCACCCACTCACCCACTCACCCACCCACCCACCCACCCACCGTGTACCAGGCCTTGTTGCCCAATTGCGACTTGAACCATCCGGGGTAGCGCTCGCGCAGCTGCAGGGGACACCGTGTAAACGGGACATATACGTATCAAGCGCAGGATTGACTTGGGCTCTGGCCGCCAAGCTGCGCGGTCGCTGGCCATGCCTCGCGCGCGGGGGCTGGCCGCGACCGCTGACGAGGGCATCCCGATCAGCCGGGCCTCGTACTGTAAACCCTGCTGCAGCCATACCTGTCATCTTACCCGATGAAATTCCAGGCAGCACCACGAGTCGATTCCTATCCCAAGGTAGTTATTCCAGGTCTTGAACTGCATGTCAGACAACAGTGGAAACCGGCCAGCGCAGTGTGTGTGTGTGTGTGTGTGTGTGTGTGTGTGTGTGTGTGTGTGTTAGAGATCACAAGGGGGAGAACTATGAGAGAGAGTGTGTGTGTGCGTGTGTTTGTGTGTGCTATAGTAACAGGCGTGCGCAGAGTTTGGCCGTATCGATTCACAGACGCGGCGGTCTGTGCCAGGCTGGGGCGGGGCAAGTGAACTCCGTGCAAGTGGGTCGCTGGACTGCATCAACTCGTCATCATCGTGCATCGGACAGCCCTACCTGCGTCGGCGCTGCCTTCTTCCCGTCCGCAGGCGCACGGCGGCGGGGCAGGAATGACCGCCCTCGTTTCTGCACATTTGCGTGCATCGTAGCAGACTACAGTTACAGTACGCTTCGCCGGCACTTTCCCCAAGCAAAAGAAGCGGCCATGCATGAACCATACGCAGGCACATGTGCAGCCACCGCGCGCACTCACGGCGGCCTCGGTGGCGCTGGGCGCGATGGCCAGCTGCCAGCGGTCCAGCGCCACACTGGCCGCAGCAGCCACCTCCGCCAGCACAGCCGCCACGCCGCCGCGGGCGTCCAGCGCCGCCAGACCACCACCCCAGCCCAACACGCGGGCCAGGTCATTGCCTGCATGGAAGCACCGCAACAGCAGCAACGAGCATGACATCAACGCATCCCGCACTGTCCCGCTCCAGCGTACCGTACTGTACTACACTGCGCGCACCTGTTCCCAGGGGCAGGACCGCTACAGGCGGCGGCGGTGGCGGCTCGCGGCTGCCCAGGCCGATGCCCGCCTCCACCGCAGCCAGCTCCTCCGAAGAGTGGTGCAGAGCTCCGCCAGCCAGCGATCCGGACCCGTCCCTCGAGTGGCGATCCCGCTGCAGCGCGTCCCGGGTCCTGCTACCGCCTGCAGCCCCCACCGCCGCCGCCGCTGCTGCCGCCAGCTGCTCGGCCACGGCGTCTATCTCGCCCAGCACCCAGCCCACCTGCGCGTCCCCAGACACACCAGGAATGCGGTAGTATTGCGGTGCATTTCGGCTGCAAAAGTATGCCTTCCCGCCTGTCTACAAAGAGTATTGTATGCAGTGTCACACCCATTTGCCCTCCTCCAGCCCAGCAGCCCACTCACCGTGCCGTCGCCGCCCACCGCCAGCACTCTCAGGCCCGGCACGCCCCACCAGCAGCGCAGTGCCGGCCCCGGCGTCTCGCGGCTGAGGTCCACAACCTGCAGCGGGTGCAGTAGCTGCAGCAGCTGGCGCCGCAGCTGCTCACCCACCTGCAGCAGCGGCAGTAGCACCAAGCAGCAACGGTGGGGCACACGCGCGAATAGAATGTTGTATACTCTATTGCAAATGAGACAGGCGCGTCGCGTCTATGCATGACAGCTTAAGCTTACATGGCGGCCAATATTATCTGGGGTGCGTGTATGGGTTTTGAACACGCCGCTGCGGGGAGGACATCCATTTAACGCAGACAGCCACCGCACCCACGTGCGCGCACAGCCCCCACCTGCGGCCCGGAGCGCGGGTTGATGCACACCAGGATGGGCTTGCAGCCGGGCGGCAGCGCCCCAATGCGGAAGTTCCGCCAGCGGTCCGGCGCACCAGCGTCCGCCGGCGCCGTAAGGTGCCAAACGCCTGCATGGCTGCGGTACCACCTCTGCGCCTGCCGCAGTGCGCGGGCAAGCTGCTTCTTGCGGCTGCGTGAGTTGCCGCCGCCGCTGCCGCCAGCCGCTGGCACAGCAGGGCCCGATGCAGCTGCCCCCAAGCCCATGCCGTCAACATCCCCGGCGCCGCTGTGCGCCCCGTTGTCTTCGTGGATGAGGTGAGACGAGTGTGTCGAGTCCGCGGCGAGGTCTATCCCCACAGCCGCCCCGGCCCGGTGGGCGGTCGGTCCGCCGTCGCCTCCGCCGTTCGAGGGGCCCCGGCCGCCTCCGGGCAGCACCGGCAGTACCGCAGTGGGGGGTAGGACCATTGCGCCCAGCGCCCCCAGAGACGACTGCGGGTAGATCAGGAAGGGGAACATGAGACGGGGATGGTTCGGCCAGCTACACCAACAGGCGCGAGCGGCACTACAGGCAAGGCACACCGTACTGCACATGACCCACCTCCCTCCCTCATTTCAGGCAACGCCTTCCCCTTCCTCCCGGCGCACCTCCCTTCATCCCGCCCCCCCCCCTTCACAACCATTTGATAAACACCATCCGATGGATGGCTACCCCCCCCACCCCCACCTGCGGGTCGCAGCAGTCCAGGTGCGCCAGCCGCTCCGAGTCCCACTGCCCGCCGCCCCCAGCCGAAATGCCGGGCCCAGACCGGACGGCAACCCAGCCCAGACCGCCTGCCCCGGCCTCAAGCGCTGCTCCCGCCTGGCCCCAGATGCCTGCTGGTCCCGGAGGATGTGCGCTGAGGTACGGGCCATCGTTAAGGCCGCTACCTCCCGCCGCCAGGTGGTGGTGGTGATTGTGGCCGGCGGTCTGCAGGTGATCACTGCAGCCCCCGTGCAGCGCCATGGATTGCGCCAGCGGAGGCGCGTGTGGCGGCGGCAGGGTGTGGGCGTGGCCTAGGGTGTGGTGCTGGTGCTGGTGCTGGTGGTCGGCACTGGTACGACGGCTACCCGACCCCACCCCAGCCCCGCCCCTGCTGTTGCGGGCACGGCCGGGCGGCGAGTGTGCGGGGCTGGCACTGCCCAGTGAGTCCAGCATGCGCAGGGAGGCGGAGGAGCGGGCACCAGCGGCCAGCAGCCCCAGGCTGCCTGGGCCCCCCTCGCCGTGGCTGTGGCCCTGGCCCTGGCTCTGGCTCTGATCATGCGGCCCCAGCCCGCCGCTGTGAGTCACGTTCAGCAGCACGCGGTCCGGCACACCGCCGGGGGAAGGCAGCGGCGGCGGCTGGTGCCACGTGGCGGCGGCCTCCCACTTGGAAGCGGGGCGGGGGGACGCCTGTTGTTGTTGATGTATGTATGTATGGTTACGCGCCATGAAGGGGTGTACTCACAAGGGGGTGGCCCCATGCACAAAACGCGTCATCTGCGGCCCTTCGGGAGTACTTGGCCTAACTTCCTCTTGTCGCCCGCTCTGCCCCCTCACACAGTGCCTCACCAGTACATCGTCTGCGTCTAGCGACTGCCCCGCCAATGCCGCGCGTGTGGCGGCGGACAGGATGCCTGGGTGCAGCGCGCTCCAGCACTGCACGTGCGCGAACCGCCTGCAGGAGAGCACACAAGGTAATGAAGCATGAGTAGGCACGGCTTTGCAAATAGCAGCTGAGAAGTAGCACGCCGTTACCAGTAGTGCTTTGCCGTTAGCGTCGGCGAGACATGGCTGGCTCTTCTAGGGAGCCTCTTACGCTTGAAACCTCACCTACAGCCGCTGCAACGCCACACCGGCTCCACCGCTAGCAGCCCCACCTGGGGGGAGGGTGACAAACGCCGGCGCCTCCAGGTGAGTTCCGCTAAGATAAGCGGGCGGGAATTCGGGACTAGGCGTGCCCGGGACCGTTGTAGGCCACTCGCATCGGGCTGCACCCTTGGGAGCGTGTGACACTACTCCCCGCCCAAGGCTAGGTAGATGGGTGTAACAGGCGTTTCCGAGTAAGTATGGTATCGGCTCGGCAGGTTGGTCGGCGGTGATTAAGTTTGCAAGTTAACTCACAACCGTCCCTCACCGCACCGCACGATATGTCCTATGCTTGCTGTTCTCTCCCTTATGATTTCTAACACAGACGTGGATGCATACGGAAAGCCCCTCACTACGCAAACAGCCAGCAGTTGGCACCCAGTCGCACTGGCGCGGAGGCGCTAGGCAGGCCGCTGGCCCACGCAGGCGGGTGCGTCATAGGCACACACGTGTCCCACCTCGCAGGGCTCGCCGCAGTAAATGCACAAGCTGGGGGGCCCGTGAGAGGTCGAGGCCGCCGCCGCACCCGCGGCGGAGATCACCCCCGTGCCCGTTGCCCCCGCGGGCGCCACCCCAGCGGCGTTGTTGGCCAGCACTAGCAGCTCCGTGTCCTGCACTCACCAATGGGGGGCAACAAAGGTAGGATACATGTCCGGACCACAACTTCACACGCAGGCCAAGCAGCAACTCAGCATCAGCGCACGGTTATGTGGGATGTAAGGATATTCAAGTATGCCGGGGTCAACGTTGCAGCAACCTGCACTCGTTAGTTCCCCATACCCGGACGACTGACCGCAGGAGGCAGAATGAGGTCCAGTGTGGTGCCCGCCGGCCGCCAGTCATGAGGCAGCGGCAGCGGCAATGCCGGCGTCGATGCTGGTCCCATACCCAGCAGCAGCTCGGCGGCGGAAATGCCCGAGGATGACCTGCCGGTGCCTTCGGTCGTGCCCTTACCCCGGTCCCCGCCAGCCCCGCTCCCAGAGCCGCTGGGTGCCAGTTGGGCGGATGGCACCAGCGTCAGCAACCGGCAGTTATGCGGCACCGCCTTAAAGCAGCCGCCATGAGCTACCACTCCGCAAAGCTCGCAGCACTGCGAACAGGAAAGCGGAGCGAGGCAACAGGGTCACCACAGCCGCACAACCGAGGCAAGGATGCCGCTGGGGAAGCAATCTGCAGAACGCCGCAATGTCTAGTGCAACACGGCCCTCCCCGACCATTGCCACCTCCAGCCATCCCACCACCAGGCCTCATCCCAGCACCGACCTGCGCCTGTTCGTGGCCGCCCTGCGCGCCCACCACGGGCTGGAAGCAGGCCGCGCACACCACCGGCGAGCCGATTGAGGAGGGCGTGTACCAGCGGTGCGCGGCTGCGGGCCGGGGTGCGTGTGCACCGCCCAGCAGTGGCGCGGGCGCATGAGGCGCACTCCCTGCCCTGGGGTCTGATCCCGTGAGCAGGGCCAGACCTGGGACGCATGTCCCAGCCTCGCCCTCGTGCAGCAACGGCTGGTGCGGCTGCGGCTGCTCCGGCCCAAGCACCAGCTGCTGCTGTTGCTGCTGCTGCCACGAGGCCGAGCTGATGAGAAAGGCGCCGCTGGCATGCAGCTCCCTTAGCGCCTGTGTGGCCACTGCCACATAGCCACTGCCGCGGGCTGCAGCGTACCAGCTGCATGCGCACGCGGGTAGAGGCAGTGGGCATCGAGCCGGGTCGTGAACTGTACACGCTGCACCACCCACGCGGTTGATTTCCTGTAAGCCCCGCAGTCCAGCCACTTACCGAAACAGCTTGACCAAAACGTTTCGTGTCACAATTAGGAGAAAGAGAGCCAGGAGCCCGAGCAACCCCAGGACTGCTCCGGGCCGGGGCTTGACGCGGCAAAAGATTGCCGCGAGTGCTCCCCCCCTCCAAGAGATAGCCCCGGCCGCTCCTCCCCACCACGCGGCCAGCGCGGAGGCATAGCGGTCCGCGGATCCCCCGGGTGTACAGTCTAGCGGGTCGGTGAGGAAGACGACCAGGTAGCTGAGCTGGTCGGTGGTCAGGGAGAAAGGCGCCATCCCCTGCCCTCAGGACCGCGCGGAACTGTCAAGTAAGCGCGTCACGTTCTGTCACCGCCAATTCTACGCAGCATGCTTTTAATCATTTCCACCATCCTAGCTAAATTTTGCTGCTGTGCAGTCAATGAAACGGAAGCCGGAATGTGAGGAGAAATATGGCAAGCTGTGCACGAAAGCAGTTCAAGCACTATGGCATTATTCAAGACTCACTTGCTGTGTACACTTGACGGCCAGCCCTAGCGAGCGTTGTCCTGGCGCTGCATTGGTCCCCGTTCTGGATCCCCGAGCTGCACTCCACGCCAGTCGCGAAAGCCTCAATTTGCCGTTTACTTTGTTACCCACGGCTGCTGTATCACACCGTCGAGGCACGGCTGCTAAGCGCAAAGCCGCAATCGCACGTTTCAAGAAGCTTTCGCTGCCTATTTACCCTTGCCCTGCGAAACCGCTGCTCCAAGCAGCCTTTCATATAACACACGTATATTCATCATCTCCATGAGCTTTTGAACCACGCACCGACCGACAGCCGCGGAAACAAGTCGAAATGGCGGGTAAGTCAGAATGCGCCGTTCAAGCACAACCACAAGCCCACTGGACCCGTACCACTGCAGACACGGCAAAGAAGCAACGCGTGGACCAGGCGGGCTCAGGTGCGCAGGGGTCGGCCAAGACATGCTCTGCCACTCAGTGCTTTTCGGCTCATCGGGTCCCCTCTAACACACGTCCTATTTTACGTTATTGCGAAGCAGGTGTCCCAGGCATTAGCGTGCAGGAGGCGATGCCAACGTATTACGGTGCGTGCGCGCATACTACCATGTCATGTGTGGGGTCGCGTGTCAACCTGGTCGCAGGTCAGGCCTTACACGTCGAACGCTGACCGTCGCTTGTGATTGCAACCTGCAGCCAAGCTTTTCCCAACGCAGCATATGGTGAAATGGTTGGCCTACGGGAACGGTGAGCCGTCGCGTAGTGGGGTCTGCGCTTGCGGCAGGGATGCAGGTGGCACGCAGGTCCGGTACCAAACTAACGCAATCCTCTGCTCCGGATTCCGCCTGGAACCTCAGACAGCAAACATGCTCAGGCCGATTCGCACTTCTTCAACCGCCGCGAGTTCTGCTTCACACTTCAAGGCGACATCTTCGTGCGCTACCAGGCATTCAAAGTAGGCGTAGGGCTGTGTCGTGCACCTGAAGTCCCTGATGCAGGTCAGCACTTCCGTTGCGCAGGAGTGTACCTTGTGTCTGTCCTTGAACAGCAAGCAATGGCCTCCTAAAGCCGCGGGGTTAAGTGTGCCCGCCTGCGCCCTCGCTCCTCTGCGCATGCAGGACGGCGCGGCGCTGCAGGAGGCCATCATGCGGCGCTGCCCCGACAAGATCGACATCGGGCCCGTGTACAGCGCCAACCCCATGGACCGACACAAGTTCGGGGGTGAGGCGGCCCTTTGGGGGGATGTTTGCGGCCCTTTGGCGGGGGCCGGGGGGGGCCGAAGAGGCAGCGGCATTCCATAAAGGCACTGGCTCGGGCTGCAGTGACGCTGGTTGATGTGGCATGGATGTCCAGCATCGTCTACCCACGCCGCCTTCGTGTGGCTTCTTGTCCTGAACCCGGAACTCCCCGCGCTGTGATGCCCGGTGTGGCTGCAGCCGCCTTCCATCCTGTGGAACGCGAACTGGTGTTTGACATTGACTTGACCGACTACGACGACGTGCGCACCTGCGGCAGCGGCGGCCATATCTGCGCCAAGTGCTGGCCGCTCATGTCGGTGGCAGTCAAGGTACGGGCGGGGAGGGGGGCGGGTGACAAACGCGGTGGCGGCAAGGACAGCAAGGGAGAAGAGCTACATGGGAAGTCGCAATGACAGGACATGAGCCAGCTGGGCGACAAGGTATTGCATCCGCGCTGACTGCGTTTCCTTTAATTATTCGCGACAGATCATTGACAAGGGCCTGCGGGAGGAATTCGGCTTCAAGCACATTCTGTGGGTGTACTCGGGCCGCCGTGGTATCCACTGCTGGGTGTGCGACCCCAGGTACAGCGGGCTGCGGGATGGGGCGCGAGAGGGGGAAGAGAGTATGAACACAGCAAGGGGTTTGTGGTATGCTGCTCCAGCTGCAACTTGCCCCGCGGTTTGTCCGCGCGCTGCTGCGTGCGATGCCTCCTGCTCTTACCCTGCCCTCCCGACTTTACGCCATCCGGCTCCGGTGGTTCCGCCCTGTGGCTGACAGCGCGCGGCAACTGACTGACGAGCAGCGCTCCGCCGTGGCGTCCTGGTTCGCGGTTTACAAGGGGCACGAGGAGGGCAAGGCGCGGGTTGCGCTGCTGGGAGGCACCATGCACCCGGCCGTGGAGCGGGCAGCAGGCATCCTGCGGAGCGCGTGGGAGCAGGTGCGCGCGTGCCGGGCTGCGGGGTTGCGCATGCTAGGTGTGCGCGTTGTGCACCTGTTCTGCTTGCGAAGTCGGTGTGTGCGGGCAACTTGCGGCTGCCTCCTTTTCGCCTGCCTACCCGCCAGACGTTACTGCCTGCTCAGCGACTGCTGGAGGACGGGCCGCAGTGCGAGGCGCTACTGCGCTACCTCCCGGAGGAGGGACTGGTGGAGACCGTGCGCAAGAAGTGGACAGGTGGGCTGTCGGGGGCGACGAGCAGTGCTGACGAGGCCCCGAGCTGTGTCAGACATAGGCTCGGCACTGGTCTGCGCGGCAGAAGGCACACGTGTCGGGCGTCTTACAAGAACACAGCTGTCTGCAGTCCCGCTACAGCAGACCTTTGACACAAGTATTTTTTTACCTCCTGCCACATTCCGCCCCACAGAAGCGAGCCGCTCTCGCAACGCGGGTAACACGGACGTTAACGTGGTACGGTGGCGCGCGCTGGAGGAGGCGGTGGCCGAGCGGGTGAGCTGCGACGGGAAGCGATTCGGGGTATCGGGGCTTGGGCCAGGCGGTAGCAAGCGGCCGTACAGTGGCCATGCCTACTGAAGCGTGCGGGTCATACCCTGCGGCTACCCGGTGGCATCTGCCTCCGCTGTTGCACCCCCTGTTGCATCCGCTGTTGCCTCCGCTGTTGCCGACCGCATTGGTCCTTTCCATCCTCCCGGCTCGGCTACAGGTGCGTGAGGAGCGGTCCAAGAAGGGCGGGCTCAACTACAAGGTGCTGGGGCCGCTGGAGCGCTGCGTGGACGAGATCATCATGGCACACGCCTACCCGCGGCTGGACATGGAGGTGTCCAAGAAGATGAACCACTTGCTCAAGGTGCGGGCTGCGGGTTAAGAATGGTGGGGCTGGGGTTGCGGGCGAAACACATGGCGACAGAAGCGTACTGCTGTTCTTGGTGCTCCTGACTGCAACCGTATTGCTGCTTCCCTGTATGCCCACCTGCGCACGCAGGCGCCATTCTGCGTGCATCCGAAGACGGGCAAGGTGTGTGTGCCACTGGATCCGAAGGCCGTGGACGCCTTCGACCCGGTGGACGGAGTGCCCACGGTCACCTCGCTGCTGGGAGAGCTGGCGGCGGCCAAGGAGGCGGCGGAGGGAGGCAAGGTACGTTGAAGGCAAAGGGGTCTAGGCTTTGTACTGAAAAACAAAGCTGGCATTGCCTACCTCGGACGTACGCAAGTACTGTTTCGATGCCGTTTGAAACCTTGTCTGATGTATGCCGATTCCGCCACCCTCGCAGCCCAACCCGGAGGCATGGCGGGATACGGCCATGGCGGACGCGGTGTCGGTTTTCGAGTCTTGCCTGCTGGACGGACTGGCGGCTAGCAATAAGGAGGAGCTCACCGGCCGAACGCGGGTGGCGGTGGCGGTGGGCCAGATGAACGTGGACTTCTGAAGGGGTTGGGAAGGCGCGGCGGGGCACGGGTGCAGCGCAAGGTGTGACGCAGCGGTGGTGCCTACAATAATAAGGTTCAGCTGTGGGTTGTACCGCGCACTCGCGGGGCAACTGGGCTTTTGGTCGCAGATAACATCACGCAGCATCCTGCGGAAGTGCACTTTCCAGTCGGCCTGACACGTATGGACACGCACGTGTAAGGCGGCAAGCAATGTACGAATGCGGTCTCGCATGCCTGGGGTTGAAGTCGTGCTGTTGTTGGTCCATAGTGAAGGCAGGAGCAAGGCTTGCTACCATGTGTAATCGTGGCGGGAGCCTGGCTGGCTGCCGGGAGCCTTGCATCCATGTAACGATAACTTGTGGCGGTTCGCACGCAAAAGCCTACCCAACTTCCATGGAAGGGTCCGGAACATACACCATGTTGGTTGCCCCCGCTTCAGTACATTCCGGCACAAACGGTCACACTTTGGGATTGCGCAATTCTCAAAAGCCGCAAACGCAAGAAGTATAGGCCGCGAAGGCGGGTGCGCAAACGGCCGCATGTGAGTGTGGCCTTGCGAGCAAATGACATGGCTGGGGGTGACACGACCTGGGCTGGGGGTGACACAACATTACGACAAGCATCCACGCAGGGGGGGTAGTTCATTCCAGAAACCAGAAGCAAAACGACCAGGGGGGGGTAGGATCTTCCGAAACATACCCCATGGTCCAAAATGAAAGAGCTTAACGAGAGCGTTCAGAATCCGCTTTCAAACCTGAAAACGGTTTTCTGGGTGCAAAGATATGTGGCCTCAAAGTTGGGGGACGGACCCACCCCCCCAGGCGTGCCCCCCAGGGGTCCCCACGGTTTTGCGGGCGGATTTGCTAGAATTCGTCTTTGGGCCTCAAACGCTGCCAAATGCACACAGAAGCTATTCACAAGTAATGAGAAAGGTATATAAGGCCCGGGGGCAGGTGTCTGCGTCGCCAGGCATGGGCTGACGTGCGTCTTCAGCTGTGGGTCGTGACATGTCATCGTGACATGTCTCCGGCATGCCACACCCAGCACCCTCCAGGACAGCGCAAAACGCATCCAAGGACGCCACAAGCCCAGGTTTTAGTTGCACGAGGTTACACATGCATTTTGGTGGCCAGTTCTGGGTGCGCCCGGTCACCCCTGGTCAGACGCATTGAAGCATTGAAGTCCCGGCCTGACCCAAACACGGGGCGGTGTCCCGGTAAACTACACAGCGCAATAGAGCTCACTGAAAGAAGTGTATTGACACCAACCCGACCAAAAACGGACGAGCTTCAAGGGCTGTACGACAGGGGGGGGGGGGTCCCCGGAGATTCTGCGGCATGGGGTCTGGAGGTTTTGTTTCTAACCCCCCCCTTGATCCACGCCGCCTATGACGACTACTATCTATCTACTACTTACTGCTACTGCGAATTGCGATCTGTGTGCTGTGGCAAATATGCGCCTCATTCTGTGCTGAGGAGGCCGCCCAGGCGGCGCAGCTGGGTCGATGGCAGTGGCGGGTGATGGTCTTGTATAGTTGCAGCAGGGTGGGGGTAGGAAAGTAAATGCCGTACACCATGCCACGAAATCGCCCGGGACGCCCCTTGGGGGGACGACCGACCCCCTCACGGACAAAAACCTCCTGTAGAGGGGTTTATACCCTTCCAAGTCATGCGAACTTGGTGCCAATCGACTCCTCTCATCGAGCTCTATCTTTCCATGCCAATCTTGAGCATGCGCCGTGACCTTGACCCGGCCGGGATATCATCCATTGGAATCCCCGGGCCCACCCCACGACGCCCCCCCACCACATTCCACGCTCAAGCATGCTAATAAAGGTAGAATACATCATAAACCGTTGCTGAGCACGTGTCCGTGCCTGCCATGCCTGTCAGTTCTGCCTTTCTGTGCCAACGTGCCGAGGCGGGGACAGGCGGGGCAGGGCGGGGACATGTCCCTGCCAGAGCACACAGGCGGCCCTCCTGTCGCTGTACAGCCGTTGAAAGTTGCTTGGTATGCTTATGTGAGCTGCATGACACTGCGTTTGGGCGCTGAAGCCGCCTGTGGGGCCCCTCCCGAAATCCGCCAGGTCAGGCTCCCGAAACCCGGACGACCCCAGGGACCGACGACCGACCCCGCAACTTTGCGCCCCCCAGAACTTCCTCACCAGACACCTTCTAAGGAAAACGAAAGCACGTGCATGATTATTTCGTTGAGCTCTATAATATTCGGGGCATGGTGTAAAATTTTGACTTTCTTCCCCCCCTGGTTGCAGCAGCATGACGGGTATGGAGAACAGGAAGTGTCCTCACCCCGCTGTCACATTGTTCGCGTGCGAGGACGCGGCTTGGCAAGCACCACCGGCACCACGGGTGGCCTACCGTGGGGACACTGGTCGCACCCGTGGAGGGCACTGTAACGAGCAACACAGGCGCACAGAACGACGCGCAAAAGAAAGTGGATGTCTTTGTTCCACGGCATCACGAATCTGCTCGTAGGTCTGCTAACCTAGCCTGCTTGCAGCTGCTGAGTTTGCAGTGCCGGCGTAAGACAGGCACAGAGGCGCAACATGATGCACGATGAGCCTCAGACATACGTTCAACCTAATCACTGTTCCATTGCTTTCCATATCCACCGGCATTAACAAGTGCCTGGGGCACAAGCGTATGCTACTCCGCGCGCCTATGTTTGATGCCAAGTATGCCAACCGCCCGTCATCTCTTAAACATTCCCGAATTCCTGTCTGCCATATTGGATTGCCAGGAGCAACTGCTTACTCCGTCATGGTGACGGTGGAATAGAACTCGGGGGCGGGCGGAGCCTCCAGCATTTCCATAGTGGTAGGGCGCTTGTTGCCACCCTGGGCAGACTGGCCGTGGCCACCGCTGCCGTGGCCGTGACCATGGCCACCGCTGCTGCTGCTGCTGCTGCTGCTGCTGCCGTGGGAGGCGGCGAAGGCGCTGCTCTTGGTCCAGGCCTCAAACGCCTCCTTGGACTCCCACGTGGACTTAGGTGGGCGGTGGGCAGAGAGGGAGACAGGGTTTGGCGGCGGGTTGCATGAGATAGGCTATCCACATGCACCATGCGAGTTCTGCTTGGAAGCTTTCGCTACACTGACGCCCATGCCCGACACCTGAAGTGCAAATACGCCGCAAAACCCCAGACGCTGCGCAAAAACGCAAATAATGTGGATCCCCTGCCAATTGAGGCACTGAGCACCCCTCACCTGGGACACATACTTTCCCGGGATGTTGTCACACTTCAGCATAGAGAAGCGCACGAACCCGGGCATGGACTTGAGGCGGCTCTCACGAGACTTCCAGACCTCCTCGAAGTCCTTGCCGGACTCCGGCTTCACCTGTACAAGGGATGGGATGCAGGCGGCTTGGACAAACGAGGGCAAGGACAGGATGAAGCTTGGGGTGAAGCGGGCGGGCATGTGGTTCCAAGGTGTTAACAAGATATGATCCGGGTACATACCTTGAACACGTTCATCGCGATGTAGTAGCTCTTCTGGGCGGTCGCATCCTGAGGGTCACGCACGTACAAGGCAAGAACCGAGTTGCATCATGCTCGGCGTGGCGGTCCGTGATGATGCGCAGGAACCTGAACGCAACCTTGGCCCATGGGCGTGTTTCTCCGGCGTGGCGCGGCGTGGCGTGGCGGCCAGGCTCACGGCTGCCAGTGGTCACGGCTGCCAGTGGTCACGCTTGGTGTACCACGGACGCCACACACAGGTGATGGTCGACACAAGACCGCGCTCGCCCCCAGGACCCAATACAAACATTTTATTCTCACATGCGCAGAAGAGCGAGCGACCAGGGCCGACGCGCGGCTGTGCGGCGCGGTCGCGCGAATGACGGAGGTCTGCTTGCACAGCATTCGTGCAGCAGAGATGGGCAGAGTCTTTCTGAGTCAGTAAGAGATATTATTTAGAGTCTACAATGTCGACTGTAGAATATAGGATCGGCCTCGGTCAGCTCTCATGCATTCATTGTATCGTTGCTGGATCGTGGGCCCCCCTTTGTTCACAGCGAATATCATTTTCATGCATGCAATTTCTTATGAACTTGTTGTTCTACGCCTGAATCGCAGGACAAAGGTTTGTCCCTTCAACTCCCGCCATAATAATGCTCTCTCATTTGCGACTGCCAACTCTCCAAAATTGGAATGTTCCTTAGGCTCACTTAAACCACAGAAGCGGTAGCGGAGCATGGATTCGCCTCCTGACAGATTGTGGCAGCTGCTGCACCTGCGTGTGAGGGATGCGAACGAAACAGGCTGTAGCGAAGGAATTCACGGCAAGTGGAGGCCCCAGGGCGCCATGCAGAACAGCCTGGGTGGCGGCCGGTGGCGCCAGGGGCTGCGTGGGCGGGGCGGCAGGGCGCTCAGCCTGGTGGCTGCATTGCTCACGTCCCGCTCGCGCCTGGGCTCAGCGGCCGTGCCGCTGCCGCCTCACCATCCAGTGGCGCGGGGGCCCACTGCGCATGGCGGCAATGGCGCTGTCAGAATCTTGGGTGGTGGGCCGGGAGTTGCACACGCAGAGCATCAATCCGCTCTGGCGTTTGGACTGACAAGACTGGCAAGAGGAGTCCATTATCTAAACCTGGCCCCGAGCGGAACGTCGACTTGTGGCCAGCCCTACAGTTCGCAGCAGCAGCAGCAGCAGCAGCAGCAGCAGCAGCAGCAGCAACAACAGCAGCAGCACCAATCACACACCTACAGCACTTCAGCACGCATATCGCGGCAGCGTATCGGACAGAGTACCGCAAGCGACGGCGGTCGGAACTTGGAAAAGGGCCGAGCGGGCTCACCCGCACGGCCTTCAGCTGGTCAGGAGCCCGGCTCAGCGGCGGCCAAGTCGCACAGCCCTGAGGCTCCTCCCCCACCGCCGCCGCCCCCCTCGGAGCCCGCTCCTCTGCATCACACCGGCCTCAACAGCGAGCAGCTGGCGGCGGTGAAGGATGTGTCGGCGGACCTGGTGTCTGTCAGCGCGGGGCCGGGCAGCGGCAAGACACGCACACTCGTGGCGCGGGTGCTTGAGCTGGTCCAGGTGGGGCAGCAGTGGGGGCGCGCGGGCCAGCAGTCCGGGGGTTGGAGTTGGGCGTCGTATGCGACTAGGACAATGTTTGCATGCGGTTACTTTGGTTGGCCCATCGCTTCTCGATCCTTTACTGAATTACGGTGCCTCACAGGTTCACGGCGTCGGCCCCAAGCAGATCGCCGTCCTTACATTCACGCGCAAGGTATGTTTACTGCCTTTACGGTGTGGTTTGGGATTTTGGCTACAGATGGTAATCACCTGGCGGCCTGGCCTGGACTCAACTGAACTGGACTGGATTGCACGGACAGGCTGCGGATGAGCTGCGCAAGCGGCTGCGTGATGCTCTTGGCGCTGCTGGAGCGGAGGAGGTGGTGCTTGGGACCTTCCACTCGCTCAGTGCGCGGCTGCTCAGGTGGGCAGAGTTCCGAGGGGTCGCTGGCACGTGCAGCAGTGGTTGCCGCCGATGCGCACATTGCATCTTGCGAGCGGCGACGTGGCGAGGCTCTTTGGAACGATGAACGCGCGCAACGGGAGGAGTTCTGGATGCAGGGTGTGCTAAAAGGCTCTTGGCGTTCTTCAGGCCCATTTAGCCAGGTGGACAGTAAAGTATCAGCGCATGACCACGCCTTTTTCCCCATCCTGGTCCCCGCAGGCAGCACTTCCAGCTGGTGGACCGGGGCGAGGGTGCGACGGGCGGATCACGACTGGCGGGTCTGCGCAAGGACTTCAGGGTGCTCGAGGTGCGGCTGGGTTGGGGATGCCGAGGAGCCGTATATACTTAGCAGCCAGCCGCTAGTCGCCTGTCGCCCAGGTCGCAATAACAATCATGCGAGGCTACTTGATCTGGGTAAGGCTGCCAGCAGCGAGCATGACAGGATAAGGAACGCCTGCTTGCTTGTCAGACCGGGACTACATGGATGATGATGATGGTGAAAGTGGGCACCCCATCTGCTCTGGCGTGTACGTTACCTGTGACACGCCACCGCAGGAGGACGAACGGTCTGCCCTCATCATCCGCTGCCTGCGCGAGTCCGAGAAAGCTCTAGGCATGCGGCATGACCGCAGCCGCGTACGGCGCTTCAAGGTACATGTGCTACTGATGCATGCGCACTGCTCCTGGCCCCGCAACGACTGCAGCGCTAACACTGCGATATACTGGATACACCCAAGTGCCTGCCTTCGTGATACCGCTTCTGCTCTAATCCTGCCTCCCTCTCTCTCTTTGCACTCCCGCCTCCCTCGCTCTCTTGCCAAACCGCTCTACTACTGTGCTGCAGGAGCTGGTATCGTACGTGAAGAACCGCACCCAGACCACACAGGGCCTGGCGCCGCAGCAGCTGCTGGCGGTGCTGGACGAGTTATGGCCGCACCACAGCGGGCTGGCGGACATGGTGGCCGCGCACGTCACCGCGCACGGGCCTCTGCTGGCCTCGGCAGCACCGCCGCCTTCGTCCTCGCCGTCAGCGCCTCCAGACCCAGCGCCGCGCGGCGGACCAGGAGCAGGTGCCCCCAGCGCCGCCCCTGGCCGCAGCGAGCTGCAACTGTTCCTGGCCTGCCTGCACGCCTATGACGGCGCGCTGGCCGGCCACGGCGCCGCCGACTACGACGACTTGGTGGGGCTGGCCGTGGCACTGATGCAGCAGCCCGCAGCCATGAGGGCGGCTGCCGCCAGCTTCAGGTGTGTCGGTGTGGCATGGCTAGAGGGAGTAGCTTGCGGGTGTTGCATATACTTGCTTGTGCCACTGGCTCACATGAGACGTGCAGCGCTAATGCCCGTGCTCCCTTGTCCCGGTGGCCCTCACATGGGTGCAGGCACATCTTGGTGGACGAGTTCCAGGTGGGTCGGGGCTCACACGGACATAGATATGGATGGCCCTGTGCGTGACCGGTGGCTGCACGTGCTCGCCCGCTGGATCGGCCTCGCTGCGCTGCATTGCGGGCGGCGCTGCGCAGGCAGGACTGGGTGGATCTGTGCTTGTGCTAGGTGTGAAGTGACCCGCGGGTGCTACTCAGGGCGCTTCTTAGGGTACTACTACTGTTGTGATAGGTAGAAATTTCGAATAATTTTGATAGGCTGCCTTGCTGCATTTGCAATGCACTGCGAGGAATAAAAGGAACGAGCTGCGGTGGGTCGGGTCGCTACTTGACCCTCCCCAGACCCCCACCCCACCGCCCGCACCTGCACACCCTGCGCGCTATGTGTAAACAGAGGGGGCCCGGCCTGATCAGCATGTAACACACATGGACCTGGGTGGACCTGAATTGCACTGAGTTGCACTGCCACCACGACGCTTACCTGTTTCCTACTTGTCTTGTCCCTGTCCCCTGTCCGGCCTCACCCGAACCCCCAGGACACCAACCTGCCCCAGTACGCCCTGGTGCAGTTGCTGCGGTCAGCAGGCGCCAGTTTGTTTGTGGTGGGCGATGCCAACCAGTCCATCTACACCTGGCGGGGGGCACTGCCGGACATGGTCTCAGCCGCCGCAGCAGCTGCTGGGGGCGGGGGGCAGTCCTCGACAGGCCCCGGCGGCCGCCCTGACCTTTCCACGGGCAGGCTGGACGTGCAGGGCGCCCTTGTGGGGCCTGGAGCCCCGGACGACACGGTGGCCAGCCCTGCTGCCCTGCAACCTTCAGTTGCTGCCACTGCTAGTAGGTCTCATGCCGGGCACTCCCACCCACATTCCCCACCTGCGCCCGGTCACGAGCCGGGCATGCCTGCCAGCGCTCCTGCTGCTAGCGCGCTGTATCTTCGCCGCAACCACCGGTGAGTCGGCCGGGACTGGCAACCTGAAGGTATTGGCGGCGGCGGTGATGGGGGTGGTGATGGGCCCAGCTTTTAGGCGATCTGCAACCCGTGTGCGTATGGTACGCCTCTTGCACCACATCAACGCCACTCCCATGGCGCCGTGCCACGCGCACGCACGCACGCACTCACCAGGTCGCTGCCGCACATTGTGGCTGTGGCGGAGCGGCTCATAAACCAGCAGCAGGACCTGCACAGCGCCGCGGGCCTGGAGCCCACCCGCCTGGAGTTCGTGCGCCCGCCGCAGCCTGGCGCGGCAGTAGCGGTGGTGACGACAGACAGTGCCCGGGATGAGGCACGCTGGGTGGTGCGCCAAATCCAGGCCATCACTGGCCATGTGCAGGGAGGCGCGACAGCAGGCGCTTGCGCAGCTGATGGGCCAACAGGCCCGCCCTCTGCACCTGTGTTCGGGCTTGGGGATGTGGCGATTCTCTTTCGAGTGAACCGACAGGTGGGGTTTTAGAGTTGAGGTCCCGCCGATTGCTGAGTCGGGTCTGGTCGCAAGCAGGTCCAAGCTGCCGCGGTAGGCATGCGGAAGCGGCTTCTCATATCCCTTCCGCGCATTCACGAACCCTGTCTTACCCGTACACATCCACGTGCGCACACCCACCGTGATGACAATGCACAATCACAATTGCTGGTCCTCCCCTGCCCCGTACTTCCGCCCCCCTCAGGCCCGCTACCTGGAGGAGGCGCTGCAGGAGGCGGGGCTGCCCTACTGCCTGCCCAAGAGCCAGCCGTTCTGGGCGGGCGAGCAGGTGAGGTAACATGTATGGGGCGCAATACAGAGCACGTTGGTGTGGTGCGGGGGCTGTAAGGGCCAGCTCACGCTGAACCAGCCCAACTACACAAGCAAAGCACACGTAGCGGCCACAGGTGCCACGCAGTGTTACTCGTGGGCGGTGGAAGAATGCAGTGGAGTGGCCGAGCAAGATGCACCGTCGACCAGAATTGCCGCCTGCGCGTGGGTGTGCACGCGACAGCACAAGCTGACGGCGCATCGCAGCGGCTATTAGACGTATTCTTATGAACGGGGGGGGGGGGTAGCCATCCATGGATGGTGGGCGGGTGTTTCCATCCCAATACCTCATACGGAGGAAACGACTGGCCAGGCGCGCAGTGAGCGTTGGGCTGCACCATGCGGGGATGACAAGCAAAGAACACCGTTACATTTGCGCCAGTCCTAGCCGGTCCAAGCCAGTCCACAGCAGTCCCCTGCATTTATGACAACCCTCCCGTTCAACCACACGGCTCTGTCTCGAACGCCGCCGCTGACCACAATCCCATTCCCACCGCTGCCTGCCGTTCCCAGGTCCGTGATGTGGCAGCCTTCCTGCACTTAGCCGCGCGGCCGCTGGAGGTGACGGGCGCCATGGCCGCCAGCCTACTCACACGGCCCGCCCGTGGGGTGCCAGGAGGTGCGCAGCCGGCTGGGGCAGTGCGAGTTGAGTTACGGTAAACCGGGGGAATGCATGCCCGAGTTTTCTACCGCCGATGGTGCATGGATCTCACTGCCTATTTCTGCCACCGGCTACACCTCCTGCCCCTACCCGCTCAGGCAGCTCGGTGCTATCACGACTGCGGCGGCCATCCGTGCGGCTCGGTCCAACTGTCACGTCCGCGACCATGGGCCGCTTGCTGTTTGGAGATATGGTGGTGCTGCGGGAGCCGGGGCAGACCCAGAAAGACCACGTGGCGCAAGCAAGCCATGCCGTCAGCGGCGACCGAATGGAGGCCAGCGGGAGATCCTTGCTGCTGCGCTACCCCCAGTCTGACGTGACCGCAGCTGGGTCTCCAGGCGCCGAGGCCTCGGCTGCTGTGCTGGTGGACCCTGCAGCGCCGCCGTCTGCCCTTGCCCAGGCGGTGGCGGACGCCATGCAGCTGCTCGTGCCGCCGCCTTCAGAGCAGCAGGAGCGCTGGCGAGTGCAGACGGAGGCGCGGCAGGGCGCAGAGGCGGGGTCGGATTTGTCTGGACGCAGTGGCGGAGGCGGGGGCACGCATACTCGCGACTCGGGCGGCAGCGGCAGCGGCAGCGGCAGCGGCAGCGGCAGCGGCGGCAGCGGCGGTGGCAAGGCGGGGGGCGCTTCATCTTACGCGCATGGGACCAGCAGTCCCGCCAGCCCGCCAGATGTGATGGCTGCGCCCCCTTCTGCTGCTCCGCCCCGCTACATGCCGCTGCCCGCCTCTGCGCTGCGCCGCAAGCTGGCCTTCACGGATCTGGACGCAGACGACCCGCCCTGGATGGTGCGTGAGGAAGGGCAGCAGGCGAGCGCGTAGCGACCGAGGTGTGCGAGAAGCTGTGGAGATGCTAGATTAGATGGGTGAATGCTAACACAGTTCGAACTCTAAACTAGCTATCCACTCATGGGTGGCTCGATTGCATCGTACAGCTTCATCCTTAGGGAGCATACCGACTTCGGCCCCTGTGTCGGCCCTACCTCTCGACTGCAGCTGGTTGTGGACAATGAGGCGTTTCCCGCTCCGCTAGCGCCGCCGCTGCCGGACGAGGTGTGCCAGGCGCTGGGCATCCGGCCAGGCGACGCCGAGCATGACGGCATCACGTACGTGCCCGGGATATGGCAGCTGCTGCCCTGTTTGCACCAGCAACTCCCCGCCCGGCCTCGTCAAAGTACTCATGCGCTCTGTACCAGATAGAATCCGCTTGCTGCTCATGTCGGTCTCAACATCCGCTACCCTCTTCTCGGCTCTCACATCCGTTTAAGTCCTGCTGCTCCCGCACCGCTGGCCGGGCGTCCCGCTGCCCCGCTCCCCCGGATGTGTGTGCCTCCCTACCTGCCTGCCTCCCTACCTGCCTACCTGTCTTCCCTGTGCGGTGCGGGCCGCAGCTTCCTGCGCGACCTGGTGGTGCTGCTGCAGGTGGCGCCGCACCTGGGGTACACACCCGAGGTGAGGGGGGGGGGGTTCGCGTGGGACGTGTAGGGAGATAGGAGGATGGACGCCGGGTATGCAATTGCAGAAGCGTTGCGTTTTGGCGGATTGGAACCGACCACAGCAGGCGTGCACCAGATCATGGCAGGCCGTAACAGTGCAAGAGCGCGGCTTACTGACCACCATGTATGCCTTCTCCTTCCGCAGGAGCTGGTCGACGCCATTGTGCGCGCCACTGGGTATGAGACGTGGCTGGAGCTGGAGCAGGGCGACCGCCGTGACCTCAGTGAGTAGTGGCACAGGGTAATGGCTGCTGCTACGGGCGCGTGTGTATGTCAAGTGGTGACATGCTGCACGCGTGTGGGCGTGGCCGCACGGGCACGTTGATAGTTTCATTACAGGCACTGTGAAGTACGCGGCGCCTCCTGCTTGGGTGCTGTAACGCAGGCACGGAGGTGGGCCGCCTTGCTGAACTGCGGCAGGCGGCCGAGCAGTACGGCTGGGACTACCGCGCGGCAGTCGTTGCGGCTGCAGCAGAGACTGGGTCCACAGCAGGCGCGAAAGCTGCGAGTGAAGCAGCCGCCGCTGCAGCAGGCGCTGCAGCAGGCGCGGTGCCGACGGTAGCTGAGTTCTCCGACCATGTCCGGCAGCTGGTTGAGGCCGCGGCGCAGTCAGGCAGTGGAGGCAGCAGTCAGGACGGCGCACACAGCGGCACGCCACCCAAAGGCACCGGCGCCAAGGTAAGGGACATACCTTTCTCTCGCATGGATGCTCCGCCTGATGCCATGCTGGAATTATGACATGTTCATGCTCCCGTATGCAGGGCTCCAGGGCGCCTAGCATGCGCACGGATGCAGCAGGCCACAAGAAGCAGCGGGGTCCTGCCGCGGCAGCGGCCGCGGCTGTTGGGGCGTCAGACGCAGCAGGTGCCGGCGGTGACTCTGTGCGGCTGCTGACGCTGCACGGCTCCAAGGGCCTGGAGTTCCCGATTGTGTTCCTGACCGGCTGTGAGGATGGCCTACTGCCGCACTCTGCCAGCCGCAATCACCCCGTCCAGCATCATGAGGAGCGGCGGCTACTGTTCGTTGGTAAGCGCTATCTCGTACAGTGTTTGTAGGTGGTTATTGCCATGAAGCCGCTTGGAAGTCATGGCATGCCCTACCTATATGTTTTATAGCAAGCTCTGTCTGCCTTTGGTAGATTGGGTTCATTCCTGGTGTATCAACAATACCTGCCTGCCTGCCTGCCTGCCTGCCTGCCTGCCTGCCTGCCTGCCTGCCTGCCTGCCTGCCTGCCTGCCTGCCTGCCTGCCTGCCTGCCTGCCTGCCTGCCTGCCTGCCTGCCTGCCTGCCTGCCTGCCTGCCTGCCTGCCTGCCTGCCTGCCTGCCTGCCTGCCTGCCTGCCTGCCTGCCTGCCTGCCTGCCTGCCTGCCTGCCTGCCTGCCTGCCTGCCTGCCTGCCTGCCTGCCTGCCTGCCTGCCTGCCTGCCTGCCTAGGCATTACTCGCGCCATGGATCAGCTGTACCTCACGTGGGCGGCCACGCGTGCGGCGCACCGTCACCGTCTGCTCCTAAGCCGCACCGCTGAGCACGGGCATGTGGGGCCAGGCACACGGCGGGCCGCACATGAGCGCATGCCGCACATGTCCCCGTTTGTGACGAGACTGCTGCAGGTGAATGGTCGTGTTGGATTCTTCCTCCCAAGGCTGGCAGCCTTAGGGTTGGAAAATGGGTCACAATACAATACAGAGAAACAGTGGCACGTTTGCATGTGACATGTACATGAACGGTCCCAATAAGGGGTATGGCTGCCTCACACGCACTCATGCAGGAGCTCCATGCGGAAGGCCTCGTGGTGGAGGCTGCCCCGCGGCCAGACGGTGTTGTTGGTGTACCACCTGCTCAAGCTGCAGTTGTTGCTGCAACAGCGGCCAGCCCGGTCACACCAGCAGGGTCCCAACCGCCGCCGGCACCACTGATGGCCTACTATGATGTGACCAAGGCACGCAACATCCCGCTGGCGTCGCTCGTGATGAAGCGGTAAAGGTTCATGGTCATGGAAGCCTAGCCACTTGACACGCAGACCAGGTTGCTGCCTTGGGCTGTCCAGGCAAGGGGGGGGGGGGCTGTTGAGGGGTATTCAAGGCTGCTAAAGGTTGCAAGAAGGTTCACCAGGGTAATGCAACCTGTCTATGCATGTTTGTGTGAACGCCATTAACAGGCCAGCTGACTGAAAATATGGATTTGAGCCGTGAAGCTCTGTGTGGGACAAATTTGCATGCGGGGAAAGCTACCCTGTGAAGCTGCAGCCTAGGGTAGTGGAGATTGACAATGGCGCGAGAAGGACCGCCGATTGTGTTACGAAGGTGCTTTTTGGGCGGATGTTCATGGCGCTCCCGGCTTAAACCATCCATCCAGTCTCACGCGCAAATGAAAAACATCAGGGCTTGCATCTTCTGGGGGTTGGCCGCCGCCGCTGGCGAGAAGGGGTGGAACCGCATTCTCGCCCACGGCATCTAGGGGCCAAAAAACACCCAGATTTCAGCGTTTGGGGGGGCTCTCCAAACCCCCCCGATAAGGGGTGGTTGGCGGGATTTAGGGCCCGTATTGAGCCACACGCGGCGAGAGTGCAACCCTAAACAGGGGGGGGGGGGGGTAGAAACAAAAACTCCAGACCCCATGCCGCAAAATCTCCGGGGACCCCCCCGGGGGGTAGTCCGTCCCTCCCCCTGTCGTACAGCCCTTAAAACTCGTCCATTTTTGGTCGAGCTGGTGTCAATGCACTCCTTTCAGTCAGCTCTATTGCGCTGTGTAGTTTACCGGGACACCGCCTCGTGTTTGGGTCAGGCCGGGTTTCCAATGCTTCAATGCGTCTGACCAGGGGTGACCGGGCGCACCCAGAAGTGGCCACCAAAATGCATGTGTAACCTCGTGCAACTAAAACCTGGGCTTGCGGTGTCCTTGGATGCGTTTTGCGCTGTTCTGGAGGGTGCTGGGTGTGGCATGCCGGAGACATGTCACGATGACATGTCACGACCCACAGCTGAAGACGCATGTAAACCCATGCCTGGCGACGCAGACACGTGCCCCGGGCCTAATATGCCTTTCTCACTACTTGTGGATAGCTTCTGTGTGCATTTGGCAGCGTTTCAGGCCCAAAGACGAAATCTAGCAAATCTGCCCGCAAAACCGTGGGGACCCCTGGGGCGGTGGGTCCGTCCCCCAACTTTGAGCCCATATCTTTGCACCAAGAAAAACATTTTCAGGTTTGATAGCGGATTCTGAACGCTCTCGTTAAGCTCTTTAAGCTTGGACCATGGGGCATGTTCCGGAAGATCCTACCCCCCCTGCCCTAAACGCAAAACATTTTCTCACCCAGAGGCGAGTTTTCAGCCCTGGCGGCAAGATGCAACCCCTGAAGTACATGACTCTGGCCTGTCCCTTTGCTCCGGGCAAGTCCCTGGCAAACGCTTGACGGCACCACATCAACTAGTCTCTCCACCGCATGCATGCAGCTGCTAAGTATTCCAGCATCAGACCTCCGGGCCGCAACCATTCAGCCCGGAGATCAGGTCCACCAACTCCAGTGCATCCCTGTCACCTAGTAGCGCCGCCATCGCCGGGTCGTCCCTGCTGGCTCCAAAAGCGGCCGCCAAGTCCTCGGGCGCCACCACCTCATCGGCATCTAACGCAGCGCCAAACTCATTCGCAGCTTGCACCTGCTGTCCCTCTTGCGGCTCTTCAGGCTCCGACTGGTCGTCCGTGCTGCCCTCCGCCTCCGGGTCTCGTTGGCGCGACATGACCTCAATCATTTTGTCCACCGAGTCCGCGATGCCCAGCATGTCATACGGCATGGCCAGGGCCGCGCGAGAGCCCAGCAGCATGGGCCCAGTCAGGCCGGCCAGGCTCAAACTGCCGACACTGCCGCCACCGGTGGCGCCCGCATAATTGCCCGGCTCCACAATGCGCACCTGTTGCGCATGAGCAAGGTGGCCAGGGGCTTGCTAGGTGACAAATAAAAGAAGACACACCAGCACGCCACTTGCGCATTATCAACTCAGCTCAGGCGCTTGCCCGCTGTGTCCTTACCTGCAGCTGGTCAGCCGACTCTGGGAAGGGCAGGGCCGTTGCCCCCACGGCCTCTGCCATCCATGACTCATCCACCGGACCGTCACCAATGTCGCGGTCCGCCTGCGGCGCTGTGCTGGCTGTCGTACGCAGCCGGGCTACAAGGTCTGTGGCGGCCGGCACTGCTGCTGGTCCAAAGCCCAGCTCCGCCCAGTCGTACAAGAGCGGCGAAGTGGTGTCCATCAGCGGGTTTAGGTCCACCAGCCGCACCGACTGCCAGCTGGGGCTGTCAAACGGCACATACAGGTCCAGCGCGCCTGGGGGAGGGGCGGGGGCGAGGCATGGGCGGGGAGGGCCTAAGATGCACGATACACGCTATGTACTAGATGTGGAGGTTAAGCAAGGAATGAAAGCGTAATCATATGGTGCTTGAACGCCATGTATTACATTGCCACAGAGCGGGCGCATATGCTACTTGCACTCACATGTGTGTAGCCCCAGCCGGCTGCCCGACCCCATACGCTCCTGCCAGAATCGCCATATCCGCCGCCGCACGTCCGCCACCACGTCTGGAGTCAGCGCAGGGAATGCCTGGCTGATGTCCCGTTGGCTCGCTGCGACCAGGCGCTCATCCCGCACAAAGCACCTGAACACAGCCAGTAGAGCGTGCGGTCCAGCTACTGTAGTTGTGTGCGCGCTTACACAAGCATTTGTGCAAGGTGCACTACAAGGAATGATAGCTGACGTTCTATGACCAGGCATAACAGTACATTCTGCTACACGTACTGCTGCAGTTGCACTCACCTGAACTCGCGCTCTGGGCGCAGCTGCTGCCACTTCTTCAGCACCAGCACGGGTTGGAGAGGGCAACTGCTAGCGGGTGCACTGCTGCTGGTGGTGCGTTCACCTGCCGTTGCCTGTTGCCGCAGGTCAGGGTCCTGCCGGGGCTGTGCCCCTGCAGTTGATCTTTCATCCCATGTCGAATTTCCTCCTTGGCCCTCCGCCAATGCCGCGCTCCCAACGCTGCATCCTCCTGCTGCCGAGATGTTGGCTGAATTAGGCTCAGGCGCAGGCCCAGCCTCATCCTTGCTTCGTCCCGTGGCCTCCTCCTGCCCCTGCTGCGGCCCAGAGCCCCACGCAGCCGCTGCCGCCTCCAAAAGCTCCACATCGTGAGATACACGGTCCGAGCTCTTTAGCAGCAGCACAATCTGTGGCCGGGTACGCATAGTAAGGCCAAAATCACTCGCGGGGACATCAAGGTACATCACAGTCAAGGGCGAGGAATGAAAGCTCCTTCAACAGGCACATAAGCAGCATTTGAGCCGCCTATGTGTCCCCTCTTCACCGCCAGCCAACCTTCCCGCGGAAAGTTCGCGCTAAACGCCAGCGCACCTCATCCGCATTGCGACAGGCCAGTGCATTGGTTGCGCTGATCCACAGCGCATCCGTGGGTGCCGACCAGTTGAGCTTTGGGACCACACGCCCACCCAGCAACTGGATGGCCCCTTCTATGGCGACTCGAAGCTGCGGAAAGCGAGCCTTCCAGTCAACCAGCTGCCCTGATTCCGATACTCCACTGCTGCTCGCGGCACTGCTGCTCTCGTGCCGCTCCTGACGGGCTGCCTCTGCGGCGTTTGAGGTATCGGCGCTGTCGCCGCTCAGGACTCCACCCCGTGCCGCATTCAGGGGCCCACTTGGGCTGGGCTGCGGGGCCGCTCCGCCGGGAGCTCCAGCAGGGGGCTCATCCCAGTAGTCCCGGCGGTACTCCCCCTCAACCACCAGTCTGGCATCGATGTTGTCAAGAGCGCGAACCTGCACCGCGCAAGGCAGTGAGCAGAAGACGGCGACGGATGGAGCAGAGCGCAAGGCGCGGGATGTGTGTTTTTGTGAGCGACATGCGCAGCTGGTACCACGATATGGATTTCCAGCGACCACAAGTAGCAATCAACCACTGCAAAAGGCTTGGCGTGCTTACGCCGGCGTTGTCTTCATCCACAAAGAGCCCATCCTCTTGCAAATAGCTCAAGAACGCAAGTGGCAGAGGCACTACAGCTGCTTTGAGTGCATATGGTTCATGTTGGGTGTACCAAATGTGCGCTTGCGTCGCGACTAGTGGGTTTTGCGGCGCTTCAGAAACCATTTGCGATGGCAACAACCTTTCAATTAGACATGGAATAGTTTCAGGTTATGATAAGCGTGATGAAGAGACAGTTCTCCGTGAGGCGCCACATTGCGCCATCCGGTGAACAAACCATCGACGACGCTGGGCAGGCCCCTATTGTTGATTGCAGTTGAAATGCAGTGAAGATTGAGCAATAATTCGGCCAATAGGCTTTGCTCAGTAAATCTATCAAAGCTTCTGGAAGTTAATTCCGCTTGACCTCTTTCCGTGCCTGACCTCCGGAAACAACTGCGCGAAGACTCTTAGCCTAATTAAAGCTGTTGAGCAGTAGCGGGCGCCTTGAAAGCAGCGTCGAAGCCTCAGGATGTTGCCGTCACGGCGGCGGGTGCCAGGGGCACCAGGGCCTCGTGGAGGCGCGCCGCCGCTGTCCCGCGTGTCGGGTTTGCCAGCCTGCTCGAGGACGCCATGGTGTGGGCGTGGAAACCAGTCACCAGCTCTCCGTTGCAAAGCGTGGGGCGTTCCAGGCCGGGGCGTGGCCTGTGCCTCGAGTCTAATCGTCACCACTGACAACAGCAAGGTCATCCTGGTTGAGCGGCGCGCGGCTGACGTCGCGGTGCTGGGCTCCAGCAGCCTGGCCTATGCCTCCGCACTGTCACTGGCACGGAGGGGCAAGAAGGTCCTGCTTCTGCCCAACTTGGGCCTCACGGCGCCGCGCCCAGCAGCTGAGGTCATTAGGCCGCTGCAGCTAACACACCCGGATGCCGGACTTGTCAGGTGCGGTTGCTCTTGTGGTGTAGCCCTAGCTACACGTGCTCGGAACTAGTCTTGGCGAGGTTGCGATTCTCATGTCAGCGCGGCAATTGCAACACCGGTGGCTTATGCCCGCCGTGTGTGGCTATATTCCCGCTCCCTGCAGCTTGATGGCAGAGTCGGCGGCCTACTGGCGGGGCCTGCAGGCGCAGGCGGCGGGCAGTGGCTACACAGTTCTGGAGGACTGCCGCACTCTGGACCTGGGGATGGCGCGGGGCGGTGGCCTGGCGGGCGAGCTGCTGGGTGCCATGCAGGACGCAACCAAGGTGCGGGCTGGGGCAGGGCAGGGGGCCGATACGTTGTGGGGTGCCGTCAACCGTTGGGGTTGTTGGCTTAGTTTGTTCAGTCGAAGCTGCGCGGACGCAAAATCCGGGCCGTGTTGACTAGATGTGGGGTTCTGGGTGCACGAGACCGCAGTTGTCAGACCAGATGAAATGGGTGTTGGTTACTTCACATGTTTAGTACTGTACTGTTGGCGTGTACACGGCCGGTTCCTGTGCCCAGGCTGCTGGTGTGCGTCTGGGCACGCTGCGCCATGAAGAGCTGATGGGCCTGTTCCCCGCCATGAAGCTGGACAGCCTTGCAACCGGCCTGCTGCAGGTGGGAGGGCAGCGAATTGCGGTGTAGAGGCGGGTTTTGGTGCTCATGGAACATTGTGTGCAAAGCGAAGCCGATGATGTCTGCAACGTGCTATGCACACAAATTCAAGCGTTGCGCCGCCTTTTACTTGCCGCATACAGCCGGATGGGGGCGTCCTGAACAAGACGGCGGCAGATAAGCTGCTGCGGAGCTTGTGCGAAAGGCAGGGCGTGCTGGTCAGAGACCGTGTCGTGCTCCGAGGTGCGCTGTGAGCGCAATGATGACCGTGACTTTGTCATGGGGGTTTGTGTAGTCGCTAGTTAGTCAGGCACATCTCGCTTGCTCGTTCGTGTTCTCCAGGCTGGCGAGATGAGGGCGACCACTTCCGCCTTCGCACCAGCGGTGCCCTGTTGCCTGACGCTGTGAGCCTGTTCGAGGTGGAGCAGCTACTTGTGGCACCGGAGCATTGGCCAGAGCATGCCATGAGGTTGTTTGGTGCTAAAGCGGAGATTAAGGTAGGCAATAGCATGCATGTTGTTGAGGAGAGCCCTTGCAGGTACAGATTTTCGTAAATGGCAAGTGGGAGTCCACACGTAATGAGCGTTTGCACTTCTACACGTCATAAATGCAGGTTATGCAGTCTGGATTTTTGCGATGTGACGCGGCCGCCAGCCTATCCAAGCTACCAGTGTGGCGGTCACTACACATGGTGGGTGGCTCCACGGATGACTCTCCCGCAGAGCTGCAGGTGGTCGGCGGCTATCCAGCGCACGTCAGCGGCCGGGACGGCAGCCTGGCCTCAATGAAGATCACCAGCTGTGTGCCGGAGCAGCAAGGCGGGCCGCCGGGCACCGTGGATGACCCCTGGAGCTGGTCGCCACAAATCTCCATCAGCAGGTGGGTGAGGCTTGTTGTGGTGAAGAACAACAGGTCCAGGACTGCACGGCTGCCACGCGCCCAAAGCGTTCTGTGCTGGGCCAATGCCTGGAAACACAGGCCCGTGCATTCTGGTTTCTTCCTCTGCAGGACATGGACTGCAGCTCACAGTCGGGCAGGGAAGCTGCTTCGTGGCGTCGGGCCCGTTATGGTGCCTCAGGGCGCGCAGTCCGCTCGGCTTCACGCTACCCTGCATGCCAGCACGCCAGACGGTTGGCCCACGGTCGGTTCAATCCCTGGAGTGGAGACGGGTCGAATTGTATTTGCCTCGACAGCAAGCTGCAGGCATGTCAGGCGGGATCTGGAGCTAGCTGAGGTTACTGAGGACACAGACAGGTCCAGGCGTGACGTGGGCAGGGGGAGCCTCACACCTCAGGCAGCAAGCAGCTCCGGCGCTGCCACTATTGCAGCGCAGCGTAGTGCGCCGTCCACCTCCCCAACCCCAGCCCCGGCCACGGACACAGGCGCCTCCAGCCTTCAGCAGTCCTGGCTGTCTGGTCCTCTAAGTGAGGTTGTGCTGGTCACAGACGGTTACAGCCTGTCACCGCTGCTGGGGAAGATAGCCGCGGATGTGATCACAGGTGGGCGTATTGCAGAGGCGGAACCAAGCTGTTTGGAGATCACGCGCAGCTGCTTAGCCACCACAACTGTTGTGGGCTCGGATCCCTGGGATGGCCTGTCACTGCTGCAAAGCGGTGCCGCATACGCCAAGAATGACCAAGAGGCGAAAGAACGGGAGGAGGCGTTGGCCAAGGGTGCACGGTTGCTGGGCGGAGACATTGACGAAGTGGCCAGGGAGGCTGCGGAGCGTGCAGGGACTGGGCGCAAGTTCACTTTCTTGTAGGCGCCTGATGCCTGGAAATTTACATACGATTGCACGAAGCAGGTCACCCAAGCAGCTAATGACAATGGCAATGGTGGGAGACGGGTTACATGTGTTTGCTGAGGTCGAATTCGGAGGGCAGTGAGCGTCTTGTTGCCTCGGCGGAAAGGTAGCATTTGATTCACGCATTTTGCCAAAAGGGCCTCAGACTAGTACACGTGGTGTGGGCTCAGCCCACTTTTTCCCGCATGGGAGGACCAAGACCAATAAAGGGAGCCCTCTGCATGGTGCAACCTTGTTGCGTACATGAAGCTGGATGTGTGTGTGTGTGTTGTGTGTCGGGAGAGGAGGGTGAGGTGCCTTGTCAGTTGGTGTGGGTTTCCAATAGGCTTAGTGTATTGATGCCACTCCACAGGCGACAATCATAAGTGGCATTCGATGATTTGCCTAAGGACTTTGCTGCAAGATGTGCGGTAGTTACAACTACCCATGGCCAGAGAATTCGTGTTGTAGAAATGCAATGCTGTGTGTGGTGCTGTAGGTATGTCTTTTGCTGTCATCCAGACATAGAAGGAATGCTGTATAGCAGCATGGCTTTTAGCTGTCACCTACAGACCCAAGCATTTGTTTACGCTTTAAGTAACACGAGATGGTGTGTCACCTAATGATAGGAAGCTTCTCAGTTTCATGTGCTATATCATCACGTGGATAAGGCGGCGTGTGGCTTGGCAGGCCGCCAGAGAGAGGCTGGCATGGAGCCATTGCGCCTTGTAGGCAAAGCTTAGATGCTTATGGGATGCCTATGATAGCGGGCGGGCTCCATGGCCAGCGAACGACGTAGCCTTTACCAAAAGAGGTATTGGGTGTAGCAGGTATGGTGTGGTCGGTCCGCAGCTTCCTAGTTTGTTTGATACGGAGGCAGTTCAAGGACCTTGACTTCAGTCCCCTGCAACAGGGGGGGGGGTAGAAAACAAAGTTTCCTACCCCATGCTCTAAAACGATAGAGCTCAACGAAATAATAACGCACGTGCTTTTAGTTTTTTCAGGGGGTGTCTGGTGAGGAAGTTCTGGGCCCCCAAAATTGACGGTCGGTCGTCCCCCCCGGGGGTCCGTCGGGTTTCGGGAGCCTGACCTCAGGGATTTCGGGAGGAGCCCCAACATGCCCTAACTCAGTCTAACGGGGCACAAACGAAGCATTATGTGATATATAGATGCATTTGGTGCCACGCCCCGCACAATTACACCCTGGGAAGGTCCAACTTGACGCCTGGACGTGGACATGTCGGCACATGTCCCACACATTGACACATGCGCACTGGCTGGCGAGGGACTTGAGGCCCAGAACGGCCTGATAACCCCCAATCAGGTGTCAGTATAGCATCTATACAACCGGTGATGGATTCGAGAGTGGATACGGGTCCGTTTACGTGGTGGGGGGTGGGGCGGGAATTTCAATGGATGGAATCCCGCGTGTGTCGAAGTTGCGGGACAGGCCCGCAGATGACATGGATTTATAGAGCGCGCCAAGAGGAGTCGATTGGCACCACTTTGGTATGAAATGGAGGGGTATAACCCCCCTTTTTGAGACGGTCCCAGGGGGGACTCGGTCGTCCCTCCCAAGGGGGTCCTGGGGGGTTTCGGGGCATGGGGTCTGGCGATTTGGTTTCTACCCCCCCCCCCTGCCTGCAAAACCATGTTCCTGTTGCTCACCAGCAGTAGCAGGGGGAGCAGGGCTGCAAGAGCAGTACCATCGGGGTCTAACAGATGTGCTGAACAGGGGGGGAGACTGCCTGCCTGCCTGTGTCCGCACCAAACCCAGTCCCAACATAAACCGCGAATACCACGTTAAAGCCAGTATGAGCGGCCTGCATCGCTGCTGCCTGGCGGTGGCACGGGGCCCAGCAGCAGCGGTGACACGGGGCCCAGCAGCAGCGGTGACACGGGGCCCAGCAGCAGCGGTGGCACGGGGCCCAGCAGCAGTGGCGGCACCGGGCCCAGCAGCAGCGGCAATACGGGGCCCGGCAGCAGTGGCGACACCGGGCCGAGCAGCACCAGCGACACCGGGTCCGGCAGCAGCGGCGACACGGGGCCCGGCAGCAGCGGCGACACGGGGCCCAGCAGCAGCGGCGGTGATGGTGCACTTGTTGGTAGCGGATGGGGCAGACAAGGCCCCGCCCAAAAAGCAGCGCAAGCGCACGGGCTGAGGAGCTGACCGGTGTCTAAATAGCGGTCCGCAGTGGGGCGAGCAATGCCTGTGGTGTTGTAGGCAGCAGTGGTACGACAAGTAGTGCGGCTGCTGTTAACTCCTTCAGGCCCACGAAAATGTGACGACACTGCAAGTGCTAGTATGCACTCAGATCCCACGTGTCCTCTCCCTAGCGCTGCGGCATGAGGGTTTGCGTGTGCGCAGGGGCAGTTGGCAGAAATGGGCGTGCAGCCGCTCTGAGTGCGTGTGGCGTGCACAGTGAGACACTATGACAGGTCCCTGATGGAAGTCTTGAGCCAGGCTCCCACCTGGAGCTAGCTTAGCATGCATCAAAGCAACCAAGACTGTAAGATTGCATTGTTACAACAGGGACCACTGACGTGGATCGCGAGCTTCTGCTCTGACCTGAAGGGTGCGCCACCTGCACCGCCCTCATCCTACCATCCGCTAATTCAGTCACCCGATCGACCTTCACTACTCGATTTATAGGAGTCCGCAGCAAACCTTCCGGACAGAATCCGGCCAAATCAACTAAGTCCTAAACTTGTCCAGCCTACTGCATGTCCGTAGTCATTTCATTCCGATCGAAATCGGAGGGGTGTATGGGAAGTACTGTAAGCACACGGCACCCCATCCCGTGGCGGCGCGGCACTTACATTCCTGTTGTCGCCAAGTGCCCGTGTCGGCCCCCTTTTGCTGAAAGGCTAAGGCAACAACATGCTGCCACCATGCAGAGCGCCACCCTGCCCGGCAAGCATGCCGAACAGGGGAGGGGGGCGTGCCACGTGAGTTGCACAACCCTTCCCACGAACCCCTCCCCTGGTGCAGATTTTGATCACGGTATGATGCCAGGAAATAAGTTAGCAATGATCATGCAAGGCTTGTGTCAGCGGACCCCCAGTGGCGTTCCAACGGTGCACCAACGGCCACGGGAGCTGGCGTTGCAAGTGGGTGGCGTCGGTGGAGGCGTGTTGCTGATCAAGGCAACCGGACGAGAAGGACAGGGGCATGCGTGAACCCCTGGCAGAGGTGGTTGCTGCTGCTGCTTCATGGGCAGCCGATGTGCCGCGCCATTCCGTGCCCGTTAGCAGCACCCTGTGCCAGCCAGCCCCCGCATACACGTGCCTGCATGTCCTACCCTAGTCTTACTGTTTTCCCCACTTCCCCAGACGGCCCCCATCCTTCCCGCGGGGTCCTCAGGGAGTGGCCACTCCCTGACGACCCCGCACACCAGCAACACAACATGCTCAGTGCAATCAGAATTCGGCATTGCATATCGGGTTACACGGTGGCATGCCAGTTTCGATATGGCATTGGCGCCGACGTGTGCCCATCCGTTGCATCCTGCAACCTTCGCCCCGCATAAAATGAGTAACTTCACCTGGCCTGAATACCAGCCAACCCCCCGTGTACACGTTCCTGGGGTGGCCGCCGAGGGGCCAGGATGGCCAAACTGACATGCCACGGTGTAAACCGATCTGCCATGCCGAACCCTGATTATACCGAGCGTGCTGTGTTGCTGGTGTGCGGGGTCGTCGGGGAGTGGCCACTCCCCGAGGACCCCGCGGGAGGGATGGGGGCCGTCTGGGGAAACAGTGAGGCTAGGGTAGAACATGCAGGCTGCCGCTGGGTGGCACAGGGTGCTGCTAACGGGCACAGGTTGGAATGCATGCCGCAGCCACACAATGCTGCGTTCTAGTGGGGGCCAGGATTGGCGCCGACCGAGTTCACGTTTCCAAGCTCCAAAGTCCCATGTTTGCTTTTCCCGGACCGACGCTGGCACACGTCGGATCAGTGCCCGTATCTTGTAGATGCCCCTGGGCCCCCGCTGTGCCGCACACCAGACTCGGGAGGCCACATATCATACTGGGAGGATGTACACACCCCAAAATGAAAGGAGCTTATATCAATCGCCACAACTGGGCCGTCAAACGAGTCGCTAAATGCTTGTCCAAAGGCAAATTTAGCGGCGGGTACATAGTCATGGATGCAGGCCCGCTTGTGGACCTTCCAGCCTATGCTTCTGCCCAGCGCCCACCCCCCTGGATGTTCCCCCCCAACACCCCCGCGACCCTCATAGACAAACTCCGCTCGGACATACTCTTCAAACTCAACCTCTCCATCCACGACGCCAACCAGGAGGACTACCGTCCGCCCCGCAATAAAAGGGGCATGCCAGTCTATATCATTGAAGTCGGATACAGCTCCGACATCGAGAACAAAGAAAAACGCGATGAACAAGCCCAACAACACCTTGAGCTTAAACAGCTGCTGGAGCAAGCTGGCTGGACGGTCCACTACTCCGTAAGCGAATGCCTGGCCCTTGGCTTTACAGGGGCAATCCCCCAAAACCTGACCTCTCTCCTCACCGACCACCTGGGTGTGACCAAAGCAGCAGCACGCACATGCGGCCAAAAACTCCACGATAACGCTGTCAGTACTGCCGGCGGCATCATAAAAATGCGCCGGATTATTGAACGGGAGCTACAGAAGCGAGGGGGCTAAGACCCCCCCCATTTTCTCTGTGCCCCGGGGTGCGTGCCGAGGTGAAAGCGCGAGGGGGGCGGGCCCCCTTGCCCTAGTCACCTTGCCCCGTTAATCCATGCCAGGCCCTACGGACCGGCGTTTCCTTATTATTTCTGGGCCCCCGGTGTCTATTACCGTGTAGATGCCCCCTTCTGATTTATCTACCCGAAAAAATTTTCTTGGGGGCAAGCCCCCCAAACCCCCCAATATTTCTACCCTCCCCCCTCTTTTCCACACCAAAACGTGCCAAAACGTCTACCTCCCGTAGACATGCGCCCCACCAAACCCTGAAAGCTTCTACTTTTTCGGCCGGCAAGGGGCAAATTTCTACCGGTAGAAGGAAGATACTGGCACTGACGTCCGTACTTTGAAGAGGGTCGCTCCGGAGGGGGGATGGACAAAGGCTGGGAAAACGCACCCCCCCGACGGCAGGCCCCACATTGCAACGCTGGACACCTCTTGCAAGGATTTTGACTAGTCATTGGGGGGGGGAGGTCGGGTCAGATGTCTTGAAAGAGTTGTCCAGTTGGGTAATTGGGCCCCAAAGTTCTGGGCTCAGCCCAGCCGCCCAACGAAATGTGTACGGCGTGGGTCGGTAGGCCGCGCTACACTAGGATTACTGTTTGTTTATGATAACTGCCCACAGACATGGCACGCTTTATCACAGCATTAGGCCACTTGCCATCACTGGAAGACGTGGAGGAGCAACCGATGGCAGCAGGAGACTGGTGCTGGGTGGCACAGCTCTGCGCCAACACGCTGCTGCCCAATTACCAACAGGCAGCGGAAGCAGAAGAGAATAGCGTGGATCCCGACTTCAGCCCGGAGGGAGCCGAGCCCGCAGCACCACCGAAACCAGGTATGGAACAGCGCCACGTGCGTCTCAGCATGTGCCACGCCCTCGAGACAGTGGGGGACGCTGTGAGATTGGGGGCCCTGGTGGCAGCAGGGACACCGCCAACTGACACGCAGGAATTGCGGCAGTGGGTCGGTCAGCATCTCTCCCCCACAGCCCCAGAAGGCTTTAGAAGGAGCCCGACGCTGCACGCTATCCATGATCTGTCAGGTGAGGCACTTTGCACATGGTGTCGCACGCATGCTTGTGGCTGGTCCTGGCTGGACGTACGGGTAATTTGCTGTGCGTGTGGGAGTTCAGGTTACGGTGCAGCTGCTACTCGCAGGCATCAGCCCAGAATGGCAAGGAGCGGTGGAGCAAGTGGAGCAGCAAATCAGCGCTTAAGGTCAGCCGCCGGCGCAGACGATGGAGGCAGTGCGGGCCCAGATAGTAGGCAGGCTAGGCTGGCGCAGGGGCTTGCTGATGACCATACGGCTCCAGCGCTTAACAAGCCAGAGGCGAGGAATGCGCCTGACGCCGCTGCCCATCAATGGGCGCGGCAGCCTCACCAAGGCTTGCCAGTGCTGCCGCTACCCCCAGGCGTGGCGGCACAACCGCCAAGCTGCTATTGCTGCTGCTACTGGCAAGCACACAGGTTCAGGCGGGGTATTGCCTCAACCAGCCAACCTCAGAGCGGGCTGCGGAATCCCACGTCTGGGAGACATGCACACAGCCCATGCGCTGCAACTCACACTCAGAGACGGAGGGAGGCTGCACAACGCAGTGTCGCACGCTCCTGCTGCGTGTGTGGGATAGCAACGGACCAAGAGGTCCGCGAGCCGCCGTCACTCCGGACGCCGGCTGCTGCCGCTGATACCAGCGCGCCGTTGCTGCTACTGCTGCTGGCCACGCGCAACCACGCAATAACTGGGATGCTGCAATCACGGCTACTGACATGGTCTCCCAGCCCACGCCAGCGCTGCGCACGCCGCCGCCGGCCGTGCCGTGAATACCTGCGTCCACCGGGGCCCCTGACCCGGCAAAGACGCAGGCGCGCTGGCATCACCGCTAGTGCCCAACTAGTGGCGAATGCACACACGTGCAGCACCTACTTAGAGTGCAGCGGGACATGAGGAAGTCCGCGGCCGCTGCTGAGGCGAATGTCGCCCAGCGCGCCACTGCAGCCGCCGGAACCCGCAGGCCCGGCACGCTGCTCGCTGCTGCTACTATTGCAAGGTCGACTGCAGAGTAGGAGGGGGGGGGGTGACAGTATGCAGCCGCTAAGGCCATCAGGCCCCAACCGCTGCAACACACACCACAGGCGATGGTGGTACTGTTTGCTGCCACTGATGCTGCCATTGCTGGCATCACAGTTGCAGGCATGCTGATGCTAAGCTAACGCCGAGGTCTCCAGCCCGCGGGTTTGCTGTAGCCATGCGGCCGCCGGCGTCACATCAGGCGCCGGCAACACACGCGCCAAGGCCCAGCGCTGACAAACCGCCGTCAGCCCGACCAGACCCACAAGGCGCAATCAGCACTGCCACCTGATCCTGCTGCCACCGCTGCCCACGCCATGCGGCGCCCCCGAAACTCTCACGCCGTCAGCTGAGCCCCAGAGCCGGGCTGCGACGGCGAAGCTATGCTAGAGCAAATAGCCAGTGGTGCGGCCGGTGGAGACACGCACTCATACGTGTGATGCCCGTGCAGGCCGCAGTAGCAACCGCCGCTGCTCTAGGCACTGCTGTTGCTGCCGCCCGCACAGCTGCTGCTGCCACCGTTGCGCATCAGGTGCGGCGCGCATGCTGCAGCCACCGGAGCGCACAGCGGCCGCCCCCATGCTTCCTGCTGCCGGTGGTGAAGAGCCAAGCCGCCGAGGCTGAGCAACACTGCTGCGGGAAGCTGAGCGCCTCGCGAGGACCGCAAGCAGAAAGCCGCCGACGCGGAAAGATTCTAGGAGGGGCCGAACAAGCGCAGACCAAAGCGTCCAGGTTTCACACACCCATTCTCACGACCTATTACTGCCAGAGTCACTAGCCTAGCCTACCGCGCGCGGGTCACCACAACAAGGGGCTCATAACCTGTTGAGAATTCAGGGTCGGCTGGGCTAGGACTCGCGGCTGGTGCGTTGCACACGTTTGCAGCTAGGCTGGCTGGCACCCTATAAGGGGTCGGGTCTGCTGCATCCTGCGTGTGCAGTTAACAAGGGACGCGCACAGCCCGGGGATGCACACCCCCGCAGCCCCTGGAACCGTCTCATCACGGGCTGACAGGCGACACTTTGCCTCAGGCGGTCACACCCTCAGCGGGCCCGCCTCTCAGCTAGTTTGGGCTGTAACCCTCCGTGGGTGACTGCACGCACCGCGCACCCCAACTAACCAACACATCCCGCCTACTATTACCCAACCCCCTAACCCTTCCACCCCCCTTGCCACTCATTCCATCCGCCTGCCCCATGCTAGCGCTCCCTCCCTCCTTCCCTCCTACTTGTGTGTGCCATGTGACACACATGCTTGCCTCCCCCTTACGGGGCTCACTAACGCCCTGCACTGCCAGCCTAGCCACTAGTAACACCAACACGACACCCTTTCATCCTCTCTTCACCCAGGCTCTCATGTGCCACTTCTAGGCTTTCACATTAGGACTAGTCACAGTATTTCATGTAGTCCTACTTATGCAACCCTGCCGTGCAACCCTCCTGCATGTCACATCAATTGCTGGCACTTGTGGCTTGTGTCTGCACGTGAGCCTGGGTGCTGTCCATGTCTACCAACAATACCAATGGCAAGATTGAAGATTCAAGGGCGCCCAAGAACCCCACCTCTACACTCATGGCTGCCTGGTTTGGTTCTCTTGGTTGACTTGCCTTGGTTTCTGGTTCCTAAAATGACCTCCCTCCCTCCCTCCCTTGCTCCCTCCCCTGCTCCCTCCCCTGCTCCCTCCCCTGCTCCCTCCCCTGCTCCCTCCCCTGCTCCCCCCCTCCCTCCCAGCCTCCCTCCCAGCGTGCGTTCCTCGCTCCCTCCCCCCCCTCCCTCCCCAGCTCCCCCCCGGTCCCTCCCCTCCCTCCGTTCCCCCCTCCCTCCCTGCCACCCTCCAAGCCTCCCTCCCACCCAAACGTTTGATTCACTCTCCTTTAATGTCCATCTCTGCCCTGCCTTTCCCCAGCCCCCCTCTTTCCCCAGCCCCCTTTCCTTCCCAGGCGCCCCTCTCACCCCACCTCACCCTCTGTCCCAAACCCCTCTTTCCCCATCCCCAATCTCTCCTCTACTGAGATATCTACAGATCTCCCCCATACCTTTAGCTCCATGATCTCCCGCAGCCCCATTCTATTCACGGGTCTTATTTACCCCCCGCCGGACCCCACCAAACCCGGCTCCAAAGCTAAGCACGTCGTCACCTTCAAACCTAGTCTGGGCGCCCCCACCTGTTACCACGCTGGCGCTGATTCCATCACCCGGGAGTTCACGGTTTCCGATTTCTGCAACGTCTTCCTCGACGTACTCCTCTCCTCCACCTTCATCCGTTTTGGGCCGGCGTTGGTGCGGCAAATCTGCGGCATCCCCATGGGCATCTCCGCCGCTCCCTTGATCGCCAACCTGTCCTGGGCTGGTATGAATTCGAGTTCCTATGCCAGTCGCGCATCGGCACCCTCAGCCCTACGCAGCGCGCCATCCTCCGCCGATTCCGCCTCAGCCGGCGATTTCTGGGCGACCTTTTGTGCCTTAACAACCCCTGGCTCAAGCACCTCCTCTACACCACACAGACCTTTAACGGGCTACGCGGCCTCTACCCTCCCTCCCTGGCAGTCCCTGAGCAAACCCACCCCCATCTTCCCACCTCCTGCGTCCCCTTCCTCGACGTCCTCCTCTGCTCCACCGTGCATCTTGGGCGCTGCTGGATCGTCACTCACCTCTACGACAAGCATGAACAGCCAGCGTTTGATGGAGTACGCCTCTCACGCTTCGTCACCCGCCATTCTTCCGTCAACGAAATGTGCAAACACAACATCTTTGTCAGCCAGCTCCACCGCCTCAAGCGGGTCATCACTTGCGCCGAAAATTTCGCCTACGAAGCCGCCCAACTGGTCGCCACTCTTAGTGCGCAAGGCTACTCCCGCCCGTGCATGTTCCACCAATTCACTACCCTCCTCCGGCGCAACCCTCATGTCTTCTACTTCGCCCGCCGCGGCCACCCGCCGCCCCCGCCCCACCCGTCCCCCCTCTTGACCTGCTCGCCCGGCTGCATGCCTACCTTGGCGGCGCCCCACTGCCGCCGCCGCCGCCTGCCGACGGCTTCTAGCCTCTTAGTATAACTCTTACTGCCTCCCTGGCCACCACCTTTATACGGCCACGCCTGCCGATGAGTGAGTCCTACTTGTGTAGCCTGCTGCCTTGCCTGTTCTCTGCTCCGCCCCTAACCCATGCCTTCCCCTATCCCCGCCCTTCCCCACCCTGCCACCCCCTCCACCCTTGGTCCCGCCACGCTTTTGGTTCCGTCCCTGTCCCTTCCCTATCGCGCCCCATGCACCCGCCCCCTGCACCGCCCTCCTGTCCCCCTTCCTTAACACCTCCACCACACCTACCCCTCTTCCTTTTCCCCAGCCCCCTGACCCCTGCCCCTTCCGCCCCGTGCCGCCCTGCTCACGCCCTCCCCCATTACCCCGGGAGTCCCCTGGTGCGGGGGGACGTCCGGGCTGGCAGTGTTTGTGGGGAGCCGCACGCGGCCCGCACACTGCTTGCCGCACTCCTATGCTGCTAACCTCCCTCATCACCCGCACCATTGCCTACCCCATCCCTGGTACTTCGCACTTAATCCGCCCCTCTCCTTGCCCGCCCCTCTTTTGCCACCTGAGCTCGTGTGAGCATAGTCTGTGGTCTACTTCCTCTTTCCTTCTACCGCCGCACCTCGGCCCCTTCACTGTGCCTTGCCCTTTCGAACCCTGCTCCTTCCCTTTTTCACATGTCACGCTTCTGGCCCGGCGCGTGCTACCTGGCGTCGGGGCTGCTTTCCTGGTCGCCAGGTAAGTCGTGGTGTTTGCCCTGCTGCCTGTGCGTGACGTCTCTGTGTCTGGCCGCCGAGCTCGGGTGGCATTTCTAGTCGCCAGCGCACTCCACACCTCTTCTTCGACTGCTTCAACCTAACGAGTATTTCGTTGTATTACCTTAATTGCATTATTCAACTCCGCTTCCTTTAGATTGGTTTAGTTTGGGCTGGTAACCACCCCCCCCCCCTGCCTGGACACCCTCTTCCCAGCCTCCCTCTCTCCAGGCCAGGGGTGCTCCAGGCCCCCCCTCTCCCCTCACCCCAACCTACTTATTATCCAGCCCCTTCTCCGCCCAGCTCCTTGTATTCCCCAGCCTCACCATCTCCCCAGTGTCTTCTTCCCCGTCCCCCCCTCTTCCTGTTGGCCCGCTCTTCCCAGCCTTGTTATCTTGAAGCCTCCCAAACCCAGGCTTCCCTCTCTTGTGCCCTCTCTCCCCATGATGCCTCTCTCCCCAGCCTTCTCTTCCACGCCTCCCTTAGGCTTCTCAGAAGCCCTCTCGAGCCCCCAAACTTCCTTCACAGTCCTAATCCTCCCCGTGCCTGTGCAGCCAACCCACCTAGGGTGGCGAGGTGTCTGAAGCGAGGACGGGCTCTGGGCTACTCCAGGGGCCAGCGGAGCAGAGCATGAGCGTGATTGCCAATACAAATGTATTTAGCATGAGCGGAACAAGACCAAGGAAGACGCGCGAGGGGGTGTTTACAATTGCGACGACAGACTGGCCAAGGCCAGCAATGAATTGAAGAGGTCTGCTATAGCGTGCATGTATGCTTTAAGAGCAATTTAGCAAGCAATAGAAGTTCTGCGGGCTATTATTGTCTCAGGCTGGTCATCGCGACTTGACTGGTCCACGCGCGCATCCCCCCGTCGCGACCCCTGCGACTTCAAGCACCAACCAAGAATCGCATCCAAACTTAGTAACTATTCCTATACGGCTCCCGTTTTGTATGATACACTTAACTAAACAGCCAAACGACGAGGCGGCTGCAAAAACAAATCTTGCCCGAACCGCCAGGGCGCTAGGAGTGTAACCGAGCAGAGACATGTCTACTGTAAGCACCCAAATGCTAAATACATACAAATAGATGTAACAAGTATGCCACAACACGCAGTGCCTTGGCCCGGAAGCGACATGGCCAAATGGATGTGTGGCGGCACCTGGTGGCTGCCCCGCCTTGCAGCGCGAGTCAGGATGACTCTATTAGCGTACCTGCATAGATCCTCGTCAGTCTGAACGCGTCCAGGGTTGGCGACATGAGTACTGCGGGTTGCGTGCAAGGGGCATGTAGGAGACTGTGAACGCCATGCCCTCCGCGCCCCCACCATCCCAAACACCTAGAATGATGTTAATGAGGTCAATTACAAGTTGTGGTGACATTCTGACCGTATATGAGAACTGTCGCACCGACCCGGCCTAAAACCCCCCTGCTGCCTTGGCCCGGAAGCGACATGGCCAAATGGATGTGTGGCGGCACCTGGTGGCTGCCCCGCCTTGCAGCGCGAGTCAGGATGACTCTATTAGCGTACCTGCATAGATCCTCGTCAGTCTGAACGCGTCCAGGGTTGGCGACATGAGTACTGCGGGTTGCGTGCAAGGGGCATGTAGGAGACTGTGAACGCCATGCCCTCCGCGCCCCCACCATCCCAAACACCTAGAATGATGTTAATGAGGTCAATTACAAGTTGTGGTGACATTCTGACCGTATATGAGAACTGTCGCACCGACCCGGCCTAAAACCCCCCTGCTGCCTTGGCCCGGAAGCGACATGGCCAAATGGATGTGTGGCGGCACCTGGTGGCTGCCCCGCCTTGCAGCGCGAGTCAGGATGACTCTATTAGCGTACCTGCATAGATCCTCGTCAGTCTGAACGCGTCCAGGGTTGGCGACATGAGTACTGCGGGTTGCGTGCAAGGGGCATGTAGGAGACTGTGAACGCCATGCCCTCCGCGCCCCCACCATCCCAAACACCTAGAATGATGTTAATGAGGTCAATTACAAGTTGTGGTGACATTCTGACCGTATATGAGAACTGTCGCACCGACCCGGCCTAAAACCCCCCTGCTGCCTTGGCCCGGAAGCGACATGGCCAAATGGATGTGTGGCGGCACCTGGTGGCTGCCCCGCCTTGCAGCGCGAGTCAGGATGACTCTATTAGCGTACCTGCATAGATCCTCGTCAGTCTGAACGCGTCCAGGGTTGGCGACATGAGTACTGCGGGTTGCGTGCAAGGGGCATGTAGGAGACTGTGAACGCCATGCCCTCCGCGCAGCCACCATTCCAAACACCTAGAATGATGTTAATGAGGTCAATTACAAGTTGTGGTGACATTCTGACCGTATATGAGAACTGTCGCACCGACCCGGCCTAAAACCCCCCTGCTGCCTTGGCCCGGAAGCGACATGGCCAAATGGATGTGTGGCGGCACCTGGTGGCTGCCCCGCCTTGCAGCGCGAGTCAGGATGACTCTATTAGCGTACCTGCATAGATCCTCGTCAGTCTGAACGCGTCCAGGGTTGGCGACATGAGTACTGTGGGTTGCGTGCAAGGGGCATGTAGGAGACTGTGAACGCCATGCCCTCCGCGCCCCCACCATCCCAAACACCTAGAATGATGTTAATGAGGTCAATTACAAGTTGTGGTGACATTCTGACCGTATATGAGAACTGTCGCACCGACCCGGCCTAAAACCCCCCTGCTGCCTTGGCCCGGAAGCGACATGGCCAAATGGATGTGTGGCGGCACCTGGTGGCTGCCCCGCCTTGCAGCGCGAGTCAGGATGACTCTATTAGCGTACCTGCATAGATCCTCGTCAGTCTGAACGCGTCCAGGGTTGGCGACATGAGTACTGCGGGTTGCGTGCAAGGGGCATGTAGGAGACTGTGAACGCCATGCCCTCCGCGCCCCCACCATCCCAAACACCTAGAATGATGTTAATGAGGTCAATTACAAGTTGTGGTGACATTCTGACCGTATATGAGAACTGTCGCACCGACCCGGCCTAAAACCCCCCTGCTGCCTTGGCCCGGAAGCGACATGGCCAAATGGATGTGTGGCGGCACCTGGTGGCTGCCCCGCCTTGCAGCGCGAGTCAGGATGACTCTATTAGCGTACCTGCATAGATCCTCGTCAGTCTGAACGCGTCCAGGGTTGGCGACATGAGTACTGCGGGTTGCGTGCAAGGGGCATGTAGGAGACTGTGAACGCCATGCCCTCCGCGCCCCCACCATCCCAAACACCTAGAATGATGTTAATGAGGTCAATTACAAGTTGTGGTGACATTCTGACCGTATATGAGAACTGTCGCACCGACCCGGCCTAAAACCCCCCTGCTGCCTTGGCCCGGAAGCGACATGGCCAAATGGATGTGTGGCGGCACCTGGTGGCTGCCCCGCCTTGCAGCGCGAGTCAGGATGACTCTATTAGCGTACCTGCATAGATCCTCGTCAGTCTGAACGCGTCCAGGGTTGGCGACATGAGTACTGCGGGTTGCGTGCAAGGGGCATGTAGGAGACTGTGAACGCCATGCCCTCCGCGCCCCCACCATCCCAAACACCTAGAATGATGGTAATGAGGTCAATTACAAGCTGTGGTGACATTCTGACCGTATATGAGAACTGTCGCACCGACCCGGCCTAAAACCCCCCTGCTGCCTTGGCCCGGAAGCGACATGGCCAAATGGATGTGTGGCGGCACCTGGTGGCTGCCCCGCCTTGCAGCGCGAGTCAGGATGACTCTATTAGCGTACCTGCATAGATCCTCGTCAGTCTGAACGCGTCCAGGGTTGGCGACATGAGTACTGCGGGTTGCGTGCAAGGGGCATGTAGGAGACTGTGAACGCCATGCCCTCCGCGCCCCCACCATCCCAAACACCTAGAATGATGTTAATGAGGTCAATTACAAGTTGTGGTGACATTCTGACCGTATATGAGAACTGTCGCACCGACCCGGCCTAAAACCCCCCTGCTGCCTTGGCCCGGAAGCGACATGGCCAAATGGATGTGTGGCGGCACCTGGTGGCTGCCCCGCCTTGCAGCGCGAGTCAGGATGACTCTATTAGCGTACCTGCATAGATCCTCGTCAGTCTGAACGCGTCCAGGGTTGGCGACATGAGTACTGCGGGTTGCGTGCAAGGGGCATGTAGGAGACTGTGAACGCCATGCCCTCCGCGCCCCCACCATCCCAAACACCTAGAATGATGTTAATGAGGTCAATTACAAGTTGTGGTGACATTCTGACCGTATATGAGAACTGTCGCACCGACCCGGCCTAAAACCCCCCTGCTGCCTTGGCCCGGAAGCGACATGGCCAAATGGATGTGTGGCGGCACCTGGTGGCTGCCCCGCCTTGCAGCGCGAGTCAGGATGACTCTATTAGCGTACCTGCATAGATCCTCGTCAGTCTGAACGCGTCCAGGGTTGGCGACATGAGTACTGCGGGTTGCGTGCAAGGGGCATGTAGGAGACTGTGAACGCCATGCCCTCCGCGCCCCCACCATCCCAAACACCTAGAATGATGTTAATGAGGTCAATTACAAGTTGTGGTGACATTCTGACCGTATATGAGAACTGTCGCACCGACCCGGCCTAAAACCCCCCTGCTGCCTTGGCCCGGAAGCGACATGGCCAAATGGATGTGTGGCGGCACCTGGTGGCTGCCCCGCCTTGCAGCGCGAGTCAGGATGACTCTATTAGCGTACCTGCATAGATCCTCGTCAGTCTGAACGCGTCCAGGGTTGGCGACATGAGTACTGCGGGTTGCGTGCAAGGGGCATGTAGGAGACTGTGAACGCCATGCCCTCCGCGCAGCCACCATTCCAAACACCTAGAATGATGTTAATGAGGTCAATTACAAGTTGTGGTGACATTCTGACCGTATATGAGAACTGTCGCACCGACCCGGCCTAAAACCCCCCTGCTGCCTTGGCCCGGAAGCGACATGGCCAAATGGATGTGTGGCGGCACCTGGTGGCTGCCCCGCCTTGCAGCGCGAGTCAGGATGACTCTATTAGCGTACCTGCATAGATCCTCGTCAGTCTGAACGCGTCCAGGGTTGGCGACATGAGTACTGCGGGTTGCGTGCAAGGGGCATGTAGGAGACTGTGAACGCCATGCCCTCCGCGCAGCCACCATTCCAAACACCTAGAATGATGTTAATGAGGTCAATTACAAGTTGTGGTGACATTCTGACCGTATATGAGAACTGTCGCACCGACCCGGCCTAAAACCCCCCTGCTGCCTTGGCCCGGAAGCGACATGGCCAAATGGATGTGTGGCGGCACCTGGTGGCTGCCCCGCCTTGCAGCGCGAGTCAGGATGACTCTATTAGCGTACCTGCATAGATCCTCGTCAGTCTGAACGCGTCCAGGGTTGGCGACATGAGTACTGTGGGTTGCGTGCAAGGGGCATGTAGGAGACTGTGAACGCCATGCCCTCCGCGCCCCCACCATCCCAAACACCTAGAATGATGTTAATGAGGTCAATTACAAGTTGTGGTGACATTCTGACCGTATATGAGAACTGTCGCACCGACCCGGCCTAAAACCCCCCTGCTGCCTTGGCCCGGAAGCGACATGGCCAAATGGATGTGTGGCGGCACCTGGTGGCTGCCCCGCCTTGCAGCGCGAGTCAGGATGACTCTATTAGCGTACCTGCATAGATCCTCGTCAGTCTGAACGCGTCCAGGGTTGGCGACATGAGTACTGCGGGTTGCGTGCAAGGGGCATGTAGGAGACTGTGAACGCCATGCCCTCCGCGCCCTCACCATCCCAAACACCTAGAATGATGTTAATGAGATTGCATTGGTTACAGGAGGGACCTGCTGACGCAGTTCGCGAGCCAGCGAAAGCGTACTGGAACTAGTACGAACACCCTGCTCTAGACCTCAGGGGCGTGCCACCTGCAACGCCGACAGCCTACTCTGGGCCTTGGGCTAGTAGGCCTTGCTCCCATGGGAGCTCCACCACTTCACTCATCCAAATCCTCCTCAAATGTAATATACGCTGGTTTGTTCAGTCTCATGCTGCCATCCTCCCTTCTTTCAATCCAAGGGTGACCTGGTGGGGTTTTATCCCACCCCCTTGGCTTGATGCCCAGGCTCACGTACGATTGCAGTCTTGCCCAAAAGTCTGCTATCACTTGTGTTTTAACTCTAGCCAGTGTCGCCCCGTTCCCTACGTATCCTTGCTCATTCCTAGACGCAAAAAGCAGTCTCCTTCCGTAGTCCATGGCCGAAATCGCCGCCAAGCATACGACATCCCAAATTGCCTGTTGAATTTAGGGTTTTAGGGTTTTAGGGTTTTAGGGTTTTAGGGTTTTTAGGGTTTTAGGGTTTTAGGGTTTAGGGTTTTAGGGTTTTAGGGTTTTAGGGTTTAGGGTTTTATAGACTAGGAATCTACCTGCTAGCCTGCACAGTTTTGAGCGTTTGAGGTGTCATTAGACTCCATTTGTTGCGTAGATAACGATAACATCTTCTAAAGGGGTCGTTAGGGGGGGTAATGACGAAGTTATGGCCGGTCAAAGGTTCAGGGTTGACCGGGGCCGGAATCTGCTAAGGTACCTGCCTCCCCTTGTGGCCCCTATGTGCCATGGGCCGTTTTGAATGGCAAGTAGCTTAATAGAATTGTTATGATGTGCAGAATCTATATTAGGGCTTAGCAGGGCGATTGACAGCATGTCAGCCACCTTAGAGCCCCCCTCTCACCCCCCTCAGAGCCACCCACACACCCCCCTTAGAGGCACCTACCCAACCCCCTCAGAGCTACCCACACAGCTACTTTACAGCCACACACATACCCCTCACAACCCCTCACAATCCCCCCTCTCAGCCCCCTCACAATCCCCCTCTCAACCCCCTCAGAGACCCCCCCTCTAACCCCACTCTCACCCCCCCTCCGAGCCACCAACACACCCCCTTAGAGGCCCTACACAAGAACCCTCAGAGATACCCACACAGGCTACTTACACCCATCCATCCCTCACAAAACCTCACAACCCCTTCAACCCTACTACACCCTCTT